>JAQJVK010000010.1:10856042-11532803 GCA_035578135.1 Flexamia atlantica
TCAAGGGCGAAGTCGTCAAGAGAATGTGCGGGTAGAATCAAGGGGACGTTGCTGGACATGTACAACAAGATGTTGAGAGAGGGTAAGGTTCCCCGATATTTGGAAAACAGGCATCGTGAAAGTGTTTTTGAAAAGCGAAGACAAAGACCCTAGCAAGGTAAAGTCGTACAGGCCAGTGACCCTCCTTCCTGTTCTGGGTAAGATAGGTGAAAGGTTGATCGTAAAGAGGTTGAAACAGTGGATGGAGAGAGAAGATCGAACGAATACAGGTCAGTACGGATTCACAGAAGGTGTAGGAACGGTTGATGCGCTGTTGGACATGAGAAGAGAAGTAGAGGAGACGGAAGAGAAGTACGTCGTTGGATTGTTCTTGGACATCTCCGGGGCGTTCGACTCTGCCTGGTGGCCAGAGATCCTGAGAGTTCTGAGGGAATGGCGGTGCCCAAACAACATCTACCGACTGGTCAGGGACTACTTCCGAGGCAGGACAGTGACTTTGAAAGCTGGCAACGGAGAAGTGGAGCAAGACCATCACAAAAGGTTGTCCACAAGGATCCGTTGTAGGCCCTCTGCTGTGGAACGTCCTTTTCGACGGTTTCTGCGGCTGCAGTTCGGCAACGGCATCTCTGCCAGAGCCTACGCGGATGACGGACTGCTCCTGGTGAAGGCAAATTCAAGTCCTGAGCTGATGAGGAAGGCGTCAAGAGCCTTGGATCTGGTCACCAGGTGGGGGAGAGAAGAGAGGAAGATGACGTTCTCGAAGGAGAAGACAGTGATGGTGCTACTCAAGGGAAAGTTGGTCGAAAGATTCATCAGAGTGAACATGGGTGAAGTCACGGTACGCTGCTCAGAGAAAACGAGGGTACCTAGGGGGTAGTGGTTAAAAGTGGAATGAAGTTCGCAGGACACTACGAGTATGTGGTCGAGAAGACGATGAAGGTATTCGGAAAGCTGAAAGGACTGGCGAAGGCAAACAACGGGATGAAATGTGAAAACTTGAGAAGGCTGTACATAGGGGCGTTGGAGCCGATGGTGCTGTACGGATGTGAAATGTGGGGACAAAGAATGAGAGGTCGAGGAGAGAAGACGAAGCTGATGAGCCTACAGAGGAAACTGTTGTTAGGAGTGATCAAGGGGGTACAGCACTATTTCCCACGAAGCCGTGAGAGTGATCGCTGGAGTGATCCCTCTGGATTGATGGTGGAAGAAAGGCTGAAAAGAAGAAGAGATAAGAGGAAGGAATCGACAGCAGGGAAAGCAAGCGAACCCGAAGAGAGGAAACACTCGTCGAATGGCAAAGAAGATGGGAAACCAGCACCAAAGGAAGAGAAACCTTCGAGTTTGTTCCGGATGTTCGACAGAGAAAGAAGGTGAAATGGGAGACCGACCACTACACAACACAGTTCGTGAGCGGCCATGGTAATTTCAAGGCGAAGCTGAGGGGATTCAACCTAGTGGAAGATGACAGATGCACACACTGTGGACAGTTGGAGACCTCGACACATGTTCTGATGGTGTGTCCTTTCTACGAGGAAGAAAGAAGTGAAATGAGGGAATTCCTCCGAGGTAAGAATTGGAATTGGGAGAAGCGAAACTTTCTACGGTGCAAGAAAGCAGCTGAGGTGTTCTCAAGAATGTGCAGAAGAATTGGAAGTAGGAAACACGAGTTTGAAAATGTAAGAGGATAGACTGCAACTTGAAACACTGGAAAAAAGGAATGTAGGAGGAAAAAAAAAAGAAGAAAAAAGAAAAGCAAAAATCCGATGATCCTAGTGCTATGGTGCTAGGGGAGGGGACAGGTGTGTTGGGTGGGCACTAGAAGAGTGCCCGGTTAGGATAAGAAGACAGGAGAGGACTGAAGAAAGAAGTCTATTTCAGGAAAGAGGCCTGGCGAATAAGTCTCCGACTTAAGCCAGGGGTGGAGGAGGGATCGCGGGCTTCGGCCAACCACCTGTCTCTCTCTCTCTCTCTCTCTCTCTCTCTCTATCTCGAAGAAAGAATAGGATCTGGAGAAGAACCAGTCTTGAGGCCGACAGGAGAAGCTTTGTGCAATCAAGAACAAATTACATATGGGCGATCAGGAAACAAAAGAAGAAGATGTGGGAGAAGCTCATCGTAGACGAAGAAGGAAACCCGTGGGGGTAAGGTCTACAAGATAGTGATGGAAAAGATGAAGAGTGAAGTCCGACTAGCAAGCCTCGAGAAGGAAGACGGAACGATGACGAAGACTCTAAACGAGACTCTGCAAAGGATGATTGAAGGGTTGCTGCCGGATGATAGGGTAGAAGAGGACACCGACGAACAGCGAGAGATAAGGAGAGGTATGATGGAAGAAAGTACAGGACCTAATGAAGAGGACTTTACAGAGGAAGAGCTAATTGCAAGCATCGCGCAAATGAGGGATAAGAAAGCACCGGGATACGACGGAATCAAGGGCGAAGTCGTCAAGAGAATGTGCGGTAGAATCAAGGGGACGTTGCTGGACATGTACAACAAGATGTTGAGAGAGGGTAGGTTCCCCGATATTTGGAAAACAGGCATCGTGAAAGTGTTTTTGAAAAGCGAAGACAAAGACCCTAGCAAGGTAAAGTCGTACAGGCCAGTGACCCTCCTTCCTGTTCTGGGTAAGATAGGTGAAAGGTTGATCGTAAAGAGGTTGAAATAGTGGATGGAGAGAGAAGATCGAACGAATACAGGTCAGTACGGATTCACAGAAGGTGTAGGAACGGTTGATGCGCTGTTGGACATGAGAAGAGAAGTAGAGGAGACGGAAGAGAAGTACGTCGTTGGATTGTTCTTGGACATCTCCGGGGCGTTCGACTCTGCCTGGTGGCCAGAGATCCTGAGAGTTCTGAGGGAATGGCGGTGCCCAAACAACATCTACCGACTGGTCAGGGACTACTTCCGAGGCAGGACAGTGACTTTGAAAGCTGGCAACGGAGAAGTGAGCAAGACCATCACAAAAGGTTGTCCACAAGGATCCGTTTTAGGCCCTCTGCTGTGGAACGTCCTTTTCGACGGGTTTCTGCGGCTGCAGTTCGGCAACGGCATCTCTGCCAGAGCCTACGCGGATGACGGACTGCTCCTGGTGAAGGCAAATTCAAGTCCTGAGCTGATGAGGAAGGCGTCAAGAGCCTTGGATCTGGTCACCAGGTGGGGAGAAGAGAGGAAGATGACGTTCTCGAAGGAGAAGACAGTGATGGTGCTACTCAAGGGAAAGTTGGTCGAAAGATTCATCAGAGTGAACATGGGTGAAGTCACGGTACGCTGCTCAGAGAAAACGAGGTACCTAGGGGTAGTGGTTAAAAGTGGAATGAAGTTCGCAGGACACTACGAGTATGTGGTCGAGAAGACGATGAAGGTATTCGGAAAGCTGAAAGGACTGGCGAAGGCAAACAACGGGATGAAATGTGAAAACTTGAGAAGGCTGTACATAGGGGCGTTGGAGCCGATGGTGCTGTACGGATGTGAAATGTGGGGACAAAGAATGAGAGGTCGAGGAGAGAAGACGAAGCTGATGAGCCTACAGAGGAAACTGTTGTTAGGAGTGATCAAGGGATACAGCACTATTTCCCACGAAGCCGTGAGAGTGATCGCTGGAGTGATCCCTCTGGATTTGATGGTGGAAGAAAGGCTGAAAAGAAGAAGAGATAAAGAGGAAGGAATCGACAGCAGGGAAAGCAAGCGAACCCGAAGAGAGGAAACACTCGTCGAATGGCAAAGAAGATGGGAAACCAGCACCAAAGGAAGAGAAACCTTCGAGTTTGTTCCGGATGTTCGACAGAGAAAGAAGGTGAAATGGGAGACCGACCACTACACAACACAGTTCGTGAGCGGCCATGGTAATTTCAAGGCGAAGCTGAGGGGATTCAACCTAGTGGAAGATGACAGATGCACACACTGTGGACAGTTGGAGACCTCGACACATGTTCTGATGGTGTGTCCTTTCTACGAGGAAGAAAGAAGTGAAATGAGGGAATTCCTCCGAGGTAAGAATTGGAATTGGGAGAAGCGAAACTTTCTACGGTGCAAGAAAGCAGCTGAGGTGTTCTCAAGAATGTGCAGAAGAATTGGAAGTAGGAAACACGAGTTTGAAAATGTAAGAGGATAGACTGCAACTTGAAACACTGGAAAAAAGGAATGTAGGAGGAAAAAAAAAGAAGAAAGAAGAAAAAGCAAAAATCCGATGATCCTAGTGCTATGGTGCTAGGGGAGGGGACAGGTGTGTTGGGTGGGCACTAGAAGAGTGCCCGGTTAGGATAAGAAGACAGGAGAGGACTGAAGAAAGAAGTCTATTTCAGGAAAGAGGCCTGGCGAATAAGTCTCCGACTTAAGCCAGGGGTGGAGGAGGGATCGCGGGCTTCGGCCAACCACCTCTCTCTCTCTCTCTCTCTCTCTCTCTCTCTCTCTCTCTCTCTCTCTCTCTCTCTCTCTCTCTCTCTCTCTCTCTCTCTCTCTCTCTCTCTCTCTCTCTCTCTCTCTCTCTCTCTCTCTCTCTCTCTCTTCCGGCCTGGCGAGGTGGCGAACGCATGGCCCGGCTCTGTCCCTGACAGGGTCGCAATAGCCCAAACCCTATCACCCTTAAGGAGATAGGGCTGTATTGGACAAGCCAATTTTCTGGGACTGTGGATGGTTTTGTATTATCAACCATAGATTGTTGATAACTAGGCTTGCATCCCGGGGTGTTCCCGAACTTGCTAAGGACAAAAAAGAAAAAAAAGGAAAAGAAAAAAAAAAAAGACAAAAAAAAAAAAAAAACAAGGGTGATAGTAAATGAATGTTGGTGGATGGGTCTGGAAGTGAAAGGTTGAAGGATGATCGATGAAAAAAAAAAAAAAAAATCACAGGATGATAGTAAATGGATGTTGATGAGTCTGTGTGTGAAAGATTGAAGAATGATTGTTGGAAAAAAAAAAAAAAAAAAACGTGCTTGGCAAGGAGTCCTATGTCCTCTCCTTGCAGAAAGTGCCTGCCTGCCCCTGCTAAGGAGACGGATGCACATTTGTTGGATGGGCATTCAAGCGGCGGTCTGTATAAAAGAGGTAGCGTGTGAACTGGTCTTTGAAAAACACGGAGGCGGATTGGGGATCCGGGTACGCTTCGGCTAGTCCGTTGCAAATGGCCCCTTTTCGATGCTGGCTAGTCCAGACCTCCCCCTTCACTCTGGTCGGGGTGCTGGGGGACGCTTAGTGGGGACCTCTCACATGTGATCTCCGGACCTATGCTTGTTGGCAGCCACTGTTGTGAAATTGACATCAGTGGGTGGCCGCCGTTAGTAAGCACCCCCGCCACGCTGAAGACGGTGTTCAAAATTGTCAGAAACTGGCTCAGGAACCATGGGCATATTCTTGTGCATGCGACTGTGCTAGGCATGTACGGTGTCCGAGGAGGTTTGACCTGATTGGTGAAATGTAGGGTCTCGGCCGGTGGATGACGTTGGAGTCATTGGCAAGAGACTCCCATGAACCGGGGAATTCAAAAACCCAACACATGATTTGTATTGTATTGTTTCAGGTTGCATCCTGACCCAGAAATCGAGTTAACAGTGAAAGTTGATTCGTTATTAGTTAATAGTTACCAGTTTTTGTGAATTTCAAATTGAAAAAATCAACATGGCGGGTAAAAGTACAAAGGTAAGTGAGCCTTCTTTGAGCGAAGAAGAGGAGCGTAGGAAAGAGGAAGACAGGATTGCTGCGGAGAAGGAGCTTATGGCAAAGTTCCAGAGTGAGAGAAGACTAAGCACCACCAGGTCGCTGTCGCAGGGACCTGGGTTCAGTTCTGCGAATAGCAGCGCGCAGGAGTCTGAATCGGAGGCAGAACGGAAACGGAAATTAAGAAGCCCCGAGGACAAGGAAAAAGAGAAGAAAAGGACCAAAACAAAGAAAATGGACGATGGAGATGAGGAAGGAGAAGAGACTGAAGATGAGAATGAAGTGGATCCTCTTGTGAGTCTAGGAAGGGTGCTGGAGAAGATGAGAGGGTGGTTTAGGCAGCCAACAATAATGAAGATGGTCACGAAGCCGCAGACCGAGAAGTTTCAACGGCACTTCGTGAGGTTTCAGGAGGAACTCATAAGGGCCAGAGAGGAGAGGGCTAGGTTAGAAACCCGAATTGAGGAAAGAGCGGAGTTTGTGAAGATTGTTCGGGATGAACTGAGAAAGGGACCAGAACCGGAGGTGACGAGGAAACCGACTGGGTACGCTGCAGCAGTGGCAAGAGATGCCCCGCAGATTCCGAAGGTGACAGGTGTGAAAGGCCCTGTGCTGCCACCACCAAAGTTGGTCACGGTGAGACACGATACTAAGGAGAGTGAAGAGGTAAAGACCATTCTGAAGAACCTAGTGAAGCCACAAGAGATCGGGTTAAAGGTCAGGAGGCTTGTGAACATCAGGCATGGAGTAATCGTAGAAGCGGAGAACGAAGAAGGAATAGAGGCCCTGATGAAACAGAAATCCCTGGGAGAGGCCGGTCTGAAAGTTGAGAAGCCAACGAAGAAAAGGCCTGTGATAATGATATACGACGTGAATGCAAAGTTGAGTGACGAAGACGTGAAAGATGAAGTATACCGGAGGAACATGCGTGACAGCGGCGTTGACGAAGGTGATTTTCAACAAGAATTTGAGGTCAGACACAAATATAACGATCAGAGATCGAATGGTCAGAAGAAACACATTGTGGTCGAGTGTTCAGTTAGGGTAAGGAACTGGTTGCGTAGGCAAGAGAAGATATACGTGGAGTGGCAATGCTGCAGAGTAAAAGATTATGTGGATGTAGCAAGATGCTACAAGTGCCAGAGATTTGGTCATGTTGCCAAGCACTGCACTGCGGGAAAGCCGACCTGCTCGTATTGCGCGGGCGAGCACGACTTCAAGGACTGTGCAAACAAAAAGAAGAAAGAGGCAGTCTGCTGTGCAAACTGTAAAAGGGATGGTCGTGGAGACCACAAACATGAAGCTGGTTCAAGAAGGTGCCCAGCGTACGAGAAGGCCGTGAAGAGGCAAAACGAAAAGACCGATTATGGACTGTAGGATCGCTCAGTGGAACTTGGGGAGAGGGAAAACTGCCACAAATGAAGCTTACAGAAGATGTCTGCAAGAGAAAGTCGATGTCCTTTTGGTGCAAGAGCCGTACACAGTGAATAGGAAGCTGAAAATGCCTGGTTGCAGAGTGTTCTATGACAGGAGTGGAAGAGAAGATATCTGGAGTGCTGTGTGTGTACTGAATGATAAGATCGGAGCAATCATGGATGTCAGGGAAACTAACGGAATGTGCGTCAGCGTCAGGCTAGAGGTTGAAGGAAAGTCGCTGCAGGTGATCAGCCTGTATTGCAGGCCATCAGAGCCCATCGATGGATTCCTCGCAGAACTGTCAGATATTGTCAGGAAGAGAGGCAACAAGGGAGTCGTCTGTGGTGCGGATCTCAACGCAAAATCGGGATTGTGGCTCAGTGGTTGTACGGACGAGAGAGGCTCGAAGGTGGAGGAAGTCCTGTTTGCATGGGACTTGCAGACCCTCAATAGATTCAGTAGATGGACAACATTTGAGAATACGCAGGGCGGGAAGTCGAACATTGATGTCACTATCGCCACGAGGGACGCGGCAAGTAGGATATCAGGTTGGGAAGTACATGAGGAAACGCTGAGTGACCACAGAATGATAACATTTAGGTATCAAGAAGAGCAAGGAAGGAGAGGAAGACTTAATGAACAAAGAGAGGGATCCTACTGTTTGAGGAAAGTGAACTGGGTGTCATTTGACCGCGAGCTGCAACGGAGCATTCAAGGTTTAGACATAGGAACGACGGAAGCGGGAGAACACGCGGAGAGAATCACAGAAATGATCTGCAGGCTAATGGAAGAGCAATTCCCGAGAGCAAAGAAAGGAATGAAGAAGGTTTACTGGTGGACGGAAGAACTCGATGAACTAAGGATTACTATGCGAAGAAAGAATAGGATCTGGAGAAGAACCAGTCTTGAGGCCGACAGGAGAAGCTTTGTGCAATCAAGAACAAATTACATATGGGCGATCAGGAAACAAAAGAAGAAGATGTGGGAGAAGCTCATCGTAGACGAAGAAGGAAACCCGTGGGGTAAGGTCTACAAGATAGTGATGGAAAAGATGAAGAGTGAAGTCCAACTAGCAAGCCTCGAGAAGGAAGACGGAACGATGACGAAGACTCTAAACGAGACTCTGCAAAGGATGATTGAAGGGTTGCTGCCGGATGATAGGGTCGAAGAGGACACCGACGAACAGCGAGAGATAAGGAGAGGTATGATGGAAGAAAGTACAGGACCTAATGAAGAGGACTTTACAGAGGAAGAGCTAATTGCAAGCATCGCGCAAATGAGGGATAAGAAAGCACCGGGATACGACGGAATCAAGGGCGAAGTCGTCAAGAGAATGTGCGGTAGAATCAAGGGGACGTTGCTGGACATGTACAACAAGATGTTGAGAGAGGGTAGGTTCCCCGATATTTGGAAAACAGGCATCGTGAAAGTGTTTTTGAAAAGCGAAGACAAAGACCCTAGCAAGGTAAAGTCGTACAGGCCAGTGACCCTCCTTCCTGTTCTGGGTAAGATAGGTGAAAGGTTGATCGTAAAGAGGTTGAAACAGTGGATGGAGAGAGAAGATCGAACGAATACAGGTCAGTACGGATTCACAGAAGGTGTAGGAACGGTTGATGCGCTGTTGGACATGAGAAGAGAAGTAGAGGAGACGGAAGAGAAGTACGTCGTTGGATTGTTCTTGGACATCTCCGGGGCGTTCGACTCTGCCTGGTGGCCAGAGATCCTGAGAGTTCTGAGGGAATGGCGGTGCCCAAACAACATCTACCGACTGGTCAGGGACTACTTCCGAGGCAGGACAGTGACTTTGAAAGCTGGCAACGGAGAAGTGAGCAAGACCATCACAAAAGGTTGTCCACAAGGATCCGTTGTAGGCCCTCTGCTGTGGAACGTCCTTTTCGACGGGTTTCTGCGGCTGCAGTTCGGCAACGGCATCTCTGCCAGAGCCTACGCGGATGACGGACTGCTCCTGGTGAAGGCAAATTCAAGTCCTGAGCTGATGAGGAAGGCGTCAAGAGCCTTGGATCTGGTCACCAGGTGGGGAGAAGAGAGGAAGATGACGTTCTCGAAGGAGAAGACAGTGATGGTGCTACTCAAGGGAAAGTTGGTCGAAAGATTCATCAGAGTGAACATGGGTGAAGTCACGGTACGCTGCTCAGAGAAAACGAGGTACCTAGGGGTAGTGGTTAAAAGTGGAATGAAGTTCGCAGGACACTACGAGTATGTGGTCGAGAAGACGATGAAGGTATTCGGAAAGCTGAAAGGACTGGCGAAGGCAAACAACGGGATGAAATGTGAAAACTTGAGAAGGCTGTACATAGGGGCGTTGGAGCCGATGGTGCTGTACGGATGTGAAATGTGGGGACAAAGAATGAGAGGTCGAGGAGAGAAGACGAAGCTGATGAGCCTACAGAGGAAACTGTTGTTAGGAGTGATCAAGGGATACAGCACTATTTCCCACGAAGCCGTGAGAGTGATCGCTGGAGTGATCCCTCTGGATTTGATGGTGGAAGAAAGGCTGAAAAGAAGAAGAGATAAAGAGGAAGGAATCGACAGCAGGGAAAGCAAGCGAACCCGAAGAGAGGAAACACTCGTCGAATGGCAAAGAAGATGGGAAACCAGCACCAAAGGAAGAGAAACCTTCGAGTTTGTTCCGGATGTTCGACAGAGAAAGAAGGTGAAATGGGAGACCGACCACTACACAACACAGTTCGTGAGCGGCCATGGTAATTTCAAGGCGAAGCTGAGGGGATTCAACCTAGTGGAAGATGACAGATGCACACACTGTGGACAGTTGGAGACCTCGACACATGTTCTGATGGTGTGTCCTTTCTACGAGGAAGAAAGAAGTGAAATGAGGGAATTCCTCCGAGGTAAGAATTGGATTTGGGAGAAGCGAAACTTTCTACGGTGCAAGAAAGCAGCTGAGGTGTTCTCAAGAATGTGCAGGAGAATTGGAAGTAGGAAACACGAGTTTGAAAATGTAAGAGGATAGACTGAAACTTGAAACACTGGAAAAAAAGGAAAGTAGGAGGGGAAAAAAGAAGAAAGAAGAAAAACAAAAATCCGATGATCCTAGTGCTATGGTGCTAGGGGAGGGGACAGGTGTGTTGGGTGGGCACTAGAAGAGTGCCCGGTTAGGATAAGAAGACAGAAGAGGACTGAAGAAAGAAGTCTATTTCAGGAAAGAGGCCTGGCGAATAAGTCTCCGACTTAAGCCAGGGGTGGAGGAGGGATCGCGGGTTTCGGCCAACCACCTCTCTCTCTCTCTCTCTCTCTCTCTCCTCCGGCCTGGCGAGGTGGCGAACGCATGGCCCGGCTCTGTCCCTGACAGGGTCGCAATAGTCCAAACCCTATCACCCTTAAGGAGATAGGGCTGTATTGGACAAGCCAATTTTCTGGGACTGTGGATGGTTTTGTATTATCAACCATAGATTGTTGATAACTAGGCTTGCATCCCGGGGTGTTCCCGAACTTGCTAAGCACAAAAAAGAAAAAAAAAAGGAAAAAAAGACAAAAAAAAACAAAAAAAAAACAAAAAAAAAACAAGGGCGATAGTAAATGAATGTTGGTGGATGGGTCTGGAAGTGAAAGGTTGAAGGATGATCGATGAAAAAAAAAAAAATCACAGGATGATAGTAAATGGATGTTGATGAGTCTGTGTGTGAAAGATTGAAGAATGATTGTTGGAAAAAAAAACGTGCTTGGCAAGGAGTCCTATGTCCTCTCCTTGCAGAAAGTGCCTGCCTGCCCCTGCTAAGGAGACGGATGCACATTTGTTGGATGGGCATTCAAGCGGCGGTCTGTATAAAAGAGGTAGCGTGTGAACTGGTCTTTGAAAAACACAGAGGCGGATTGGGGATCCGGGTACGCTTCGGCTAGTCCGTTGCAAATGGCCCCTTTTCGATGCTGGCTAGTCCAGACCTCCCCCTTCACTCTGGTCGGGGTGCTGGGGGACGCTTAGTGGGGACCTCTCACATGTGATCTCCGGACCTATGCTTGTTGGCAGCCACTGTTGTGAAATTGACATCAGTGGGTGGCCGCCGTTAGTAAGCACCCCCGCCACGCTGAAGACGGTGTTCAAAATTGTCAGAAAATGGCTCAGGAACCATGGGCATATTCTTGTGCATGCGACTGTGCTAGGCATGTACGGTGTCCGAGGAGGTTTGACCTGATTGGTGAAATGTAGGGTCTCGGCCGGTGGATGACGTTGGAGTCATTGGCAAGAGACTCCCATGAACCGGGGAATTCAAAAACCCAACACATGATTTGTATTGTATTGTTTCAGGTTGCATCCTGACCTAGAAATCGAGTTAACAGTGAAAGTTGATTCGTTATTAGTTAATAGTTACCAGTTTTTGTGAATTTCAAATTGAAAAAATCAACATAGCGGGTAAAAGTACAAAGGTAAGTGAGCCTTCTTTGAGCGAAGAAGAGGAGCGTAGGAAAGAGGAAGACAGGATTGCTGCGGAGAAGGAGCTTATTGCAAAGTTCCAGAGTGAGAGAAGACTAAGCACCACCAGGTCGCTGTCGCAGGGACCTGGGTTCAGTTCTGCGAATAGCAGCGCGCAGGAGTCTGAATCGGAGGCAGAACGGAAACGGAAATTAAGAAGCCCCGAGGACAAGGAAAAAGAGAAGAAAAGGACCAAAACAAAGAAAATGGACGATGGAGATGAGGAAGGAGAAGAGACTGAAGATGAGAATGAAGTGGATCCTCTTGTGAGTCTAGGAAGGGTGCTGGAGAAGATGAGAGGGTGGTTTAGGCAGCCAACAATAATGAAGATGGTCACGAAGCCGCAGACCGAGAAGTTTCAACGGCACTTCGTGAGGTTTCAGGAGGAACTCATAAGGGCTAGAGAGGAGAGGGCTAGGTTAGAAACCCGAATTGAGGAAAGAGCGGAGTTTGTGAAGATTGTTCGGGATGAACTGAGAAAGGGACCAGAACCGGAGGTGACGAGGAAACCGACTGGGTACGCTGCAGCAGTGGCAAGAGATGCCCCGCAGATTCCGAAGGTGACAGGTGTGAAAGGCCCTGTGCTGCCACCACCAAAGTTGGTCACGGTGAGACACGATACTAAGGAGAGTGAAGAGGTAAAGACCATTCTGAAGAACCTAGTGAAGCCACAAGAGATCGGGTTAAAGGTCAGGAGGCTTGTGAACATCAGGCATGGAGTAATCGTAGAAGCGGAGAACGAAGAAGGAATAGAGGCCCTGATGAAACAGAAATCCCTGGGAGAGGCCGGTCTGAAAGTTGAGAAGCCAACGAAGAAAAGGCCTGTGATAATGATATACGACGTGAATGCAATGTTGGGTGACGAAGACGTGAAAGATGAAGTATACCGGAGGAACATGCGTGACAGCGGCGTTGACGAAGGTGATTTTCAACAAGAATTTGAGGTCAGACACAAATATAACGATCAGAGATCGAATGGTCAGAAGAAACACATGGTGGTCGAGTGTTCAGTTAGGGTAAGGAACTGGTTGCGTAGGCAAGAGAAGATATACGTGGAGTGGCAATGCTGCAGAGTAAAAGATTATGTGGATGTAGCAAGATGCTACAAGTGCCAGAGATTTGGTCATGTTGCCAAGCACTGCACTGCGGGAAAGCCGACCTGCTCGTATTGCGCGGGCGAGCACGACTTCAAGGACTGTGCAAACAAAAAGAAGAAAGAGGCAGTCTGCTGTGCAAACTGTAAAAGGGATGGTCGTGGAGACCACAAACATGAAGCTGGTTCAAGAAGGTGCCCAGCGTACGAGAAGGCCGTGAAGAGGCAAAACGAAAAGACCGATTATGGACTGTAGGATCGCTCAGTGGAACTTGGGGAGAGGGAAAACTGCCACAAATGAAGCTTACAGAAGATGTCTGCAAGAGAAAGTCGATGTCCTTTTGGTGCAAGAGCCGTACACAGTGAATAGGAAGCTGAAAATGCCTGGTTGCAGAGTGTTCTATGACAGGAGTGGAAGAGAAGATATCTGGAGTGCTGTGTGTGTACTGAATGATAAGATCGGAGCAATCATGGATGTCAGGGAAACTAACGGAATGTGTGTCAGCGTCAGGCTAGAGGTTGAAGGAAAGTCGCTGCAGGTGATCAGCCTGTATTGCAGGCCATCAGAGCCCATCGATGGATTCCTCGCAGAACTGTCAGATATTGTCAGGAAGAGAGGCAACAAGGGAGTCGTCTGTGGTGCGGATCTCAACGCAAAATCGGGATTGTGGCTCAGTGGTTGTACGGACGAGAGAGGCTCGAAGGTGGAGGAAGTCCTGTTTGCATGGGACTTGCAGACCCTCAATAGATTCAGTAGATGGACAACATTTGAGAATACGCAGGGCGGGAAGTCGAACATTGATGTCACTATCGCCACGAGGGACGCGGCAAGTAGGATATCAGGTTGGAAAGTACATGAGGAAACGCTGAGTGACCACAGAATGATAACATTTAGGTATCAAGAAGAGCAAGGAAGGAGAGGAAGACTTAATGAACAAAGAGAGGGATCCTACTGTTTGAGGAAAGTGAACTGGGTGTCATTTGACCGCGAGCTGCAACGGAGCATTCAAGGTTTAGACATAGGAACGACGGAAGCGGGAGAACACGCGGAGAGAATCACAGAAATGATCTGCAGGCTAATGGAAGAGCAATTCCCGAGAGCAAAGAAAGGAATGAAGAAGGTTTACTGGTGGACGGAAGAACTCGATGAACTAAGGATTACTATGCGAAGAAAGAATAGGATCTGGAGAAGAACCAGTCTTGAGGCCGACAGGAGAAGCTTTGTGCAATCAAGAACAAATTACATATGGGCGATCAGGAAACAAAAGAAGAAGATGTGGGAGAAGCTCATCGTAGACGAAGAAGGAAACCCGTGGGGTAAGGTCTACAAGATAGTGATGGAAAAGATGAAGAGTGAAGTCCAACTAGCAAGCCTCGAGAAGGAAGACGGAACGATGACGAAGACTCTAAACGAGACTCTGCAAAGGATGATTGAAGGGTTGCTGCCGGATGATAGGGTAGAAGAGGACACCGACGAACAGCGAGAGATAAGGAGAGGTATGATGGAAGAAAGTACAGGACCTAATGAAGAGGACTTTACAGAGGAAGAGCTAATTGCAAGCATCGCGCAAATGAGGGATAAGAAAGCACCGGGATACGACGGAATCAAGGGCGAAGTCGTCAAGAGAATGTGCGGTAGAATCAAGGGGACGTTGCTGGACATGTACAACAAGATGTTGAAAGAGGGTAGGTTCCCCGATATTTGGAAAACAGGCATCGTGAAAGTGTTTTTGAAAAGCGAAGACAAAGACCCTAGCAAGGTAAAGTCGTACAGGCCAGTGACCCTCCTTCCTGTTCTGGGTAAGATAGGTGAAAGGTTGATCGTAAAGAGGTTGAAACAGTGGATGGAGAGAGAAGATCGAACGAATACAGGTCGTAGTTGAGTTTTCTTTCTCCTACGCTTGCCGTAACTGGAACTCTTCTAACTGAGTTCGCTGTAGTACAGTGACAGCTGCAATCTGCTGTCTATCTGTACCTGATGAGACGAAACAACGTCGAAACAGCAAGTCATCCACATTGTCGAAGCATCTGCTCCTTTTCCAGCTGTGCTTTCGCACGCGGACGTAGCATAGCAGTGCAGGTGGTGCCCGCACTACCTTAGCGTGGGGTCGGGGTATCACTTTTTGATAAAGCAGAGTGAGCCACCAGGAGAAAACATCGACTGGAGGAAACTGCTCGTGGAGACTGAAGAAATGCTCGCACGACCATGACATGTGGTTCGCCCGCACATGGTAGCACGGAACGCCGACAAGCCATTGAGCGTGATGACGGCTTAGCCTCTCACTTGACTCTGGCCCACTGGTGTACGTGTGAGTCCAAAATGTCAAGCTTCCCAGGTCTGTATGGGGATTCGCGCGCCTAACATATGCCTTATGTGTGGCACGGAACATCCTCTAAACCGGAGAGGAAAAGGCTCAGATGAGCCGCCGCTTGAGCTTTCTTAGTGCGTTTCGAGATGTCTGTCTCTCGTCAGGTGCGCGAAGAAGCGCACGACGCAATGACACGGATGGAGAAATCCGAGAAGTGTCAGAAAGAGATGGACTAGGTGTTAGTCACATCGATGTTATTGGCAAGGAAGTATTCGTAGTTGAGTTTTCTTTCTCCTACGCTTGCCGTAACTGGAACTCTTCTAACTGAGTTCGCTGTAGTACAGTGACAGCTGCAATCTGCTGTCTATCTGTACCTGATGAGACGAAACAACGTCGAAACAGCAAGTCATCCACATTGTCGAAGCATCTGCTCCTTTTCCAGCTGTGCTTTCGCACGCGGACGTAGCATAGCAGTGCAGGTGGTGCCCGCACTACCTTAGCGTGGGGTCGGGGTATCACTTTTTGATAAAGCAGAGTGAGCCACCAGGAGAAAACATCGACTGGAGGAAACTGCTCGTGGAGACTGAAGAAATGCTCGCACGACCATGACATGTGGTTCGCCCGCACATGGTAGCACGGAACGCCGACAAGCCATTGAGCGTGATGACGGCTTAGCCTCTCACTTGACTCTGGCCCACTGGTGTACGTGTGAGTCCAAAATGTCAAGCTTCCCAGGTCTGTATGGGGATTCGCGCGCCTAACATATGCCTTATGTGTGGCACGGAACATCCTCTAAACCGGAGAGGAAAAGGCTCAGATGAGCCGCCGCTTGAGCTTTCTTAGTGCGTTTCGAGATGTCTGTCTCTCGTCAGGTGCGCGAAGAAGCGCACGACGCAATGACACGGATGGAGAAATCCGAGAAGTGTCAGAAAGAGATGGACTAGGTGTTAGTCACATCGATGTTATTGGCAAGGAAGTATTCGTAGTTGAGTTTTCTTTCTCCTACGCTTGCCGTAACTGGAACTCTTCTAACTGAGTTCGCTGTAGTACAGTGACAGCTGCAATCTGCTGTCTATCTGTACCTGATGAGACGAAACAACGTCGAAACAGCAAGTCATCCACATTGTCGAAGCATCTGCTCCTTTTCCAGCTGTGCTTTCGCACGCGGACGTAGCATAGCAGTGCAGGTGGTGCCCGCACTACCTTAGCGTGGGGTCGGGGTATCACTTTTTGATAAAGCAGAGTGAGCCACCAGGAGAAAACATCGACTGGAGGAAACTGCTCGTGGAGACTGAAGAAATGCTCGCACGACCATGACATGTGGTTCGCCCGCACATGGTAGCACGGAACGCCGACAAGCCATTGAGCGTGATGACGGCTTAGCCTCTCACTTGACTCTGGCCCACTGGTGTACGTGTGAGTCCAAAATGTCAAGCTTCCCAGGTCTGTATGGGGATTCGCGCGCCTAACATATGCCTTATGTGTGGCACGGAACATCCTCTAAACCGGAGAGGAAAAGGCTCAGATGAGCCGCTGCTTGAGCTTTCTTAGTGCGTTTCGAGATGTCTGTCTCTCGTCAGGTGCGCGAAGAAGCGCACGACGCAATGACACGGATGGAGAAATCCGAGAAGTGTCAGAAAGAGATGGACTAGGTGTTAGTCACATCGATGTTATTGGCAAGGAAGTATTCGTAGTTGAGTTTTCTTTCTCCTACGCTTGCCGTAACTGGAACTCTTCTAACTGAGTTCGCTGTAGTACAGTGACAGCTGCAATCTGCTGTCTATCTGTACCTGATGAGACGAAACAACGTCGAAACAGCAAGTCATCCACATTGTCGAAGCATCTGCTCCTTTTCCAGCTGTGCTTTCGCACGCGGACGTAGCATAGCAGTGCAGGTGGTGCCCGCACTACCTTAGCGTGGGGTCGGGGTATCACTTTTTGATAAAGCAGAGTGAGCCACCAGGAGAAAACATCGACTGGAGGAAACTGCTCGTGGAGACTGAAGAAATGCTCGCACGACCATGACATGTGGTTCGCCCGCACATGGTAGCACGGAACGCCGACAAGCCATTGAGCGTGATGACGGCTTAGCCTCTCACTTGACTCTGGCCCACTGGTGTACGTGTGAGTCCAAAATGTCAAGCTTCCCAGGTCTGTATGGGGATTCGCGCGCCTAACATATGCCTTATGTGTGGCACGGAACATCCTCTAAACCGGAGAGGAAAAGGCTCAGATGAGCCGCCGCTTGAGCTTTCTTAGTGCGTTTCGAGATGTCTGTCTCTCGTCAGGTGCGCGAAGAAGCGCACGACGCAATGACACGGATGGAGAAATCCGAGAAGTGTCAGAAAGAGATGGACTAGGTGTTAGTCACATCGATGTTATTGGCAAGGAAGTATTCGTAGTTGAGTTTTCTTTCTCCTACGCTTGCCGTAACTGGAACTCTTCTAACTGAGTTCGCTGTAGTACAGTGACAGCTGCAATCTGCTGTCTATCTGTACCTGATGAGACGAAACAACGTCGAAACAGCAAGTCATCCACATTGTCGAAGCATCTGCTCCTTTTCCAGCTGTGCTTTCGCACGCGGACGTAGCATAGCAGTGCAGGTGGTGCCCGCACTACCTTAGCGTGGGGTCGGGGTATCACTTTTTGATAAAGCAGAGTGAGCCACCAGGAGAAAACATCGACTGGAGGAAACTGCTCGTGGAGACTGAAGAAATGCTCGTACGACCATGACATGTGGTTCGCCCGCACATGGTAGCACGGAACGCCGACAAGCCATTGAGCGTGATGACGGCTTAGCCTCTCACTTGACTCTGGCCCACTGGTGTACGTGTGAGTCCAAAATGTCAAGCTTCCCAGGTCTGTATGGGGATTCGCGCGCCTAACATATGCCTTATGTGTGGCACGGAACATCCTCTAAACCGGAGAGGAAAAGGCTCAGATGAGCCGCCGCTTGAGCTTTCTTAGTGCGTTTCGAGATGTCTGTCTCTCGTCAGGTGCGCGAAGAAGCGCACGACGCAATGACACGGATGGAGAAATCCGAGAAGTGTCAGAAAGAGATGGACTAGGTGTTAGTCACATCGATGTTATTGGCAAGGAAGTATTCGTAGTTGAGTTTTCTTTCTCCTACGCTTGCCGTAACTGGAACTCTTCTGAGTTCGCTGTAGTACAGTGACAGCTGCAATCTGCTGTCTATCTGTACCTGATGAGACGAAACAACGTCGAAACAGCAAGTCATCCACATTGTCGAAGCATCTGCTCCTTTTCCAGCTGTGCTTTCGCACGCGGACGTAGCATAGCAGTGCAGGTGGTGCCCGCACTACCTTAGCGTGGGGTCGGGGTATCACTTTTTGATAAAGCAGAGTGAGCCACCAGGAGAAAACATCGACTGGAGGAAACTGCTCGTGGAGACTGAAGAAATGCTCGCACGACCATGACATGTGGTTCGCCCGCACATGGTAGCACGGAACGCCGACAAGCCATTGAGCGTGATGACGGCTTAGCCTCTCACTTGACTCTGGCCCACTGGTGTACGTGTGAGTCCAAAATGTCAAGCTTCCCAGGTCTGTATGGGGATTCGCGCGCCTAACATATGCCTTATGTGTGGCACGGAACATCCTCTAAACCGGAGAGGAAAAGGCTCAGATGAGCCGCCGCTTGAGCTTTCTTAGTGCGTTTCGAGATGTCTGTCTCTCGTCAGGTGCGCGAAGAAGCGCACGACGCAATGACACGGATGGAGAAATCCGAGAAGTGTCAGAAAGAGATGGACTAGGTGTTAGTCACATCGATGTTATTGGCAAGGAAGTATTCGTAGTTGAGTTTTCTTTCTCCTACGCTTGCCGTAACTGGAACTCTTCTAACTGAGTTCGCTGTAGTACAGTGACAGCTGCAATCTGCTGTCTATCTGTACCTGATGAGACGAAACAACGTCGAAACAGCAAGTCATCCACATTGTCGAAGCATCTGCTCCTTTTCCAGCTGTGCTTTCGCACGCGGACGTAGCATAGCAGTGCAGGTGGTGCCCGCACTACCTTAGCGTGGGGTCGGGGTATCACTTTTTGATAAAGCGAGCATTTCTTCAGTCTCCACGAGCAGTTTCCTCCAGTCGATGTTTTCTCCTGGTGGCTCACTCTGCTTTATCAAAAAGTGATACCCCGACCCCACGCTAAGGTAGTGCGGGCACCACCTGCACTGCTATGCTACGTCCGCGTGCGAAAGCACAGCTGGAAAAGGAGCAGATGCTTCGACAATGTGGATGACTTGCTGTTTCGACGTTGTTTCGTCTCATCAGGTACAGATAGACAGCAGATTGCAGCTGTCACTGTACTACAGCGAACTCAGTTAGAAGAGTTCCAGTTACGGCAAGCGTAGGAGAAAGAAAACTCAACTACGAATACTTCCTTGCCAATAACATCGATGTGACTAACACCTAGTCCATCTCTTTCTGACACTTCTCGGATTTCTCCATCCGTGTCATTGCGTCGTGCGCTTCTTCGCGCACCTGACGAGAGACAGACATCTCGAAACGCACTAAGAAAGCTCAAGCGGCGGCTCATCTGAGCCTTTTCCTCTCCGGTTTAGAGGATGTTCCGTGCCACACATAAGGCATATGTTAGGCGCGCGAATCCCCATACAGACCTGGGAAGCTTGACATTTTGGACTCACACGTACACCAGTGGGCCAGAGTCAAGTGAGAGGCTAAGCCGTCATCACGCTCAATGGCTTGTCGGCGTTCCGTGCTACCATGTGCGGGCGAACCACATGTCATGGTCGTGCGAGCATTTCTTCAGTCTCCACGAGCAGTTTCCTCCAGTCGATGTTTTCTCCTGGTGGCTCACTCTGCTTTATCAAAAAGTGATACCCCGACCCCACGCTAAGGTAGTGCGGGCACCACCTGCACTGCTATGCTACGTCCGCGTGCGAAAGCACAGCTGGAAAAGGAGCAGATGCTTCGACAATGTGGATGACTTGCTGTTTCGACGTTGTTTCGTCTCATCAGGTACAGATAGACAGCAGATTGCAGCTGTCACTGTACTACAGCGAACTCAGTTAGAAGAGTTCCAGTTACGGCAAGCGTAGGAGAAAGAAAACTCAACTACGAATACTTCCTTGCCAATAACATCGATGTGACTAACACCTAGTCCATCTCTTTCTGACACTTCTCGGATTTCTCCATCCGTGTCATTGCGTCGTGCGCTTCTTCGCGCACCTGACGAGAGACAGACATCTCGAAACGCACTAAGAAAGCTCAAGCGGCGGCTCATCTGAGCCTTTTCCTCTCCGGTTTAGAGGATGTTCCGTGCCACACATAAGGCATATGTTAGGCGCGCGACTCCCCATACAGACCTGGGAAGCTTGACATTTTGGACTCACACGTACACCAGTGGGCCAGAGTCAAGTGAGAGGCTAAGCCGTCATCACGCTCAATGGCTTGTCGGCGTTCCGTGCTACCATGTGCGGGCGAACCACATGTCATGGTCGTGCGAGCATTTCTTCAGTCTCCACGAGCAGTTTCCTCCAGTCGATGTTTTCTCCTGGTGGCTCACTCTGCTTTATCAAAAAGTGATACCCCGACCCCACGCTAAGGTAGTGCGGGCACCACCTGCACTGCTATGCTACGTCCGCGTGCGAAAGCACAGCTGGAAAAGGAGCAGATGCTTCGACAATGTGGATGACTTGCTGTTTCGACGTTGTTTCGTCTCATCAGGTACAGATAGACAGCAGATTGCAGCTGTCACTGTACTACAGCGAACTCAGTTAGAAGAGTTCCAGTTACGGCAAGCGTAGGAGAAAGAAAACTCAACTACGAATACTTCCTTGCCAATAACATCGATGTGACTAACACCTAGTCCATCTCTTTCTGACACTTCTCGGATTTCTCCATCCGTGTCATTGCGTCGTGCGCTTCTTCGCGCACCTGACGAGAGACAGACATCTCGAAACGCACTAAGAAAGCTCAAGCGGCGGCTCATCTGAGCCTTTTCCTCTCCGGTTTAGAGGATGTTCCGTGCCACACATAAGGCATATGTTAGGCGCGCGAATCCCCATACAGACCTGGGAAGCTTGACATTTTGGACTCACACGTACACCAGTGGGCCAGAGTCAAGTGAGAGGCTAAGCCGTCATCACGCTCAATGGCTTGTCGGCGTTCCGTGCTACCATGTGCGGGCGAACCACATGTCATGGTCGTGCGAGCATTTCTTCAGTCTCCACGAGCAGTTTCCTCCAGTCGATGTTTTCTCCTGGTGGCTCACTCTGCTTTATCAAAAAGTGATACCCCGACCCCACGCTAAGGTAGTGCGGGCACCACCTGCACTGCTATGCTACGTCCGCGTGCGAAAGCACAGCTGGAAAAGGAGCAGATGCTTCGACAATGTGGATGACTTGCTGTTTCGACGTTGTTTCGTCTCATCAGGTACAGATAGACAGCAGATTGCAGCTGTCACTGTACTACAGCGAACTCAGTTAGAAGAGTTCCAGTTACGGCAAGCGTAGGAGAAAGAAAACTCAACTACGAATACTTCCTTGCCAATAACATCGATGTGACTAACACCTAGTCCATCTCTTTCTGACACTTCTCGGATTTCTCCATCCGTGTCATTGCGTCGTGCGCTTCTTCGCGCACCTGACGAGAGACAGACATCTCGAAACGCACTAAGAAAGCTCAAGCGGCGGCTCATCTGAGCCTTTTCCTCTCCGGTTTAGAGGATGTTCCGTGCCACACATAAGGCATATGTTAGGCGCGCGAATCCCCATACAGACCTGGGAAGCTTGACATTTTGGACTCACACGTACACCAGTGGGCCAGAGTCAAGTGAGAGGCTAAGCCGTCATCACGCTCAATGGCTTGTCGGCGTTCCGTGCTACCATGTGCGGGCGAACCACATGTCATGGTCGTGCGAGCATTTCTTCAGTCTCCACGAGCAGTTTCCTCCAGTCGATGTTTTCTCCTGGTGGCTCACCCTGCTTTATCAAAAAGTGATACCCCGACCCCACGCTAAGGTAGTGCGGGCACCACCTGCACTGCTATGCTACGTCCGCGTGCGAAAGCACAGCTGGAAAAGGAGCAGATGCTTCGACAATGTGGATGACTTGCTGTTTCGACGTTGTTTCGTCTCATCAGGTACAGATAGACAGCAGATTGCAGCTGTCACTGTACTACAGCGAACTCAGTTAGAAGAGTTCCAGTTACGGCAAGCGTAGGAGAAAGAAAACTCAACTACGAATACTTCCTTGCCAATAACATCGATGTGACTAACACCTAGTCCATCTCT
Source organism: Flexamia atlantica (assembly GCA_035578135.1). Lineage (NCBI taxonomy): Eukaryota > Metazoa > Arthropoda > Insecta > Hemiptera > Cicadellidae > Flexamia > Flexamia atlantica. The sequence goes on from JAQJVK010000010.1 coordinate 10,878,236, forward strand.
TTCTGACACTTCTCGGATTTCTCCATCCGTGTCATTGCGTCGTGCGCTTCTTCGCGCACCTGACGAGAGACAGACATCTCGAAACGCACTAAGAAAGCTCAAGCGGCGGCTCATCTGAGCCTTTTCCTCTCCGGTTTAGAGGATGTTCCGTGCCACACATAAGGCATATGTTAGGCGCGCGAATCCCCATAAAGACCTGGGAAGCTTGACATTTTGGACTCACACGTACACCAGTGGGCCAGAGTCAAGTGAGAGGCTAAGCCGTCATCACGCTCAATGGCTTGTCGGGTTCCGTGCTACCATGTGCGGGCGAACCACATGTCATGGTCGTGCGAGCATTTCTTCAGTCTCCACGAGCAGTTTCCTCCAGTCGATGTTTTCTCCTGGTGGCTCACTCTGCTTTATCAAAAAGTGATACCCCGACCCCACGCTAAGGTAGTGCGGGCACCACCTGCACTGCTATGCTACGTCCGCGTGCGAAAGCACAGCTGGAAAAGGAGCAGATGCTTCGACAATGTGGATGACTTGCTGTTTCGACGTTGTTTCGTCTCATCAGGTACAGATAGACAGCAGATTGCAGCTGTCACTGTACTACAGCGAACTCAGTTAGAAGAGTTCCAGTTACGGCAAGCGTAGGAGAAAGAAAACTCAACTACGAATACTTCCTTGCCAATAACATCGATGTGACTAACACCTAGTCCATCTCTTTCTGACACTTCTCGGATTTCTCCATCCGTGTCATTGCGTCGTGCGCTTCTTCGCGCACCTGACGAGAGACAGACATCTCGAAACGCACTAAGAAAGCTCAAGCGGCGGCTCATCTGAGCCTTTTCCTCTCCGGTTTAGAGGATGTTCCGTGCCACACATAAGGCATATGTTAGGCGCGCGAATCCCCATACAGACCTGGGAAGCTTGACATTTTGGACTCACACGTACACCAGTGGGCCAGAGTCAAGTGAGAGGCTAAGCCGTCATCACGCTCAATGGCTTGTCGGCGTTCCGTGCTACCATGTGCGGGCGAACCACATGTCATGGTCGTGCGAGCATTTCTTCAGTCTCCACGAGCAGTTTCCTCCAGTCGATGTTTTCTCCTGGTGGCTCACTCTGCTTTATCAAAAAGTGATACCCCGACCCCACGCTAAGGTAGTGCGGGCACCACCTGCACTGCTATGCTACGTCCGCGTGCGAAAGCACAGCTGGAAAAGGAGCAGATGCTTCGACAATGTGGATGACTTGCTGTTTCGACGTTGTTTCGTCTCATCAGGTACAGATAGACAGCAGATTGCAGCTGTCACTGTACTACAGCGAACTCAGTTAGAAGAGTTCCAGTTACGGCAAGCGTAGGAGAAAGAAAACTCAACTACGAATACTTCCTTGCCAATAACATCGATGTGACTAACACCTAGTCCATCTCTTTCTGACACTTCTCGGATTTCTCCATCCGTGTCATTGCGTCGTGCGCTTCTTCGCGCACCTGACGAGAGACAGACATCTCGAAACGCACTAAGAAAGCTCAAGCGGCGGCTCATCTGAGCCTTTTCCTCTCCGGTTTAGAGGATGTTCCGTGCCACACATAAGGCATATGTTAGGCGCGCGAATCCCCATACAGACCTGGGAAGCTTGACATTTTGGACTCACACGTACACCAGTGGGCCAGAGTCAAGTGAGAGGCTAAGCCGTCATCACGCTCAATGGCTTGTCGGCGTTCCGTGCTACCATGTGCGGGCGAACCACATGTCATGGTCGTGCGAGCATTTCTTCAGTCTCCACGAGCAGTTTCCTCCAGTCGATGTTTTCTCCTGGTGGCTCACTCTGCTTTATCAAAAAGTGATACCCCGACCCCACGCTAAGGTAGTGCGGGCACCACCTGCACTGCTATGCTACGTCCGCGTGCGAAAGCACAGCTGGAAAAGGAGCAGATGCTTCGACAATGTGGATGACTTGCTGTTTCGACGTTGTTTCGTCTCATCAGGTACAGATAGACAGCAGATTGCAGCTGTCACTGTACTACAGCGAACTCAGTTAGAAGAGTTCCAGTTACGGCAAGCGTAGGAGAAAGAAAACTCAACTACGAATACTTCCTTGCCAATAACATCGATGTGACTAACACCTAGTCCATCTCTTTCTGACACTTCTCGGATTTCTCCATCCGTGTCATTGCGTCGTGCGCTTCTTCGCGCACCTGACGAGAGACAGACATCTCGAAACGCACTAAGAAAGCTCAAGCGGCGGCTCATCTGAGCCTTTTCCTCTCCGGTTTAGAGGATGTTCCGTGCCACACATAAGGCATATGTTAGGCGCGCGAATCCCCATAAAGACCTGGGAAGCTTGACATTTTGGACTCGCACGTACACCAGTGGGCCAGAGTCAAGTGAGAGGCTAAGCCGTCATCACGCTCAATGGCTTGTCGGGTTCCGTGCTACCATGTGCGGGCGAACCACATGTCATGGTCGTGCGAGCATTTCTTCAGTCTCCACGAGCAGTTTCCTCCAGTCGATGTTTTCTCCTGGTGGCTCACTCTGCTTTATCAAAAAGTGATACCCCGACCCCACGCTAAGGTAGTGCGGGCACCACCTGCACTGCTATGCTACGTCCGCGTGCGAAAGCACAGCTGGAAAAGGAGCAGATGCTTCGACAATGTGGATGACTTGCTGTTTCGACGTTGTTTCGTCTCATCAGGTACAGATAGACAGCAGATTGCAGCTGTCACTGTACTACAGCGAACTCAGTTAGAAGAGTTCCAGTTACGGCAAGCGTAGGAGAAAGAAAACTCAACTACGAATACTTCCTTGCCAATAACATCGATGTGACTAACACCTAGTCCATCTCTTTCTGACACTTCTCGGATTTCTCCATCCGTGTCATTGCGTCGTGCGCTTCTTCGCGCACCTGACGAGAGACAGACATCTCGAAACGCACTAAGAAAGCTCAAGCGGCGGCTCATCTGAGCCTTTTCCTCTCCGGTTTAGAGGATGTTCCGTGCCACACATAAGGCATATGTTAGGCGCGCGAATCCCCATACAGACCTGGGAAGCTTGACATTTTGGACTCACACGTACACCAGTGGGCCAGAGTCAAGTGAGAGGCTAAGCCGTCATCACGCTCAATGGCTTGTCGGCGTTCCGTGCTACCATGTGCGGGCGAACCACATGTCATGGTCGTGCGAGCATTTCTTCAGTCTCCACGAGCAGTTTCCTCCAGTCGATGTTTTCTCCTGGTGGCTCACTCTGCTTTATCAAAAAGTGATACCCCGACCCCACGCTAAGGTAGTGCGGGCACCACCTGCACTGCTATGCTACGTCCGCGTGCGAAAGCACAGCTGGAAAAGGAGCAGATGCTTCGACAATGTGGATGACTTGCTGTTTCGACGTTGTTTCGTCTCATCAGGTACAGATAGACAGCAGATTGCAGCTGTCACTGTACTACAGCGAACTCAGTTAGAAGAGTTCCAGTTACGGCAAGCGTAGGAGAAAGAAAACTCAACTACGAATACTTCCTTGCCAATAACATCGATGTGACTAACACCTAGTCCATCTCTTTCTGACACTTCTCGGATTTCTCCATCCGTGTCATTGCGTCGTGCGCTTCTTCGCGCACCTGACGAGAGACAGACATCTCGAAACGCACTAAGAAAGCTCAAGCGGCGGCTCATCTGAGCCTTTTCCTCTCCGGTTTAGAGGATGTTCCGTGCCACACATAAGGCATATGTTAGGCGCGCGAATCCCCATACAGACCTGGGAAGCTTGACATTTTGGACTCACACGTACACCAGTGGGCCAGAGTCAAGTGAGAGGCTAAGCCGTCATCACGCTCAATGGCTTGTCGGCGTTCCGTGCTACCATGTGCGGGCGAACCACATGTCATGGTCGTGCGAGCATTTCTTCAGTCTCCACGAGCAGTTTCCTCCAGTCGATGTTTTCTCCTGGTGGCTCACTCTGCTTTATCAAAAAGTGATACCCCGACCCCACGCTAAGGTAGTGCGGGCACCACCTGCACTGCTATGCTACGTCCGCGTGCGAAAGCACAGCTGGAAAAGGAGCAGATGCTTCGACAATGTGGATGACTTGCTGTTTCGACGTTGTTTCGTCTCATCAGGTACAGATAGACAGCAGATTGCAGCTGTCACTGTACTACAGCGAACTCAGTTAGAAGAGTTCCAGTTACGGCAAGCGTAGGAGAAAGAAAACTCAACTACGAATACTTCCTTGCCAATAACATCGATGTGACTAACACCTAGTCCATCTCTTTCTGAATACAGGTCAGTACGGATTCACAGAAGGTGTAGGAACGGTTGATGCGCTGTTGGACATGAGAAGAGAAGTAGAGGAGACGGAAGAGAAGTACGTCGTTGGATTGTTCTTGGACATCTCCGGGGCGTTTGACTCTGCCTGGTGGCCAGAGATCCTGAGAGTTCTGAGGGAATGGCGGTGCCCAAACAACATCTACCGACTGGTCAGGGACTACTTCCGAGGCAGGACAGTGACTTTGAAAGCTGGTAACGGAGAAGTGAGCAAGACCATCACAAAAGGTTGTCCACAAGGATCCGTTGTAGGCCCTCTGCTGTGGAACGTCCTTTTCGACGGGTTTCTGCGGCTGCAGTTCGGCAACGGCATCTCTGCCAGAGCCTACGCGGATGACGGACTGCTCCTGGTGAAGGCAAATTCAAGTCCTGAGCTGATGAGGAAGGCGTCAAGAGCCTTGGATCTGGTCACCAGGTGGGGAGAAGAGAGGAAGATGACGTTCTCGAAGGAGAAGACAGTGATGGTGCTACTCAAGGGAAAGTTGGTCGAAAGATTCATCAGAGTGAACATGGGTGAAGTCACGGTACGCTGCTCAGAGAAAACGAGGTACCTAGGGGTAGTGGTTAAAAGTGGAATGAAGTTCGCAGGACACTACGAGTATGTGGTCGAGAAGACGATGAAGGTATTCGGAAAGCTGAAAGGACTGGCGAAGGCAAACAACGGGATGAAATGTGAAAACTTGAGAAGGCTGTACATAGGGGCGTTGGAGCCGATGGTGCTGTACGGATGTGAAATGTGGGGACAAAGAATGAGAGGTCGAGGAGAGAAGACGAAGCTGATGAGCCTACAGAGGAAACTGTTGTTAGGAGTGATCAAGGGATACAGCACTATTTCCCACGAAGCCGTGAGAGTGATCGCTGGAGTGATCCCTCTGGATTTGATGGTGGAAGAAAGGCTGAAAAGAAGAAGAGATAAAGAGGAAGGAATCGACAGCAGGGAAAGCAAGCGAACCCGAAGAGAGGAAACACTCGTCGAATGGCAAAGAAGATGGGAAACCAGCACCAAAGGAAGAGAAACCTTCGAGTTTGTTCCGGATGTTCGACAGAGAAAGAAGGTGAAATGGGAGACCGACCACTACACAACACAGTTCGTGAGCGGCCATGGTAATTTCAAGGCGAAGCTGAGGGGATTCAACCTAGTGGAAGATGACAGATGCACACACTGTGGACAGTTGGAGACCTCGACACATGTTCTGATGGTGTGTCCTTTCTACGAGGAAGAAAGAAGTGAAATGAGGGAATTCCTCCGAGGTAAGAATTGGAATTGGGAGAAGCGAAACTTTCTACGGTGCAAGAAAGCAGCTGAGGTGTTCTCAAGAATGTGCAGAAGAATTGGAAGTAGGAAACACGAGTTTGAAAATGTAAGAGGATAGACTGCAACTTGAAACACTGGAAAAAAGGAATGTAGGAGGAAAAAAAAGAAGAAAGAAGAAAAAGCAAAAATCCGATGATCCTAGTGCTATGGTGCTAGGGGAGGGGACAGGTGTGTTGGGTGGGCACTAGAAGAGTGCCCGGTTAGGATAAGAAGACAGGAGAGGACTGAAGAAAGAAGTCTATTTCAGGAAAGAGGCCTGGCGAATAAGTCTCCGACTTAAGCCAGGGGTGGAGGAGGGATCGCGGGCTTCGGCCAACCACCTCTCTCTCTCTCTCTCTCTCTCTCTCTCTCTCTCTCTCTCTCTCTCTCTCTCTCTCTCTCTCTCTCTCTCTCTCTCTCTCTCTCTCTCTCTCTCTCTCTCTCTCTCTCTCTCTCTCCTCCGGCCTGGCGAGGTGGCGAACGCATGGCCCGGCTCTGTCCCTGACAGGGTCGCAATAGCCCAAACCCTATCACCCTTAAGGAGATAGGGCTGTATTGGACAAGCCAATTTTCTGGGACTGTGGATGGTTTTGTATTATCAACCATAGATTGTTGATAACTATGCTTGCATCCCGGGGTGTTCCCGAACTTGCTAAGCACAAAAAAGAAAAAAAAAAGGAAAAAAAAGACAAAAAAAACAAAAAAAAAACAAAAAAAAACAAGGGCGATAGTAAATGAATGTTGGTGGATGGGTCTGGAAGTGAAAGGTTGAAGGATGATCGATGAAAAAAAGAAAAAAAAAATCACAGGATGATAGTAAATGGATGTTGATGAGTCTGTGTGTGAAAGATTGAAGAATGATTGTTGGAAAAAAACGTGCTTGGCAAGGAGTCCTATGTCCTCTCCTTGCAGAAAGTGCCTGCCTGCCCCTGCTAAGGAGACGGATGCACATTTGTTGGATGGGCATTCAAGCGGCGGTCTGTATAAAAGAGGTAGCGTGTGAACTGGTCTTTGAAAAACACAGAGGCGGATTGGGGATCCGGGTACGCTTCGGCTAGTCCGTTGCAAATGGCCCCTTTTCGATGCTGGCTAGTCCAGACCTCCCCCTTCACTCTGGTCGGGGTGCTGGGGGACGCTTAGTGGGGACCTCTCACATGTGATCTCCGGACCTATGCTTGTTGGCAGCCACTGTTGTGAAATTGACATCAGTGGGTGGCCGCCGTTAGTAAGCACCCCCCGCCACGCTGAAGACGGTGTTCAAAATTGTCAGAAACTGGCTCAGGAACCATGGGCATATTCTTGTGCATGCGACTGTGCTAGGCATGTACGGTGTCCGAGGAGGTTTGACCTGATTGGTGAAATGTAGGGTCTCGGCCGGTGGATGACGTTGGAGTCATTGGCAAGAGACTCCCATGAACCGGGGAATTCAAAAACCCAACACATGATTTGTATTGTATTGTTTCAGGTTGCATCCTGACCCAGAAATCGAGTTAACAGTGAAAGTTGATTCGTTATTAGTTAATAGTTACCAGTTTTTGTGAATTTCAAATTGAAAAAATCAACATGGCGGGTAAAAGTACAAAGGTCAGTGAGCCTTCTTTGAGCGAAGAAGAGGAGCGTAGGAAAGAGGAAGACAGGATTGCTGCGGAGAAGGAGCTTATTGCAAAGTTCCAGAGTGAGAGAAGACTAAGCACCACCAGGTCGCTGTCGCAGGGACCTGGGTTCAGTTCTGCGAATAGCAGCGCGCAGGAGTCTGAATCGGAGGCAGAACGGAAACGGAAATTAAGAAGCCCCGAGGACAAGGAAAAAGAGAAGAAAAGGACCAAAACAAAGAAAATGGACGATGGAGATGAGGAAGGAGAAGAGACTGAAGATGAGAATGAAGTGGATCCTCTTGTGAGTCTAGGAAGGGTGCTGGAGAAGATGAGAGGGTGGTTTAGGCAGCCAACAATAATGAAGATGGTCACGAAGCCGCAGACCGAGAAGTTTCAACGGCACTTCAAAAAAAAAAAAACAAGGGTGATAGTAAATGAATGTTGGTGGATGGGTCTGGAAGTGAAAGGTTGAAGGATGATCGATGAAAAAAAAAAAAAAAAAAAAAAAAATCACAGGATGATAGTAAATGGATGTTGATGAGTCTGTGTGTGAAAGATTGAAGAATGATTGTTGGAAAAAAACGTGCTTGGCAAGGAGTCCTATGTCCTCTCCTTGCAGAAAGTGCCTGCCTGCCCCTGCTAAGGAGACGGATTCACATTTGTTGGATGGGCATTCAAGCGGCGGTCTGTATAAAAGAGGTAGCGTGTGAACTGGTCTTTGAAAAACACGGAGGCGGATTGGGGATCCGGGTACGCTTCGGCTAGTCCGTTGCAAATGGCCCCTTTTCGATGCTGGCTAGTCCAGACCTCCCCCTTCACTCTGGTCGGGGTGCTGGGGGACGCTTAGTGGGGACCTCTCACATGTGATCTCCGGACCTATGCTTGTTGGCAGCCACTGTTGTGAAATTGACATCAGTGGGTGGCCGCCGTTAGTAAGCACCCCCGCCACGCTGAAGACGGTGTTCAAAATTGTCAGAAACTGGCTCAGGAACCATGGGCATATTCTTGTGCATGCGACTGTGCTAGGCATGTACGGTGTCCGAGGAGGTTTGACCTGATTGGTGAAATGTAGGGTCTCGGCCGGTGGATGACGTTGGAGTCATTGGCAAGAGACTCCCATGAACCGGGGAATTCAAAAACCCAACACATGATTTGTATTGTATTGTTTCAGGTTGCATCCTGACCTAGAAATCGAGTTAACAGTGAAAGTTGATTCGTTATTAGTTAATAGTTACCAGTTTTTGTGAATTTCAAATTGAAAAAATCAACATGGCGGGTAAAAGTACAAAGGTAAGTGAGCCTTCTTTGAGCGAAGAAGAGGAGCGTAGGAAAGAGGAAGACAGGATTGCTGCGGAGAAGGAGCTTATGGCAAAGTTCCAGAGTGAGAGAAGACTAAGCACCACCAGGTCGCTGTCGCAGGGACCTGGGTTCAGTTCTGCGAATAGCAGCGCGCAGGAGTCTGAATCGGAGGCAGAACGGAAACGGAAATTAAGAAGCCCCGAGGACAAGGAAAAAGAGAAGAAAAGGACCAAAACAAAGAAAATGGACGATGGAGATGAGGAAGGAGAAGAGACTGAAGATGAGAATGAAGTGGATCCTCTTGTGAGTCTAGGAAGGGTGCTGGAGAAGATGAGAGGGTGGTTTAGGCAGCCAACAATAATGAAGATGGTCACGAAGCCGCAGACCGAGAAGTTTCAACGGCACTTCGTGAGGTTTCAGGAGGAACTCATAAGGGCCAGAGAGGAGAGGGCTAGGTTAGAAACCCGAATTGAGGAAAGAGCGGAGTTTGTGAAGATTGTTCGGGATGAACTGAGAAAAAGACCAGAACCGGAGGTGACGAGGAAACCGACTGGGTACGCTGCAGCAGTGGCAAGAGATGCCCCGCAGATTCCGAAGGTGACAGGTGTGAAAGGCCCTGTGCTGCCACCACCAAAGTTGGTCACGGTGAGACACGATACTAAGGAGAGTGAAGAGGTAAAGACCATTCTGAAGAACCTAGTGAAGCCACAAGAGATCGGGTTAAAGGTCAGGAGGCTTGTGAACATCAGGCATGGAGTAATCGTAGAAGCGGAGAACGAAGAAGGAATAGAGGCCCTGATGAAACAGAAATCCCTGGGAGAGGCCGGTCTGAAAGTTGAGAAGCCAACGAAGAAAAGACCTGTGATAATGATATACGACGTGAATGCAAAGTTGAGTGACGAAGACGTGAAAGATGAAGTATACCGGAGGAACATGCGTGACAGCGGCGTTGACGAAGGTGATTTTCAACAAGAATTTGAGGTCAGACACAAATATAACGATCAGAGATCGAATGGTCAGAAGAAACACATTGTGGTCGAGTGTTCAGTTAGGGTAAGGAACTGGTTGCGTAGGCAAGAGAAGATATACGTGGAGTGGCAATGCTGCAGAGTAAAAGATTATGTGGATGTAGCAAGATGCTACAAGTGCCAGAGATTTGGTCATGTTGCCAAGCACTGCACTGCGGGAAAGCCGACCTGCTCGTATTGCGCGGGCGAGCACGACTTCAAGGACTGTGCAAACAAAAAGAAGAAAGAGGCAGTCTGCTGTGCAAACTGTAAAAGGGATGGTCGTGGAGACCACAAACATGAAGCTGGTTCAAGAAGGTGCCCAGCGTACGAGAAGGCCGTGAAGAGGCAAAACGAAAAGACCGATTATGGACTGTAGGATCGCTCAGTGGAACTTGGGGAGAGGGAAAACTGCCACAAATGAAGCTTACAGAAGATGTCTGCAAGAGAAAGTCGATGTCCTTTTGGTGCAAGAGCCGTACACAGTGAATAGGAAGCTGAAAATGCCTGGTTGCAGAGTGTTCTATGACAGGAGTGGAAGAGAAGATATCTGGAGTGCTGTGTGTGTACTGAATGATAAGATCGGAGCAATCATGGATGTCAGGGAAACTAACGGAATGTGCGTCAGCGTCAGGCTAGAGGTTGAAGGAAAGTCGCTGCTGGTGATCAGCCTGTATTGCAGGCCATCAGAGCCCATCGATGGATTCCTCGCAGAACTGTCAGATATTGTCAGGAAGAGAGGCAACAAGGGAGTCGTCTGTGGTGCGGATCTCAACGCAAAATCGGGATTGTGGCTCAGTGGTTGTACGGACGAGAGAGGCTCGAAGGTGGAGGAAGTCCTGTTTGCATGGGACTTGCAGACCCTCAATAGATTCAGTAGATGGGCAACATTTGAGAATACGCAGGGCGGGAAGTCGAACATTGATGTCACTATCGCCACGAGGGACGCGGCAAGTAGGATATCAGGTTGGAAAGTACATGAGGAAACGCTGAGTGACCACAGAATGATAACATTTAGGTATCAAGAAGAGCAAGGAAGGAGAGGAAGACTTAATGAACAAAGAGAGGGATCCTACTGTTTGAGGAAAGTGAACTGGGTGTCATTTGACCGCGAGCTGCAACGGAGCATTCAAGGTTTAGACATAGGAACGACGGAAGCGGGAGAACACGCGGAGAGAATCACAGAAATGATCTGCAGGCTAATGGAAGAGCAATTCCCGAGATCAAAGAAAGGAATGAAGAAGGTTTACTGGTGGACGGAAGAACTCGATGAACTAAGGATTACTATGCGAAGAAAGAATAGGATCTGGAGAAGAACCAGTCTTGAGGCCGACAGGAGAAGCTTTGTGCAATCAAGAACAAATTACATATGGGCGATCAGGAAACAAAAGAAGAAGATGTGGGAGAAGCTCATCGTAGACGAAGAAGGAAACCCGTGGGGTAAGGTCTACAAGATAGTGATGGAAAAGATGAAGAGTGAAGTCCAACTAGCAAGCCTCGAGAAGGAAGACGGAACGATGACGAAGACTCTAAACGAGACTCTGCAAAGGATGATGGAAGGGTTGCTGCCGGATGATAGGGTAGAAGAGGACACCGACGAACAGCGAGAGATAAGGAGAGGTATGATGGAAGAAAGTACAGGACCTAATGAAGAGGACTTTACAGAGGAAGAGCTAATTGCAAGCATCGCGCAAATGAGGGATAAGAAAGCACCGGGATACGACGGAATCAAGGGCGAAGTCGTCAAGAGAATGTGCGGTAGAATCAAGGGGACGTTGCTGGACATGTACAACAAGATGTTGAGAGAGGGTAGGTTCCCCGATATTTGGAAAACAGGCATCGTGAAAGTGTTTTTGAAAAGCGAAGACAAAGACCCTAGCAAGGTAAAGTCGTACAGGCCAGTGACCCTCCTTCCTGTTCTGGGTAAGATAGGTGAAAGGTTGATCGTAAAGAGGTTGAAACAGTGGATGGAGAGAGAAGATCGAACGAATACAGGTCAGTACGGATTCACAGAAGGTGTAGGATCGGTTGATGCGCTGTTGGACATGAGAAGAGAAGTAGAGGAGACGGAAGAGAAGTACGTCGTTGGATTGTTCTTGGACATCTCCGGGGCGTTCGACTCTGCCTGGTGGCCAGAGATCCTGAGAGTTCTGAGGGAATGGCGGTGCCCAAACAACATCTACCGACTGGTCAGGGACTACTTCCGAGGCAGGACAGTGACTTTGAAAGCTGGCAACGGAGAAGTGAGCAAGACCATCACAAAAGGTTGTCCACAAGGATCCGTTGTGGGCCCTCTGCTGTGGAACGTCCTTTTCGACGGGTTTCTGCGGCTGCAGTTCGGCAACGGCATCTCTGCCAGAGCCTACGCGGATGACGGACTGCTCCTGGTGAAGGCAAATTCAAGTCCTGAGCTGATGAGGAAGGCGTCAAGAGCCTTGGATCTGGTCACCAGGTGGGGAGAAGAGAGGAAGATGACGTTCTCGAAGGAGAAGACAGTGATGGTGCTACTCAAGGGAAAGTTGGTCGAAATTCATCAGAGTGAACATGGGTGAAGTCACGGTACGCTGCTCAGAGAAAACGAGGTACCTAGGGGTAGTGGTTAAAAGTGGAATGAAGTTCGCAGGACACTACGAGTATGTGGTCGAGAAGACGATGAAGGTATTCGGAAAGCTGAAAGGACTGGCGAAGGCAAACAACGGGATGAAATGTGAAAACTTGAGAAGGCTGTACATAGGGGCGTTGGAGCCGATGGTGCTGTACGGATGTGAAATGTGGGGACAAAGAATGAGAGGTCGAGGAGAGAAGACGAAGCTGATGAGCCTACAGAGGAAACTGTTGTTAGGAGTGATCAAGGGATACAGCACTATTTCCCACGAAGCCGTGAGAGTGATCGCTGGAGTGATCCCTCTGGATTTGATGGTGGAAGAAAGGCTGAAAAGAAGAAGAGATAAAGAGGAAGGAATCGACAGCAGGGAAAGCAAGCGAACCCGAAGAGAGGAAACACTCGTCGAATGGCAAAGAAGATGGGAAACCAGCACCAAAGGAAGAGAAACCTTCGAGTTTGTTCCGGATGTTCGACAGAGAAAGAAGGTGAAATGGGAGACCGACCACTACACAACACAGTTCGTGAGCGGCCATGGTAATTTCAAGGCGAAGCTGAGGGGATTCAACCTAGTGGAAGATGACAGATGCACACACTGTGGACAGTTGGAGACCTCGACACATGTTCTGATGGTGTGTCCTTTCTACGAGGAAGAAAGAAGTGAAATGAGGGAATTCCTCCGAGGTAAGAATTGGAATTGGGAGAAGCGAAACTTTCTACGGTGCAAGAAAGCAGCTGAGGTGTTCTCAAGAATGTGCAGAAGAATTGGAAGTAGGAAACACGAGTTTGAAAATGTAAGAGGATAGACTGCAACTTGAAACACTGGAAAAAAGGAATGTAGGAGGAAAAAAAAAAGAAGAAAGAAGAAAAAGCAAAAATCCGATGATCCTAGTGCTATGGTGCTAGGGGAGGGGACAGGTGTGTTGGGTGGGCACTAGAAGAGTGCCCGGTTAGGATAAGAAGACAGGAGAGGACTGAAGAAAGAAGTCTATTTCAGGAAAGAGGCCTGGCGAATAAGTCTCCGACTTAAGCCAGGGGTGGAGGAGGGATCGCGGGCTTCGGCCAACCACCTCTCTCTCTCTCTCTCTCTCTCTCTCTCTCTCTCTCTCTCTCTCTCTCTCTCTCTCTCTCTGTCTTTATCTCTCTCTCAACTACCCGAAATTAAACAGTTTTCAATTAGAGCTGTTAATCTATTATTTAGTCTATCAACTGAAATAACAAAAATTGCCTAATTTCATATGTTTATTAGAATGTTTGCATAAAAGTATGAGAACCAAACTCCTTTCGCAAAACATCGCTTTGATAATTATTGTATCGCAATGGTCGTCAAAATGTATATGAAAATCTTAATTTTTTTCAGTCTATCGAGTCCGCGTTCAGTCATCAAAGAGATTCCGACAAGCTCTATAAAATGAGGGGTCACTCAAAAGGGGTTTATATATTTGGAAATTTTGAGTTGCCCCCAAAATCCCCCATTTTGGGGGGGCACTCAAAATTGTTGTTAACGTCAAAAAATAATTTGGGTTAAGCTAGAATCATTCCCCAAAGGTTAATTAATTGTTTGTTTTAATAAACAAAAAATTAAAATCAACAAAATAAAAATACCAAAAATTATTAATACACATTAATAATTATTGACATTAATAATTAGTAATACTTCGGAAAAATTCCTTCATCAGACTACTATTCTACTACATATTGACTTAAATCAAAACACATATATATTTGTGTGTGTGTGTGTGTGTGTGTGTGTGTGTGTGTGTGTGTGTGTTGTTAAAACGAGTATTATGATTAGGGCTACTAATGTGTTACGATGATACATAATGATACATAATGATGATACATAAACGGAGTACTCTTGTTCAAAACTTGAACGAGGGTACTCTGTTAATAAATGATATATCATTTTATTTATATAATGATACAGCCGAATATATAATTAAGATTATTCAAATAAGCGTGACAATGGTGACCGTGGGAGTCGGAGTCGGCGTTGCTATCCAGGGTGGAAATATTAAACGCGATACATTAGGATAAGACGTCCCTTCGACCTATTGTGACCCTACAGAAAACTCTCATCAGGATTATATTAAAGAAAAAAAGAACAGATCATACTTGGCCTTTATTTTGTAAATTAGGAATACTGCCATTAAGACATAGTTATGTATTGAAGATTTTAAGATTATTTTACATTAGATTTTACAATGATAGAGACTTTGCCAGAGATGAAAAATACAATTTTAGAAACTTAAGTATGGCACCGATTCCTAGACCTAAGCTTACTCTTTTTAGGAATTTTTACAGCTTTAATGCTGCAAGGATGTTTAATGCAACTATAAATCGTATTACTAAAAAGAATACTATCGCTCAGTACACTAACGGCTTGAAGACATGGTTAGGTACAGTTGAGAATGTGGAATTTTTATTTCAAGTTACTATCTAGACATAAGAAGTTGTATTTTTGATAACTATTGTATACCGTATTTAATGTTTTTTCATCATTCTCATGGTTGTATTGTAGTATTGTACTTTTTTGTCGTGATTTATTGCTATATGCTGCATAGTTTTACACGTTATTTTGTTGTAGTCCTTTTTGCAGAAATCTTATGTATTTAGTCAATTATTTTTTAGATTTGATATTAAAATTTTATTGTTTTTAGGTTAACCAACAGCCTTGTCAGCCTTTGTTTAATTTAATTTTTTAAGAGAAGGAAGCCTCAAAACTGGCATTAAGCCTAGGAGGCCCCTATATTTATTCATCTTTGAAAATAGGTTTACTCTGTTATTGAAATTTGAATCAGTGTAATTATTTGTTAATTTGATGTAATATTGTAATGTACAAATTGATGATGAATAAATAAACGTTTTTGACTTTGACTTTGACTTTGATTTAGACGATCGGTATGATTGAAGTGGCGAATGTCACCCCTCCAAAACCAGGTCTACCGCCGCGCCGCAGTGATGATAAACGTGCATGTCACCAGCGACTCTGCCACATTCAGCTTCGTCTCCGACAGGTGACAAATGACGTCAGTAATTCCTCGAGGGCCGATACACATTACGCCTCAGTCGAGAATTGTCAACTGCTCTCAAGAATTGGAATGTAATCCGTGATTATTTTTACATAGCTAACATCTGGGGCTCTATTTTTGAGAGGGTTGAGAGTTGAGGGGTGAGTCACTCGTCAAGTCACCTTTCAGCTGATGGTAGCTTTGTTTAAACCTACCATCACATCACGTCAAGTCACGTCACATCACGTCGTTAACGTGATATGTCAACGTCTCAGACGATACATCTGTCAAACTAGAAAGCCAAATGTAAACATTGACCAATTTAAGGAATTGCCTCATTTTTCGTGGCTTTAACTTGCTCTTGGTATGTTCATAGGTCAATTTAGTTGTAAGGCATTTTATAAATAGTTCAAATGCTATCTGCACGCATTTAAATATTTAGTATCAAAAAGTAAACATAACCTAATTGGAAAGGTTTTCCATGATTACTATTATTACTTCCTCCAAAAGAAGTAAATATTTAAATTCAAAGTTGGAAACATACATAAAGGATTGCACAGGGAAAATTCTTTGTTTCGGTATATCTTGAAAACTAATCAAGACTTTCAAAAGCTGATTTCGGCATTGGAATCACCGTGAAATATAGTTTGCCATGATTTGTCACAACACTACGTTTACAATTTGAACAAAATTGCATCCAATATGGCGGAAACAAGATAGCGGCGAACGATTTTTATCCAGCCAAATTAAAGTTCTTACCATACATCAATAATTATCGGCAGTGAATAATGTCAAAAGATTCAACCATTACCTATGGCAATCATTTCCTGAATATTTAATCCTTTTGACATCATTTTCAAGATGGCTGCCAAACCAACATATTTCCCGTGGTTATTACCACGAATATACAACATATTCTTAACATGTCGGTTGGGATGTATATTTTTTTAGGATGTATATTGTCACGGATCTATATTTTTAATATGTCGGTTAGGAGCATGTAACCTACAATTTACAATCAGAATCATGTTTGTTCCAATTACTTCCACCTTCACCTATTTTTCACTTATTTCTACTAAACTATTATTTAATAGCCTTTAAAACTAAACATTAACTTTGCAATTTCCAGAAATATATTTTTTTTATTAAGGATGTACCCTGTATTTATTAATTTATGGATTACTCTTTTGTTTCAAACTTGATCGTTATTTAAAAAATCGTTTACTACTGGAAATGCTTTTTATCCCTAAACTCGGCAAAAACAACCTTAAGCTCCTTGGGGGGCCCGTCCCTTTGTCTCTCCCCATCTATCTACCTCTGCTAGCAGATAGGGCATAACTGCTTGGTTAGTTTTTCATAGAGACTGTCCAGATTTATGGAGCAGGCTAAGTACTTGTAAATGTGAAGACCACATTTTGTTCCTTTTCGTCTACAATGTGTGGCCAGTCGATTTCCCCCCAAAGCTAGTTATTTGTGTTTACACATTTTAACTGCACGGTCATTGTTGCGGCAATATTTTCTTGGGTCTGGGTCAAATAGGCCACAGTGAGTGACAACGTAAAATGTTATTTATAGATTTTCAGTTAACAAATTCATTATGAAAAAGGCCCCAGAAATGTAGCTTGGAAACCATTCTCCTACTGTCCCTGATACTTCTAAGATTTCCAACTTGATAACGATAAGATGGAGGCGATAGCAAACAAAAGCCTTATTGAAAACTCTTAATGTACATGATCGATTTACTATTATTTAAAAATGTTAAAGAGCTTTGGTGAGGAATGTTTTGATTGAAATAATTTGAATGTGTTTTCAACAGGCTAATAACAACAGTAACAATAAACAGATCTCGTGTTACAACTTACCATTAAAGACGGTCGGGCCGATTGACAAACATATTGACAACCTCCCACTTCCCATTCCTTCCAACCCTGACAGAGGACTTTCCGTCATACCGCTCAGTCATCGAGAATCAAGAATCAAGTGGATTATTGTCAATTGTCAATGATTGCCATGCGCTCACATTCGATATGGAGTAACTGGCGTCTTAGTTGGTCAAAGCTTGTACTAATCATCTATCTCATGAAAACTTGTATAAAAGACACATTGGAAATATTGTTGGAAACACTTGGTGTTTGTTCACCTTTTCTTCAACTGGCAAACCGCTACGGTGCGTTGGTTTGCAATATTGTTTTGTTGACTTTTGTGGCTTTTGTGGCAATCGTATACGTTAAAGAATGTCTACAGCATTGCTTAGTGAGCTTCCTATCCTCACTAACCTTTTTCATAATGTAGCGTTATATTTGATTCATTTAATTATTTACATTTATTTAGTTTGTTTTTTCGTCATACTTAAAGTTTAATTTTGTTTGTGTTCCTAACGTCAAATTTGAGTTAACTTATTCGATCAAGAGTGAAATTGATGGGTTTTGTTTACTTCGGAGGGAATTATGTTGTTGGGTATGCAACGATTGGGAATAGAACCCGTTAGGCAAATAACACTCCCAAATCTTAATATTGTTTCTTTTATTGTTACAGTAGACTCTCGATTGTTTGACACTCGATACTTCGACACTCTGTATAGTTCGACACCTGTTGACACCAAACAAACATTCTAATACTCTCAAGTATATTGTCCAGTGATACTTACTAGAACCTATATTATAATAAAAGTTAGTGAAATAGCTGTGCAATGGTTTAGGTTTATGGTATTTAATAAATTTAGGAGATGTACATGTACAACCTCTATTTGCAATGCTTTTATTAATGTGAAATCCCATATACTCCCTATAGTTCGACATTTTGATACTTCGACACCCCCGAAGTCCACTAAGTGTCGAACTATCGAGAGTCTACCGTATCATCGTATTACACGGCTGATGATATTCTTTTTCAATGATCACATGATTGAATCAGGCGTTAGAGGATGTTGCTAGTTTTTTACCAGCCTAAGCTGCTAGATAGACGTTGACTTTAAAACTTGGACTAACCTTCCGAGTATTATGAAAACAAGTGCGAAATTCCGTGTTAGCTGTTCCCTCTTAATACGGTAGATCCTAGTAAGTGATTAGAGTTAGCAAAAAAAAGAATACAAAGAGAGAAAAAACTGTTTGACAGTACGTACGATAGAAGTGGTAAGGATGGCTACAAAACGCAAATAGCGTGGCTTTCATGCAGTAAGGATTTTATCCGCAAAAATCTATTTAAAACATATAACTCGATAAATCACCCCTGATGCGTTGTGAGTCACAAGTAACACAGCGGCTGTGCCGGGGTCGGTACACACTACACACTGTATATGACCGCCAGTGATGTGGTGTAAAGTAACACAGCTGCTGTGCCGGGGTCGGTACACACTACACACTGTATATGACCGCCAGCGACGTGGTGTAAAGTAACACAGCGGCTGTGCCGGGGCCGGTACACACTAAACACTGTATATGGCCGCCAGCGATGTGGTGTAAAGTAACACAGCGGCTGTGCCGGGGTCGGTTCACAATACACACTGTATATGGCCGCCAGCGGTGTGGTGTAGAGTAACACAGCGACTGTGCCGGGGCCGGTACACACTACACACTGTATATGACCGCCAGCGGTGTGGTGTAGAGTAACACAGCGGCTGTGCCGGGGCCGGTACACACTACACACTGTATATGACCGCCAGCGATGTGGTGTAAAGTAACACAGCGGCTGTGCCGGGGCCGGTACACACTACACACTGTATATGACCGCCAGCGACGTGGTGTAAAGTAACACAGCGGCTGTGCCGGGGTCGGTACACACTACACACTGTATATGACCGCCAGCGACGTGGTGTAAAGTAACACAGCGGCTGTGACGGGGTCGGTACACAGTACACACTGTATATGACCGCCAGCGATGTGGTGTGAAGTAACACAGCGGCTGTGCCGGGGTCGGTACACACTACACACTGTATATGACCGCCAGCGATGTGGTGTAAAGTAACACAGCGGCTGTGCCGGGGCCGGTACACACTACACACTGTATATGACCGCCAGCGATGTGGTGTAAAGTAACACAGCGGCTGTGCCGGGGTCGGTACACACTACACACTGTATATGACCGCCAGCGATGTGGTGTAAAGTAACACAGCGGCTGTGCCGGGGTTGGTACACACTACACACTGTATATGACCGCCAGCGACGTGGTGTAAAGTAACACAGCGGCTGTGCCGGGGCCGGTACACACTACACACTGTATATGACCGCCAGCGATGTGGTGTAAAGTAACACAGCGGCTGTGCCAGGGTCGGTACACACTACACACTGTATATGACCGCCAGCGATGTGGTGTAAAGTAACACAGCGGCTGTGCCGGGGTCGGTACACACTACACACTGTATATGACCGCCAGCGATGTGGTGTAAAGTAACACAGCGGCTGTGCCGGGGTCGGTACACACTACACACTGTATATGACCGCCAGCGATATGGTGTAAAGTAACACAGCGGCTGTGCCGGGGTCGGTACACACTACACACTGTATATGGCCGCCAGCGATGTGGTGTAAAGTAACACAGCGGCTGTGCCGGGGTCGGTACACACTACACACTGTATATGACCGCCAGCGATGTGGTGTAAAGTAACACAGCGGCTGTGCCGGGGTCGGTACACACTACACACTGTATATGACCGCCAGCGATATGGTGTAAAGTTACACAGCGGTTGTGCCGGGGCCGGTACACACTACACACTGTATATGACCGCCAGCGTTGTGGTGTAAAGTAACACAGCGGTTGTGCTGGGGTCGGTACACACTAAACACTGTATATGACCGCCAGCGATGTGGTGTAAAGTGACACAGCGGCTGTGCTGGGGTCGGTACACACTAAACACTGTATATGACCGCCTGCGATATGGTGTAAAGTAACACAGCGGCTGTGCTGGGGTCGGTACACACTACACACTGTATATGACCGCCTGCGATATGGTTCGTACACACTACACACTGTACGGATTGGTACACACTGTACGTAGTTGGTACACACTACACACTGTACGGAGTTGCTAGTCACTACACACTGTACAGAGTTGGTACACACTACTCACTGTACGGAGTTGGTACACTCTGTACAGAGTTGCTTCACACCACACACTGTACAGAGTTGCTTCACACTACACACTGTACAGAGTTGCTTCACACTACACACTATACAGAGTTGCTTCACACTACACACTGTACAGAGTTGCTACACACTACACACTGTACCGAGTTGATACACACTACACACTGTACGGAGTTGCTACACACTACACACTGTACCGAGTTGATACACACTACCCACTGTACGGAGTTGCTACACACTACACACTGTACCGAGTTGATACACACTACACACTGTACGGAGTTGCTACACACTACACACTGTACAGAGTTGCTACACACTACACACTGTACAGAGTTGATACACACTACACACTGTACGGAGTTGATACACACTACACACTATACAGAGTTGGTCCACACTGTATGACCGCGTACTGAAGAGTCAACCGCCTTTATCAGGGTCCACAGTTTGTCATTAATCTTTCTCCTTTCTCTGCGCCATTGTGCATCAGTCTTCATTTGTGCAGTTTACAGACAGCGCCCGAAGCTACCCCTTTGTTGTCCGGACATAACACTACTTTCTCCACCCTCGCCTACTAATGTTTGGGTAAATGTTATACTTTGATATATCGCGAAGAAATACATTACCTTCTACATAGGCCAACGAGTTTATGTAAATGTTTTTACATTGGCGAGCTTATTTATACCTTTTTGTTATGTTTGGAATAAACAGTTTAAAAATTTTTTTTAATGTTATATTTTACTTTTCGTGTAATATCATTTGTATATTTCGTTTACATGTTATGTTGACATTCACCAAATTTAAAAGCACTAAAAGATTTCTAAATTGTAATTAGAGATCAATTTCTATCATAAACAAAAAACCTTGAGGTGAAAAATGACGTTGCTGAGTGCCCTAGTTCAACATGGACTGTTTAGCAGTTACTATTAAAAATTCAACTATTGACCTATTAAAAAGGAAAATATGAAGCATTACCATGTATAAAATGTAATACTTCAATTTCTCAATACATGGAGAAAAATGTAAGAATAACATAAGAAATGCTACTAGCATGTGAACAACTTAAAACATTAGCCTACAGAAAATCTGGATTATTTAGATTCTATTATATAATTTAGAACCATAATTAAAGTTTAGAATAAGTGAAATGTCCCTTATTATGAAGTTAGCTGAGCGCCGCGCCGGCGCCGCGCTGCCGTGTGTTGTTTTGGACTGAGACCTTCTTGAGGCAGTCTTGTTCAAGTTTTGTTGATCTACGAGTTGTGTTGTCTTTGTATTAAGGTTTAGTTACTGTATTATGGCTCTTTATGGTTACTTTGCCGGGTAATTTTCTTTTAGCGAATTTCCTAAAAGGAATAAGCTATTACCGTAGGTCTCGTGGTAAGACCTAAGCTCGAGACCATGTTAACTTTTCATTTTGGGGCCCCCAGAAGCAAAAAAACATTATTCGTTCGAATTTATATATATATATATATATACATCTATATATCTATATATCTATATATATATATATATATATATATATATATATATATATGTCTGTTAACACGATAGCGGCCGTAAATATGGTCCGATCTTAATGAAATTTGGTACAGACGTGTAAAGTGGTAATCACTCGGACGAGTTCGTGAACCAGCCCGATCGGAGCACCGGAAGGGGGGATAAAGGGGGGTAAACCTCCCCAAAAATGGGTTTTTTGAGTTTTTTACATAGAAAATAAAAATTATCCAATTTTTGCTTGCATTATTGAATTTAGCTCAAAAAAACTAACAATTTGAATCACTGCTCTATGTCCATTGGTTTCCGAGATATTGAAAGTGGTAATCACAGTACGTTGTCCCAATGTTAACCTTATGGGAAATAAAGAAAATTCTATATCTCGCTTATTTCTCAACATATCTTGATAAAACTTGGTAGATGGCTTCTTCTAGTTCAGATCAACTAAATTTTGAATTAAAACCACCCAGTTTTAATATACCCTTAGCAGCAAACCTGCATACTCATTCCCCATGTTATTCTTATGGAGCCTACAAAACATGTTGAATCTCGGTATGTTGGATTCAAATATGTTGTTTTGCATTTGAAATTCGCTGAGTATGCAGGTCTGCTGCAACGGGGGTATTTAATTAATACCTTTCCTACCATAAATGACAAAATTAATAGTGTCAGTGTTAAGCTCTTCCTCTGGTTGTAACCGAGGACAGTATCCACGAGTATTGTGAACTAACTCAGTGACTGCATGGGTTGTCGAAGGCAATACAGTAAGGTTATTTTTAAATGTTCCTCTAAAGCATGTAGAACGTACTTGTAATGTTTTTGAAGTTTTACCAGTGCCAACAAAAACTCCTGGTGCTGTTTACAATGTTCAGCCGCAGTTGGACTTCACAGCTGCGTCTTGCTGGGACAAAATATTATCTTACTCACCCATTGCAAGAATAAAAAAAGTCTAAACATATCAAGTAGGGGAGAAATAAATTATGTTATTAGTTTAAAAATAACTATCTACAGTGCTTCATATGCGGTGAAAAAGCGGCGGACCAGACGATCGTGTACAATAAATAAATAAATAAATAAAAATGTTATTATTATTTGATTTTTCGCTACTCATCACTAAATATACTTAAAAAACAAATAGTTTTAAGAACGATATATTTCGGTCTTGTTTCAAAGACCGAAATATATCGTTCTTAAAACTATTTGTTTTTTTAGTATATTTAGTGATGAGTAGCGAAAAATCATATAATAATAAAACCATCACGAAAACATCATACCGTCAAGAGTTAAAAATTTTATTTTCGTTAAACCATTACAGTAATAGACAAAGTCAGAACTACAATCTAAGCTTAACTTATATGGTATGTATATTAGGTAGACAATAGAAAATAATTCTATTATAATAAGCTTAACCTATATGGTATGTACATTATGTAAGCCGGGTACATCAAAATTTGCAATAATGAAATATAAATTACAGAAATGTTGAGCAATCAAAAAATTCTGATACACAGTAAAATGGATTGTTTACAAGACAAGTGAACGATTTGGATTTAAATAAATTGAAAGGCAATTCAGTAAGTTCTGAGGGTAAGGAATTGAACATTTTTCAACCTAAAACTTCATAACTGTCGAATGACTTTGATAATCTACTATTGTGACTATGTAAATCTTTTTTTTAAAACATAACATGATAAATTCTTTTTTGTAAAAGGCAAAACATGATGTATATACAAATTAATTATTGCAAGACAACTTAACTTGACAAAAAGTGGTTTACAGTGGTCTAACTCATAAAAATTGGTTATTAATCTAACTACTTTCTTCTGTAATACAAGAATACGTTGAACATGAATACTCTTCCCCCAAAGTAATATACCGTATGAAATTAAACTTTGGAAAAAACGCAAAGTATGCCGATCTTACTTAATTATCTAGCACACAGTTTCTCAGTTTCCTCAAAAGATATATTACCTTAGACAGTTTTGTAGAAATATAATTCACATGTGCTTCCCAGGTTAACTTCATATGACGGCGGTGGCCACTTTGCCGCAAAAGACGACAGCGAGACAATCGCGCATAGCGAGCAAAGTAAATTACTGTGATGCTATTATCTCTAACACCGATTACGAGATGAAAACCACGGCGCGAGATCAGTGGAAGTGAATTTGCCATAAATGACGATCGCGCGAAATGTAAACCCTCGCAAGACCCGAGAGCGGAATACTAGCACAAGGCTAGTCATAAAAATGGTTTAACGTTACTATTTGTTGTTTCCTTATGGTTACCGCTAGTTTTGGTTGATATTTCAGTTATGTATAATCCTAGCTTACAAAAAGAGCTATTCTAAAAGGTATTTTTTGTAGTATTTTTAAACTAACTGAATATTCAAATAGACAAATAATCTTTGACAAAGGTATGAGTGGAGGGAGGCCATGTACCCCTTGCAAATTATGTTCCGGCATCTAAATTCCTATAAATCGACTACCGACTACCTGCATGAATATGTTTCATGAGCGCTGCTCAAACTTGAATTACCTCGTTAATTCAAGGTACCTCGTTAATTATTATTAATTTATTAAATCTACCTCGTTTTTCATTTAATTTAAAACACCGATAAAATTCCTTGCAACAATAAGGATTATTTCATACCTACATTCGCTATTATCGTGTATATGTTAACACTAAACACGTCCATTTTTATTATCTCTTATTATATTTAAAATTGCCTAGGTATTTCGAGCCTAATGTTCAAATAAAAGTGCGAAAAATATAATTTCTTTTGTAATGGATGGATTGTAATTTTTCGCAAGAGCGTGGATTTAATAAAAAAATAAATGACAATTTTAAGCGAGGTAATGAATTCTTTGTGCGTATTTTGTACCTGTGAGGTCGCTTAAAGAACGTTTGTTAAAAGTATATTATTTTAACTTACTTGGCCGAGAAAAAATACCGATGGTAGAATAGACTTAATAGCGAGGAACTGTATTTTTTATTATATAGAAATTGCTCATTCAACTTCAACGTATGCCATAACCTTATTGTTCATTTAATTTTTTTAAAGGAATGAATTTGTTCATTGTCAAAGTTACGAGTCAATTTAATGTATCACAGAGGTGATAAAATTGGAGTTCAAAGGAATTTAGCCCACATTCATGCAATCAACCGACGTCATACAGTGGTGTATAGGGTGATTTTTTAAGGTTATTTCCCCAATTAAATTTAAAAGTTAATACCTTATACCTAATGAAAAATGGAGAGTATGAAGTGAAAAAAGCAAGTGCTTAGTTTAATACACTTTACATTGTATTGTAAATTGGTAAATTAATATTAACAAAGGATATATTAATTTACGGACAAATAACAATTAGAAATAAAGCTAAGAAATAACAAAGAATTAATAGAGGTTCTACAAAAGTTATAATGGTGGAAGTCCTTTTCATAGAGTGCGATGGAAGTGGGATTCGGAGACAAAGTCCATGGATGGGATGTGTCGTAGAGGTACTTTCCACACTTCTTATCCATACATTAATGTGTACTCACACGGCTTCCGTCTACAAGTAAATATGGTTCATCGGGTAGGCCTCGCAGGTAGGGATAATTGTTTAAATATTCATAAAATTAGTGCTTACCTCGTAAATGGTTGAACCAAAGTAGACATATTTTATACTCTTCTTACAGGAAATTTAATTTTAGCGAATTTCCCCTATAGGGAATTAGCGAATTTCCCCTATAGGGAAGAAGCTATTACCGTAGGTCTCATGGTAAGACCTAAGCCTGAGACCATGATAACTTTTCGTTTTGGGGCCCCCAGAAGCATAAACACCATTCGTTCGAATTTATATATATATATATATATATATATATATATATATATATATATATATATATATATATATATGTGTGTGTGTGTGTGTGTGTGTGTGTGTCTGTGAGCACGATAGCGGCTATAAAAATTGTCCGATCTTAATGAAATTTGGTACAGACACGTAAAGTGGTAATCCCTCGGACGAGTTCGTAAACCAGCCCGACCGGCCCACTATAAGGGGGGGCAATGGGGGGTAAACCTCCCCAAAAATGGTTTTTTTGAGATTTACACAGAAAAACAGAAATAATCCAATTTTTTGTATCACCATTGAATTCAGCGCAAAAAAACAAACAATTTTGTATTTTGAATCACTGCTCTATGTCCATTGGTTACCGAGATATTGAAGGTGGTAAACACAGTACGTTGTCCCAATGTTAACCTTACGGGAAATATGTAAAACTATATCTCGCTTATTTCTCAACATATCTTGATAAAACTTGGTAAATGGCTTCTTCTAGTTCAGGTCTACTAAATATTGAATTAAAACCACCCAGTTTTAATATACCTGTAGCAGCAAACCTGCATACTCAATACTCATTCCCCATGTTATTCTTATGGAGCTTACCAAAAATGTCAAATCTCGCTATGTTGTGTTGAAATATATTGTTTTGCATTTGTAATTCGCTGAGTGTGCAGGTCTGCTGCAACGGGGGTATTCTTTAATTTTCAAATTTAATAGGGAATACTAAAAGTAAATAGTTTTCAAGATATTTCGGAAAAACCTAAAAATGGTACCTTCAGACCCCACTCCCTCCCCCCACTCAAGGGCTACGGATGGGGACTTTTGATATGTTCACCTCCTAACTAGTCCAAACAAAGCTGCAAAGTCAAAAATTGTGTTCCAAAAAATTCCCTCTAAACCTTTTCGTTGCTTGGACTATTTAGCTCTATGTCTGGTGGAAATATGTAAGAAGGCTACGAAATGTTTACTATTTCAATGACAGCAACTCTGCCCGTCACTGTTCATTGGCTCTTATTTTCTTGCATTATCTCACTTATTAGAGAATCTATGAATACAGTAATGTCGTTTTATTCATCAATGTAACCTATAAAAGAAGCATTGAAATATTTAATTACGAAGGTTTTATACATCTATTGTAATATCTAAGTATTGGCAGAGGTTTACATAACTTAATATTTAACAAATTCTAAATTATTGTGTTAGAATCAGATTTGTTTCTACTCAAGTATTTTTATGTTGCTTGGAATGATAAAGAAAAACTCCTCTGTGACATAATGTATAAAACTATATATTAACTATCTATATATATAAAAGCCAAAACCCATTGTCTGACTGACTGACTGACTGACTGATCACAGTTTCTCAAAAACTATAAGGCTTAGAGCCATGAAACTCGGCACAAATATTCCTTACAGGCTCTAGATGCGTACTAAGAAAGGATTTTACAATATTTCGTCTCTAAAGGCCTAAATATGGTATATTATAAAATACAATATGGCGGCCACTTTTAGCTTTCAAAGCTTAATTTCTCAAAAACCACAAGATTTTGGGCCATGAAACTTGGCACAATTATTCTTTATAGGCTTTAGGTGCGAAAAAAGAAAGGTTTTAAAAATATTCTTTCTCAGACGGCTAAAATAGATCATTTGAAAAAATTCAAAATGGCGGCCATTTTAGTTTTTCCTAATTATGGATAGGAGTCCTGTAGAATATTTTCAGGGAACAGAAAAGGTACGAGAACTAATCTACTAAAAGAATAAAATTTAAAAATTTAATGAGAAACCTTTTGAGGAAATAGGGTTTTGGCCAAGATATTTACCTCCTTCTTTTTCTTACAGTTTTCGGGTTGTTTTCAAAAACGTGCTAAATTCAGATTGATGTCAAGTCGAAAATCCATCCTTAGTGTCTTCTTTGTTTTATATTCCGAGTTATCCTCATTCTCTGTATTGGGAAATTGGAGGAAGTTAATTACATGTTTAATTAACTAAGTTAAGTTAATTACATGTTAATTACATGTTGTGGAGGAACATGTTTAGAGGAAGTGTTACACTATCTCATTTTCATCTAGAGTGGAATTATCAGCTGCATCTTAAGGGTTTAATTGCACGCACATGACCCAAATAAATCGGTCCATTTGTTAATTATTCCTAAAAATTGCATAAGGCATAATATAATTGAATTAAAATGAGCTATCCTTTCAGCGGGCGAAGCTGCGGGTACATCTGCTAGTTAGTCTATAAAACTATTTAATATCCGTAACTATTATATTAGTTAAAATCGGTAAAAATTACAAATAACTTAATAAAAATACAAGATAGTTCCGTCGTAAAATATAAATTATTTATTTTAATTAGTGCTAAATAATTCTAAGAACGAGAGATTTCTCATCAAATTAAATTTCATTATTGACCAAAAACACACGTGTTTTATTATTTATAATGGAGCTAAAGAGGCGCATGGTAACCGGTAACAATAAGGCCTCATTTAAGTTCAATATTCAGACTCAGCCAGTTTAGATTCAAACCTGAATTTAATTGTGTGACTTTTCCAAAACTTCTGATTAACCCGACAGTTTCACTCATTACAAGCGAGATCCAATGGGCGTTTCCAATTACCAACTTTATTTTACGTTCCGTTCATTTAATCTTCTTCTCTTTCTTCTTCAATCAATTCAACATCTCGGAGCGTTGTGATTTGCGTGGTGCACTTCGTAGTTTAAACTAGCAGATGTACCAGCGGCTTCGATGGCTCAAACTATATAACGCAATTTTCAATTTTTACAAATTAACAAATGGACTAATTTGGGTTATCGGTACAAAGAATATGGAGAGGGTTTCGTTTAAGTAAGTTTTTTTTCATTGTATTAGAGGACAATTTTTATTTTGTTAATATATTAGTTTAGTAGATCGTAAAAAACATGTTTCAATTTATTCAATTTCTTTCAAATATTAGAATTCTATTTATTTTGAAAAACACGAAGGATAAGTGTAAGTATAATTGTTAAGTTTTTATGCCATAAAAGAAATAGTAGTAGTTTATGCAACGATTGTATAATGAATGCCTTTAAGCCACGAGTGAGATGTAAGTTAGAACACGAGCGAAGCGAGTGTTCTAAATATCTCACGAGTGGCTTAAAGGCATAATACAATCGTTGCATACACTATTTTATCTACGACCAACAATATACGACGAAATTTCCCCCGAAGTTAAACAAAACCCATGACTTTTACTAATGATGGAATAGGTCAACTAAAATTTGAGGTTAGGCAAATAAGCAGACTGAACCTTGAATCGTTGTGGAACAATCAGCTGATGGGATAAGTAAACTCAAACATGAATCGTAATGCAACAATCAGCTGATGTGCGAATTGCGTAATTGTTATTATGACACTACTTCCGTCAAATGCCGAGCTCTCATTGGTCTAGAACCAGTACTCTAAAGTGACTCCAGTACTCTTAAAGTCGTCATTAGAGTACTGCTTGGTTTTTGGTGTTTTAATGTATATCATTATAATGTTTATTGTAATACCATAATTGGTGCTTATTGCAATGGTCGTAGATAAACGATATTAGAATATTAGGAAATCTGGAATCGGTAATTGTATTAATTTATAGTCTGCCACCGAAACATGAACTCATTCTTTATGTTATTTTTGTTTGATGGAATCCCAAATCAGGCTTTGCCTTTGGGACCCTATTTTTCCTCTTGGAGGTATATTTATTTTTCTGTAACAAATTGTTATCACATGTATTGCTTACAGTATGATTTTGAAAATGTTACTTGTATTTGTATTTGAGGAAAATAAATCATTTATCATTTTATCAGTTTTATTATTATATGTTGAGAAATAAGCAAAATACAGAATTATGCTATATTCTGAAGGCTATATTTTCATGGGGAAAAAGCTGTTACCGGAGGTCTCATGGTAAGACCTAAGCCCAAGACCATCATAACTTTTTGTTTTGAGGACCCCAGATGCCAAAAACACCTTTCGTTCATTTTCATAAATGTGTGCGTGTCTTTAAGCACGATAGCTCGCCTAAAAATGGTCCGATCCGAATGAAATTTGGCATAGATATGTAATGATTATTCGGAAGAAATCGAACACCAGCCTGATCGGACTATTGGAAGGGGGGTAAGGGGAGTAAACCCTTCCAAAAATGGGTTTTTGGGGCTTTGTACGTAGAAAAATAAAAATTATAAAATTCTTGTTTGGTCCATTGAATTCAGCTTAAAAAACAAATAATGTAGTATTTTGAAATGTTGCTCTATGTCCATTGGTTACTGAGATATCGCTAGTGGTAAACACAGTACGTTGTCCCAATGTTAACCTTGAGGGAATTAAATAAAATTCTATATCTCACTTATTTCTTGACATATCTTAACGAATCTAGGTATATGGCTTCATCTAGTTCATATCTACTGGATTTTTGGCAAAAATATCTAAATTTAACACTTTCATGGCAGGAAACCTCCATACTCTTTTCCCATGTTATTCTGATAGAGGAAATTGTTGAATGCTCGTTTTAGGATTTAAGTTGATTTTACTTGATTTAAGGCTCCGTCTAAATGATTTATTAAAACATTTGAAATTCGCTGATTATACAGGTCTGCTGCAACGAGGGTATTTACATACTGCAACATGAGTTACTCAATGAGTGAAATAGCTTGATAATGTTTCGGAGTTGTATCTTCAATATACAACAAGTGATAAAAGAGGATTATTTTAGCATTACTTATTTCCTAGCTGTTTTAGCTATAAGCGACTTTCATGCTGTCAAAGGTCTGTGATCAAGGAAGGTTTAAGGACTTAGTTGACGGGACCAAAGATTGATGAAAGCAAGAATAACATGAAGAATTTGGTCGTCGTCGTCGCCAGTTAACAAAACCGACAGTAATAACAAATGAGGAGAAAATACCCATTAATGAACGTTTGTCGGAGAAAGCTTAAACACTAGTGCAATTTAGCTTCCTTATTAAAATATCTCTAAATATTTACTATTCCCTCATCTTTGTCAACTTGGTAAGTTTTCGGCGAATCGGCCCGGTGTAAGATGGCGAAGACATTATTAAACTGCTATTACTTAAAAAAAATAACATTATTAAACTGTTATTAATCAGTAACTTAAAAAAATATTATTAGCATTGTAATATTCCATATCATCACAGATTTATTCATAACCATTATCGTTGATTTGTAAGAAAAGTTGGAAATATTAGTTCGTACGGATTCTTTAGCGAATTAGGACATTTTGCATTAAATTATGAGTATTTTTAAAGCGCACATGACAAAATAAATTCCATGCTATACTTTCAGTGTTAGGGAGTAAATATGCACTTAAATAAATTGTTTTGATAGACAATAGACAATAGACAAACTCTTTATTTTCAGAACATAACATGTTATACAATTTATACCTCCAATGGCTTAAAAGTTCGCGTGGAGGAAATTTATAAATGAAACAAAATAATTCTCTCAAATTAGGCAGTCCTGATCAATATTCACTTCACTCACATATATAATATATTACAATGTAATAAAAATTTGAGATTAGATTAGCAGTAAAATTTAACATAAGATAAAATTTAAATAGAAAAATAATAACAGAAAACTTTAAAACAGCGTATCATCAACAAATTTAAAAAATAGAACATTTAAATTTTAAACATATCAGTAACAAAATGTTTTTGAAAAAATAACAAGGAAACTTGTTAGAAATCTATTAAGTTACTTACAATGGCATTTTTGATCGTTATTTTAAAATGAGGCTTTCCTTTGTCTAAAATACCGTTTCCAAAGTGAGCTATGAATTTATTGAACGTGACTTTGTTATAAACTGTGAAGCTCGGGTATTTACCCGGAAAGGTTTTAAGCTGTAGTTATCAAACAATTTATACATTTGCATCGTACTTGCCGACAAATATAACTGGCTAGTTGTTAGGTAATTATTTTCTATAAACCTTAACAATAAATGAGGTAATTTTAGGTAATACGGTTTTCATATTTTTCTAGAAAATCATCTTCCTCCTTGCTACCGTTCTACAGTACCCAGATTTAGCTCTGTACAGTCCGAATCATCTTCCTCCTTGCTACCGTTCTACAGTACCCAGAGTTAGCTCTGTACAGTCCGAATCATCTTCCTCCTTGCTACCGTTCTACAGTACCCAGAGTTAGCTCTGTACAGTCCGAATCATCTTCCTCCTTGCTACCGTTCTACAGTACCCAGATTTAGCTCTGTACAGTCCGAATCATCTTCCTCCTTGCTACCGTTCTACAGTACCCAGAGTTAGCTCTGTACAGTCCGAATCATCTTCCTCCTTGCTACCGTTCTACAGTACCCAGAGTTAGCTCTGTACAGTCCGAATCATCTTCCTCCTTGCTACCGTTCTACAGTACCCAGATTTAGCTCTGTACAGTCCGAATCATCTTCCTCCTTGCTACCGTTCTACAGTACCCAGAGTTAGCTCTGTACAGTCCGAATCATCTTCCTCCTTGCTACCGTTCTACAGTACCCAGAGTTAGCTCTGTACAGTCCGAATCATCTTCCTCCTTGCTACCGTTCTACAGTACCCAGATTTAGCTCTGTACAGTCCGAATCATCTTCCTCCTTGCTACCGTTCTACAGTACCCAGATTTAGCTCTGTACAGTCCGAATCATCTTCCTCCTTGCTACCGTTCTACAGTACCCAGAGTCAGCTCTGTACAGTCCGAATCATCTTCCTCCTTGCTACCGTTCTACAGTACCCAGAGTTAGCTCTGTACAGTCCGAATCATCTTCCTCCTTCCTACCGTTCTACAGTACCCAGATTTAGCTCTGTACAGTCCGAATCATCTTCCTCCTTGCTACCGTTCTACAGTACCCAGAGTTAGCTCTGTACAGTCCGAATCATCTTCCTCCTTCCTACCGTTCTACAGTACCCAGAGTTAGCTCTGTACAGTCCGAATCATCTTCCTCCTTCCTACCGTTCTACAGTACCCAGAGTTAGCTCTGTACAGTCCGAATCATCTTCCTCCTTCCTACCGTTCTACAGTACCCAGAGTTAGCTCTGTACAGTCCGAATCATCTTCCTCCTTGCTACCGTTCTACAGTACCCAGAGTTAGCTCTGTACAGTCCGAATCATCTTCCTCCTTCCTACCGTTCTACAGTACCCAGAGTTAGCACTGTACAGTCCGAATCATCTTCCTCCTTGCTACCGTTCTACGGTACCCAGATTTAGCTCTGTACAGTCCGAATCATCTTCCTCCTTGCTACCGTTCTACAGTACCCAGATTTAGCTCTGTACAGTCCGAATCATCTTCCTCCTTGCTACCGTTCTACAGTACCCAGAGTTAGCTCTGTACAGTCCGAATCATCTTCCTCCTTGCTACCGTTCTACAGTACCCAGAGTTAGCTCTGTACAGTCCGAATCATCTTCCTCCTTGCTACCGTTCTACATTACCCAGAGTTAGCTCTGTACAGTCCGAATCATCTTCCTCCTTGCTACCGTTCTACAGTACCCAGAGTAAGCTCTGTACAGTCCGAATCATCTTCCTCCTTGCTACCGTTCTACAGTACCCAGAGTTAGCTCTGTACAGTCCGAATCATCTTCCTCCTTGCTACCGTTCTACAGTACCCAGAGTTAGCTCTGTACAGTCCGAATCATCTTCCTCCTTGCTACCGTTCTACAGTACCCGGAGTTAGCTCTGTACAGTCCGAATCAGATAACTCGGTCTAGTCCGACCATATAATAAGACTAAATGTTAATTGTAGCATTCTGTCTGAACCTAAGTTCGTTATTTGACTCGAACGTTAATATTAGAAGTAGATGGAGTGACCCATCGTGTAGAAGGAGTTAATTTTTAAAATTCAAGTAACATTACATTTTTGAAACACAAATGCATGCACTGTAACATTACACTGTCAAAAAATTTGGAATTGGTATAGTTATAACAGACAACTACAATTATAACAAACAAATGCGTGTAAACCAGTTTTGTTTTGCAGGACTAGCGTCCAACAAATACTCTAGTTCTAGTAGATAATAGTATATCATATGGTTTTTATCTTCAATCTTTTTACTATCTTCATACAATGTTCTTTAGGCTTATTTTATTTGTGTTTACTGACAAAGAATCGGCAAGAGTAGTATCAGGGGTAGGTAACTACAGGGTGTTTTTTTTTTAAACGCAACCCATTTTTGAGATTGAATAATGCACATATGAATGGGTGATGATGATTGTTTTATTGATCTTTACATTCTATACAGCCTATTATTTAAGTTTGATCACATTTAGTTTACATTATGTGCTCAAACAGTCCGCCATTGGCATTTGTATAAATTTATGCTCTTTCAATCAAATTCCCGACCACATGTTGCAAGGTGCCTCTTTAAATTTCTTGCATTAAATTTGTTATGTTTGTTTTGAGGTGCTGAATAGCTTTTGAATTTTTTTCTTAGAATAATTACATCTTTACATGTCTGTGGCGAAGTTCATTCAGATCGGACCATTTTTACGCGAGTTATCGTGCTTGAAGACACACACATTAAAAACGCAACCCAAGACTTGATTTTATCGGTGAAGGATTATTTCCCCCAAGATCCCTGGATTTGATCCCTCTTTATTATTATGTTCTTTGGGGATACATACATAGTAAGGCCTAAAAAAACAAGTCACAGAATATTTAGTACCTCAAAACAAACAAAATAAATGTATTGTAGGAAATTCAAACAGGTACCTAGCAACACGTGTTCGGGAATTTGATGAAGAGAGTATAACTTCATACAAATGTCTCTGGCGGATTTTTTGAGCACATAAGGTGAACTAAATGTGATCAGACTTAAATAATAGATTGTATAAAATGTAAAGAACCATAAAACAATACTTATTTCATATTTATAGGTGAATTATTCAATCTTAAAAATGGGTTGCGTTTCAAAAAAAACACCCTCTACAATTATTGTTGTAATAGCATATTGTAGTTGAAGGGGAAAAGTAATTTTAAAAAAATAAAAGGAAAAAACCTTTTGTTGAAAGTTTATTTTCGAGTCGGTTGTGCAGTTTTTGTGATGTTACAATACAGAGTAGGCTTTACTTTGAAAGATACAGATGTGTCTTCAGAGTACATCAAAGTCCAGGATTTATCAGGTGAGCTCTTTGTAATACTTCTGTGTCTCGGAATCAACATGCTTATACCGAGCACACCAAACAAACATACTTGTGCTAAGCATGCTTATCTTTGCTTGTTGTTTGAAGATGCTTTATTCTGTGGTGGAAAGAGAAGTATCTCTTTTCCCACTTTAGATTAAGGTAAAAAAAGTATCTATCTGTTCTCAAGGCGAAGAGTATTTCTTGCAGTGATGCCAATGAGATCCGTAGTGGAAATGATCAGCAGAGATCAATAGAAAAATGTCTATTGATACGTAGTGATACGTGGTGGTATTTGGACCAATATTGTAGTGATATCACTACAGGTCTATTGATTTGTATTGATTTCTGTTTGACACAGTTTAAATGATTTCTATACATGATTGTTTATTTCTATTGATCCGCACTGATATCTATTTACCTGAGTTTTAGTGATGCGTATTTACTTGTAGTAATCCTTATTAATATCACTACAGGTAAAATTATATCAATAAAAAATTTTATTGATCTCTATTGATCATTTCCACTAGGGAGTTAGTAGTCCTTGAATAGTAAGAAATAAGACAGTGTTGAAGAGAAGTAATATTTGCAGGATTTGCAGTAAATTGTATAGCTTGCTTACCTCTTAACATATCTCATAAACCTTGGTATGGCTTTATCTAGTGAATACTGGATTGTATCCTAAAATCTTCCAATTTTACTTCTATGACAGCGAATCTGCATACTTACTTCCTATGTTATTATTATGGAGAATAGTTTTTTTCATGTTTATTTACTGGCGTACGTTAGTTTAACTGATGTTAAGCTTTGTGTGAATTATTTATCCAAATATTTGAAATTCGCTGAGTATGCAGGTCTGCTGCGATTGGGGTGTTATTAATAAAGTTATGTCTGAAGGATATTTCAAATAAAATGACATTGGCAAATTAAAAAAAATTTTATGTTTGCCCTTAATTCAGGTACACCCCTAACTTTTAAGAAGAATAACTTAACAATTTTCCATTGTTTACATATCATTAATATTAGTTTCACAATAGATAAACAGTTATATTCATAAATACAACCAATACTAAATTTAAATAGGTTAAAAACCAATCTCTAATTTCTTAACCTTCCAACCTGCACGTTTTGGAAATAATAAATATTTTATCTTTTGCAATATTTTAAGAAATGATTTACTAGACAACAAGTCCCAGACCCAGCGCAACCTTGCGAGGCCGTCATGGTACATGGTCCGGCCAGGACGTTACCACTACCTGTATTTTATTGTATTTTTGTGTAATATCCCGTAAGGTGAATTATTTATTTTAAGATGCATTTCTTTGTTGTTCTACTCCTGTCCTACATGTTTTATGCAGGCTCCAAACTTCTAATAAAAAGGATATTTCCTGTATGTCATAGAATTTATTTATGTTATACTTATTCTCTATTATTACGTGAGGACATTGGACTCGTATTTCTGTTTATCATGCTTCTAAACATTGGGAAATATGTTTGGAACGATAATGTGTGTACTGTATTATAAAAATTATAATTCAGCCTATTGATACACTTGTTAAATATATATATTTTTTCTGCCATCTATTTAAACACAAGATTAGAACAAAAAAATGGTTCTCAACATTTGTAAAGTGTACTCTGTTCTGATTCTCATCGTACATCGGTGTCATTGTTAAATGTTTGGACAAATAAAATGATATATTCAAACAATAAGTTAATAAAAAAACAAAGATTTGGCATATATAGATGTTAAACGGTGAGTGGTTGAGAGTCCAAGCATTACAGGCTGGGCATCTTATCTTCCTGTGGATATTGTGTGGCAGTGTTGGGAAAGGTATGAGGGGATCAGTCAGCCTCGTCGCTGAAAGGTATGAGAAGATCAGTCAGCCTCGTTGCTGAAAGGTATGAGGGAGTCAGCAGCCTCGTCGCTGAAAGGTATGAGGGGATCAGTCAGCCTCGTCGCTGAAAGGTATGAGGGGGTCAGTCAGCCTCGTCGCAGAAAGGTATGAGGGGATCAGTCAGCCTCGTCGCTGAAAGGTATAAGGGGATCAGTCAGCCTCGTCGCTGAAAGGTATAAGGGGATCAGTCAGCCTCGTCGCTGAAAGGTATAAGGGGATCAGTCAGTCTCGTCGCTGAAATGTATGAGGGGATCAGTCAGCCTCGTTGCTGAAAGGTATGAGGGGGTCAGTCAGCCTCGTCGCTGAAAGGTATGAGGGGGTCAGCAGCCTCGTTGTTGAAAGATATGAGGGATCAGTTAGCGTCGTCGATGAAAGGTATGAGGGGATCAGTCAGCCTCGTCGCTGAAAGGTATAAGGGAATCAGTCAGCCTCGTCGATGAAAGGTATAAGGGGATCAGTCAGCCTCGTCGCTGAAATGTATGAGGGGATCAGTCAGCCTCGTTGCTGAAAGGTATGAGGGGGTCAGTCAGCCTCGTCGCTGAAAGGTATGAGGGGGTCAGCAGCCTCGTCGCTGAAATGTATGAGGGGATCAGTCAGCCTCGTTGCTGAAAGGTATGAGGGGGTCAATCAGCTTCGTCGCTGAAAGGTATGAGAAGATCAGTCAGCCTCGTTGCTGAAAGATATGAGGGGGTCAGCAGCCTCGTCGCTGAAAGGTATGAGGGGGTCAGTCAGCCTCGTCGCTGAAAGGTATAAGGGGGTCAATCAGCTTCGTCGCTGAAAGGTATGAGAAGATCAGTCAGCCTCGTTGCTGAAAGGTATGAGGGGGTCAGTCAGCCTCGTCGCTGAAAGGTATAAGGGGATCAGTCAGCCTCGTCGATGAAAGGTATAAGGGGATCAGTCAGCCTCGTCGCTGAAATGTATGAGGGGATCAGTCAGCCTCGTTGCTGAAAGGTATGAGGGGGTCAGTCAGCCTCGTCGCTGAAAGGTATGAGGGGGTTAGCAGCCTCGTCGCTGAAATGTATGAGGGGATCAGTCAGCCTCGTTGCTGAAAGGTATGAGGGGGTCAATCAGCTTCGTCGCTGAAAGGTATGAGAAGATCAGTCAGCCTCGTTGCTGAAAGGTATGAGGGGGTCAGCAGCCTCGTCGCTGAAAGGTATGAGGGGGTCAGTCAGCCTCGTCGCTGAAAGGTATAAGGGGGTCAATCAGCTTCGTCGCTGAAAGGTATGAGAAGATCAGTCAGCCTCGTTGCTGAAAGGTATGAGGGGGTCAGCAGCCTCGTCGCTGAAAGGTATAAGGGGATCAGTCAGCCTCGTCGCTGAAAGGTATGAGGGGGTCAGTCAGCCTCGTCGCTGAAAGGTATGAGGGGATCAGTCAGCCTCGTCGCTGAAAGGTATAAGGGGATCAGTCAGCCTCGTCGCTGAAAGGTATGAGGGGGTCAGTCAGCCTCGTCGCTGAAAGGTATGAGGGGATCAGTCAGCCTCGTCGCTGAAATGTATGAGGGGATCAGTCAGCCTCGTTGCTGAAAGGTATGAGGGGGTCAGTCAGCCTCGTCGCTGAAAGGTATGAGGGGGTCAGCAGCCTCGTTGTTGAAAGATATGAGGGATCAGTTAGCGTCGTCGATGAAAGGTATGAGGGGGTCAGTCAGCCTTGTTGCTGAATGTTTTCTTATTTTTAATGTTAATCTAAAAAAGCAATGTTAAGACAATGGCAAAAATGCTAATTTTTAGTACGTTGTAATAAAATACCTACATTGTACATTGTACAATTTAATCTACAGAACCTACATTTGGGAATTGTTTCAGTGTTAAATTCGTTTCTCAATAAATAAATAAATAATAATATAGACAAAACTTTATTTCATCCGAGGTGTATATTTTCCTGTTTCTAGGAAGTCGATTAGTAGATTGGTAGGTTTAAAAATTTAGGATCAAAGGCATGTTTTGTTCAGGGGTCAGACGCTCTAAAAAAGGTTTCGTGCCACTTCTTGGAGGTTTGGAATAATCTTAATGGGCATAATCTTGGATCTTTGGCATAATCTTGGTAGTTTCGCATGGTAACTTTAATGGATAGTTTCATACAGTTATTACAGATTTATGTCTCTCTAAAAAAAACTTGAGTTCAAATTTAAAGGTAGTAAAATGTCTAGTAAACTTTAAGATATCATATCTGATAAAATAGTAGTTACTAAAATAAATTAAACGCTATCAGGAAACTGACACATACTTTTCCCCTTAAAGTCAGATAAATCAAGAAAAACTACAATAAAATAAATCAAATTTACAATTGCATCGCAAATTCACACCAAGTTTAATCAAAAATTGTTTGTAAGTAAGAGAAATAAATTTTTAAATATCTTCCATTTGGATAACACTAGGCAATGTAGCCTACTGAGTTTACCACCAAAGAATAAATCAATTTTCTCTATATCCGTTTAACGTACACTAATAATTCACATTTTATTTTTATCTTTTAGATTATTTATTTTTCACTCCAAATCGCATTGTTGCAAGTAGGCTAAATTTTTATTGATAATAATTTTAACCAATTTTAATATAATTAACACTAACAATAAATTAAATTGTAATAAAATTTTAATTTAAAATTGTAATTAATTTAAAATTGTAATTAAATGAAATGTTAATAAAATTAAATTTTCAACACTAAAATCCCCATGATTTCTAAACAGTTTGGCTGGTAGTTTCATTTTTTTTGGCACCTTAAGCACTAAAAACCATGAAATTTTATCAGAATCGTTAGAGCCGGTTTTGAAAATTTGGATTCTTGTCGTTGGACATCTTCCGTTAGTTCACTACCACTACTTTTTCATTTCAATTAATTCTATTTATTCATTACCAGAACTTCATTTTCCGTTAAGTTATGACAGAATATATGACCAGAATCTTTAATTAAGAGGAAAATATTTTTATAAAGGTACAAAAACATAAAAACTAGGTTACAATACCTTTCCGTCGACAGTTCCCAACAAGTCAAATAAGTTGACTACATGTTTCGGAATTCAAAATTCCATCTTCAGGTCTTGGGTTGGCGTCAAATTAATCATAAAATACTGTTGAATGTTGATCTTGTCAAAATATTAAAACAGACAGTTTACATATACAGTAGGCTTACACACTGCACACACGACTACACTTAACATAAAACATTTAATTTAATTGGTACAAGCCGGCCGGCGAATAGAGGAGTCTATTCGCCGGCCGGCTTGTACCAATTAAATTAAATGTTTTATGTTAAGTGTAGTCGTGTGTGCAGTGTGTAAGCCTACTGTATATGTAAACTGTCTGTTTTAATATTTTGACAAGATCAACATTCAACAGTATTTTATGATTAATTTGACGCCAACCCAAGACCTGAAGATGGAATTTTGAATTCCGAAACATGTAGTCAACTTATTTGACTTGTTGGGAACTGTCGACGGAAAGGTATTGTAACCTAGTTTTAATTCGAATACAGTTCTGGAGGCATTTGCAATATGAATAAAACATAAAGTAGATATCACATATAATTTTATATGAACAAATTTTTTATGTCTTCCCCTACCATCTGAAATTTTCTCTATCGTATCATTTAACTTTAAATGGGTATATAATTGTTGGAAAACATTAAAAATAAAAGTAATTGTTAGGTTGGTTTACGTTAACTTTAGATAAGGGAAATCGTCACCATGCACGGGTTTGCAGTAGTACTCGTGTTTTTAATGTGATTTTAACCTAACCCAACCAAACCTAATCTAATTACCACTATTTACTTACAAAACAATGTTTCCTACAATTATATAAACTACTTCCATTTCAATTTGAACTGTGTAAGACATAGAAAATATTAGATTACATAGACATTTTAAGCTATAAAATAAAGCAATTTTTTAACTCTTTTAAGTTCACTGCTATACAAAAAACGCTTACAAAATAAAATCCATACAATTTAAGGTTCTTGAATAATTTGTGAGCAAAACTATTTATGAAAAATATGTATCGTTCCTATAGGGCCAAAATCCAAAATTTTGGTAGCTACCGCAAACTTAGCCCAAGACGGGCGCTCCCAGGCAATAAAAAAACACCCGGGAGCCTTCCGTATTGTGGGAAGTCTAAATACCCCCGTTGCAGCAGACCTGCATACTCAGCGAATTTCAAATGCAAAACAACATATTTCAATCCAACATACCGAGATTCAACATGTTTTTGTAAGCTCCTTAAGAATAACATGGGGAATGAGTATGCAGGTTTGCTGCTACGGGTATATTAAAACTGGGTGGTTTTAATTCAATATTTAGTTGATCTGAGCTAGAAGAAGCCATTTACCAAGTTTTATCAAGATATGTTGAGAAATAAGCGAGATATAGAATGTTCTTTATTTCCCATAAGGTTAACATTGGGACAACGTACTGTGTTTACCACTTTCAATGTCTCGGAAACCAATGGACATAGAGCAGTGATTCAAAATACTAAATTGTTTGTTTTTTTGAGCTGAATTCAACAATGCTCGTAGCAAAAATTGGATAATTTTTAATTTTCTATGCAAAAAACTCAAATAACCCATTTTTGGGGGGTTTACCCCCCTTTACCCCCCTTCCGGTGGTCCGATC
The DNA here is from genome assembly GCA_035578135.1 of Flexamia atlantica. NCBI lineage: Eukaryota > Metazoa > Arthropoda > Insecta > Hemiptera > Cicadellidae > Flexamia > Flexamia atlantica. Next base: position 10,919,383 of record JAQJVK010000010.1, read on the forward strand.
GGGCTGGTTCACGAACTCGTCCGAGTGATTACCACTTTACACGTCTGTACCAAAGTTCATTAAGATCGGACCATATTTACGGCCGCTATCGTGTTAACAGACATATATATATATATATATATATATATATATATATATATATAAATTCAAACGAAGTATTTTTTGCTTCTGGGGGCCCCAAAATGAAAAGTTAACATGGTCTCGGGCTTAGATCTTACCATGAGACCTACGGTAATAGCTTATTCCTTTAAGGAAATTCGCTAAAAAATCGTTTGTACTCTCCTCATATTATGAAGATACTTCACGTACAGTTTGTAAATTGTGATGCAATTATTTTTTCTACTTGTGTGAACATAAAGGATATTGGAATCACAATAAACACTCTATAGTTTTACGATTGCTTGTCTTTACAATGCTGTATTGAAATTGCTATATTGAAAATATCTAGTTCTGAGAATTGGAGACGCTAAATGAAGTTTTTGAGCAATTTTGGTGGTATTAGGAGTGGAACACTTTTAATGATATAAAACTTTCATCTTATCTTAACTCTCTAACAGAATTAAAGGCTCTTTGTAAAATGAATTTCTTCAACTATTTTAACTAAGAACAGAATATTAAATGAAACGTGTGAGTTATGTTTTAACACCTCATCGGGTTCTTTTCATTATAATACATCACATGTTTAAAATGTTTTGGAAAGAGTTGTTATTACTTCGTTACATTTGTTCACATTACCAATATCCTTTTCCTCAATTTATTCTATGACACTTCCACGAGATATTTTTCATTAAAGGCAAACTAAACACGAATTTAAGGCATCCCCAAATGAAACTGTCACTCGCCATTTTAACACTCTTTAACATAATTTTAAATCTTTCACAAACATTTAAAAATTAAAAAGCCTCGATTTAAACGAGTTTACGGATGAAAAGAGTCAGACTTTTATTAAATCGTTTAATAACTACCGTACGAATTTTCAAAACAATATTCAAACATATCGTATACTGTTTAGAATTGATCACGTGCTCGATGTGCACTAAAGCCCCATTCACTCTGCCTTTCAGACGCGACCGAATTAAATACCGATTCAATCGCCGCAAGCGCAGTACATCTACATCTGGAGCCCTTTCAGCCGCGATCCTTACAATTAGCACAGGTAATTGATGATGCCATTTCGACCGTTTCATCTGTCACATCCCGTGAATGTGGACATTGTGCGGTTAATGGTTCCCTCTGCGCCCAGGCGCCGCGCCCGCCGCGCCGCGCCCGCCGCTCGCTTCAACCACCTTCTAAGCTTATTTCTCATAGAAAACAATTTGAACAAATTGAATCAGAAAACTAACACATACTTTCTCCCTTAAAGTAGGAAAATCTACAATAAATTAAATTAAATTTACAATCGCCCCGTAAATATAAAACAAATTTCATCGAAATCGGTTACCAATCAACGAAGATATCGGGTTTTGAATATTTGCCATAAGAATAACATTAGTCAACGCACTGCGTTTACCACCAGACAAAAATATCAATTATCTCCGCAACCGGTTGAAATAGACAAATAAATCAAAATATTGGATTATTTATTTTTTGAAGTCGGATCTAATGGTTGCGAGGGTATCTTCTTTAGAATTTCCATAATTTGTGAAATTTGAAAAATATGAATTTTTTAACGCTTAAACTCCCATATCTTCTGAACCTGAATGTTTACTGACATGCGAGTGGTGACATTTTATTTGTAATCTTAAGCACTAAAAACCATGAAATTTTGATCAAAATCGTTAACGCTTTATTTGAGACATTTGGATTTTGTCGTTTTTATGAGGTAAATACTCTTAAAAATAAAAATGAGAAAAAAAGGCCTGGAGATATCATGGCTTTATACCTACAAGCCAAATTTCATGAAATTCGGACCACTGGTGTGGTCTCTAGCTTTGTTTACATACATCCACACACACACATCCACACGGACGGAGACAGACACCACTCCGAAACCCACTTTTTTGGATTCAGTGATCATTAAAACAAATATTTCCACTAACAACTCAAATTCGAAAATTTTGACGAAAACAATACGTTCTCTATATACTATGTATATAGAGGGGAGAAAGTAAAAACAAGTAAAAACGGTTTACTTGTTCCTGAAAATTAGAGAAAAAGTAGTTTTGCGAGTAGCCAGGAGCACTTTTGGCTCGTAGGATTTAATTAATGTAAACACAGAACTTGCAGTCTTGTACCGAACTGTAATTTTACATCGGAATATGATGGTTATGATTAAAAAATATCGTACCCGACTTTTATTCTTGTACTTTTGGTCTTCTGTTCGTATCACCTTTCCCATTGAAACCGATTCGATAAAATTAAAAAAAAATGTTCCTCCACAAAGTGAAGGGGTGCGTAAGATTTATGCTAAGTAGTTTTCTTTCAACTGTCGTATAATGAAATCGTATAAATAGCATGTAGAAAAATAAAATTCGATTAAGTCTATTATTTTCAAGTTTTTGTTTACCACATACTTCCGCATCATACTTCACAATACTTAAGTATAAGACCCGATTTCATTCCTCTCTCCTTTCATGGCGGTTGGAGGGTTATTTCTTAGCCTGGAGTTCGTAAAGTGTATATCCTTATTACAAAAAAATTATTCTTCGAGAAAAATCGTATCGTAATATTTTTTAGTCCTAAGTAAATCTGTCGTTCCCAAAACCGCTGGTGTCACAGAAAATAACAAAAACGTCCGAATAAATTAACTGACTGAAAAATCCTGCAAACCTTTACAATCCTGTATTAAATATAAGAGGGATGTCAAACAGCATCATTAGCAACAGTCCTGAGGCATTTTGCACTGATCCGCAATTTCCAGGAACTCGGTCACGTTGCGGAACTTGGGAGGCTCGCACTGCACGGTCGGGCAGCAGTCGGGGTAGTCGGCGTTGGGGTCTCCTGGGATCTCCTTACATCTTCTAAAGTGGCACTCGAAGCACCCCTCTGGGCACCTGCGTAGACAACACAGATGATAAGATAACTTCTCGATATTGTGTGGTTAGCACTGGCGAGTCGGGCAACGGTTTTTTGCGGTCGGTGCCGGTTTTTCTTTCGGTGTCGGAGTATTTATATGCAAACGGAAATGTTTCATACCGATCTAAACCTTTAAGATAACCTTAAAGGTTATCTGAATCTGCAAAAGGCGTGTAGGGTGTTAGCTGCGTGCGAGGCGAGAGTGATTTGCGAAGTTAAGAAAAAAGACGAGCTAATTTTTAAAACAGTCATCCTCAGGTGTAAAAGACGAGCAGGATGTTAGCGGTGTGCGAGGCGTGATTGATGTGCGAGGCTGAGAAAAAGGGCGAGCAACGTTTTAAGTCATCTTCAGGTGTGAGTAGGGTATATTAACCGTTTCTGTGGGAGGTGGGATGAAGCAGGAGACCCCCCCTCCCCCCTCCCCCATCCCCGCTTAGACAAAGTTAGTCCTCTAGACGAAGCGTCTGATGAACGCGATATATGGTGTAGTAAACACAAGAAAGCAGAAGATAGATGGCAAACGTACAAAGTGGTGCAGGACGATGCGCTCGATGCCAGCCTATGCGAGAGGCCATTATCTGGCTTTGGCTACAGGGTCAGCGATACGGGCGAAACGGAATTCGGGCATGGGTTTGTACCTGATTTTTTGACGGATTTGCCAAACAAAGACAACGAAGAAGAAATAAATTCTGTAAAAGATAAAGATAATTTTCCAAGAATGAATTTGGGATCGGTATCAAAGAGGTCAAAATATACGGGCCTATACTTACTAGGTCGGCAATAATTTTTTTACATAACCGGATAATGGCAATATTCTAAGCAATATTCTGGTGATGAGATTGACGCCGTCTCAACTCCACAGAACATCGTAGGAGTTGTGCTCCAGGGAGAGGGAGACTGGAACTGCGTTAGACGTTTCCTCCTGGGCATTCTTCGGGCCTTTCCTGAACGGCGTTGATCCTTATCTAACCCCATAGAGGAAAGCCCTTGTGGCATAGAACACAAGGCTTAGCCCGAAGTAATGTGCAAAACCGTGCCAGACTAGTCTCCTCGGTGTGGCAGGGGGAGGTTATTTGGTAGTCCGAGGGGCCTTGGATCTTTCGGAAATCCGACACTACTGAGAGGACAATTAGCCTCTCAGAGTGCGTAAAGGCATTGCTTCTCTTCTTCCCCCCCCCACAATAAAATTGTTGAAAATTGTTAAAAATTATTAAACACATGCGATGTAATCTAGTTTTTGCTACCGCCTTGTCATATGTACGAAGGTGAAATATAACATATATATACAGTGTGTTCATTTTTTGAAGAATTTATTAGAGGTACAAGAAAGGTCAAATTAGCAAAGTAATGCGTAATAATAAGACAAGTAAAATGGTGGTGAGCAATTAAAAATATTCGACCAAACTCGTTCGCTACGCTTAAAAACCATTTTGGCCCAAAAACAAAAATTTCCCATAGCTTCCTTATTTTTTTATGTGCGAGACTGTAAGTGGGGTCAAATTTACACGAAACTTTACGTAGAATCTAAATATTCAGACTAAAATGTGATACGATTTATAATTTTCTGAGAATGATACTCTAGTCCAGTATTTTAAATGCCAACATGTAATTTTTTTTGAGAGAGAGAGATATTTTTCTCTTGATTACAAAAATACTACACATGTGATATTTTCCTCTTCGAATGTGTTTTTAATCAGAGAAAATATTTTTTATAAATGATAATGGGTTATAATGTACTGGATGTATCATAAAAATGAAATCAATGAAAACAGCTTATTTGTACTAAACAGCTGATTGACTCGAAACAGCTGATTGGGAGCAAAAAGCTGTTTTACGGACAAATGAGCATTTTCATTTAAAACAATTGATTTATTAGTAAATTAACTTTTTACTGTTAATCTGCTGTTTCTAGTTAATCAGAAGTTTCACCGTTGCGCTTACGGTCTTCTGGGCCAAGTAGACTCGACCCACATAAAGTAACAATAACCATAATCCCTTATCTTCGCAAATTGGCATTTAAACTTCTTTGTTATGTTGAAAAAAATATTCACTTATGTATAACTGGTGTCAATTCTTGGGGCCCAGTCCGCGCATGGGGCGGGGAGTAGGTAGGCTGTGAGGAGAGGGGAGTAGTAGTGACAGCGGCGGCCGACAGTGTACTAGCCTGGCTGCGTAGATTCGGCAGCTCGCACATAGCTTCTGCTTCTCTCTCAATCGTTGTTCAGAGTATCAAGACGCTTTAATAAATACTAATGAAACATTATTCTTAAATTTTATGCTGTATTTAACTTTAATCGTAAATAAGATTCAATGTTCCATCGGTTAATGTTTTTAGGACGACATGTAGTGACACGCTATTGTTGACGGCTGAGAGCAGAATAACAGTACTGCGCTCTAGCGATGCGTTGTCGCGCATGCGCACTAGCCGTTTTTGCTACCGCGCATCCACTGCACTGGGCCCCAAGAATTGGCGTCAGTTATATAAGAAGCTGAGGTTTTCTCAACTTTCAAATTAAACACAGATGATACAGACCTCATTTCAGTGAGCATGTTGAATTCTTTGCATTCGTAGAGGGTGCAGGTGGTTCTGTCGGTCCAGATCGTGCCGACAGGCATGACGCGGTCTCGAACTGGACAGCCCCTCAAACCTTCCAAATCAGACAATATTAGTCAGATATGTACAGGTTGTTTCAGAATTTGTGTCGGGCACTTTAGGATATTGTTCCTGGGTGCTCAGTAAGCTCATAAATAATAATCCTTAAAAAATGCGTAGGTGGCTGTCTGTCTGTCTTTATGTGTTTAAATAAAATAATTTATGGTTTCGAGTAAGACAACGCTTTGAAACTCGGTATATAGGTTCTAAGTATCAATGTACACAAGTGGAATTTTTTCAAAATTTAACTTGCCAAAATTCAAAATGTCGGCGAGTTTAAATTTTCAAACTTAAATTATCTTAAAGCGGCGAATTTTACAAAAAATTGACGAGAACAAATTTTTCTTCTAAATTTAATTCTACATAATTAAAGATTACTTGCACTCCAATCGGTTGATAAATAACAAAGTTATTCCCTGTAGTATGATTAATTACAACCATTACTACTGGTGATAATTGGTAAACCTGTTTTGTTTTGTTAATTTTTAACAGTTAAATCACAATAATTAATCAGTAGTACCTATCATTGATGTTTGGCTGATTCATTTTAAAATACCATTTTAAAATGCTTTAGTTACATGCATCACTTTACTTAACATTATCAAACAGATTTTTAATTGTTGAAGCTTGTAATTTTTTTGTTCTGCTTTGTAATATGGAACATTAAGCTCTTACTCAACAGATTTTGGGGGCTGTGTATCTATCAGTTATATATAAGGGCGAAAGTAATGATCAGCTAAACCATTCAAATTGTGTTTGGATTGTTTTCAATTAGTTTTGTTTGTAAATATGTTTATTGTTTTTAACCTGCAAACTGACTCACGCGAATGTCAGCTTTGGCGATGAAATAGCCAGGAACATAGGGGAAGTATGAATAGCATATGTTATTCAATCTAGTAACCTATTTTTATTAAACTTTTGATGTAATAAATCTTCTAGTCGATAGAATTAATACCCTACCTTCAAAGCCAAAAATACGACTTGAAACTTTGTATGTCCGTTTATTTGGGACAGTATTGCAAATCTTCAACAAGAGATTAAAATATAATTGAAATTGAAATCAGTTCAGACAACTGTTACTCTTTTGGATACATGACGACTCATTAACATAAGATTTTGGGACCTGTATTTTAGTGTAAAGGAAGGGTTTTATTTCTTTTTACTTGCGCTCCGATTGCATCAAAATTAGTGTGGTGTATGGCAAGTAAAATTATTAATCATTTGTGTTCAGCATGAAAATATAACTCGATTTTTATGATATTATATTTTCTTAAAAACTGTGCATTTTCTTAAAATTGTAATAATCATGGGTTCACTCTGGGGCGTTATGACTGTCGTTATGACATATCACAGAAATTAATTACTGAAAAAGGCTGAAGTTAATACAATATCGTTGAGAATATACTACGCTTACATCAAACTTTGATGGCGAAATCAAATGTTTACAGATTAAAATTTGACCTTTGAACAGTATTCTGTTTAATAAATGTAGTAGTCAACACTCAAAGGTTTACTTCAGATGATTATTTTAAGACTCACTTTAGTATTAAAAGAAATGTCATTCAAATATTCAAATTTCCCTCTTTTCATTCAAACTTCTCTCCACAAGTAAGACAGGAGAAGAATAGGAGGACTAGGTGCCAATGAGAAAATACACATACACACACACACACACACACACACACACACACACACACACACACACACACACACACACATCCACACGGACGGTCAGACACCACTCCGAAACCCACACTTTTGGATTCAGGGGGGCTTCTCTTTTCTCCATTAAGAGGGTTCCCTACCTACCCCAAAATATGCCTAAAACACGCTCCGCGCGGTGTCATTTAGCGCCTACAGTTTTCAAAATAAAATTTTATTTAACATAGCATTTCAAAGACAAAGAGTTGTGGAATGTTAATTGCTGATCCAAAATTGTTCATGTTAATGTATTCTGAAGATACGTTCCGTTGAAGTTGACCAACTTTAACGCCATGTATCTTTTTAATGAGTGAGCATAAACGATTTCGGAGAAGCAAAAAACACTCTGCAACTCGTTATCTTTACAATGATATTTCCGAATAAGTTTTAGTTTTAGATTTGGAGACGCTAAATGACACCGCGTTTATCCGTGCACCGGCTTGCGTGGCAAAAAGTGCACAAATTTAACGTGGACTCTTATGGAGCTGCAGTTCCAAAAGTCGCCGCTAGTGTCGCATAAAAACGGAAACTGCCGTTGGTAGGGAACCCTCTTAAAAGATGAAATTAGTGAGTAGTCCCTGCAACTAGCCCCATTTAAAACATTGATTTTACTTATTGACTATCTTTAGATTAACCAATTTTGGTATCCTGGCCATATACATTATCATCAGACTTGATAGTGTGTCCATTTATTCCAATTGGAGGTCACCAGAGTACTTGACCAACAAGCATGGCATTGCATAGTTTCAAGAAATATCTTGTCACATTTTAAAGATCCATTTGGATTTAAGTCGTCAATCATCTATATTATTTGTTGGGCTTGCATTTCAACTTCCAACATCAATTCAATTCATTTATTGGCCCTTGCTGTCAATAAATAATTATCTTATCAATGTCCTGCTTCTTAATACAACAGAAGCATGTTGTGCATGAATACGCATGTATTTTTAGGTAAAAAATATTGTCTGTTGTAGTTTTTATAATTTATAGTTGATATCTAGCTGATGAATGTGACTGATGACTCCATGGCTGTCATAAGCATATAAATATGTATTAAAGAAAATGTATATTTTTTCGTCCCGCGCGTGCCCTTTGAGGCACATGGGACTTTTGTAACATTCAAGATATTTAATGAATAAAAGCTTTTTGAATTGATTGAATTGAATTGAATTAATGGCCTAGTCCTAGTACCGACCTGAGCCCATAGCCCAAGTAAGCATAACAGGTGCATTTGGCATTTAGGACACGATTAGTTCGTTTTATATATCTGGGTAATATTACGTATATTCTTTTTCCATTATCCTTCTCTCTTCACCATTAAAACATGAAACCAGTGAGTAGTCCCTGTGACTAAAAACATTTATTTTACTTCAATTTTACTTATTGGCAGCCTTTTTGTAGCTTAATTAAACGGTTTGTTCTTTTTTTAAAAGGTGTTTTTACGTTACTATTTGAGATTGGATTGCATAATAATTGTTATTAATTTTTTTCGATTTGATTTAAAAAAAAATGGTTAATCGTATTCGTTATGTGTCCGTATCTAAGTGTAATTTTGTGTCTCATTGTGTTAAGTGTCTCTATTTTAAATCCATGACGAATTTAACAGAGGATAAGGACATGATGATGAAGCCGTCGGCGTCGGCGTCGCTCGAAACTAGTCGTCCACACACAAAAAACAGGATATCGATAAGGTAACAATTTGATTTAGTAATTGATACGATTTCCAGGAGTAGGAAAATGAATCTAGATAAAAATGGTGAAATTAACTTCAACTTCCTTTCTGTGGAAGAGCTACTAAGGATTCCAACATCAAATCGTTCATGTTAATGTATGTGACACACAAGCACACGATTAGAACACACACACACACACACACACACACACACTCAACAGATAACTGAACCAACCAAGAGACAACCCCCCCGCGCCCAAAAATAAAAACCAACCGGCCTAAAGAAATTCAAGACCCCGGCCCATAGGGCCGGGCCCTATGTATTTCTCTCTTGCGCCCTGTGCGTCTCGTTTTCTTGTTTTCTGCGTGCATACTGTTACTGTGTGCATGTTACTGGTTATTTATTTACTCTGTGCAACGTTCTAAGTATGCAGAGTATCTTAAAAATTACGTTCGTAAACCGTTATCAACGAATGTTTAATTTTTTTAAATGGTGAAATTTACTTCAGCTTCCTTTCTGTGAAAGGACTATTTATAATACTATTACTGTGTGCATTTTACTGCTTTAGTCACTCTGTGCAACGATCTAAGTATGCAGAGTATCTTAAAAATTACGTTGGTATACAGTTATCAACGACTGTCTTTAACACTTTTTAACAGAAAATTATTATGAAAAATTAATCTTAACTATCTTAAAAAATTTTCAAGGACTGTCTCACTGTTTCAAAACAGCACTAATGGAATTTAAAAAGAACATCTAAACATGGGTTGAAAATTACACACCGGAAATAAAAATATATATTCCTAAAATTTAAGTAATTTTATCACATTGGCTGTTAAGTCGAACCTGCCTATAACATTTTCTTTCTTACGCAAATCAAAACTTTTCGGCAAAACTGCTTTATCGAAACTGATGGTAGTTTAATAATGTGCTAATGTACTAAACTAACAAAAATGTTGTATCTTTAACTAAAAACATTAAATAAGTCTTCTCAAAAATCACATTTCTATGATTTAAGCTTTCCAATATATATTTCCATATATTAATGAACTTTGAATGTACGGAGCGAAGAAAGAATTGCACCTAGTTTAGCAAAAGTACAAACTTTGGTTTCCAACTCTGATATCTTTACTCTTATTAGTGAAAAGCTTAACTCACGGTCCTCTGCCTTTGAAACAGAAGGATATTCTTCAAGGTTTTGATATTCCGCGGGGAATTCGTCCTCGGAAACATATTTAACGTATTTGGAATCCTTTGGAATTGTTTTCCAAATCTCCTCATCGTGTAAGGCCCTAAAGACTTCCTCAGGGAAAAGCCAGTCGGTGAATTCCTCCTTTTCAACGCCGATCTGAACCAGCACCCAGTGATATGCAGCCGCGAGTACCTTGTTTAACCTCGCAACAATTTTCTCCATTTCATCGACCTACACGTTGTATACGATTTAGTGTTACAAATTATCTTGGAGATACGTTATCTAAACGGCATGCTATCGGATCCCGCGGTATGTGAGATCCATCGTTATTTCAATCGATGAATAATACGAATAACATGTCCGTCATAACGCTGCGAAAACAGCAGTTTTCGTTATGTGCGTCGCGGGTCGAAATAAGAGCTCTTTCCCGCCCTAAGGAGGGAAAGAGTCAGCTGGTATTGAGGCCTCATTATAAAATTCTCAATTGTCGTATATACAACAATTGTTTTTATACGATTGTTGTACGAAAACGACCGTAACCTACAACCTGCAGGTTGTTTTAAATAACAAGAACGAAATAGAAGCAAACGAGTCGTAAATATGTTTAAGTAATTTTACTACATTGAGCTGTATAACGAAAAATATAGTTCATCACAAGAGCCTGAAGTTGCATTTCGTAACTCGGTAATTTTCCGGAAAACTTAGCCTCGTCGTCACTCTCGGCCCAAGTGATGAAATGGTACTAACGATAAATTTAACCGGTCTAAAAAAGGAAAATTATATTTTTATTCCTATTGCTTTATAAGACACTCATTACTTGCCTCAATGAAATTACAGTGTCGGATCCAGGATAAGGGCAAGGGGGGGGGGGGGGCTTGGTGGGGGTCTGGTACCCCCTCCCAACAAAAGGGTGACCCGAGGGCCTCGCCCGAAAAATCAAAGATTTTTTAGGCTTGGGACAGCACGTTTAAGGTTGATTCGAAACCAATTTTCCTAAGAATTAAGTTTTAAAACAGACATTCGTGTACGTTTTAGGAATTTTACCTAATGGCTAAGTTTTTATAATGCATTAAATTTTACTCCCTAACATAAAAGGTTAAAAGCAGAACCATGGTTGCCTATTTCTTCAAAAGGTGTAAATGAGTCTTGATGTTCAAAAAGTTATAACAGTGTCTTCATATATTACCAATTCTTTGGCTCTTACGGCATGTTAACCTTATGTTAATAATAAACATTTGTGCAGTTCGTTTATGTCCCATTATATCTTGATTAAACTCGATATGTACTTGGTTACCATCTAGTATCAAGTATCATCTAGTTAATATATACTTGATATTGGTCCAAAGTCAATATTCTGAAACAGCTCCTGTGTACTCACTTACTCGATGTTAATTTTATGGAAGATAAATTAAATCGTATGTCATACTCATTTATTGATAGGCCTAGATCTTTATAAAGCCTGGTATGTTGCTTAATCTAGTTAACATGTACTGGATTATAGCCTAAAGTCCCCCATTTTCACAATTTTACACAGCAAACCTGCATACTTACGTCCCATGTTATTCTTGCGGCGAATATTTTCGCAAGCATGGACGCACGTTGATTTTGCTTGATTTGAGGCCTCGTTATGATTTTTAAGGATTTAAAATTCGCTGAGTGTGCAGGTCTGCTGCAACGGGAGTATTACATAAATCTATGAATATATCCATGCAATCTCCATTCCACACGCTGAATTGTCATTTATCCTTGATGTCTGCAGTTTGCAAACAGCTGTTTAATTTACAAAATCCTTAGAGAATTCTTACTAGGTAAAAGTACCTAATTTTTGAGCATTTATAACACACTTGGAAATTTCAGAACTCTTAAATGGAATAACTATATTGACAGTAAAATAGGTAATCATCGAAACTCTTTGTTTCGGTTTGTCTGTGTGTGTTTGTGGTCATTTTTAGTAGTCTAAGGACCTTTCTCATCTGTAATTTGTAATGATTTCCCATACATTTATTTTTTTATTTATGGATATAGCCTCTGGATCGTTATTGAACATTGTTATATCGAAGGCTTACCTTACCATCCAAATTTTATTTAATGGAGACCTGGTTTCAACGCCGTAGCGTTATCATCAGTCGTTTTTCTCCTTGGTTAAGCTAAACATAAATATCATTCTCATCTCTTACTTGAGAATTGGTCAAGTTGAATAAAATCACACATAATTTAGACTGACACAAATATATGGTACCTCATCACTGTTCCCAACGATGGAGGTTAGGTGTGCTAGTCACGAACATGGTCATGTATCCAAGTTTTCTTTAGTCTAAAGTATGTGTGATTTTATTCAACTCGCCTAAATCTCAAGCAAGAGATGAGAAAGATATTTATGTTAAACTTAACCTAGGAGAAAAAGGACGGATGATAACGCTATGGCGTTGAAACTAAGGTCACCATTAAACACAATTTGGATCGTAAGGTAAGCCTTAGATATAACAACGTTTATTTTGATTTTGACGTCGATTTGACTTTGATTCGTGTGTGTGTCTCAGAGTCGGCGAACGGGGTGGCGATATATGGAGGGAAGAGGGCGAGACGCGGGGTGGCGGAAGTTCTGTCCATTCCGGAAGTGAGTAAACTCTGCCAACACTGCGGTCGAGCGGAGCACCGGCTTGCTCAGCCTAGCTTGAGAGTCCTCCCTGGACCCATATAGACGCCCCATGAGGTGAGGGAAAATTTTAAATTCAATATAATTGTAACGGGAAATGTCCAAACTACTAGAATCGCTTTTTTGAATTTCGATAACTTAAATATTTTTTCTCTATAATTAATTTAAAATAGTTAACTTTGGACATTAAAATAACGTGTTTTATGACCTTTTTTCAAAAAATAAAAAAGCGATTCCAGTAGTTTAGAGTATTATTTATTTAAATTTAAATAATATCGCGCAGTATGGAAGTGTTAAAAATATGGGCACTAAATGGGTCCGCGCGAAACCTTACATCGCTAAATGTGTGCTAAGCATGGGCTCTTATGGAGCCGAAGTTCCAAAAGTAGCTGCTAGAGTAGCAGAAAAACGAAAACTGCCGTGGGTAGGGAGGACTCGTAAGAAGAAAAGTTAGGTTAAGTTGGAGGGACGGAATTATTCAAATAAAATGTAACTCGGATATTTCGAGCCTTGAGGGACCGATAGAAGAAAATTTGAATTAAATGATTGTCAAAAACTTGTAAAAACACTTATCCTCAAATTTTCAATCTAAGATCTTCATGAAAGATTATGGTAAATGTTGTATTTTACATACGCTTTCAGAAGATAAGATATTAAAAACATCAAAAAGGAACAAAAATGCAAAGTTACCCCGTTGATATATGCTTAATATTCTAAAAATAGCTTTATGACAACGTTTAGAAAATATACCTAAACTGCAGATGAAACAGAACTGAAAAATTAAAGCCATTCCACATCGCATATTTAAACATCCACTGCAAGAATGGACGCCAAATTTCAATAAATCGCTCCCCATGTTGTCAAATGAGACTGTTAACACCGCACCGTAGCGCATGGCCGCCATCGTCAGTTCGCCGACGCCCAGTGAGCGATTTTTCCAAAATGTGGCGGCCACGTTTTGCCCGCGCATGCGCAGTGCCGGCTTGATCTGGCAACAACTACCACGACTACTACCTGGCACATTGTCTAGCTCTGTTTGGTGTAGGGTTACCGGATATTTTTCAGGCCAACCCAGGACAGTTTGAGACGCAGTGAATGAACACATCCCCCGTCCCTCAATAACACAGCCGAAGATAGTAAAATAATATTGTTAAAGTATTATGAAGGTTTTGTACTTATTCTTCATCTTAAATTTGCATCAGATAAGCCAGTTTCAACCTAAATCACAACACCATTCTCACTGACAGACGACAGAGGTTAGTTAGTAGAGGTTAAGTAGGTTTTCTGTTGTCACACTCCCGCACAGGGTTGCCAACTATGGTTTTATCCTGGATTTATCTAGTCAACCTCCTGATAACTCTTAATTCCTGTAAATCTGTCACGATTTCCGTTGAAATTTGCATGATTTCTCGTATAAAGCTTGACAAAAAGTTTATTTTAGGCAAAAAATAATTAAAACTCCGGACAAGTAGCAGCCCCGGACCGGACAAAAGACGGATATAAGGCTCGCAAGGGTACCTTGCGAGCCTTATATCCGTCTCCCGTCCAGGGTAATAAACCCTCTGTATTATTTAGAGGGTAAAAAACCCTCTGTTTATTACCCTCTGTGTCAGAGGGTAATAAATCTTACAGAACCTCTGGCCCCGACTTTGGGCTCGGGGGCTGGAGCAACCCAGAGAGAGGTGACTCACCGAGAGAGGAAGGGGGAGGGGCGCTGGGGTACGTGAGAAGACGCTGGAATGCTGACCGGACTAGCTGAGTTCCATTGAACCACCCCAAATCACCCTTTCACCCTTGTTTGAGCGGATATGAATGGTACAGGAAGTGTCAAGTAGGACGAATACTAAGCATGGAACTGGATGCAGGAAGGGGCATAGTTTTAAATGGAGATAAATAAAAGGAGGAAAATAAGTGACATAGAAAAATTGTTTTTTTTCACTACGATTTGCAGTGTACCAATGAAAGCGTATAAATCCTATTAGGTTTTCGAGCGGATTCCTGGCCGAGAGTTGGCAAATGGTTCTTTTTAAATAATACAATAGTATAACTGGCGCCAATTCTTGGGGCCCATGCCGTCCATAGGGATAACGTTAATTTTAGCATTGGGCTTATGGACGGCGCGGGCCTAAAGAATTGGCGCCAGGTATAAATTCTCTCACTCTCCCTCAACTTTCCCTGCACCTACCGCCCCTTCACCGCCCCCTCATTCCCTCTGCAGGCCACCCCGATCCCAAAATCCTTCCCTCAGACTTTGACAGTTTTACAGCCCCGAGTGATAACAACTCAGGTAAACCCCCGATCCTTATGTCTTGCACTCCCCTGGACGGTCCGGATTTTGAGGGCTTTGTCCGCCGTCCGGTCGAAAACGGACAAAGCCCTCAAACGCCGGACCGTCCAGGGAAAACCAGGACGTCTGGTAACCCTAGTTTGGTGATGCGTTGTCGTTCTTACATGAAACATATAATGGAAGAAGTACGTTCTCGACCTGAACTTTGGTACACTGATCTGGAAATTTTAGTAGATAAGTGAACGCGATTTATAGGGATAAACCTTTAAAGGACAAGGCTTTGGAAGAATTCGGCTAAGTTTTGTTAAAAACATTAAGTAGCCTATGTAATAATTAATAGTGAGTCATAAGACTATCTTAGAAGTAAATTATATTCTGTAAATATATGTTAAGGTGAAGTAGTTTATTCATAACTACTGTATATCTTGCCGTATTTTTTATATTTTATATTTGCTTATTATTTCTTATAAACCCTTTAATGTATATATTTTATGTAATAAGTAAATAAAGACATTTTTGATTTGATTTGATTTAAACTATGGTAATTCTATATTCTATATGATTTATATTACGTGATTTGATTTTTGATTTACGGAATGCAGATTTTTTCATTCAAAATACGAAATTACAATGACAGAACAAAATAAAAATCATTTTTAGCCGGTTGAAAATCCTTGTGTCAGAGGCAACGTTATGATGCGTAGGATTATATATGCACGGCCGCGTGTCGCCTTGAGTCGCCGGACGAACGTGACGTTCCCAAATCCCGGCGTCGGGCATTGGGAACGCGCCGCGTTAAACTGACGCGGGTTCTGTTGTTGACATTAGAGATGGAAAATACCGTTATTTTTCAATAACGTAATATACCAATATCAGGGTCGACTGGTATTATGTTACCGTAACCTGTTATTGAGATAACATATTACCAACATAATTTGTTTGGCCTATATTTTTGTAACTTGTCATTTCAAACGCGAGAAAGTTTCCTGACAACATGGTAACAATAACAGTCAATGAAATCTGGTGCTGAATAATATAAAGACGCCATCATTTTTAATCAGTAACGTTTGGATTCAGACTGTTACCAATAACGCCATGAGAAAAGCGCCTGCATCTAACATAATAGGCCTACCGCACAAACTACAAAGATGTCATACGTTATTCATAACGCCAGAACGAGCTAGACGCCTTCAGATAACGTACCTGAAGGCGTTTTCACGTTATTTGTACACCGTTTATACAAACAACGTGCTCTTCGCAACGTTCCGTAATCGCAAACGCGAAGCAGTGCGCCAGCAGAAGCAGTGCGCCAGAAGAAGCAGTGCGCCAGCAGAAGCAGTGCGCCAGCAGAAGCAGTGCGCCAGAAGAAGCAGTGCGCCAGCAGAAGCAGTGCGCCAGCAGAAGCAGTGCGCCAGCAGAAGCAGTGCGCCAGCAGAAGCAGTGCGCCAGCAGAAGCAGTGCGCCAGCAGAAGCAGTGCGCCAGCAGAAGCAGTGCGCCAGCAGAAGCAGTGCGCCAGCAGAAGCAGTGCGCCAGCAGAAGCAGTGCGCCAGCAGAAGCAGTGCGCCAGCAGAAGCAGTGCGCCAGCAGAAGCAGTGCGCCAGCAGAAGCAGTGCGCCAGAAGAAGCAGTGCGCCAGCAGAAGCAGTGCGCCAGCAGAAGCAGTGCGCCAGAAGAAGCAGTGCGCCAGCAGAAGCAGTGCGCCAGCAGAAGCAGTGCGCCAGCAGAAGCAGTGCGCCAGCAGAAGCAGTGCGCCAGAAGAAGCAGTGCGCCAGCAGAAGCAGGTGCGCTTCGTGTTCGTTCTGCGTTGTTAGTGCTTAACTGTAAGAAAGAACCATGTGGTCCTAATGTTCGCCACAATAAACAAGTATTTTAATTAATTAATTCATTCATTCATTCATTCATTCGTTCGTTCATTCGTTCATTCTTTCATTCGTTCATTCGTTCATTCGTTCATTCGTTCATTCGTTCATTCGTTCATTCGT
This sequence comes from Flexamia atlantica, assembly GCA_035578135.1. Classification (NCBI taxonomy): domain Eukaryota; kingdom Metazoa; phylum Arthropoda; class Insecta; order Hemiptera; family Cicadellidae; genus Flexamia; species Flexamia atlantica. The sequence continues at coordinate 10,936,542 of JAQJVK010000010.1, forward strand.
CCATTCGTCCATTCGTTCATTCGTTCATTCATTCATTTATTCATTCATTCATTCTTTCTTTCATTCATCATTCATTCATTCGTTCATTCATTCATTCATTCATTCATTCATTCATTCGTTCGTTCATTCATTCATTCATTCATTCATTCATTCATTCATTCATTCATTCATTCATTCATTCATTCATTCGTTCGTTCGTTCGTTCGTTCGTTCATTCATTCATTCATTCATTCATTCATTCATTCATTCATTCATTCATTCATTCATTCATTCATTCATTCATTCATTCATTCATTCATTCATTCATTCATTCATTCATTCATTCATTCATTCATTCATTCATTCATTCATTCATTCATTCATTCATTCATTTATTCATTCATTCATTCATTCATTCATTCATTCATTCATTCGTTCATTCATTCATCCATTCATTCATTCATCCATCCATCCATCCATCCATCCTTCCATCCATTCATTCATTCATTCATTCATTCATCATTCATTCATTCATTCATTCAATCATTCGTTCATTCGTTTATTCATTCGTTCATTCGTTCGTTCATTCGTTCATTCGTTCTAACGTTCATTCGTTATTCGTTCGTTCATTCGTTCATTCGTTCATTCGTTCATTCGTTCATTCGTTCATTCGTTCATTCGTTCATTCGTTCATTCGTTCATTCGTTCATTCGTTCATTCGTTCATTCGTTCATTCGTTCATTCGTTCATTCAGTCATTCATTCATTCCGCCGTTCGGCTGTAGCTTGCGTGTTACTAGAATAACAGGGTGTTGCTGGTAACAGGTTATGCGGGTATTAGGTTATCGACTGATAACACTGTTATTCATCCCAACACCACCCAACTCTATATAGTTGACATTGGGGCATTTGTGTAGCGCGTCCCGCGGCTAGGGTGACCAGACGTCCCGTAAAAACGGAAAAGTCCCGTTTTTTCACGTTGCGTTTCGTTGTCCCGAAAAACTTTGTCGGGACGTCAAAATGTCCCGTTTTTTTTAAGTAGGTCATATTTAAAAAATATACCTAACGTTATCTTAAAATTTAGAGCCATCTGATATTACTTACAGTTATAAAATAAAAGAATGATACGAACTTTTACCAAATGCTAAACAAGATTTTAGTTTTACGCCACCTACTATAATCAGTTAGCTGTGCTGCGCTGCCTTAAAATAATTGGTTGGCTACTGGTTATGATTATAAAAGTATCATCATGATACTTTTTTGATCCGGCTATTTTATATATATATTACCACCTACATAATTTATTGCTAGAAAATCTTTTTCTTTTATAATAAAATATTAAGAACTTAAAAATGTGACTTGATTATTTTTAATCTTCAGTAGGCTATGTGGCGATTCAAAAAATTACCTTCTGTGGCTGCATGCCATTTATTGAATTCTTTAAGAAAAACTGTCACAATCGTGCGCTGTAATAAGTTCAAAATCAGTTTGATAGTCTACTTAATTTCTTCCATTACAAAATTGGTAAATTACAGAGACCCCCGTATAATTAAACACCTTGGTGTGTAGTATGTTGTATTGGGGATGGGGGGAGGGGTGAGTTTTGTTTATATGTCTTGTCTTTATTTTGAAACAATCCGGTCACCCTACCCGGGCCCGCCTGCGCAGCACTTGTCCTTGAATTAGAATACATAAAAAATATACGGTAAACGTATACAAAAATCAACGCGGCAGTATAAAACGTATGACCGAATTTTGACAGAAATGCCATGCGGTCCTTGAAAAAAAAACAGCCATCGTCGTGAAAACGCGCGACGCGCTCTGTCGAAATTCGGTCGCTTGTTATATGCTTCCGAGTTGGTTTTCATATTTTTCCTATATTTTTACATATACGGATTCAGAACAAGTGCTGCGCTGACGCAGGACGCGGGACTCGCTGCATATTGAGTTAAATGGGAGCATTTAACTCAATAAAACTAGAAACGCGGCAAATATGTCGCACAACGCGGAACGCCGGCCATAAAAATAGCCTTACAGCGAACACAGTTATATAAGTACACAGTTTAAATTCACAACTTCAGTTTAATTTGTTAGTATTTAAAAACGTAAATATCCCAGAAACGTCCCCAGAAATATCCCAGAAACGTATATAGAGCAGAATTTTACGGATTTCTAATTACGTGAGGGAATGCATCTTAGTTTATGCATTTGTAGTTTTTGGGGGTAGGTTCCATGAGCTGTTAAAATTTAAATCAGTCTGATAATAATGATCCACAAATTTATTCCCACGATCATGTTCAACGAGTTCAATAATCGTTCTTTGGCATAATATTGTTGTTCAAAGGGTTAAAAAGAGTTTTTTTTCTAATATTTGACTGAGGTGCAACTAATCTAAGAACCTGATGACGAAATAATTATTTTTTTAACTACTCCTAAAATCGTCGCCCACCCTATCAGTGTTTATTTCACAGAGAGAAGAGCGTGATCGTCTGAATCTCTGTATGCTAGAACCAATTTTTTTTCTTAGTTTTTGAACCAGGAAAGAGTAAACTGGAATCGTTTACCGCAGTTTTTATTACACTGAAAAGCCTATGTAAAAATGTTCATTTTGGCAGTTTTGGTCCTATTCAGATTTTGATAACGCCTTTATTATTTTGGCTAAACAATAAGGATATCAATAACTGCCATAACACAGATCGACTGTTTCATTAAAATCCCGAATTCATTGAATTTCTAATTTCTTGTGCCTTGTTCCATTTAGCTAACACAAATACTCGGTGTGCTACATCGAATTTTAAAATTGTGTAGTTATGTATCAAACACTCTGCATATTTATATAAATAGTTTTTACTAAGGTAAAAAAAATTTAATTTTAAAAATTAAAAAAATTTAAAATTTTAAAATTTTAATTTTAATTTTAAAATTTTAAAAAATTTAATTTTTAAATTTTTTTTAATTTTTTTTTACTAAGGAGAATATTCTCCTGTAATTTTAATAGATTGTGACATTCCTCTACATTAAAAGATTTAAACGCAACCATCTTGATTAATGACCCACATCCACAAATCATCGTTGCACTAAACAGTTGTAAATTGGTTTAGTCTTAGTGTAAAAAATCACCGCGAGATTGTTTTTATCGTCTGGTTTTAGAAAGCTATGCTGTTTAGTTGACACTGTTATTACAAAGATACAATGTTGGAGCCAAACTAACACTGGGCAATCGAACTTTGGGGAGGCACGATAAATCATTAAACAGCGAATGACCTACTGACATACTGACTCTCAGAAACGTTTTAAATTTCGGACACTAATAGAAACTTCTTAGATTCCGGTTACCATTAGTGACCGTAAGACGTTTGACTCACTAAATCATTGACCCATGAAAGTAAAAGGACTGAAATTATACAAGTTCAAAATGCACAGTTAAGAGAATTTGTTATAAATTAATTTAACTCCCAAAAACTTACAAAACACTGGGGCAGTTTTGCTGATTGAACTCCAAAGATAATTTTCGTCATAAAAACTTCAGTTTTTATCGTGTATGTTTAATTCTCAACGCTCATGGTAACTCCTTTTCAGGTTTTATTTTGAGATTTTATTTTTAACGTCACCTTTTGGAACAATATCCCAAGATCTGTTGTTTAATCAAGAAACCGGTTACCACAGTTTAGCTGCTGCGTGAACGGCGGTGCTCCTGTGCTGTCCCCGTGTTTGGTCAATTCATTTAGAGCATTTAGGTTTGAAAAATGACTGTGAAAAAGAAGCATACTGAATGGGTAGGTAATAATTTACATATGTTATCCGTGTAGTATTGTTTTACTCAAAGTGAGTTTTGTGGATTCCTGATGAACTTTTCTAATGCGTAACATTTTCTAAGTTTTCATTATTTTTGTGACAAATTACAACTGAACATTTTTCATTTCATTTTTGTAGTTATGAAACCAAAGGAATTAATCTCATAAAATATTTTCTTTCATTCTTGAATGTTGCATCACATGTAATTTTGAAATTGTGAGTGTTTTAAATAAACGCCAAAATTCATTGAAGAGGATGTCAAACGAAACACGTCCAATCCAAAATTAAATTACTTCAGTTAAACCTAAAAAAAACAGTTCAATGCGAACCCACTCGGATCTCTTGTTTCCTGAAATGTTCCAAAGTTTAACATCAACATGGAGCTTCATCTGTAAGTTTAGCCCCTAAATACGCTAATTTAATATTAGAATAAATTATATCCGTAATTTGTATAATAAACCAAAATACAGATGAACGAAATTAAAACATGCTTGTAATCCTTCACAATTTCCGGGCGTGGAAGAAGGCGTCAAGAGTGAATATTTCGCGCTCCCCCTTTTAGTTGGCCATATTTAAATTAATCCTTTATTTGACACCTTTGATGCGCACCGCATACATATGCAGTAGGCTCTTCTCTTTGAACAGCCACTCACGCTTGTTGTTCGACCAAAAGGAGCATATGCGCTCGACCCGAGGCGTGGCGAGTTCATTAAATTAGTAGTTTTTATTGTGAGGCAAGTCCATGAGCATGCATCACTTCGAATGCCTTATGAATACCTCTTATAACCCTTCGTCATCGCCCGGATGTACCCGAACAGCCTGCGTCTCGCTTAAGATGATACCGGTGTAAAAACATCTGAAAGTTTGATACGCATATGGATGTGATAATTACACCTACAACGCACAATTATCGAACAAGGAATGCCGTTAACATAGGCTCGCAGGTCCCACGAGCAGTTAGGGCTATCAGTCATCCAAATCCATTTTTTATTGCAAACTTTCTCTTCAGAAACATCCCCCCTGAGTTAAGGAATGCCCAGGCATCTACTGATGTCTATAAAAAGCGCATCTCTGACTGGCTGTTGGAGGCAGGTCCTGAGAGTGCTGAGTCCCTAATACGATCTGAATACTTGTTTTAACATCAACTGTACTACTACTCAAGAACATACTTAATGACCTAACCATGACTCCGCTTGTCTGCCCTTATTTGGATTCCCCATAGTTGTGCTTGTAGTTATTATTTATTTATTTTATTGTATTTTTCGTTCCATCATTTAAAAAATGCATCTTTTTGTTTATTATTTATTTGTGGTATGTATATGACTATCTCTAGATATTTTTGCAAGGCAATTCCTCTTAATTAAAACTAAAACTGTTTGCTTGATAAAGTGTTGAGTATTTTTTTTAGTAGCTGTCTATCCTATCCTATTTAATGTAATCTTTTTAATTATAGTATATTCTTTATTTTTTCATTTTTCTAGTCAAATTTATTTTCTACTTTGGTGTAAGACAATATTTTCTTTGAGATAAGAACACTCTCACGCACAGGTCTTTTATATGACCTATGTGAGAATTTTTTTCCTGTGATGTATAAGTGTATTTTTTGTTAGTATTTTCTTGGAAATAAATTTGATTTTGATTTGATTTGATTTGATGTAAGTAAATATTTGTCTAAAAGAGAAATCATCTAATTACATATAACTCATAAAATTATTTTGTTTAATGTTTAAAAAGACGCCAGACTAAAGGTAATTACCAAAAATTAATAGAGTTTTAATATACAAAACATCTAAAGAAACCACCAAAAAAAACTTTAAAATGTACACAAAGGATTAATACTATAAATTTAAAATAACTCTACTCTTAAATCTCAACGATAAGTCCAAAGCCTAAGAACAACACAAAGTCAAAGCCAAAATATGATCCACACGTAAATCTTGTTACTACATTCGGTGACCTTGAATAATGATAGAATCTCATTAAAAAAAACAATAAACATCTGATGTAACTATGTTACCTATACATGATTATAATTTGTATACCTAGCAGTGTTACTCACCGTTGCATGTAATTAAAACTAAACTTTAAGCGCCCAATATAATTGTATTCCACCTCGAGTAATTGTCATTGAAGCAAGTAACCAAAACTAAGCCATAATCATCCAATCTAATGTTTTACCGAAACTGTCATTGTTGCATGCAATCAAAACTAAACCATAAGCATCCAATCTAATTGTATTTTACCTTGAGTAATTGCCATTGTTGCATGTAATCAAAACTAATTTGTTGCATACTCAAAACTGAACCATAAGCATCCTATCGAATTGCATTTTCCTGAGATCAGTTATCATTGATATGTATTCAAAGCTAAACTACAAGCATCCAGGATAATTGTGTTATACCTACAGCAATTGTCTTTGTTGCATGTAATCAAAAGTAAACCGTAAGCAAACGATCTAATTGTGTTTTACCTTAAGTAATTGTCATTTATGCATGTAATCAAAACTGGAGCACCAAGAGTAATTATAATTTGTTTCATAGTCAAAACTAAACCATAAGCACCCAATCTATTTGTATTTTACCTACAGTAATTATCATTGTTTCATGTAATGAAAAACGCTGCAATCATCTTTCAGTCATCTATGTCATTCATACTTGGCTTAAAATACCTACCTGGTTAGGTAGCCATTTCAAGCAATGTAATTTAATGTAATAATTGTAAATACCCCCGTTGCAGCAGACGTATATATTTTGATACTCATCGAATTTCAAATGCAAAAAAACATTATTCAATCCAACATAGCAAGATTCAACATGTTTTTGTGAGCTCCATAAGAATAACATGGAGAATGAGTATGCAGGTTTGCTGCTACGGGTATATCAAAACTGGTTGGTTTTAATTAAATATTTAGTTGATCTGAACTAGAAGAAGCCATTTACCAAATTTTATCAAGATATGTTGAGAAATAAGCGAGATATAGAATTTTCTTTATTTCCCCTAAGGTTAACATTGGGACAACGTACTGTGTTTACCACTTTCAATACCTCGGAAACCAATGGACATAGAGCAGTGATTCAAAATTCTAAATTGTTTGTTTTTTTGAGCTGAATTCAACGGTGCTAACAAAAATTTGATAATTTTTATTTTTATATGTAAAAAACTCAAAAAACCCATTTTTGGGGGGGTTTACCCCCTTTACCCCCCCCCCCCCTTCCGGTAGTCCGATCGGGCTGGTTTACGAACTCGTCCGAATAATTACTACTTTACACGTCCATGCCAAATTTCATTAAGATCGGACCATTTTTGCGAGCGCTATCGTGCTTACAGACACATATATAGATTTTATAAATATATATATCTAGAAATTTGAACGAATGGTGTTTTTTGCTTCTGGGGGCCCCAAAACGAAAAGTTATTATGGTCTTGGGCTTAGGTCTTACCATAATAACTTTTAATGAGACCTACGGTAATAGCTTCTTCCCTATAGGGGAAATTCGCTAAAAACTAAACCACAAGCATCCAATCTAATTGGTATTTTACCAAGAGTAATTGTCATGTTGCATGCAACAAAAACTAAACTATAAGCATCCGATTTAATTATTTTTTCCCTCGAGTAAATTCCCATTGTTCACGTTTTACCAGATAATTCCATTTATTTTTTCGTTAATTCAACAATAAAACCGCAAAATCAGTAAAATATCCAAACGCAACTTGGGTATTGTTCTGAACCACGGGGACGAACGGCCGCGTCTGCGGCGTGGCGGTCGGCCAGCCTCACAAATTATTGCTCCTTGCCGCTCCAAGCCCACGTCCACCTTTATTTCGTAAAAATCCTTCCAAGAATTATCTCCAACGAGTATCATTTAAAATATTGCTCCATAGTTTTCAAACATGAACTCGCTTCGGTGAAGACTTTTTCGTGAACATTAGTTCTTGTCGAAGATGATTTGTATCGATAACTTAAATATCTAGTTCAGATTTCTGATTTTATAATCAATACTTTTGCAGAATGAAAAAATTGAGATAGATATTCTGTTTTGTTTTTGTCGAGATATAACTCGAAAAAGGCAATCCCTTAATAAATGTTGAGTTCACTTGTCCTCCTGACCTGATTTTACTGAAGTAAACAATTTGTCAATAAGTTACGTTCCCCAAAAGAAATTTTTGAGTTTTACATATGGCGAAATTGACATTATACACCAACAAACGGGTAATTCCAAAGAACAGGATAAATTGAAAATTATGTTAGTAGAGTGTTTTGGCCTTTTCTGCGTGACTAAAGATGAGAAGCAACACCCTCTCTCCCTCCCCCACTGACAAAATGGCGGCGGACCCCCCCCCCCCAAAATCAAAATTCGCCTTAGTTTCTAATGCGATAACACAGACCTACCTAATGGTCCTAATGGTCTTGGTGCCGCGAGTTTTATAGCTAATTCTGAGTATAATTGGTGCGCTGAATCCAAATTTCTAATTACTTTTCCTATATCAGCTGTAATTGTTGAGATATGCAAATGGCTGTCTTATCTCTTAAGAGATAATTATTCGAATACATATGCAGATCAATAGCAGAAGAAAAAACAAGGATATTAAAACTCTTTACATGAAACATTTTAAATCAATTAAAACCATAAAAACACACATTATTTAAATACTCACTTTGTTACTAATGTTAATCTTAGTTTGTTTTATTTCAAGAGAAACCAACTACATTTTAAAGAGACTCTATTTCACACTTCGGAAGCATCTTTTGCGTGCTGCATCCTTTGCATCTTAAATGTTTCTTCGTACAGTCTGGATTTAGGTTTCAACAGCAGTCTGCCATCATGTGGGTATCCCGTCTTCCTTGGTAGCGGTCCACTGTATTTTATATATATTAATGAAATCGTACACCTTGCTCTTCGCTCATGCTAACTAAATTGTGTGGGAAACGGTCCAAATGGCTATGTAAGTAGTGAACTTTAATGCTCATAAGACATCCAGGTGTCTTGAAGTTAGTGAGCATGTTGTTCACTAGCTTAACATAGTTTTCACCTTTGTTGTTTCCTAGGATGTTCTTGACAACTTATACAAATGAGGACCATGCTCTCCGCTCTGTCTCATTCATTGACGCCATTTAACAGAGCATCAAACACAAAGTTATCACTTTCTAAAATTCTAATCGATTTCGGGTCGATAGCGTCAAATCTAGTCCCTTCAGCAATAATCACTTTGCCGATGACTTCGAAATGGCTATTTTATGAAGCTCATGTATTTCTTTTAAATATTCCTCATCATCACGATTCTTTTTACCGATCTCTTCGGGTCGATTTATTCTTGACTTGTGTTGAAAATGGTTAGCAAAAGCTGTTACTTTACTCGACTGTATAAGACCCGCCGTTCTAGCGGGCCTACCTTGAGCAAATGTATTAGCCCTAATGTGGTACAAATCTACAGGTCGTATTGCAGGAGAATGAATCGTTCACCCCTGCATATATACGTTCGTAATTTGCAGCCAAATAAGCGGGGTTAACAACTGTACATTTTGAAGCTTTTATTGTTCGAAAAGGGCCTGTGGTGGACGGGTCTAACAGCTAATGTTAAAAATGTTTAACCCCAGTCTTACATCCACCTAGGGCTCAATACAAGCTCAAGTTAGGCCTCAAAAAAGGGTAATAAATATGCACTTCCAGGCCTTTATTGTTCGATAATGGTTGAAACCCAAATCGGGTCCCAATAGAATCAGTCTAGAAATGTGCTATGTATAAGCCTTTTAGTGGTAGGCCTAGATGGGGTAAACAAGTGATGTAGAAAATGTCTAGTCCAAGTCAACCTACGGCTTAATAAGGCCTCCACAGGTTAGGCCCCAATCCGGATCGTTAACCAATGCCTTCGATTGACACTCTTCACCAGTCAAATGGCACCTCGTCACATTCGTCTAACGTACGTCGACTTCGATCTTTATGACTTCGTTAACATGCGTTATCGATGGTCGTTATACCTTTTTCGTGTGTCTGACGTACGTTGACAATGATTCTTATAACTTCCTTGATATATTGTGTTGAGTCTTGTAATATTGATTTTAAAGGATGAAAAATATAATTATTTTACACGAGTGGGCTTGTTGTGAGTATAGTCCTTCTGCGGCGCTAGTCCTAAAATGGGACTACTTAACTTGTGCACTAGTCCTAAAATGAGACTGGTCCTATTATTGGACTACTTGACTTGTAAACTAGTCCTAAAATGGAACGTGTCCTAGTTTGAGACTAGTCCTAGAATGGGTCATCCTAATTTGGGACTAGTCCTAGAATGGGACGTCATATTTTGGGACTAGTCCTGTAACAGGACTAGTCACACCTCTCACGCCGCCGGAACCGTCGCCGTCAACTACTGGTGCATACAAAAAATGATAAGTGCCATCTAGAAATATGCCACTTTGTATTATTCGCAAATCACAAGGAGTAGCCTATTTTAAGTCTATTAGTAAATACCGGTATAGTTTATATGTAGCATCAGTATGTGCATATACAAAAAAATTTGGATTATCAGGATATGTTTTTCTGGCTAAACACTTGATCTTTACTTTATCTCTAGGGATTTTGAAACAAACCATATATTGAGCAATTAGAGGTATGACTCACTGTACCCGCCCATGGTACAATAGGTTTTGAGTCATAAAAAACATGACTATGTTCTTATGATGATAAACTTTGTTGTTGAATAAATCAACCTCTCTATTGTCTGCTTCACGCATCATATCATCAATAATTACCAATATCGGTTCATTATGATCAGTCTGCCAAGTTCGGTAAACCTTCGATGTTGTTTACTGTGAATTTTGCGAGTTGTCACCACTCGTACCACCTCTGCTACCATAAAGCCAGTTTTTACTGTCGAATTTTGTATCACACATTTCTGAAATGTGTTTTATAAATTTTGATACAAACACTGATTTACCACTACCTAATGGTCCCGCCACTTTGGCCGAGAATTGGGTTTTCCACCTCAAGTCAGTCAAGTGTCAGATGACTAATCACCATTGGTTTTCAACACTTAAAACCTCAGTCATTTATACCTAAGTCTTAAAACTATACCATATTAAGACTATTAAGACTACAAAGACTATTAAGACCACAAGTTTAGGGTGAAGTTCAACTATAAACACAGCTTATTTTTCCAGTGCAAATACATATCTTTAATTTAAGAAAAATTAAAGATACTGATATGTTTACAATGGTTATATAGTCTCTTCAGCCTTGCTTTACAATGGTTAGACGAATTCTAGCGGTGTGAAGTTGCTACCTTGCCTTGCGTTGCGCTTCACCAAGAGGAGACATTCTCCGAAGCCGCCGCTGTAGCGCCCGATGTCAACGTCGCTCAGCACGTTGTTCAATCGTCTCGGAGGATAGACGTGCAGAAAGAAGTCATCTCCGACTTAGCACTCCAGGATCACGACGAGGGATGATAATGAAACGTGTGGACGTGCAGCTCTTCAGATGGTGGCATTTCTAGGGTTGCTCCTCCTCCCTCCTCACGCGAAACCGGCCAAAACACCCTACTAATGTTAATATTGTATATTTAGCTGTGTCGGCTGAACGGTTGAACCGTTTGTTTAATATAGAGTTTGAAATGTTTTGAAAACTATTCGATGGTTTTATTAGACGATGAATTGATCGTAATAAAATTCACAAATACAATTGCTATATCTGCTTTTTTCGAGTGGCTCTCAGAGTTAACAACGCAATCTCACTATTAGGATATAACGTAAACCTAGTTTACCGGAACACAGGTGATTAAAAAGTTATTGAACCGAGTCGACTGCTAATTACTCGAGCATACGCAGTGGATCGCTTACCGATAATATATTAAACTTTCAATTACAATTGAAAAAGGTGAAAGGTTTATCAATAATACCTGTTGTTCCAATTCGCCTTTTTGGAATGATTTGTTTTCTCTTGTCAAGTTCCTTTAAATAATTTGATTCCTCAAATAACACAATAACATTTATAATTTTATTGTAATATTCTAAAACTGTTTTATAGCCTCTGGTGAATTGATTGAAACAACCAATAATTTCCATTCACTTTCTGCATTTGATTTAATCTTTTTTTATATAGAGGACTTTAATTCTCATCAGATTTTCTTACAGTGTATTGACCTAAACAGAATATCATCAGAACATATTAGAAGTTATGTATAAATTCCAATATAATATATATAATATGTATGTCAACTAACGATACTTTGTCCACAAAGGAAATTATTTATTTTTGATTAAAATGCAGAAACGTATGTAACTCTTTTCTAATTCAAAAAATCTATAAACTGTATTACAACATTTTTAATCTATTTGGTGAGCTGATTGACGTAACTTTGTCCTGGATTTGAGTGATCAAGATTAAAATGAGGAAGCCGAAGGCAAAAGCCTAGGAAAATGAACCATAGACTTTGGGAGCTTTACATATACTTAAAAATACTAGACTTTCACAATTATCTATAAAACGACAAGTATTTTGGTTTTTTAGCACGTTATAGGAATAAAGATAACTGTAATTTGTTACTAGCTCACAAACCCACGACATTCCCCAGAGTCAGCCCGCTTTTTTCTGGGTGTCTGGCGACCCCGGATTTCCGAGCCAAACTAAGGAGATTTTTCTCTCAGTCTTTCCAGAGTCGAGGACTTTGTTTTCATCATTCGCACCTTAGCTCGCCTCTTCTTTCTTGTGCAAATATTGCGTGCCTTCTCTTCGACTCCACGTCAATAGTGTCTTAGTGTCTTTGCGTCTTCTTTCGACCGGCCCGGCGCGGCGTCAACCTGGGCAGTGTCCCTGAGGTACTGCCGATGGGTTCATCCAGTGGGCGTCAGCAGCCGAGGAGTGGGTGGTGCTGAGGCGTGGTTGCTGGTTCCAGTGGGCGTCAGCAGCCGAGGAGTGGCGTGGTTGCTGAGGCGTGGTTGCTGGTTCCAGTGGGCGTCAGCAGCCGAGGAGTGGTGTGGTTGTTGGATCCAGTGGGCGTCAGCAGCCGAGGAGTGGCGTGGTTTCGGAGGCGTGGTTGCTGGTTCCAGTGGGCGTCAGCAGCCGAGGAGTGGTGTGGTTGTTGGATCCAGTGGGCGTCAGCAGCCGAGGAGTGGCGTGGTTGCGGAGGCGTGGTTGCTGGTTCCAGTGGGCGTCAGCAGCCGAGGAGTGGCGTGGTTGCTGAGGCGTGGTTGCTGGTTCCAGTGGGCGTCAGCAGCCGAGGAGTGGGTGGTGCTGAGGCGTGGTTGCTGGTTCCAGTGGGCGTCAGCAGCCGAGGAGTGGCGTGGTTGCTGAGGCGTGGTTGCTGGTTCCAGTGGGCGTCAGCAGCCGAGGAGTGGTGTGGTTGTTGGATCCAGTGGGCGTCAGCAGCCGAGGAGTGGCGTGGTTGCGGAGGCGTGGTTGTTGGATCCAGTGGGCGTCAGCAGCCGAGGAGTGGCGTGGTTGCTGAGGCGTGGTTGTTGGATCCAGTGGGCGTCGGCAGCCGAGGGGTGGCGTGGTTGCTGAGGCGTGGTTGTTGGATCCAGTGGGCGTCAGCAGCCGAGGAGTGGCGTGGTTGCTGAGGCGTGGTTGCTGGTTCCAGTGGGCGTCGGCAGCCGCGGAGTGGCGTGGTTGCTGAGGCGTGGTTGCTGGTTCCACTGGGCGTCACCTGCTGAGGAGTGGCGTGGTTTCTGGGTCGTGGTTGTTGGATCCAGTGGGCGTCAGCAGCCGAGGAGTGGCGAGGTTGCTGAGGCGTGGTTGTTGGATCCAGTGGGCGTCAGCAGCCGAGGAGTGGCGTGGTTGCTGAGGCGTGGTTGTTGGATCCAGTGGGCGTCAGCAGCCGAGGAGTGGCGTGGTTGCTGAGGCGTAGTTGCTGGTTCCACTGGGCGTCGGCAGCAAAGGAGTGGCGTGGTTGTTGGATCCAGTGGGCGTCAGCAGCCGAGGAGTGGCGTGGTTGCTGGTTCCAGTGGGCGTCAGCAGCCGAGGAGTGGCGTGGTTGCTGGTTCCAGTGGGCGTCAGCAGCCGAGGAGTGGCGTGGTTGTTGGATCCAGTGGGCGTCAGCAGCCGAGGAGTGGCGTGGTTGTTGGATCCAGTGGGCGTCAGCAGCCGAGGAGTGGCGTGGTTGCTGAGGCGTGGTTGCTGGTTCCAGCGGGCGTCAGCTGCTGAGGTGTGGCGTGGTGCTGAGGCGTGGTTGCTGGTTCCAGTGGGCGTCAGCAGCCGAGGAGTGGCGTGGTTGTTGGATCCAGTGGCCATCAGCAGTCGAGGAGTGGCGTGGTTGCTGGTTCCAGTGGGCGTCAGCTGCTGAGGAGTGGCGTGGTTGCTGGTTCCAGTGGGCGTCAGCAGCCGAGGAGGGGCGTGGTTGTTGGATCCAGTGGCCATCAGCAGTCGAGGAGTGGCGTGGTTGCTGGTTCCAGTGGGCGTCAGCTGCTGAGGAGTGGCGTGGTTGCTGGTTCCAGTGGTCATCAGCAGTCGAGGAGTGGCGTGGTGCTGATTAACTTCAGCACGTTTCGTACCCTTGTTGAATCGAGAATCTAATAGTATTTTACACATTCTACAATGCAGTGTAGCGCAGTGCTAATACCCTAAACGTTATTTGAATTATCTCAAAAACACAAACTCAAACTTTAATCACAAAATAAGAGCTTTTAAGGGAGTCCGATCCCAATAGAAACCAGACACAAAACATTCAGTGACAAATCAGTTATGATGTATTTTTTCATGATAACTTTTATTAGGATTCTAAAAATGATGATAAAACCGCTAAAAACATTAATTTCAAATCAGTTATAGCCGTTTTATCGAGGCAAGTATAGATTAATTTTGTAACGAACTGTTCTATTTATGATATATCCTCAAAAATCCCTTCCTAAACAAGAAATATATCCTGAAAAGTTAGGAGATATTCTTACTCTAGGAGTATGGGAACTCAATTATGCTCCATTTTGTCACTATGTATTAATGAATCCGAATCTCTTTAATCAAATAAATCGATATTCAAGATAAGTCGACTAACCGGCTGGGTTTCTCCCGCCTCAAGATGGCGGCGCAGAGCCTAGGAGGACTAACGCCCCGTTTATGAGCCACAATCAACGTTTACTGCCGCCCAGCCGCGCTGCGCTGATACTGATTGCGAGTGCAGTTATGTACTTATCAAATACCATACGCGGATGTTACTTTACAGTTTATTGCTATTAAATCTTACCTGAAACCAGGGGCGCATGACGGGGGCGAGCGGGACCGGTCCCCCTGGAGCTTAGGTTTTTGTCGAGTTTAGGGTTAAAAATTGTTTCAAAAATATCATATAAAAAATCATATATTAAATAAAGGTAGTTTAAAACAAAATTAAGAAATCGTAACCATTTCCCATAAACATTTGAAACATTTAAACACATCATTAGTTAATTTGCTATCGCGTTTTCTGTCATTTATTTGTTTAATCTAACTGACGTTTTACAATGGCATTAGTTGTTCTAGTTGTTATTCGGCATAGGTAACTTTTTTTATATTATATTGTAGTAGTAAAATGAAAAACGTTTGGGAAATTAGTTTTTTGCCTAGGCATTTATCGTCCACTTTTTCTTATACTTTTCGGTCTTTTATCTAAGACGTGAGAAATTCGGATTGATATTAAGTCGAAAACCCACCCTTAGCGGGTTTTTTATACCCCAGGTTATCCCTCATTCTCTGTA
The DNA here is from genome assembly GCA_035578135.1 of Flexamia atlantica. NCBI lineage: Eukaryota > Metazoa > Arthropoda > Insecta > Hemiptera > Cicadellidae > Flexamia > Flexamia atlantica. Next base: position 10,951,971 of record JAQJVK010000010.1, read on the forward strand.
TTGACAAATGGGAGGAAGTTTATACCATTTACTTATTACGAGGAAAATATTTTTAGAAGAAACATAATATAATATGATTTAATTCAAATTAGTCCACCTTTCAGCGGGCGAAGCTGCGGTTATATCTGCTGGTATATACGAGTAATAAAAATTAGTTAGCCTTTCAGTGGGTGAAGCCGCGGGTATCTGCTAGTATAAATGTATGTTGATAAAACTATTGTTGTAATTAGGGCTATTGTTGAATTGCGATGATAAATTATGTATTATTATATTTATAAAATGGTACCGCTGAATCTTTCAGATACTAAAAATACAATAGACTAACAGTATTAAAGATCCAATCAAGATTATTAAAATAACCCCGAAGACTGTGACCATGGGAGTCGGCGTTGCCTCTCCAGGATGGAAATATTAAACTAAATATATTAAGATAAAACGTTCTGTATGAGTTAGGGGTGTGCGAGTAGTGATTTTAGAAGTCGAGTCGAGTCGAGTTGAGTTTTGAAAAATACCTGCGAGCTTCGAGCTTTTTTCGAGTCGAGTTTTTTGAAAGTTTATAATATAATAGTCATCATGTTTCCACATAATGGTAAAACATTATTACCATTACTCAAATACAAATTACAATGTTTAGTTAAACTTAAAAGAGTTACTGAACTAAGATCATATATACAAATAAATGATACCAAAAAAAGAAAGAAAACCTTTTACTAAAACTCACAATAATTCTTGAGTTATTATATTTTTCAAGACTAACTTGTATTTTAGGCTTACCACAATCTTTAAAATTAAATGAAAACACTGACTATAAGCCATGACCAATTAATTACCTGACTAAATACCTGACTCAATTCATGATTAAAATATTTCCTTTGAGTTAATCACACAGGTACATTTTTATTCATGTAACTGTGAACAAAAAAATTAAGTTTTATTTATTTTGAAGGGTTTTTAATATAAAAAATATTTTTAAGAGATCTAATAACAAATAACCTCAAACTATATAGAAAAGATTAAGTGATATAAACATTTATGTGTCTTTAATAACTACAAAGAACTTTTTACTTCAAGTATAACAAACGAGGTTTCAGTCATATTCGTTAAAGATTGTTTGACATTGTGAAAAATGGCCGTAATATTCTATCGCACGTACCAATTTTAGGTAAACGGCGGGAGTAACCACTCGACTCAAACTTTCGAGTATTTTTCAATAAGTCGAGTCGAGTTGAGTAGTGCATACTCGGCTCGAAAAAAGCTCGATTCTCGAGTACTCGCACACCCCTAGTATGAGTGAATCAGCACTCTATATATTCAATGGTACTTACTTACTTGAAATTAGTTGCGCCGTCCGTAGGCTCTTCATGAGCGGTGAACAAGTAAATAGTGCCAATTCTTCCGTTAGCCACTAGGTAGGGTAAGGTAGGGTAGGTCTGATGAGGTATTCACAGGCCGGGGTGCAAATGTTAAAATGACCTAAAATACTGTCTACGTTATAAAATTTATGAAAAATGAGGCATTTTCTTTAGAGTATCTCTGAATTTATTTAAGCTGACTATTCTTGATACAAAAGATGGAAGGTTTTGAAAGAACTTAAGACCTAAATACAATGTTTTTTCCAAAAAGTGAGAGTCTATGGTATTTGGAGAATTTATTTTTGTGCCGGATGAGTGGGATCTCTGCCCGTTTGAATTAAGATTTAAGTGGCTGGTTGGTGTAGTGGTTATAGTGCCCGCCCACAAACTTGTATGTAGCCGGATTGATCCCGAGAAAAGTTAGTAGCTTTTTGAAGGGTTGTTTCTGGAGCCAGCTGCCATTGGTTGTTGGGCTATTAATTAACAATCCTGTCTAAGGAACATGCCAACCTTAGTCAGTAACGAGGCTACAATATCGCGCCACTATCATCACGATCATCACACTCATCCTTCACTCATATTCAGGGTAACGTCCTCCATGAGGTACCTGTCTTATTAAAGTGATTAAGTGATTAAGATTCTGACTTTTAATAGACATAATTAATTCGAAAAGGAACCGTCATAATACCTGTTTTTACAAACAAATCGCCACAGTTTTCCCAATGAGGTAGGCCATAAATTGATCTTAAAGCTTTCTTCTGAAAATAAAAATCTTCTCTAGATGGGTTTTGTAGCCTCCCCAGAGTACTGTGGAGTTTATGTGTGATTCTATCAAACTATGGTAAATTAACTTTGACAAATTTAAGTTTGGGTTGAGTTTGCTGTTCTCCTTAGAACAAAGAGCCTTCGGCATATCGTTTACATATACCAGAAACAGTAGTACGATGTCTTGTACGTATGATTTAATATTCGGCCTGCCTCATACAACAGTCGAGTTTGGTTCAGGACAACTTGGTGTCTTCGTCGCAGTATTGAGTTACTCAGCCCGTCTCCAGGTGAAATTAAGATTCCAACACCACTTCCAGTGTTCGGCGTGAGGACGACATCGAGTTACTTTCGGACCGCTACGATACCTTCTGAAGAGAAATAAAAAGGTTCTAGGAAACGTTTAAGCCCATTACTCAAATAATGGAGCGATAATAATAACTCGATCACCATGTGTACATAATACGTATTTATATACTTAATATTATATGTTTCAATGGGTGCTTTAATGTGAGTATACATTCCCCGCACTAATACTTCAATAAAAATTAATAAAGTAATCTAGAAAAAAATCAATAATGTATCTAAACTTAAAAACCAATTTCAAAGCTGTTTCCCACAACAAACACTCAACAAAACAATTACTTAATCTACAGACATATTATAAAATATAAATAGAATAAGAGACAAACATTCAATCTCCTATATATACAGTATAAATACAAAACATGAATATATTTTTAATAAATAGAGGCTAACTCTAATTTATAACACTTGAATAAAATCTATGACACTATACGTAACAAATCGTCTGCAATCGTAACTGTCCTTAGCCATTTACTCAGTTCTTTTATTAGATTAAACTTATTAGATTTTAATGCCACATTTGAATTTCTAAATACCCCCGTTGCAGCAGACCTGCATACTCAGCGAATTACAAATGCAAAACAACATATTTCGATCCAACAGCGAGATTTGACATGTTTTTGTAAGCTCCATAGGAATAACATCGGGAATGGAGTATGCAGGTTTGCTGCTACAGGTATATTAAAACTGGGTGGTTTTAATTCATTATTTAGTAGATCTGAACTAGAAGAAGCTACATACCAAATGTTATCAAGATATGTTGAGAAATAACCGAGATATAGAATTTTACTTATTTTCCCATAAGGTTAACATTGGGACAACGTACTGTGTTTACCACTTTCATGTCTCGATAACCAATGGACATAGAGCAGTAATTCAAAACATTAAATTGTTTATTTTTTTGAGCTGAATTCAATGGTGCTAACAAAAAATTGATTATTTTTATTTTCCTATGTAAAAAACTCAAAAAACCCATTTTTGGGGGGTTTACCCCCCTTTACCCCCCTTCCCGTAGTCCGATCGGGCTGGTTTACGAACTCGTCCGAATAATTACTACTTTACATGTCCATGCCAAATTTCATTAAGATCGGACCATTTTTACGCGAGTTACCGTGCTTAAAGACACACACACACACACACACACACACACACACGCACACACACACACACACACACACACACACACACACACACACACACACACACACACACACACATATATATATATATATATATTTATTTATTTATTTATTTATTAAAATGAACGAATGGTGTTTTTGGCATCTGGGGACCTGAAAAAGAAAAGTTATGATGGTCTCGGGCTTAGGTCTTACCATGAGACCTACGGTAACAGCTTCTTCCCTAGAGGGGAAATTCGCTAAAATTCCACGAATATTGAGTGGTTTATTTGAAAGACCATTAATTTGCAAGCAATTATGAAAATATAAAATTGTCGATTCGAGCCTGAACTCGACTCTCCCGCTTTTATGACCACATAAACCGGTTTTCAGTACGGTTCATTGGAATTACTATTCTTATTATTGATCTAATGCAATAAAACGTACGTTATCAATGCAAGGTGATATAAAACCAGACTCAGATTTAGAAGCTATAAATTCGGTACGATAATTCTCTCCCTCCGTTTATAACACTGCTCGGAAAATATATCACCGACTTTACTTGTAATTGTGGCTGCGTTTCAATTACTTTAGTTTTAATTTTAAAATCGTCTCGGTATTAGATGAGCCCTTTAACCAGTTCGTGGGTAGTTTTTACTGTGCTTTTAGTGATTTTTAGCGAATTTCCCCTATAGGGAAGAAGCTATTACCGTAGGTCTCATGGTAAGACCTAAGCCCGAGACCATTATAACTTTTCGTTTTGGGGCCCCCAGAAGCAAAAAACACCATTCGTTTGAATATATATATATATATGTGTGTGTGTCTGTGAGCACGATAGAGGCCGTAAAACTGGTCCGATTTTAATGAAATTTGGCACAGACATGTAAAGTGGTAATCCCTCAGATGAGTTCGTAAACCAGCCCGATCGGACTACCGGAAGGGGGGGTAAAGGGGGGTAAACCCACCCAAAAATGGAATTTTTGAGGTTTTTATATTGAAAAATAAAAATAATCCAATTTTTGTTACCACCATTGAATTCAGCAAAAAAACACAAACAATTTAGTATTTTGAATCACTGCTCTATGTCCATTGGTTACCGAGATATTGAAAGTGGTAAACACAGTACGTTGTCCCAATGTTAACCTTAGGGGAAATAAGTAAAATTCTATATCTCGGTTATTTCTCAACATATATAGATAAAACTTGGTAAATAGCTTCTTCTAGTTCAGATCTACTAAAAAATGAATTGAAACCACCCAGTTTTAATATACCTGTAGCAGCAAACCTGCATACTCATTCCCTATGATATTCTTATGGAGCTTACAAAAACATGTCAAATTTCGCTATGTTGGATTGAAATATGTTGTTCTGGATTTGAAATTCGCTGAGTTTGCAGGTCTGCTGCAACGGGGGTATTAATTTTAAAATCGCCTCGGTGTTAGATGAGCCCTTTAACCAGTTCGTGCGTAGTTTTTACTGTTTTAGTGATTTTTATTAACTATCATTCCATTCACATTCTCAATAAATACATGTACAGTAGACGCTCTAATATACGGACACCTTCTGACCAGACATCGGGTCAATTGGACCACACTCCACGAAAGTGAAATATTTTTAACCCGACGAATTGTATCAACACATCGGTTTAGTCGGACATGATCGGCAGGAAAGGGACAGAATTGTATCGACGATTCTTTTGGGAAAGATTTGAGACCAATAATCACGTGTCTGAGTCAGAGTTTTGTCTTATACAGTACGCATTGGAATTATAATATAACGTGTTTTAGGAACGTAGGCTTAATTGCATGAAATTACTAGTTTTCCGTCTGTCTGTCTGTATGTGTTATTTACAAACAAATTCATAACTCCTAAACTGTTTGAGGTACAACATTGAGAATTTGCACAAATGTTTATCTTAATAGGATGTATCTTCCTCTAAAATTACACCAAATTATCATCAACCGTTTCAAAATGGCGGCCATTTTAATCTTTTGATGTCAAATTTCACGAAAACCATTTACTTAAACAAAACATTGCAAGGCACATAAAAGTAAGTCCATTTTATGTATTTTTCAATGATACCTTATTTGTTAAGATTAGATAAAGATAAACTGAGAAATTAGTTTTTTCCGTAATGCATGACCACGTTTTCCCATATAAACAATGTTAAAATACGGGGTGTTAAAAATCAAACTTTAACGGCTTATATCCACTTAACTAATGAGTTAGGAAAAAATGTCAAGAGATAATAAGTTCTTAAAATTAAGCGTAGAATCCAAATAAGCCATAAAATACAGGGTGTTTCATAAGAAAAATCAAAGTTGTCCGCCATATTGGAAAATGGCGGCCATTTACAAGAAAATGGAATTAATATTTTTAAATGTCTTAAAAAAGTATGTGAAGTCCTCCATTTAAAGTTATCTCTAAATCCAATAGTTTCTGAGATACCAATGGTGGCACAGGTAAGTTGGACACCCCTTAATTTTAACATTGTTTAAATAAAGAAAATTGGTAAGGCATTACGAAACAATTTAATTTATCAGAAAATATTTATCCAATCTCAACAAATAAGGTATCATTGAAAACTACATGAAATGGATTTACTTTTATGTATCTTGCAATTTTTTGTTTAAAATAACGGTTTTCGTGAAATTTAGCATGAAATAATTTAAATGGCCGCCATTTTGAAGCTGTTGAAGATATTTTGGTATAATTTTAAAAGATGATAGATCCTAATAAGATAAACATTTGTGCAAAATCTCAACGCTGTACCTCAAACCGTTTAGGAGTTATGAATTTGTTTGTAAAAAACACATACAGACAGACAGACGGAAAACTAGGCACCAGAGACCCATGTTCCTATGGTGAAATGTGTTTGTCTTGACCTAAGCTATAACGCTATATACGTTTGTCCAGATAGTTACGGGGCACCCTGTATAACGAACATAATATGTTTATACAGGGTGTTCAAAAAATGTGGGGCAATAATTTACATAGTGATTCCTTGGGTGAAAATAAGCAAAAAAGTTTATACAAACATAGGTCCTAAAGTGCTCCGTTTTCCGTCTGTGTGTCTGTTTATGATGTTTACATATTAAATCATATCTCACGAACCACTTAACGTATAAACTTCAAACTTGGTATATGGGTAACGCCTATTAAGAACTATTTTCGTAAGAAGTGCCGAATTTCTACTTTGCACCATTTCAAAATGGCTACTGTTTTTTGTTTTCAAAGCTAAATATCTTAAAAACCGTAAATTTTAAAAAAATTATACAAGAGACAAACAAGTTGCGAAATTTAATCTTATTAACGATAATATTAAGATTATAACAAAAGGACAACTAATAATGAAGAAATTTTTAATTTTCCGAATAAAGACCTGCAATTTTCAGACAGAATGTTCTAAGGAACCATGTTTTATGGAGAAAAGTCAAAATTTCTCCGTTATTAGTAGTCCGATTATCATAATCTTAATATCAGCATTAATTGAATTAAATTCTGCAATTTATTTCTCTCTTGTATAATTTTTCTAAAATTTACGGTTTTTAAGATATTTAGCTTTGAAAACAAAAAATTGTCGCCATTTTGAAATGGTAAAAAGTAGAAATTTGATACTTCTTACGAAAATAGTTCTTAATAGTCGTTATCCATATACCAAGTTTGAAGTTTATACGTTTAGTGGTTCGTGAGATATGATTAATTATGTAAATATCATAAACAGACACACAGACTGAAAACGAAGCACTTTAGGACCTATGTTTATATAAACTTTTTTGCTTATTTTCACCCAAGGAATCACTACATTAGTTATTGCCCCACATTTTTTGAACACCCTGTATATACGGTTAAAAAATGATTTGAGCTATTATGCTATTATTTAAATTTTTTACTTTTCCTTTCGCTTCTAGTGTTTAAAATTCACTACGTTTCGAGAGGTATCGAAACTACTCTCGTTTTCAAGTGACCCTACTTAAAGTTACATTAACCTACTTATTTCTATTTAACATACCTTTTTGGGGAGTTTTCGTCTTTTCGACACACATTTTACATTCGTCCAACATGCAACAACACAGAAATCTCACTCACACAAAAATTCATATAAAACACATTGAACAAGAAAATGAATTCATGCATAAATGTTGAAAATCACGATAAGGAATGCTTCCGAAAACGATTTTTCGACCGGAAACTTTTAAAATCTTGGGCAAATTTTTTCACGATTGTGGGTTTTGTGTTGCCCTTTTGCTATTTAGGGATGACAATATCCTGACGTTCCCATAAATTTATATTTTCAGTTGTTGACATTTTTGAGAAATAACTTCGGTATGTTCCCTCATCAACCTCCTTCACAATGTAATCTACGGAAACCTAATTCCCTACCCATACCTCAGCACAGAACTACATGTTTCCAGCACCAGACCTATTATTCATCAATAAAGTTTTTTAACCACCTCCCATCATCCCTAAAAAATGAAACAAACACCATCAGATTTTTAAAGAATTTTAAAAAGCCTGGGAGCTTGTCTCACTTCTCATAATGTACTTGTATAGGCGATTCCAGTCTATTTTATTCTGAGGTCGCTAATATAGTCACATCTAAACGAAAATTGCCGTAGATAAGGAACCCTCGTGTGTGACAAAAGCCAAGAAGAAAATAATGTTGAAAGTGGTGAAAAAAGTAGCAGTGACAATCGGTGATAAGGAGGGGTCCCAGGTGTTGACATCGGCACTGTGGCTGTAAAGCTAGATTCGCCCATCTCATTGGGTCCGCAGACGTGTTCGGCAACCTCATGGCTTGTTTCCCCGCCTTGCGACTTATCAGTGTGTTCTTTTATCTTCCGCTCGGGGTCCGAAGGAGTGGTGAACATTAAGGGTGTTAGGCTACTACGTTTTGCTAAATTTTCCTTATTAGCGAATTTCCCCTATTGGTAAGAAGCTATTACCGTAGGTCTCATGGTAAGACCTAAGCGCGGGACCATCATAACTTTTCGTTTTGGTGTCCCCGGATACCAAAAACACCATTCGTTCAAATTTCTATATATAGCACTCGCAAAAATGGTCCGATCGGAATGAAATTTGGCCTAGGCGTGTAAAGTAGTAATTATTCGGATGAGTTCGAAAACCAGCCCGATCGAACCACTGGAAGGGGGGGTAAAGGGGGATAAACACCCCAAAAATGGGTTTTTCGGGATTTTCACATATAAAAATAAACATAATCCAATTTTAGCACCATTGAATTCAGCTAAAAAACAAACAATTTAGTATGTTGAATCATTACTCTACGTCCATTGGTTACCGAGATATTCTAAGTGGTAAACACAGTACGTTGTCCCAATGTTAATCTTATGGGAAATAAGTAAAATTCTATATCTCGCTTATTTCTCAACATATCTTAATAAAACTTGGTTTATGGCTTCATCTAGATAAGATCTCATGTATTTTAGTCTAAAACCCCCGAAATTTCCATTTTTGTGGCAGCAAACCTGCATATTCATTCCCCATGTTATCCTTATGGGAAATAAAAAAATTCTATATCTTCCTTATTTTTTGACATATCTTGAAAAAAGTTGATATTTGGATTTTCCTAGTTCAGATCTACGAAATATTGAATTTGAATTGATTGAACCACCCAGTTTTAACGGACCTGTAGCAGCAAACCTGCATACTCATTCTCCATATTATTCTTATGGAGCTTACAAAAACATATTAAATCTCACTACCTTGGATTGAAATATGTTCTTTTGCATGTGAAATTCGCTGAGTATGCAGATCTGCTGCAACGGGGATATTTTTAACTTGTATTATTGAATGTGACTAGAGGGTGCGGCAGGGACAGGATAAGATTATTTTCTTGGATGCTCATTGCCTAGTAAAATTCCAAAGACGCAAAGTTCATTGGCTTAGTACAACTCTTCAGGAAGGTTTAAAACCTGTGGTAATATTTTTAGGACACTGTATGTCATCGACTAGTCTCCATAGACAAAATTTTCAAGGCTGTAACATTTCACATTAATCAGAGAAAAATAACTTCCGCTGACAAAAAAAGTAGATTTTTTTATTTCTTATATTATTCTTATGATTATTTCTTATATTGGTCCTGGATATTAGCTGGCCGATTTCATATTGTATTGTATGCCGATTCTAAAACATGGATAATTTCCATACGAGGCATGGAATCAATATAAAGTATAATAGTGTGGAACTGACCTTAGCTGACAATAGATAACCACTTAAGTACAGGGTTTACATTTTTGAATACAAGAATACATTGTATTTAATTTTTTTAATTGTTATTTTGCTGTATATTGTCGAGTGAATAAGTGGAAAATCTTTGAAGCAAGACATTTAGACTGAAGTGAAGGAACTCGTTCCCCACCCACAAGCTTAAGCTCATGAGGGGAACATTTCATGTTTATTTATTTATTCATGTCAATATTTTGTTTTCCTGAAATAAACAAGTTTTTCATTTCATTTCATGAAAAAATTTAACCAATTAATGTCTTTTGTGCCTGGAATTGTACTATAATTCTTTTACAATTTTCGTTATGTTAAGAAGCTGTTTGCATGGTACTCACTTGTCATATTATACAGGATGTTTTCTTTAAAACGCAACCCATTTTTAAGATTGAATAATGCACGTATGAATGTGTAATGAGGATTGTTTTATTGATCTTTACATTTTATACAACCTATTATTTAAGTTTGATCACATTTAAGTTACATTATGTGCTCAAACAGTCCGTCATTGACATTTGTATAAAGTTATGCTCTCTCCATCAAATTCCCGAACATATGTTGTAAGGTACCTCTTTGAATTTCTTGCATTAAATTTGTTATGTTTTTTTTGAGGTGCTGAATATATCGTGAATTGTTTTCGTAGAATAATACTTCTTAACATATCTGTGGCAAATTTCATTCAGATCGGACCATTTTTACGCGAGTTATCGTGCTTAAAGACACACACATTAAAAACGCAACCCAAAACTTTATTTTATCGGTGAAGGATTATTTCCCCCCAATATCCCTGATTTGACGCCACTATATTTTTATTTTCTTTGGGGATACATTCAAAGTAAGGCCTAAAAAAACAAGTCACAGCATAATCAGTACCCTAAAACAAACAAAACAAATGTAATGCAAAGAGGTACCTAGCCACACATGTTCGGGAATTTGATAGAGAGAGCATAACTTCATACAAATGCCACTGGCGGATTTTCTGAGCACATAGAGTGAACTAAATGTGATCAAATTAAAATAATAGAGTGTATAAAACGTAAAGAACCATAAAACAATACTTATTTCATATTTATATGTGAATTATTCAATCTTAAAAATGGGTTGCGTTTTAAAAAAAACACCCTGTACTTCTTAATAAAACCTGGGGTCTGAATATTCAAATAACTGAATGGAGGTTATATTTGAATATTTGAGCACCCCCCTAGTCGCATTTTGGAAACTGGGGCAGTGTGACGTTTACAAAAGAGAGTTGTATTTTGGTAGGAACTTATGTGTAAAATATCTCTATCCTATCTTATTTAATTAATTGTTACAAAAAAGGTCTTTATATACCAGCTTCTGTCGGTCTGAACGTGTTTTTCACATGATTAATCATAACTTTTGAACTAATAGAGGTACCAACTTCAAACTTGGTACACATATGCTGGCTAATACGACCTTTCTTTGTGCTGAGTATCAAGTTTCTACTTTGTACCATTTCAAAATGGTGGCCGTTTTAATTTTTCAAAGCTTAATAAATCAGAAACTAAAAACTTTTATGAAAAACAATACGAAACAAAAAAGGTGCAAAATTTAATTTCCTTTAAGAAAATGTACAATTTTAATAGGGTTATAACACTAACAACGGAGGAAATTCTATTTTTATAAAGTTACAACTTGCTAAATCATTTTTGCTCAAATTTACGGCTAAAACTTCAGAAAAATGTATTTTTCTCCGTTACTTGTGTTATAACCCTATTAAAAATGTACATTTTCTGAAAGGAAATTACATTTTGCACCTTTTTTGCCACTAGCTATTTTTCATGAAATTTTTTAGTTCCTGAGGTATGAAGGTTTGAAAAATTAAAACGGCCGCCATTTTGAAATGGTACAAAGTAGAAACTTGATACTCAGCACAAAGAAAGGTCCTATCAGCCAGCATATGTGTACTAAGTTTGAAGTTGGTACCTCTATTAGTTCAAAAGTTATGATTAATCATGTGAAAAACACGTTCAGACCGACAGACGGAAAACGGAGCGAGATAGGATATATACTTATATGACATTTTTTGTTTGTTTTGACCTCAGGAACAATATCCCAAAGTGTTTCGGTGTATTTCGGATACACCCATTGGTCAGGTAAACGGAATACCGGCTAAAACTACAAATGGCCAATATAATCCACCTAAATACGGTCAAAACTACACTCATTCTGGGGATTCCACCTGAGGAGGGCTAGATAATAATCTTACCAAAAATCCGGTGGCCAAAACTACACACATTCCGACACAAAAAGTTTTATGACTTTAGCAATGCTTAATTAAAGTAGAGCAGTTATAGCGAGCTGGGTTTCTCTCTGTAGGCCTAAAGAAAGGAAATCTGTCAAAATAAGAGACAGCCCAATAACCCCCTCGCGGAAAAATAGATTATATATCTTGGCGAGCTCTCTTCTTTGATTGTTGTACGCGCTGTTTGGTATCCAACCGCGTGCCATCGCGAACACCACTCAAATGACTACGATTCCCCCTTAACCATCACATCTCCTGTCGAAATAAATGTCGAGAAGAACTTTGTAGAAAATGATTCATCGCTCACCCAAGTAATATCCCCACTTTTTGCTACTTTATTTTTCTATTTTTATGTAAGATAGCCCCTTTAAATAAATTAACACTGACACATCCTTTGTCAGTAATGCCGAATTATACAATTTGAGATAGGCCTATTACATAAATACAAATATTTTTATCGAAAAAATAACTCGTTGTATCGTATGATAAAATCATAGTGTAATGACAACTGTAAGTATGATAAAAATCAGATTTTTGTTTCCTTTCAGTTAATGTGAAACGACAATAACTACATAAGTCTCATTTATCCTACTTCCTCTACTAATATTATAAAGGTGAAATAAGTATGGATGTTTGTGTGAATATCAGTCTTTCAACCACATGAAAAATACTGCACCAACTGAGCTAAAATTTTGCAGGAATAGAACCACTATATCAGAAAAGGACATAGGCCTTTTCACCTCCTTAAAATCCTCTCGGGCTACGCCCCGTGAACGTCCTTAGTTTCAATGTTTACATTTTTTAAGGATGTAAACATTCAAATACTGAATTGTAAACAGCTGTGAATACTAACATTTGACAGTTCAAAGAGCAGAAGTAAGATCAGCTGTAATTTTTATCGTGAGCGAAGCCGTGGGCACCGGTCTGACACTTAAATGGAGCCAAGTGGTAAGCTTATTGGAGCGGGTTAGTTCGAAGCACTTTAGTTAGATATCGTTGTAAAAACATGGTTTTCTTCTTCTTCACTGAATCAGCCAATCAAAACCACGATAACGATCTGCCAACTTCCTATTCCGTTTCCCCTGATTTTCTGTCACGACGCGACGTGTACACGACCATAACGAGTTGGAATTAATTTGAGTGTGGGAAAATACCTAAAGTACGTTTCCAGAAAGTTGTTTCGCGAAATATTGTACTGCGTGATTCATATTGTGCTTAAAGCTATTGATGAAAAATAAATACGTAGATGTTTACATAAAAGCGCTTGGTAAAAATTAACTAAGTTAATTTTTATTAAGTGCTTTTATGTAAACATCTACGTATTTATTTTCTATCAATCGCTTTAAGCACATTAAGAATCACTCAGTACAGAATTTCGCGAAACAACTTGCACTAGCGGCAAACTTACTTAATCTAAACAAATCGGTAAAGTCATTAAAATTGAAAGTCTAGCAAACAAAACAAGAAAGCGAAAATATAAACAAAGCAGACGGCAACGATCGATATATCGCATCGACGACTATCGATATATCGCATCGATCTTTTTAGTTCGTAGCACTTTTATCAGATAGCGCTGCTGTTCCCTTACCACCGAGTTAACATGGAAGTGCCAACTCTTTACGAAGTTCATTATTACTCTATGCCGTGGGCAACTGCTAGTGTGCTATATCTGCGCTACTTCAAGCATTGCTAAAGTCAATAAAATACTACTTTTCTCTCAGTGACGAAACCTGTGCAGTTTTGGCCGCCAGATCTTTGTTTGGACTACTTATTAACCAGGTAGCATTCCTAGAATGTGTGCAGTTTTTACCGCATTCTTAGGTGGGTTGTTTTTATCGCGTATAGTTTTATCCGGACACCGATGTAGGGTCTAACAGTTCTCGAGGCAATAGGCAATGAATAAGAATACAGAATACTTTATTCATGAGCATCAAGCACAGAATGGAATGGCGAATTGTTCAAGTCCGATCACATCACTTCAATGGGGTCTTGTGCTCGAGCCACGAATCCTTCTACTGCGGAGATTGGCGAGTCAGCGAGCCAATCCCGGATTAGTTTATTCATCTTTGTATGTGGACCCAATTGACACTTTCAGCTAGCAGGTTGAAGAGTCTCGCTCTAGTATATGATGGGTTCTTCGAGAGGAGTGATGTTTCGAGGGCGGACAGGTCAAAATCTTCTTTGCGCCTTGTGTTGAAAATCGAAGAAGAATCCTTTGTGGCATAAAAATACCCCCGTTGCAGCAGACCTGCATACTCAGCGAATATAAAATGCAAAAGAACATTTCAATCCAGCATTGCGAGATTTGACATGTTTTTGTAAGCTCCTTAAGAATAACATAGGGAATGAGTATGCAGGTTTGCTGGCACGAAAATGGAAATATCGGGGTTTGTAGACTAATATGCATTAGATCTCATCTAGATGAAGCCACAAGCCGAGTTATAAAATAAGCAAGATATAGAATTTTACTTATTTCCCTTACGGTTAACATTGGGACAAGGTATACTGTGTTTACCATTATCAATATCTCGGTAGCCAATGGACATAGAGCAGTGATTCAAAATACTGTATTGTTTGTTTTTTCGAGCTGAATTCAATGGCGCTAACGACTATTTGGTTTTTGTCTAAGTCAAAAACTCAAAAAACCCATTTGGGGGGGTTATCCCCCTTACACCCCCCTTCCGGTGGTCCGATAGGGCTGGTTTACGAACTCGCCCGAGTGATTACCACTTTACACGTCTAACCAAAATTTCATTAATATCGAACCATATTTAAGGCCGCTATCGTATTAACAGACATATATATATGCAGGGTGTTTACCAAAACCCCTTACAGACTTCGGGATATGGTTTCTTACATCAAAAATAAGAAAAAACGTTCCCATATAAAATGCTCTGTTGTCCGTCTGATGGTCTGTACGTGTTTTTAACTTAACATGATTTTGCATAACTTTGGAAATACTAAAGATATCAACTTCAAACTTGGTACACTAATACATATATGCTGACTAATATGACCTATTTCGGTACGGAGTATCAAGTTTCTACTTTGTACCATTTTAGAATGGCAGCCATTTTTATATTTTAAAACTTAATATCTTAAAAACCGTAAATTTTGCAAAAATTGCACAAGAGACAAAAACGTTGCGTAATTTTATTTCCTACAAAACCATATATAGATCATAAAGATCGAACTACAATTAATGGAGTTATTGCAATTTTTCTAACAGAATTCCTTCTTGTTTATGGCAGTTATAGCAAATTCCGTTAGGTCTTAGTTCGGGTCTTAGTCTTTAGTTCAGGCTGAGGTCTTACCATGAGTACTACGGTAACAGCTTCTCCCCTAGGGCAAATTCGCTAAAATTTTCTTCAAGATGAAAGCTGAGCCTTATGCAACCTTAGTGGCCAATTTGGCGTACAGATTTTTCATAAAATTTATATTTGAGGTAGGAGTGAAAGTTAGAGTAATAGTTGATATAATATAATAACTTTAACTTTATTGACTGCTCATTTACACAATGATCTGCTTATTCGTACTAGCCTAGGTTCTTACTCTCAGACGGGGACTTTCAGCACTGCACCATTTTAATAATTACACGAACTCGTCTGCAAACAAGCAAATGAAATAATAATAGGTAAATTAAGTTTAATATTTAAAATAAATTGAAATACAACAAAAACTTTACAATCAGGAATGGATACGTGAATACAATGAAAATGGTTTTAACATGAATTATTACGATTTGCAAATATAAAATCTTTAATACAATAAATCTTTTGAATCATATTATTTTAACATTGCTACATTCAATTTTCATTTACACAGATTTTACAAATAAAAACAAGGTTGAATGCAGTAAGAATCTTTTCTAATTTTACTTACATTTCACGAGTGGTAATTTAATTTACTTATTGCTTCGTGCTACCCCTTTTAAGAATGAGAATAAAGACGGTTACACTTCGATTTTTACAATAAATTAGTCAACTTGACCTACATGATGCCAACACAACAAAACTGAATAACCTAACATCTAACTAAAGGTAAGAATATACATATAATAACATTTAATTTTGGGGATAAATATTTTGGTATAAAAAAATCAGTATAGCCTGTGACTCGTATGCGCTGATTACGCAAAGCCTCTCTGCAACCATCAGTCACAGAGCGCACTTCTGGAGTGCCAGTACACACACCTTGCAGGTTTTCTTGCAATGACCCTTCCCGCCAAAATTAATCTGAACAATAAATCGTAGTAATCCATGAACAGCATAGATGAAACAACAGTGATCTGTACTACCTACGCTATTATGTTAATTGGTCAAATATATCTCATTATTGGTGAATCTATTTACAACTTGAATTAGTAAACTTTCTTTGTGTATCAATACGCAAAATAAAACACACTCTATAACGGCAAAACTTGTGGTCCAAATCCCAAGTACATATTTAACTGTACTTGGGGTTCAGAGACAGGGCAATACTCTGCGTATATGTAAATATCGACTTAGTTGTATTTTTTATTGGAGGGTTACGACTTTTACGGTCCGAGGAAATGATGATTCCTAGGATGCCGTTAAAGTAGAGAAATCTCACCACTCGCAACAATAAAACCGGATTTTACCGTCGTAAAAATAAACTGTAAAGCACATAGATGGCGGCTTTCCGTAGCACTTGCGACCGGGAAAATAGAGGTAAGGGGCATCTTGTTCTTTTACTCTTATTAAAAGATCGATTACATAGTATAAAATATAGTTTTTGCTACACAATTATGAAATCGCATGTTTTGTTTCGTGTTTATAACCTGCGAAAAGTCATTATTACATTGTTTACTACAGAAAAACAATGTTTACCATAGAAAAGTAATTTTTACAATGTTTTTATTTTTATTCTGAGACAAACTAGCAAATATGTGTTATCATTTCATCAGCTGTGTTTATGTAAAATCAGCTGATTTGGAGATGCGCAGCTTCCTGCCACTTGATGCATCTTCCATTTTAATTATATAGGAGCCACGCCGTACCACGCCACGCCAGGTGTGTGGAGGGCCTGAGTCATTTCAAACTATTAAAAATGACGACGATTAAAAAATAAACTAAGCAAGTAGTCCGGACAATGAATGCTCAATAAAAGGTATAGAGGAAATCGCATGGAACAAAATTTTTTATCTTGCAGCTTTGTTTGGACAACTAGCCCTTAAGCGGGGGGATGGTTCTGAAGGTACCATTTTTTTGTTTACCTAAATATCTTGAAAACTATTAACTTTTAGTATAACCTATTAAATCTGAAAAATAAAGAAAATTTAATTTCCTGTAAATAATTATGTAATATGTCTACTTTGGTCCAACCATTTACAAGGTAAGCACGAATTTTATTAACACTAAAACAAATATACCTTCCATAAGAAATACAAGTAAATTTGTGGGTAACATACATGCCCAATAGGGCAACGCTTTTTTCACATAAAGGAAAATGAACAGCATTCAGGAAATATTGACAAAATTTCCAGTAATTTGACACCTCAATCATAAAAATTTGACTAAAATAAAGGTGTTAGCGAGCTCACAAAAAATGTTTTTTTTCAAGGAATTAATACAAATATGTAAACTAAAAGTTGATTGTTTTCAAGATATTTAGGAAAAACATAAAAATGGTACCTTCAGACCCCCCTCCCTCCCCCCACTCAAGGGCTACGGACGGGGAAGTTTGATTTCACCTCCTCACTAGTCCAAACAAAGCTACAAAGTCAAAACCTGTCTTCCACAAAAATCCCTCTATACCTTTTCGTTGCCAGGACTAAAGCCTTTTATCGTTGTTTAAAAATTCGGGGCAGGATGAAACCCCTATACCTAATGGGCTCTAGGGTCTGTAGGGCGAACCGTCCTGGGCGTGTCCGCCCACGATCTCCGCGACCCTCTGTCTCCGAGCCCAAATCCGAGACGGGACCTCCGAATTCCAGAGTGACCCTTACACCTGCCGGTCTCTACCTGCGTTGTTGGGTACGCCATCTCCGCGGCGGCCAACCCCGCCTCCCCTAATCCCTCCCCTCCCGCACCAGACTTCTAAATGATGAAAGTAATAATCAGTAATCTGCAGTAATCTGACAACACTTAGTGCAATCCAACAGCATGCAGTCAAAAATAAAGCGCTCGGAAAAATGTATGTAATTAATTGTATAGCAACATACTGTTAAACAGTTTTATATTCCCATCTTGGTTTTGACAATATGGAAGTTGATTTAACTTACCCGATTCTGAAAATTTTAGATGGTCGCAGGCAAACTTGGTTGATATATTGGGGTCCACTTTAATATTACTAGAATGATTTGGTTTAAATTTACAAATAAAAAAAAATATAAAAAGTGGCCTTCTGGCTTTTTATTTTATTTCAATAAAAACAGCAGGTACATACACGGACAGAGATTAATAATCTTAAAATAAATACACATATCATTTAAAAAAAGAAACAATTAAATATCAAATACATTTAACTTAATATACAAAAAAAATTAACATTTTTAGAAATAACTGTTTTATTACGGATCTGACGATTGACATCTTATGGGGGACTTTTTAAAGCTGTTTTTTCGAGTCACCTCGAAAATTTAAAATTTGGCCGCCAATTTTAAATATGGCGGACAAATTTGATCTTATTCAAGAAAACCCTATAATTTGTAGCGCTTTTTGATTTTACGCTTTATTTTATGAACAATTTTTCTTTGAAATTTTTTTTCAGTTTTTAGCGAATTTCACCTTTAGGGATGAAGAAGGTGTTACCGTAGGTCTCATAGTAAGACCTAAGCCCTAGACCAGGATAACTTTTCGTTTTAAGGTCCCCAGATACCAAAAACACCATTCGTTCAAATGTCTTTATATTGTGAGTGTGTCTGTTAGCACGATAGCGCTCACAAAAATGATCCGATCAGAATGAATTTCGGCACAGGCGTATATAGTTAGTAATTAATCGGATGAGTTCGAACACCAGCCCGATCGGATCATCAGAAGGGAGTTTGAGGGGGAAACCCCACCAAAAAAAGTTTTTTTTATTTTACATGGGAAATTAAAGTAATCTAATTTTAATTTACGCCATTGAATTCAGCTAAAAAAAAGACTATTTGGTATTTCGAATAATTTCTCTATGTCCGTTGGTTATACTGTACCAAGATACTGAGAGTGTTAAAAAGTACGTC
This sequence comes from Flexamia atlantica, assembly GCA_035578135.1. Classification (NCBI taxonomy): domain Eukaryota; kingdom Metazoa; phylum Arthropoda; class Insecta; order Hemiptera; family Cicadellidae; genus Flexamia; species Flexamia atlantica. The sequence goes on from JAQJVK010000010.1 coordinate 10,971,264, forward strand.
GCGTCGTCCCAATGTTAACCTTATGGGAAATAAATAAATTATCTCACTAATTTCTGAATATATCTTAATGAAACTTGGTATTTGGCCTCGTCTGGTTGGGATGTAATGGACTAAGGTCTAAAAACAAGAATTTTAACTTCAAATTTCTCTGGCAGCAAGCCTAACTAATTTAAATTTCCGTGGTAGCAAGCCTGCATAAAATAATCCCTATGTTACCCTTATGGGAATTAAAAAATATGTATAGTTTAATAATTTCTCAACATACCTTGGTCCTTTGTAATTGGCTTCACACAGTTATGATCTACTTGGTTATGACGTGAAATTCCCAAATCTTTAGATACTGTGGCGACAAACTGCGTATTCACGTTTTCAATGTTAACGTTGTGGGAAATAAATAAAAGTATACAGTAGAACCTCGCTAATCCGTCACCTACGGGACCGGGGGCATGGTCGGAACAGCAAAAAGGTCGGATTATCGGATGAACTCATTTTATTGACATGAAAACGTACAAAAACTGTATTTCGATCAGAAAAAATATGTTAAGAGTGTTTAACAAGATGATGCTATACTGTAAAAAACTTCATTAGGACAAAAAAACTAACCGCACCAAATGTTATTGCTCTACTGAACGATATACGCACTCCCATTGAGTAATACGTCATCGACAGGAGCCAACCTGAACGGAGTAATGCACCGGAAATGTAAACAAACATCAATTTCCAATTGCGTGGTCGGACTAACCGATGAGAAACCCCCGCTGAGGGCGAACTAGCGGAGGCCTACTTCCCCGGCGGCATGGTCGGAGTAACCGAGGAGTCGGACTATCGAGGGGGGACACCCGAACCGCGCCGGCATTTTGGGTACTTTTGAAAGCACCGAACAGCGCCGGTCATTAAAGAGGATTAGGAAGGGTCGCCTCGCCACCCGGTCAGGTAGTCGCTACGGGACTGGGGAAAAGGGAATAATATTTGTCCCTGCTTCCAGTCTGTGACTGCTGCGCTGCTGTCTTATATCTAACTGCCACCAATATAAGGAATTACTGGTTGATAAACTACCGCTTTGTTGGCCTTTAAAAAACTATCAACGTTTTAAATGCGTCATTGGTGTGTAAACTTGAGAACTCAAAAAGGAAGTGTAAAATTAAAACGAACAATATTTCCACTTACAGAAATTTTCTAAGATGAATCTTTAATGTTTTTTCCGAAACCTAATATAACTGCTTTGTTGGCCTTGAAAAACTATTAACGTTTTAAACGCGTCGTTGGTGTTTAAACTTGGGAACTCGAAAAGGAAGCGTAAAATTAAAACGAACAATATTTCCACTTACAGAAATTTTCTAAGATGAATTTTTAATGTTTTTTTCCGAAACCTAATATAACACTTAGAAAACGCACCGAATATTAAGGTCCATAAGATTGTGTAAAATTGACTAAACAACTAAGAAAAGAGAAAAATGATGTCTATACCGTTCAACTACATAAACGTTTTTCGTCCCATAAAATAATTATTCAATTACTATAAAAATATATGTAATTTTTCAATATAGACCGAAGGAATTTAAAGACTTTTATTCGATGTAGTTTTTTATTGAAATGTTAATACCAATTTATTTTATTTTGGTAATGTATCTTGTATGGGCCTGTTTAATAGTACTGTAATACAAATCTTTATTTTTATTGAATATTTGTTTACATGCCATGTTTTACCATGTAAATATTAAGTAGTTGAATCTGGATGGTAAGGTATGACTGATGACTTTTATAAACAAAAGCTGTAATGCTGTGCACATTTATTTTGATCTACATGTTACCCCTAGGAATATAAATGAATAATCAAACAATATTTGATGTTTGAAAATACTCAATAAAATGTTTCACTCGGATCAAATTATTAAATATACCTATTTTTTATATTATTTTAATGCATAATACAGGGTGTTTTTTTTAAACGCAACCCATTTTTAAGATTGAATAATGCACATGTACATAAGAAATGAGTATTGTTTTGTTGATTTTTACATTTTACAACCTATTATTTAAGTTTGATCACAATTAGTTTAAATGTATCACAATGCCAATGGCGGATTGTCTGGACACATAATGATGTGTCCAAACAATCCGCCATTGGCATTTGTATAAAGTTGTGCTCTCTCCATCAAATTCCCGAACACGTGCTGCAAGGTACCTCTTTGTATTTCTTGCATTAAATGTGTTAGGCATATGTTTGTTTTGAGGTGGTGAATATCCTGTGGATTGTTTTATTAGGCCTTACTTTTCATGTATCACAAAAGAAAATAATATTGTGGGGTCAAATCCGGGGATCTTGGGGAGAAATAATCCTTCTCTGATTAAATAATGTTTTGGGTTGCGTTAAAAAAAACCCTGTATAAATAATGTGTATATGGATGTATATTTTGTAAGTACTTGAGTCTCTATTTGGTATTCCAGTGCCTATGTATTTGAGTGTCTATGTATGTTGGCTATATTTTTAAAGTAGATTTTTAAACATTCTCAAATTTTATTATGCATTCAAATAATTGAAAATATATTTACTAATTTTTTCAATTTCCGCTGACTTTTTTTATAACTCCTCGACGTTGATCGTCAGAACATTAGCAAAAATAATCACTGGAATTTCTTCAAAATATTGTTTTTGTTTACTTATCTTTTGTTCAGTTAAATTATTTTACAATTATTGCTTAAATGTTCCGTTTTTAATGAATTACCTATATAAGATTTTTGCACCAGACAATTAAAATTTATCTAGAAGTTAAATTCTGTAAGTATATTCAATTGGAATGTCACTTACAGTCTACAGTAATTAAAAGACGTATAAATATTGAAGCAACATTATTCATATGTCCTTAAATAATGGCAACGATTGATTTAAGTTCCAAAGTTTAAATATATATAAGCCCAACGAAGTGGTAGTTTATAAGATACAAACCTAACAACAAGGAATTCTAATTGTTAATCACTGTTCTTTGGTACATTGAGTGAAAATATTAATCATATATATTTCAACTGCTTGTGATATTGGTACAGGAACAATTATTGTGACTTGATAGGAAAAGCGGTCGACGGCAGTAAGAAAACTGCAGCTACTGCCACTGACAGAACGCAGGGAAAAACATAATCCCCTTTTTCCCCAGTCCCGTAGCGACTACCTGGCCGGGTGGCGAGGCAACCCTCCTAATCCTCCTTAATGACCGGCGCGCCGAGGCGCGGTTCGATGCAGTCAAAAGTACCCGAAATTCCGGCGCGGATCGAGTACGCCCCTATCGAGGTTCTACTGTATAGCTATTTCTCAACATACCTTGACAAAACTTGTTATGCGGCTTCATCTTGTTGATTTCTACTTAATTATAGCATAAAATCCCTCACTTTAACATTTCTGTGACAGCAAACCTGCACACTCATACTACTCAGACATACTATTAGCCTACAATGAGTACCCGTTATAATAACTTTTTATAATAATGATAATATTGATTTGTCATTTTCAGTATAAAACTCCTTGGTATAATATGCAATTTTCGGCAGCATATTGATGTTAGTGTTTGAAATTCATACATAGCGCACCTTTTTACAACATGATACTAGCTTGCGCAAAAACAATGCCACTGCTGTATTTTTGCTGAATTTTTGAGGCCCGGGGCATAGTTTGGGTGTGAGGCCCCTCAATAGAAAATCGTGAATGAAAATAGCTTTGTCTCTTAACCTTATTCCTTTTACCTTAAGCCTGGTCAAGCAAACAGAACCAGGCTTAATTGCGAGAATCTCAAACATTCGAAATTGTAATCTTTATGTATGTGCAGCACAGCATAGTTTTTTTACCTGTTTTAATTCAAGTAATGAAAATGCTGACATATCGTCCTGACAGTCATATATATAGTCAGTTCCCACTATTAGCATATTATATAACATATGCATTTAAACAATGTTCAACAGCATACTGTACTTAACAGTATTTTAAATTCGTAACCAGCGCTCTGTTTCATTGTGTGACATTGAATTGCACAAAAACAATATAACCATTATAATTATTAACATAAAGTTGATAGTAAATTTGCAATATAAATTATTATGACGGGTCTGTCAAGAAAGGGGCTGGGAAGGGGATAAGTGGGGGAGGGGAGGGATTATGGGAGGCGGGGTTGGCCGCCGCGGAGATGGCGTACCCAACAACGCAGGTAGAGACCGGCAGGTGTAAGGGTCACTCAGGAATTTGGAGATGGAGGGTCGCGGAGATAGAGGGTTCGGAGATCGTGGGCGGTAACCGTCCTGGGTGACCACTCCTCTGTACCACGAAGGGCTCCTGGGTGGCGGTCTTTGTGGGGCCTCCGGGAGGCCGACAGAGGGCGAGTCGTTCCTAGAGCTGATATCCAATTGCACCGGCGGTCGATGGAATTTGCGAGGGTCAAAACATTCCTCCGTCCGAAAAGTGTCTAGTTGCACCGGTGGTCAAAAACTAACGTTCGCATATAGATATCGTCCGGATATAGATGTAACCTTCTGCAGGCTGTCAAAAAGAAAGAACTCGTTGCCATCCCAACACTTACATTGAAGATTTACAATCACTTGCCTACTGCAATGAGAAATCAAGAAGTTGCAGTTTTTTGCACTGCCTTTAAAAAAGCTGTTAAAAGAGAAGCCTTGCTAGTCTACAAGAATAGTATTAGTCTACAGTACGTAGTATTTAGTTCCCAACTAGGAAATTGTATATATAGTGTATCGTAGTAGTTTAAGATGACGCAACCTATCCGGCTCTGCTGGTCTCGGTCAAGACGGAGGTAATGATCCGGTACCCTCCCCACTCAAACCCCGTCCCACTTCCATTGCCCGATAATTCTTCCATTTTCTATCAGCCAATGAAAACAGCTGTTTTTTGCCAATTGCGCCATTTTTGTCTCACGCCAGAATACACATTCAGATAACATGTTTTTAGCTTTTAGAGAAATGTTTTAGAGAAATGGATTATCGCCGGATAATGTTTTATATGTGGTATTAATGCTGAGAACCTCCTCTTTGCAACGGTATAAATTTCATTTCATTTTAAGAGAGTTTAATGATTGCAATATTAAGTTGAAACACAGCATATTGTTTATGTCCCTTTTTGGACGTTGCCACCTCACACTGCAATTCTTAACGTCCAAAAATGGACGAATGCTAGGTTTAAGCTGACCGTCGGTGCAATCGGAACAACCCCCAAAAGGGGCTCCGGTGCAACTGGACGCATCTACCGTTCCTAGAGGAGACTAGGAGGTGATTCATCCTTCAGGGGCGAGGCTGACTGACCATTCCCATCCTTCCAAATCCCAAATCCCACCTTTCCCATCCCTCCAAATCCCTTCGCTGCAAAACATCCCAAAGAGAGACATGCCTCGACGACAATGCTGGGGCTTTTTTAGTTTTCTAAAATACCAATCTACTGTCATGTTTATATTTTCGGAAAAGCTTAAATAGCTATTTAAATGGATTGAATTATTCGAGACAGTATTTTGGCTGAATCCCTCTTTACGTTTGATTTATGATGGTTTGGAATTTACTTTTTTAACTATAAACACATTTATATGGATTCTGCGCTCCAGTATATAATCCAAGATTATGATCATGTTTACTCATAACATACCGTAACATCAAGATAAATTTGTAAGGCTCAATTTTGCATTTAATAGTTTTAGGCTTCTGTGAGTTAACTTTGAATTTTATTCGATATATTCTTCCATTATCACTGACCTTAATTATTTAATTTTTGTACTGCCGAATGACAATAAGAATCATGACACGACACATGTTGTAGGTAAAGACGGCAGTCCACACTCCGAAACCCCGATGAGATCCGGAAACCACGCTCCCTAAATCAAATCATATTATCTTTTCGCTCTGTGGAAAATCAAATCCTGACTTGGGTAACATGTAGCTACGGAAAATTACATATAACCAGGGTGAGGTCGCAGCTTATTGAATTGCGCCGGAGGTTTCATGAAAAGAAAATAAGCGTTTCATCCATTCCACTCCTTTTAAAAAGGTATGCTGGCTATGCATTAGTGTACGTTTCGAATTAGGAAATTTTATCTTAATTTAAATAAAAATATTCGTTTGCACGCCTTAGCACGCAGATGGGTTTGATAAATCATTTTAGTGATCAAGTGCCTTGTTGTGTAGAAGCGATTTAAGAAAAAATATTTATGAATAATAGTAAGGGCTAAGTTTTTTAATAGTTGTTCACAAGCCAAATATAAAAAATAACCCCATCGCAGCAGACTTGAATAATCAGCGAATTTGAAATGTTATATAATTAATTTAGACGAAGCTTTACGTCATGTGAAAGCAACATACATCCTGTGAATATACATGCAAAAGTATTCTCCATAAAAACAACATGGGAAGTGATTTTGCGGTTTTTCTGTCTCAGAAATGTAAAAAAGGGGGATTTTAGGATACGATCCAGTAGATCTCGACTAGACGAGACCGCAAACCAAGTTTTTCTAAAATAAGTCCGTAAATAAGTGGGATAAAAACTAATCCCCAAAAGGTTATCTTTTCATAGAATAATGTTCTTTGTGAAGGGGGTTTTTGGAATCAGTGAGCAGAGTAACTCCCGCGGAAAGCTTCTTCCCGTTACAATTCTCAAAGGACTCGTGGGATCACAAACAGATTTGGTTCAATTCGGTAAAAAGAAATAGCAGCTAGAGGTTTATATTTATACTTCTTGAATAGGTAACATCGAAAAAAGTCGAAGTGGGTACCCACTTGTCCAAGTTAGTCGTTCAGGTGGAGTTATCTCAATGTTTTTAAATCCTGTTTCAACATAACTGTACTATTTTAAGTTAAAGGTCTTAAATTCAAATACTCGGTCAACCCATTTATTTTAATTATGTTTATTAATATAATATTTGTTATTAGGCATAAGCTTAGTAAGCCAATAATATTGTTTACTCAGTGCATGTGCGATGGATAAATTGGTAAATGAAAATATCAGGAGTACATAAAATTGAAAATACTTACTTTAAAAAACTGGGTTTACTTCAAGCTTGAATAATGTATTACTAGCGCCAATTCTTGGGGCCAACCTAAAATCCCCGATGTTTTAATTTTTGTGGCAGCAAACCTGCATTCACATTCCCCATGTTATTCTTAACGAGCTTGCTTAAAAAACATGTAAAACCTCGCTATATTGGCTCGAACTATGTTCTTTTGCATTTTAAATTCGCTGAGTATGCAGGTCTGCTGCAACGGGGGTATCGTTCATTCTCTCGTAAAACAAAATCAAGCACATATGGCTGAACTAACAATAATTTAAAAACCTGACACCATTTGCTGTTCTGATCGAAATGGGTCTTGTCGATCATCTTGCGAAGGGACAATCATGAGCTCACATGATGGATGTAGCCCTCTCCCTCACTTCCGCTTTACCATAAGTTACTCTTGGAAAAAAACAGCTTTAGCTGAACCAAATTAAATAAGGCCAATTTATTTTATAAATCTGGATTGTTTTTTTGTTCAACACTACTTGATCATTTCACTGTAGTGTGCTAATGATTTCAAAACATTCATCTTGCCACACCTTTTTCTTAAAATACGTAAATCTTCTTTTTATTCGATGTACGCTAAAACACCTATAAAAATTATGCAGTAACTCAATGTTTAATTAAAAACTAGAGGGCTACTTAAACTGAAAATTAAAAAACTGCACATGAATAAAGTTTTGAACGACATTTCCTGGAATAACTTTTTAAGTAAAATTCAGAACTTCAATTTCAAGACTTATTTTTGAATCCAGTATTTAGGATATGTATAATTTTGCACGTACCACGCTGATCAAGAAGTTATTTATTTGAAATCAAATGACGGTGAATCAAACTTGGCTTCATATAAATATTTTCTGTTATTTAAAAAATGTTATGGTTTGCGATTACAATTGCCTATGTAATAATGTTAATAACTGTACGTTTTATTACAAGTTTTGAACAAATGGGTGAGTGTGAACAAATAAAGATAGTATACTGATGTAAAACTAATAATGTGATAATATACTTATTCGCAAGTAACTACTCTTTTATTATATTGCTATTTGATTTAAGCAAAAACGAAAAGGTTAGAACAATACATTGGAAAGTAAATTGGTAAATAAATTAGTAAATTGTTCATTCTGTCTTAAATAAATTGATGCAATTAATTTATTTGAGTTTTATTAATTTATTTTACGTTTATTAATTTATTTGTTTATTAGGCATAATTTATATAGTAAATTAATTATATACAATGATATAGTTACCTGCTATTAAAATAAAATAGAGTAAATTTCTGAAATAGTTTAGGTCAGCCATTTTATACAAAGTCTATATTATATACGACCGCATGTGTAACTCACTCACTCACTCACTCACGTATACAAATTCAAACCATACTTCCCGATGAGCTAGAAACATGAAATTTGACACAAATATTACTTTGGTGGCCAAGCCACAGGAAAAATTTTCAAAACAAAACATTTCCACCCCCAACCCCTAAAAGGGGGGGAAGACTTGAATTTAAAAAAACGTACTTTTCGTTTTCGGGCTCTAGCTGCTAAACTAGAGGTACTATCGAAAAACGGACTGCACCACGTGCCACGGATTTTTCATGATCTACAACTTTGGTCCTATGACCTTTTGCCCTATCTCGTCTCCTTCACCCTTAGGTAGCTCTAGATTTTTCAATTTTCGTAGATCTTCCCTAGGTTTTCCAACACCAGTTTACTTTATATACTACTTAGGCCCCTGTAAATTTACAGAAACATGTATTGGGTGGTCACTCTAAATATAAAATTCTCAAAAACAAGCAATTTTAACCCCTTCACCCCCCAAAAGGGGGTAAAACGGAGGAAATTTTTAATTTCAATAAAAGTACTTTTCGTTTTTTGCCTCTAGCGGCTAAAATAAAGCATCTGTTCAAAAACAAAGGTTATTTCCTTAGTTGAAATTAAACTTCCTACAATTTTGGTCACTACGTATTTTGCGTTATCTCACCTCCTTCACTCCCAAAATGACCTCTAAATTAAAATTTTCATAGATATTCAGTTTATTTTGGGTTTTGCTGATTTTTTATATTTATTTTTATTTTACAGACCTCTATTTTAACACTGATATTGTAAGTTTGATCCTCTAGGGTTATCGGGGGTCATTCCCAAAATTCACCCTGTTTCAACCTCAAAACTTAAACTTTCGTTAAATTTTAAGTTTTCCTCAAAGTTTTTATTTTTTGTCAACTTTATTTTTGGCCGGGGATGCCGAATTATTGACACGGAGATAGTCAGTTTGACGTTTCCGGTTAATTATAGGTAATTTGCAATTTTCACCCCAGTTCTACCCCTAAAAATGTCGTATCAAGTTGAACTTTTATTAAATTTAAGATTTGATTCGTGGTTTTTTTGCCAATTTATTCATTGCTGAAAGACTCAATTTTTGACCAGGGATTCGTCAATACATTAGATACATACATAAGATACATTATCTGAAATGGCGACCTATCCAGGTAGGTATTTTAAGCCAAGTATGAATGACAGATGAGTGAAGGATGATTGTGGCGCGATCTTGTAGTCTTGTTACTGACTAAGGCCGACATATTCCCTAGACAGGACTGTTAATTAATAGCCATTAAATGTGACCAAAAAAAGAATCAAAAGCATTCTTCAAATTAAGGCAATGTTGTTTTTAAACAAATTCTTTTGCCTCACCCCTCACCTCTGACTCCACTAACCCTCTTTCAAAACGATAAAAATAAACCCAACCCCCTCCGCAAAAACCCCTCTAAAGTAACCCTTTAACTACATCCCACTAACTACCCTCCCAAACATTACAATGATATATTTTGCTGAGTATTTGTAATGAGTTTAATCGCAATTTTGTGACTTTTCAATACATACCCCCTGCTTTAGGGCGAAGAGCAACAAGGGGGCCTGGGGGCGTTAAACTAATTTTGTCTTGTAACTTTCAACATCCAAACCCCCCTCTGACCACGACTGAAGATACCTGATATGAAGACTTTGTATGTTAACATATATACTAATTTTGTTATGTGCCTTTTCAATATCAAAATCCCTATCCAAGGAACTCACAGTAGGGGGCCTGGGGGCGGAGCCCCCAGCGAGCCGAAGGCGAGTTTATAGCTACAGCCATTCTGTAAAAATTGGAAACTACAGCCTTTTTGTAAAACGCATGATAAAGGTTTGATGTAAAGGATTATACCATTGTAATACACCTTTCATAAATGGTGTAGATGGGATTTAAATTATTTTTGACACATTCTTGATTTTCAAAGGATAGTTTAATATCTCTTAAAGAAAGTTTCAAATACAACAGAATAAAAAAACGAGAGATATTAATAAATTCCCTATTGAACACTTTTATTTAAATAATAGTATATTTCATTACAAGGACCTAAAGTGACGCTTTTCGTACAAGGTCAAGTTTTACAACCGAGGCTGTAAGCCGAGGTTGAAAAATGACCGAGTAACGAAAAGCAGCTTTAGGTCCGTGTGATGAACTATATTTTTCGTTATATTGCTCAATACAATACGTAAACTACTTAAGAAAACCAAAATGTTACAGCTTGTTTACCTTTAAAGATGCCTTCAAAAGATGCCACCGTCTTGTTCTTGCTATTTGAAGCAATCAGCTGATTGCCTGTTTCGTTTGTGTTAGGGTAGACTGACAACAATGAACAACTATCGAACGCATGTAATAATCGATTGGTGAAATGAGCGAGTTTCACAAATTGATTTAACTGTCAACAATGAATGTTTCGATAATATCGATTATTTGTAATCGAATGAATACTGTTCGATTATTACGACGTACTCGGCACTTTTTGACTTTTATAGTCCTAGGACTATAAAGAGTCAGCTGGTATCGAGTACATCAGCTTTTAATTCCTAGGAATAAAAAGAGTGTATTTAGGTCCGGAAAACATGCATTAAAAACATCTGTTTTTGAAGCAGTATAACGAAAAACATTTAATGTTTGATGTATTTTTGTTACAGCGAAAAATAGCACTAGCCTATATCCAAAATACCTACTAAGCACTCGTAAAGTACAGTTATGTTAAGGCAAGGCCCCTATGTTTATTTTTAAGATTTTTATCCCCGCTGCTTCCCTTCCTTTGATAATAGTCAACGGGTCAGCTGAGCAGTTTCCATATCAACACAAACACAAAACTCAAAATCACAAACTACTCAACTAGAAAATAACCTCAACGTACCTCAACTGAGGAATAATGTATAATATGGCGACACACTAATTATCCTGCAGTTATAAAAGTCTTACCGGGACGCCGCCGTGCGCCGCTGCGCCGTGGCGGTTGATAGTTTTACAAAAAGGCTGAAACCTTTCAGACTAATTGTCATTGCACGTTGCTACACTAGCGCACTCAATGGCCATCATGAGTTTTACAATTAGACTGAGTGACGTGTAGCCTTATTATAAAACGGCTGGTTTACTCAGGCTTTTTGGCAACTATTGAACGACAAAAAAGGCAGAGAGTAGTAAAGTAATATAATAGTTATGTGGTAAATAGACATTTGAGAGTAAATTGACAGTATAGTTCTGTAGACTGACTGTCAATCTACAGAACTAAACTGTCAATTTACCCTCAAATGTCTATTTACCACATAACTATTATATTACTTTACTACTGCAGAGCTTAAATTATTTGAATTAGCCATTTTGTGTAATGCCTAAATTTATCCAGCCTAGTTTTAGAATGAGACAATTCTTTACAAAAAGGCAGCGTTTTGTTAAGATCCTAGGACTTTTACAAAATGGTCGGTTTTACAAAAATACTGTGACATGGACATGCTGTTTCAGAGTCGGTTGGTTTCCACTTGCGCCGTAGCGTTGTGTGGACGTCGCAGAATCTGGTCTACAGTCAAGAATCATGCATACTTTATTGTCATAAAGGAAAGGCCGCCACCCTCTTAAAAAAAATAAATAAACTTTTACTATCATGGAAAAACGTCATACAAACATATGTACAGAAATTAAAAAAATACTGTGTATATATGATTCTTACATATAACTTGAAAACAAATCTCCTAATTATCAGTAAGGTAATCCTGAAAACTGTAATATTCCTTGGATACCAAAAAAGACCGTAACTTTCTTTTGAACCTGGCCTAGATTGATTCGGCTTTGATGGAATTCGGGAGGGATTTGAAAAGTTTAACTACATTGAAGGTCTGTTTTTTTTAATGTGGTTTTGTGTAGTGGAATGAAAGTCAAGGAATGTCTATGATCGTAACAACTGTTATAGCGAAGTTGCAAGAAATGCTTGTTTTTAAAGAAGAAAGAAAGACATTCATATATGTACAGGCAACTAAATGTAAGCAGATTATTCGTGGAAAACACCTCTTCATGATTCATTTCTCTGAAGTCCAAAAACCAACCTAACCGCTTTTTTCTGTAAAATAAATAAGGACTTTGTCCTTGAAGACTCGGCTCCCCAAATTGCAATACCACTGAGGTCGCTGGAGTCGCTGGACTTTCCAGACGAAGTCTGGCTTCTTCGTTATCGCGATGCCAGACGTCGCCATGTGTATTGTGTATACAAACATCAATCTGGTCTCTGGTCTTTTTTGGGGGAACTTGACCTAAGTAATAGCAACAGTGAACTATATTGTCAACCACGGTAACCTATCTAGTGGATATCTTTCCCAAGCCCTAAGAATCTATACTTAGAAATAAATAGAATAAATAGAATAGAAATAGAAATAAATAAATCAATTGAATTTATTTTTAAGTTAATAATGAAGTAATGTCGGTACCGAGCTTTGCTATGATAAAACCACTATTTTGGAAAGCTGTAGGATGGAAATGCGCGATCGGTCGGCAACGAGACTTGGCTCAAATTGAGTCCAGGGATCCTATTTTTTAAATGGTTGAGTTGGTGAGTGATTGAGTCACTCAACCCTTGAGTTATTTGTTTCTAATTATAAAATGAATTCACAGATAAAACAAAAATATTCCCAACTAACTTAATGAATTCAGCCCCACAACATCTGTGTATATCAATTGAATAAGCATTTATTCTTAAAAATTCATAATTTAAATATTGACGTCATATATATTCAGTATCTCACCAATCCAACCGTTTTTACTCACCAAGCAATAGGCTGTGGAGTAAAAACGTGAGAGTTGACAGGAAAAAAGCTTCATCTTCTTCTCTTTTGAAGGAAGTAATAATAGTAATCATGGAAAGCCTTTCCAATTAGGTTATGTTTACTTTTTGATAAAAATATTTAAATGAGTTCGGATAGCCTTTGAACTATTTATAAAATGCCTCACAACTAAATTGACCTATAATATATATAGAAATATATATACTAAGAAATATACTAAGATAGTTCAGTTAAAGTCACGAAAAATGAAGTAATTCCTTAAATTGGTCAATGTTGACATTTGGCTTTCAAGATGTATCGTCTGAAACGTTGACATCCAATGTGGTGGTTTAAACAATGCTGCCATCAGCTGACAGGAGACTTGACTCCCTACTCAACTCTCAACCGATTCAAAAATAGGCCCCATACCAGGAGAGGACCTTAAGACCGCACTCAGTCGCGGTGCTGGAGCATCTGGGCTAGATGTAGTAACAAAACGTTCTTTACTCTCTGGACGACCCTCGTATTTCTTTAGACAAACCTTTTAAAATAAGGGGTCACTCGATAGGGGTTTATATTTAAATTTTTCGGCTGCCCCCAAATACCCGATTTGGGGATTGTGAAAAAGTGGGACTTACATAATAAAGTAGAGTTTGTCATGTTGTAAAGGTATGCCGAATTTGGTTTCTCTGATGCGACATGTTAAAAAGTTTCGGGGGGGGGGGGTTCCACACTTTTGCCTAATCCTGTATGTATCAAAGGCAAAAACTATTGACTGACTGACTGATCACAGTTTCTCAAAAACTTCAAGGCTTAGGGCCATGGAACTTGGCACTAATTTTCTTAACAGGCTCTAGATGCGTACTCTAAAAAAGGATTTTGAAATATTTTCTCTTAAAAGGCTAAAATAGGGAATGTTATAAACTCAAAATGGCAGCCATTTTTAGCTTTCAAATCTTATTTTCTCTAAAAATTTAAGACTTTTGGTCATAAAACATGCCATAAACTTCTTTATAGGTTCTAAATGTGTACTGAGAAAGGATTTTAAAATATTTTAAAACTTTAATTTTTAAATTCCAGTGGTAAAAACTTACAGTAAATTAATTTTATTTTAATTTGTAGGAAAATATTATAATACATTTGGCTTTGAGGTGACGGAGGTCCATATGGCGCTAAATTGTTCCTAAAATCATGATTTGAATCAAATTAAAATTATAGTTAAATGTAAAAATCTATGTATATCTTGTACTTGTAAGGATTTGTTGTTTTTTATTATTACGAGTATGCAATTTATATATATCATATTTATATACATCATATTTTAATTGTTCTTGTTACCAATGATAAGATTATTCCAATTTTATAAGAATTAGGCTAGAATTTCTTTGGGATTAATTGAGATCCAATATGATCTCAAATAGCCGTTGGGCAAAGTAAAGGAAGCATATATGTAAACCTACAAAATACATATGCACAAAATTATACCATGTTTTGGGCAAAGTTTGTTTACTTGTTATAGTTCCTGAAAGTAAATAATAACATCAAAGGACTTTGTGGAAGCAAATTCAACAAAAAGCTGAAATAATGGCTAATTTTAACATATTCTCAAGACATGTACTCGCCTTTTGAACAAATCAGATCATTGTCATGGTTTTTTTAGTTCAAGTTGTCAAGGTATTGTAAGTTGCCCTATCTTTAGTGTTAATATTAAAATTTTAAATTTTAAATTTCTGATCTGAATTGTACTAGGCTTTTTGCATTATTAAGCACTATCATATTTTTCTTTCGTGCACGGCCCTGGATATTCATTTCACAGTAAATTTTACCATTCTTTTTGTAGGCCTATTTTATTTCTAATCAAATGCAAAATGTAAAGTTTATGCATTCTCGGTTATGTTTAAAAACAAATAACGATTTGAATTTGGAATAGAACCACCTCTTGGTAATATATTGTAATTTTTCATATTGCATTTTTTATAAATTTTCAATCGTGTTGAGTCGGATAGAGCTGCAAGCAATGGAAAATGAAAGTTTTTTGGTCCCGTCAGAAATTTGAACATCGATCGATTTTCAAGTAGCAAAAAATCATTTGTTGGGAACGAGAGTTCGTAACCAAAATCTAACCAATCGAGTTTTAACAATTTTAAAATTAATAAGTCATTAATTGATCATTTGTACCTGGAATATCAGAAGCGCATTGAAATGCGCACCTCCCTTCTCCAATACAATCCAGTAACGAAGGTCGGCGCGCTCTCGAGTTACCAGTAATTATTTTCCCCCAAACTGTGAGATCGTTACATCGGGTTCCCCTTAAATATTATTTCATTATTTCATTATTGAGGGGCCAGTTTGAAAGGCGGCCCGTGGCCAGTAAACTGGAGATGCTGGTGATTCCGAATGAATTATCTGTATTGTTGACAGTTTTAAGGAGCAATAGGCCTAGCCTACTTCTTTTCGTCTTAAAAATTATCTTGAATGTATCTTGAATGTTTATTAGAAAATGGGCTAAACGTCTCTGAACATTCGATTCTCAAAAGTAAAATATCCAACACCACCGTTGATTTAGCCACCTTTTACGTAGCAATACGCCTAGTCTACCTATTTCGTTATGAAAATAATCTTGAATGTTTATTAGAAAATGAACTAAGCCTCTCTGAACATTCTCATAATTGAAATATCTAACACCACCGTTTATTTAAGTTCGTTGCAAATTACGCACACCTGGCAGTACAAAATATATATGTACAGATCTATCATGTATAGGGCAAAGTTTATTTACTTGTTGTAATTCCTGAAAATAAATAATAACTGATCTCATTTTCAAAATAAATGATTATGTTAGTTCTGTAAGTTATTAATATCTGACTGAACGACTGAACTATAATATATGTTACCTCAAAGTAGTGGCCCTGTGAACTCAGTCCTACACGTGCGAATATTTATGTAATCAAATTTTGGCCTATGTCCAATAATAATAATAATCAGAACTCGGGTTAATGTTTTGATGTTGAGTTAATGTTCTAAAATCGGGTTACAAGCCCCCCCATCCGATCGTTATAAAACTTTATTAAGTCGTTCTGTATACGCCTGGGAAGGTTTTATCCTATTCCCGTGTTCAAAATTCCTCAGGGCTCCATCTTTTGTCGGGCTTGTAAATTTTCAATATTTAGCCATATAGAAGAATGTAAATAAACAAACTGAAGAAGGAACAGCTGTGAGTAATATACACAGTATGTCTTATAAGTGTATATAGCTATATTTTATAACGGAGTGGAAAAATGAACAGCTAAAAATAATTGACTGCCATTTTTAAAAGATATATTTAAGTATTTCTTTATGAATATAGATTCTTATAAATATCTAGGAGTTTTAATTACCACCTTAAATGATCAAGTCACGTTCAGTTTGTCAACAATAAAATCAGAAAAGGTACTTTGGTATTATACGGAGGCCACCCTCATACAGCGCGCTGCGGCGGTAATGAAACGTTAGGTTATCATAAATATGTTAGTGGGACTTTCCTCATTTCGTTACGAATCAAACGATACCAAATAAGTCATACTTTCGCTCGCCAAAACCCGTTGACAGGTGATGCGCGCGCTCCGGTCAACGACCAGACCTGGGCCTACTTGGAGGGGATTTGGCGGGCGAAAGTATGACTCATCTGGTATCGTTTGATTCATAACATAACAAGGAAAGCCCTATTAACATATTTATAATAACTTAACCTGACATAACCGACACAGCGCGCTGCATAAAGGTGGCAATCGGGTGTGGACAATAGCGGCGGTGATGACGTGAACACTCAATCCTCGCTGACATCGCTGCCTTCTGGGAGGCAGAACACAAATACCGTTTATCATAATTAAGTCAAATTTGGACAGTAAGTCGATCAAAGTACGTTCTTCCCAATGATGTAGTTATTTTTGGTACCCAGCAAAACAATCTCTCTAAAAACAGTGGCCATAATATCAAAGTACCTCAGAAAACATGTATGTGTTGGCCTCTAGACAGTGGTGTAGTGGTGCGGGAACGCGTGGGAACGGCGTTCCCACACTGGTTTTCAGAAACCCGGGAAAATCCCAGTGCCCCGTTTAGGGAAAATCCGGAAAAATAGTTTAAAATCCTATATTTCTAAACATTAATTAAAGAGTATAAAAATATAAAATATATATTTTAATGTCAATAATAAAGTGCAATACTTAACAAACATATTTGTAAATAAACACGATTTTACTCTATCTGTTTCGAAAGACAACCCCACTCTCGCTTGAACTTTGTATTGTGCACCGAGTACGGTAGACGGTGGCGGTAACGGTGACAAAAGCCCATACTACAGAAGAGGATGCATTTGCCGACTGATTGTAAACCTGATTTATCAATCTCGCAATGAACTTTCATTGTAATTAATCACTCTGTTTTTTCTCTGTTTTATGTTTTATGGATTTAATTTATTTCAGTTCTTTGCTTTTACTTGTCTAGATTATGTTATTTAAAAATGAGGTAATGTATGGTGTTTTTTGGAGGTTAACGACAACGTACATAAAAGTCATTGCAATTAATTACTCTGTTTTTTCTCCGTTTTATGGATTTAATTTATTTTAGTTCTCTGCTTTTTTACTTGTACAGAATATGTCATTTAAAAATTAGTTTATTTATGTTGCTATTTTGGGGGATAAGGTACATAAAAGTAGTTATTAACTTAATTAATAACCTTTTCAAAAATAACATTTTTGTGAGATAATAAATTTATTAAAGTTAGTTAAATATAAAAATGTAGACTACTGTTTTTATATTTTGCTTTAACAAAAATCATACAAATTATTAAATATTTTCTTGAAGCATCAGTAAATTCAGTGAGCTTAAAATACATAGCCTAATACGCATCCTATACGCATTCAGGGAAAAGGTATCTTAATTTGCAGAGAATTTGACAAATTAATATATTAAGCGTTCCCACACTGGAAAATTTGCCACTACACCGCTGCCTCTAGACAACCTAAATTATCAATAAAAATTAGTTTATCACGCTTACGTTCAATCGCTTATGTTCAATGAATTCAGCTCGAAAAACCAAACAATTTAGTAGTTTAAATAACTGCTCAGTGTCCATTGGTTACCGAGATATTGAAAGAGGTAAACACAGTACGTTGTCCCAATGTTAACCTTATGGGAAATTAGTAAAATTCTCTATCTCGCTTATTTCTCAACATATTTTAATAAAGCTTGGTTTCATCTAGATGACAAAAAAATTAACAAAAACCCGTTTGATATTAAGGTTAATTAATAACACTTACAAACTCGTTAACTTGGCAAACAAGCGATTAACGTTTTTACCTAGAATAACAAAATTTAAATAAAACAAAGAATGACGAGCTTACAAACAAAGTGGTTGGAAAAGACAAAACTACTCGGAAAGGGAGAACCACACGTGTGTCTACGGGGTTGTACCTCTCATTAACGTCAGGTAGGAATCACCCTGTTGATTGGAGAGACGGGGAAACATGTAAATAAAGGGGATGCGAGGGGAGCACAAAGCAGGGTCTGCTGTAACGATGCATCCTGGCGCTGGTCATTGGTGGGACGTCACTGGGAAAATAAAAAGAAAGCCGAAATGTCCTTGTGGTATGGAAATCTATCTTCTATATATATAAAAGCCAAAACAGTTGACTGACTGACTGACTCACTGATCACAGTTTCTCAAAAACTGTAAGACTTTGGGCTATGAAACTTTGCACGAATAATCTTTATAGGCTCTTGATGCGTACTAAGAAAGGATTATAAAATATAATCTCTCAAAAGGCTAAAATAGGGTATATTATAAAATTCAAGATGGCGGCCATTTTAGTTTTCAAAGCTTATTTTCTAAATCAATACTGGGCTTTGGGTCATGAAATTTCGCTAAAATATTCTTCATAGGTTCTAGATGCATACCAATGAAGTTTTTCAAAATGTTTTCTCTAAAAAAGCGGCAATAAGGTAAACAAAAAAATTCAAAATAGCGGCCGTTTTAGTTTTTAGAGCTACATTAAAAATTGTGGATGGAAGGTCTCTCGAATATTTTCAAGAGACAAAAAAATATATTTCATACGCCAAAAGAAATAACTATTCAAAACTATTACAGTTACTTTATATTATATATTATAAAGAAGAGGTGGTTTCTGTATGTATGTATGTATGTATGGGACAAGTGAACTGGAAAAATACTGAACCGACAGGGTTGAAATTTTACACAGAGGTAGATCTTGGACCTGGGAAACATATAGGCCTGTTCACTTCCTTAAAATCACCTCGGGCTACGCCCCGTGAACGTCGTTAGCTTCAATGTTTACATTTTATAAGGGTGTAAACATTCAAATACCGAAATGTAAACAACTGTGAATACTGCAATTTGACAGTTCAAAGAGCAGAAGTAAGATCAGCTGTAATTTTTATCGTGAGCAAAGCCGGGACAAGAAATATCAGTTTTAACTTGTTGGATGAATAACGCACAGCGACAAGAAATATTAGCTTCATGTTTATATCTTAACTTTTGGAATAATAACATAGCAACTGCTAGTACTGTATAAGGATCCGAGTTAAAGAGAAGTAAGATAGGATCTAAATAACACTTTTGGTTGTGCGATGAACTACACTTTTCAAATCTGATATTAAGTCAAACTAGCCTTACAGCAGCATACTAAATACTACATGACAAAAAATACTATGTTTATCAAAATACTACGCTTAAATACTACGTTTATCAAAATTAATGTAAGATAAAAATTAATGAAAGTAACGAATGCAAACGAGGAATTTAATTATTCGTAGTTTTAGGAAATTCGACAGTAAAATATCAGTTATGGAAGTGGATCTGCCCGTTGCAGCAGAACTGCATACTCAGCAAATTTCAAATGCGTAAAAACCTATTTCAATCCAATATAGCGAGATATGACATGTTTTTGTAATTTCCTTAAGAACTTGGCAAATGATAATGCAGGTTTGCTGCAACATGTCTGTTTAGATCAGGAGGTTTCAATTCAATATTTGGTAGATCTGAGCTAGAAGAAGATATGTACTAAGTTTTTTCCAAATATGTTTAGAAATTAGTAAGATATAGATATTTTTTATTGCCCATAAGGATAACATGGGGAATGAGTGTGTAGGTTTGCTGCCACGAAAAAAAAAATATATATATATGATTTTAGAGTAATGTACACTAGACCTCATCTAGATTAAGCCATAAAACAATTTTTTTTATTATAATGAAAAATAAGGGAGATATGGAATTTTACTCTTTCCATAAGGATAACATGGGGAAAATGTACTGTGTTAACTTTTCATTTTGGGGCCCCCAGAAGCAAGAAACAAAATTCGTTTGAATTTATATATATGTCTGTTAACACGATTGCGGTTGTAAATATGGCCCGATCTTAATGAAGTTTGGTACGCAGACGTGTAAATGGTAAGTGCTGGGACGAGTTCGAAACCAGCCCGATCGGACCACCAGAAGGGCGGTTAAAGGGGGACAAACCCCCTTTCAGAAATGGGTTTTTGAGTTTTTTACATCGAAAAATAAAAATAACCCAATTTTTGTTGGCACCTTTGAATTCAGCTCAAAATAACGAACAAATTAGTATCTGAATCACTGCTTTACGTCCATTTGGATACTGATATATTAAAAGTAGTAAACACAGTACGTTGTTCCAATGTTAACCTTATGGAAAATAAGTAAAATTCTATATCTCGCCTATTTCTCAACGCATCTTAATAAATCTTGTTTTGTGGCTCCATCTAGATGAGATCTAATGTTTAATAGTCTTAAATTCCCGATATTTCCGTTTTCGTGGCAGCAAACCTGAAAACTCATTTTCCATGTTATTTTCATGGGAATAACAAAAATCTATATTATCTTCTTCATTTCTTAACATATCTTGATAAAACTCGGTATATCGCTTCTTCTAGTTCAGATCTACTAAATATTGACTTAAAACCACCCAGTTTGAACATACCCGTTGCAACAAACCTGCATACTCATTCCCCATGATATTCTTAAGGAGCTTACAAAAACATGATAAATCTTGCTATGTTGGATAGCACTATGTTTTTTTGCATTTTAAATTCGCTGAGTATGCAGGTCTGCTGCATTGGGGGTATTTATATTTATAAGAGAAATCCTTGAAAACCCCATTTTGGGGTTATTCTCCCCCCTTCCGCTTGTCCGATCGGGATGGTTCACGAACTCGTCCGTGTGGATTACCACGTTATATGTTAGTACCAAATTTCATTAAGATCGGGCCATTTTTACGGCCTCTATCGTGTTAACAGACTTATATATATATTTATTTATATGTTTATGTCGAATATACATAAATTCGAATATAATAAAGACTTCGTATATACATAAATTCGAAGTAATTGTGTTTTTCCTTCGGGAGGCCCCTAAACGAAAAATTATCAAGGTCTCGGACTTAGGCCTTGCAATGACTACTACGGTAACCGCTTCTTCCCTATAGGGGAAATTCGCTAAAATGTTAGCGAATGTACCCTATAGGGAAGAAGCTATTACCGTAGGTCTCATGGTAAGACCTAAGCTCGAGACCTTGATAGCTTTTCGTTTTGGGGCCACCAGAAGCAAAAAACACCATTAGTACTTGCTGTAGCAGCAAACCTGCATACTCATTCCCCATGTTATTCTTATGGGGCTTACCAAAACATGTCAAATCTCGCTGTGTTGGATTGAAATATGTTGTTTTACACTTGAAATTCGCTGAGTATGCAGGTCTGCTGCAACGGGGGTATTTTTTTATTATCTCAACATTGTTTTCCGTATGACACATAGTTCGCACGAAAGTTATAAGAAAACGACAATTTTACTTTAGT
Source organism: Flexamia atlantica (assembly GCA_035578135.1). Classification (NCBI taxonomy): domain Eukaryota; kingdom Metazoa; phylum Arthropoda; class Insecta; order Hemiptera; family Cicadellidae; genus Flexamia; species Flexamia atlantica. The sequence continues at coordinate 10,993,264 of JAQJVK010000010.1, forward strand.
AATCAAAATTACGATTCCCTGTCACTCATTCCCTTTGTTAAACCAAAGTCATATAAAACAAATAAACTTATCGTGTGGTCATAAAACCTTATAAGACCCTGAAATATTGTACGTGTAGGGTGTTTTTTAAACGCAACCCATTTTAAGATTGAACAATGCACATATTAATATGAAACGAGTGTTATTTTGTTAATCTTTACATTTTATACAACCTATTATTTAAGTTTGATCACGTTTAGCTTACATTATGTGTTCAAACAATCCGCCTTTGGCATTTGTATAAAGTTATGCTCTCTCCATCAAATTCCCGAACACGTTTTGCAAGGTGCCTCTTCGAATTTCTCGCATTAAATTTGTTATGTTTGTTTCGAGGTGCTGAATATCCTGTGAATTGTTTTCGTTTACTTTTTATGTATTTCCAAATAAAATAATATAGTGTCAAATCCGGGGATCTTAGGGGGTAATAATCCTTCAACGATAAAATAAAGTTTTGGTTAAAAAAACACCGTGTACTAAACGTTTTTATCACAAAGCACAAAATACCTGAGAACTGTGTTATCGTTTGATTAAAATATTAAATAATCGGTAAGACTATTCAAAATTCCATAACAAGAAGAACAAAGGGGTAAAACAAAAGAAGGAAGGAACTGTGTTTTGGAAGGGTAGGCCATCAGAGGCGCAGCGCACGTAGCGCGGTGGCCGACGACTCTGACTCTAGCTATCCCAACCCTCGATAGCAAGACATAGCCGCGATCGACTGCGAGATTGCGACCTTTCAAAACTGCTTTGTAACACTCCCGAATTTAGAGGCTTGTACAACCGATTTTAGCGAATTTCCCCTAAAGGGAAGAAGCTGTTACTGTAGGTCTCATGATAAGACCTAAGCCCGAAACCATAATATTTTAGCGAAATTCCCCTATAAGGAAGAAGCTATTACCGTAGCTTACCATATCTCATGGTAAGACCTTAGCCCGAGACCATAATAACTTTGCGTAAAAACCATAATAAGACCATAATAACTTTAGAAAAACAAAAATAATCCAATTTTTTGTATCACCATTGAATTCCGCCCAAAGACACAAACAATTTAGTATTTTAAATCACTGCTCTATGTCCGTTGGTTACCGAGATTGAAGGGGTAAACACAGTACGTTGTCCCAATGTTAACCTAATGGGAAATATGTAAAATTCTATATCTCGCTTATTTCTCAACATATCTTGATAAAACTTGGTAAATGGCTTCTTCTAAAACTTGGTAATAGTATATCTACTAAATATTGAATTAAAACCACCCACTTTTTATTAAAAGTGGGTGGTTTTAATAAGGTTTGCTGCTACAGATATATTTATCTGTAGCAGCAAATTTGCATACTCATTCCCCATGTAATTCTTATGGAGCTTACCAAAACATGTCAAAACTCGCTATGTTGGATTGAAATATATTGTTTTGCATTTGAAATTCACTGAGTATGAAGGTTTGCTGCAACGGGGGTATTTTGTTTTGAGATCTCCAGATGCTAAAATCACCTTTCGTTCATTTTCATAAATGTGTGCGTGTCTTTAAGCACGATAACTCGCGTAAAAATGGTCCGATCTAAATGAAATTTGGCAGAGATATGTAAAGTAGTAATTATTCGGACAAGTTCGAAAACCAGCCCAATCGGGGCATAATAATAATAATAATAATAATAATAATAATAATAATTCAAATTCAAATTCAAATTCTTTATTTCTTGCATGCGCATGTATTGTACATAAGCAGTGCGTTCGTAACCCTCTAGCTTAGAGCTATTTGAGGGAAAAGCTTAATATATTTTTATTACATGCATATAATAACTTAATAGATATTTGCTTATTACAAAACTATACAAACTAAAACTATAACAATTATTTTATCTTGATCTACAAATCTTCTGATGGTCTAATATTTCAACCCATTCCAGAAACAAACATTTATCAAACAATTCCAAATTTAATGTATTTTGTTATAACAAATAACATGCAAAAATAAATAATTTAACAATAATAAACTATGTTTCTACATAACAAATAACAAGAATTAACAATGAATAAATATTTACGAGCAACAAGTTACCAAAACATCAAACACTACAATTTTATATATGTTCATTTAGTTTCAAATTAACCTCGGTTTTTTTACTCTATGAACTCTAACCCCTCTCCCTCTCGACTTTCACTTTCACTTTTCGCTTGAAGTTCAGTCCTCTAACCTGTCAAAACACTTGGCTGAGCCTATGATTTGATAGTGCATCTTAAAACGTTGCACATTGCCATTTTATTACAAATAAAATATGACAGTGTTATTTTATTATTCCCTCTTTACTTGTTCTTGTGTTTGATGTGTTACTAACCCATATAACAGTGTTTTGTGAATGTAAAGTGCCTTACTACTAACCAACTAACATTAACATTAACAAGGTAAGTAATGTCTCTAACCTTTCATTAACGTGCATCTAAGGATTGTTTAAATAATATAATTTTAATTCTCTTTTAACCTGACGAATATTTTCTAGATTCCTTAAATCTTCTGGCAAGGAATTCAATAAATGAGGTATTCGAAATTCTGGCAAATTTCTGCCATAGTTATTGTGATATCTTAGAGTTCTAAATTGGCGTTGTCTCATGTTATATCCTACTTCATTTATTAATCTATACTCATCTACAAAATAATGCTTCAGCAGATCTGAATACTTAGCTAAAGACTCAAATGACATCAATCCCAAAAGTTCTTTCGAAATATCTCCGAACAACAGTCTAATAATTCTATCCAAAATATTAGTAAGACGTTGTTTTGTGTATTCAGGTGCTGTGTAGTAGATTGTTATTCCGTAATAAAATAAACTTTGTACCAGAGAAAAATATATTACTCTTTTTATACTGACTGGAAAGCCACTTAGCCTAAAGCATTTAAACATAGCTATTCTTAAATTATTAGATACATTAGTTAAGTGAGTGTTAAATTTCATGTCAGAATCTAAATAAACTCCTAAGTGCTTAATATTATCACAAAAAGACAAAGGCAGGCAATTACAACTATCACTTGGCATATTATCACTTAAGCATAAGGTAGAATGACAAAATAGGCCTATCTGGATATTGTCTCTAACCTGCTTTTTAGGATTCTTAAATATAATAGCCTTAGTTTTACTTGAATTCAATTTTATTCCATTATTAAAGAAATATTTTACCGCTAAGTTAAGATCGTCTTGAATTTGTGATAAGCCTACTTGTAAGTTTGTATGTGTGACATAAAGAATATTGTCATCGGCGTACTGTAACAATTTGCTTTTGAACTTTATATTAGCCAAGTCATTGACATAAATATTAAATAAGACAGGAGAGATAATAATAATAATAATAATAATAATAATAATCTTTATTGCTGTAATTCCCGCAGCTTCCAGTTCCGGGAGGGGAGGGTGAAAGGGGATAAACCCCCCAAAAATGGGTTTTTTTTTAGATTTATATATTAAAATAAAAATTATAAAATTCTTGTTTGGATCATTTAATTCAGCTTAAAAAACAAATAACATAGAATTTTAAATTGTTGCTCTATGTCCATTAGTTACCGAGATATCGCTAGTGGTAAACACATTACGTCGTCCTAATTTTAAGCCTGGGAAATACATAACATTCTATATCTCGCTAATTTCTCAACATATCTAAATAAAACTTGGTATATGGCTTCATCTAGTTGATATCTACTGGATTATTGCAAAAAATATCTAAATTTCAAACTTCCATGGCAGCAAACCTGCACACTCAATTCCCATGTTATTCTTCTGGAGAAGATTGTTGTATGTTCATTTCAGGACTTAAGTTGATTTAACTTGATTTGAGACTCCGTCTAAATGATTTATTCCAGCATTTGAAACTCGGAGAGTATGCAGGTCTGCTGCAAGGGGGTTATTTGAGTTTCGCGTTACTCGTTATTGTCTTCATCTACTTATTAAACAGCGATGATTCGATTTGTTTTCTCAAGAAGAAACTTATCAGAAAACGATGACTCGATAAGTAATGACTCGAATAGTATAGAAATCGATTGTGTACCTAAAATAATTATTTTACATTTTGTATCGACTTTTTGAACATATGTATGTGTATGTGTTAGAGGCGAATTTTGAACAGTCATACCTTCAGAATATTAAGGATTCATTTTTTATAGTTTTACTGTTTACATTATCGATTCTGTATTAAACCCTTGAAGATATATAACACTTAATCAGGGGTTATGATGTAAGATAGATTGAGCCTCTAGTAGGTATTATCAAAAATATCTCTCTATAATACACCGTATATATCCCAATGATATTTTTAAGATACTTAAGCTTGTTTGTGCTCCGAAGATCCAACGATTTCAAAGAAATCTTTCCATAGAATAACGTTCTTTGTGAAGGGGTTTTTTTGGAATTAGTGAGTAAAGTAACTCCTACGGAAAGCTTTTTGTTACAATTCTCAAAGGGCTTGTGGCATCACAAACAGGGATTTGGTTCAATTAGGCATATGTGCGCAGGATACATTCTTACAGGGACAAGAAATATAAGTTTTTACTTGTTGGATAAATAACGTACAGCGACAAGAAATGTTAGCTTCATGTTTATATCTTAACTTTTGGAATAATAACATAGTAATTAACATTTAGAATAATTGACCTGGTGTATTCTATGCATTGAAATTGAAATTCTTCTTTATTCAGTAAAAATACATACAAATAAAATAACATGCATAAATATACAGCTGAAAATATTTCCCCACATGGGCAGAGAAGCCTGTGTGTGGGGAAAGAGTCTGTCAGTCATTATCCGATTAAATACTTAAAAGAAGACAAATAAGGAAATATATATGCAGAAACAAACAAACTGACTTAAGGTAAACCATGCATGCACATAATCAAATCATGCATGCATCATTTATCAAAACCGAGTGTTCTAAACACCCTTTTCCCTCACCTGCTATGTTTAGACGCTTTTTACCCCATGTAATTATAGAGAGAAAAATTAGTCTCCCAGCGAGAGTAAAGTACAGTAATCACTTTGTCTCCCGGCGGGTGACAAAGTAAACCCTCAAGAATAACAGGGAACAAAATTTAAAAATCTAAGTATTACGGAAAATAATTTCGAACTGCATTAATTGCATTAATAAACCAAAATCGAGCGGCTCATAATGGGATCAAACCATTTAATCGATGGACTATAAAGCTTATTAAGATTCGACGATATTAATAGTTATTTGTGCATCTAGGGACTAAAGTGCAACTTTTTCTCCTTGAGGGAAACTGTTGTCGCCCGATGGCGAAGCCGAGGGCGACAATTTCCCGAGGGAGAAAAAGTACTTTAGTCCTGTGATGCACACAATATTTTTCCTCCACCTACACCATTAACAATAACTAGGTATAACACTGTAACTTTACCTTCAGCTGATCCTTTGCTTCAACAAACTGCATTAAAATCACATAGCCTATATAAATGAGTAATGCAAGGTATTTAGGCTTTAATTTTAACCATTTTATTTACACTCTTCTTAAAAAATACTCTAGGCCTAACTTATTTATTCACAAATATGCAGGAATATAGCCTAAACTACAGCAAACTCAAAATGGATACGCTGTCCTGCAAACAACGGAAACGGACGGTCAGATGCTGTGACACTCTCTTCAACATAGAGAAATAAATTGAAATCGACAGTGTTGCCATATTTTCTCACTGTCCACCGCGGCGTTGCCGGATTTCTTCCCATGTATTTCTTATGAGATTACTTTTAGTCCCATGGGACTAAAAGTAGATTACTTTTAGTCCCGTGGGACTAAAAGTAAGTAAGTAAATCCCATGGAGTATAAACTAGTACTTTAGTATTCTGTTCCAGGGACTAAAAGACGACTATAGATAGTAGGCGGAGGAAAAATAGTTTTGCTGTTCTCTCACTTCAATTCAACAAAATATGCAAAAAGGTATTGAGATTATATATCTGCATAGCATTTCTGTCATTTTTTAAAAACTTATTCGAATCTTTAGTCGTCTTTCAAGATTTTATCAGTTTTAAATTACTGTTCAAAGAACGGTAAGTCATTCCTAAAGTACTACATTACATCCCTTAATATTGCCTATCTTTTCATCAACAAATGCACTGTAACAATAACTGACTCCAGTATAACCTCCTTGTTTTGAGTAATTTATTTCGATTCAAGTCGTTGAAGCATTTTGAAAATCACGGGCATTAGTTAGTTATCCAGTTATCTAGTTAGTTTTCCGGTTTGCTCGTTTATTTTAGGTATCGGCAATATGGCTACCAACATGGCAGCGCCCGCGAAAGCTTCACTTTGTTTCAAGATGAGCAGTCTATATATTTTAAAGGTCGTTGTTTTCTACCATCATTAACGTAACTCAGTACATCCTTGATTTCCGGTCCAGAATTGTAAAACAGGTAAACTATCGTTGCGTCGCCGGCGCCGTCGCTCCAGTTTAGTTTGGTAGCATTTGGTTCCGTTTGGTGTTGCTAGTTGAGTGCTTTTCCCGAACACGTGAACCGCTCCACCTATGTTAGGTTGTTTTGACAACCATCATCGTTACAGTTGTTATTCATATTGAGAGCAACAGCTTTTTAGACGCATGTGATGAGTGGCCACCGGTCTGACACTTTAATGGAGCCAAGTGGTAAGCTTATTGGAGCGGGTTAGTTCGAAGCACTTTAGTTAGATGTCGTTGTAAAAACATGGTTTTCTTCTTCTTCACTGAATCAGCCAATCAAAACCACGATAACGATCTGCTAACTTCCTATTCCGTTTCCCCTGATTTTCTGTCACGACGCGACGTGTACACAACCATAACGAGTTGGAATTAATTTGAGTGTGGGAAAATACCTAAAGTACGTTTGCAGAAAGTTGTTCTAGTGTAAGTTGTTTCGCGAAATACTGTACTGCGTGATTCATATTGTGCTTAAAGCTATTGATGGAAAATAAGTACGTAGATGTTTACATAAAAGCGCTTAGTAAAAATTAACTAAGTTAATTTTTATTAAGTGCTTTTATGTAAACATCTACGTATTTATTTTCCATCGGTCGCTTTAAGAATCACTCAGTACAGTATTTCGCGAAACAACTTGCACTAGCGGCAAACGTACTTAATCAATTTAATCTAAACAAATCGGTAAAGTCATTAAAATTGAAAGTCTAGCAAACAAAACAAGAAAACGAAAATATAAATATAAACAAAGCAGCGACGACGATCGATATGTCGCATCGACGACGATCGATATATCGCATCGATCTTTTTAGTTCGTAGCACTTGTATCAGACAGCGCTACTGTTCCCTTACCACCGAGTTAACATGGAAGTGCCAACTCTTTACGAAGTTCATTATTACTCTATGGAGTGGCCAAAGATACCACCATTTTGAAATATTTATTAACATTGTTGTAGCGATCATCATCGTTAATAGTTATTATCGAAATTGATGTTTTATCACACGTGCTTGATGGACAAAGATGTTATGTTTTCTTCTTGGAAAATAAATTTTTAGCGAATTTCCCCTATAGGGAAGAAGCTATTACCGTAGGCCTCATGGTAAGACCTAAGCCCGAGACCATGATAACTTTTCGTTTTGGGGACCCCAGGAGCAGAAAACACCATTCGTTCGAATTTATATCTATATATATAAAGGAGAAGGGGTTTTCTATCGGACGGCAAATCTCCAAAACTATAAGACCTAAACAGTTGAAATTTGGCACATGTGCTCCCCTTGGGTCTTAGATGCGCACTAAGAAACGGTTTTAAAAAATTCCCAAAGGGTTTTGCCCTATGGTACTTCAAAGTTTTAATGTTAAATTATAGGTAAGGATATAAGGTTGCCATGGCAACCTTAAGAAGTATGACAAATTAAATCTTAAAAAAAGGCAGGGGAAGTTTTTATGTTTTTCAACGGGTGAAACCGTGTTGATCAGCTAGTATATATATATATATATATATATATATATATATATATATATATATATGAGAGTGTGTGTGTGTGTGTCTGTGAGCACGATAGCGGCCGTAAAAATGGTCCGATCTTAATGAAATTTGGTACAGACATGTAGAGTAGTAATCCCTCGGACGAGTTCGTAAACCAGCCCGATCGGACTACCGGAAGGGGGGGTTAAGGGGGATAAACCCCTCCAAAAATGGGTTTTTTGAGATTTTTACATAGGAAAATAAAATTTATCTAATTTTTGTTGGCACCATTGAATTCAGCTCAAAAAAACAAACAATTTAGTACCGTGAATCACTGCGCTATGTCCATTGGTTACCGAGATATTGAAAGTGGTAAACACAGTATGTTGTCCCAATGTTAACCTTATGGGAAATAAGTAAAATTCTATATCTCGGTTATTTCTCAGCATATATAGATAAGCTTCTTCTAGTTCAGATCTACTATATAATGAATTGAAACCACCCAGTTTTAATATACCTGTAGCAACAAACCTGCATACTCATTCCCTATGTTATAGATATGATGTTATTGACCAATTTGTACAGAAATACAAATCCAAGAGACCTTGTGTTCAATGCTGGAACCCTGAAGTCAATCATTTGCAGCAAATTGGGACCGATATGATGTTATTGACCAATTTGTACAGAAATACAAATCCAAGAGACCTTGTGTTCAATGCTGGAACCCTGAAGTCAATCATTTGCAGCAAGTCGGGACAGCTATGATGTTATTGACCAATTTGTACAGAAATACAAATCCCCCGCCGGGGTGAGGGATGTTGCGCTTTCCTAGTTTCGCAGTTTCCTCTCAGGTCGCGAACAGCGGGTGCGAATGAGCGATGTCTCGGCTCTGCTTAGCCAGTGTGTCCCACAAGGATGTCCAGGGTGTCCCACAAGGATCGGTGATTTCAAGTGTGGTTTTTAGCGAATTTCCCCTATAGGGAAGAAGCTATTACCGTAGGTCTCATGGTAAGATCTAAGTCCGGGTCCACTATAACATTTCCTTTTGGGGCCCCCAGAAGCCAAAAACAATATTCGTTCAAAATTTTATATATATATATATATATATATATATGTGTGTCTGTTAGCACGATAGCGCCCGTAAAAATGGTCCGATCTTAATGAAATTTGGTACAGACATGTAAAGTGGTAATCCCTCGGACCAGCCCGATTGGACCACCGGAAGGGGAGGTAAAGGGGGATAAACCCCCCTAAAAATGGGTTTTTTGAGTTTTTTACATAGAAAGATAAAATCTACCGAATGTTTGTTGGCACCATTGAGTTCAGCTCAAAAAAACAAACAATTTAGTATTTTGAGTCACTGCTCTATGTCCATTGGTTACCGAGATATTGAAAGTGGTAAACACAGTACGTTGTCCCAATGTTAACCTTATGGGAAATAAGTAAAATTCTATATCTTGCTTATTTCTCAACATATCTTGATAAAACTTGGTAAATAGCTTCTTCAAGTTCAGATCTACTAAATATTGAATTCAAACCACCCAGTTTTAAAATACCTGTAGCAGCAAACCTGCATACTCATTCCCCATACTATTTTTATGGAGCTTACCAAAAAATGTCAAATCTCGCTATGTTGGATTGAAATATATTGTTTTGGATTTGAAATTCGCTGAGTATGCAGGTCTGCTGCAACGGGGATATTATATTCATACTTAGTCAAAAAAAACTGTTTTAGAAAATAGGTTAAGAGATTTAAATTAGTATTTTCAACCAAGGGATAGGAAGATGAATTGGATGATATTTTATTCCCTGGGAAATATAAAAATGATTTAATAACACTTCTTGGCTAAGGATATCAGGCTTTGCACTTGCGTAACAATCGAATCGTAACGGCCAAATCATCATCATCATTTTTACAATCCAGTTTGACAGATTATTCGATTGTAAACAATCGAGAAAACAAAATTGTTTTCTATATCGATTTGCTGTTGTAGAACTGGTTCGAATATTCCAATAGTAGTTTATGCAACGATTGTATAATAAATGCCTTTAAGCCACGAGTGAGATGTAAGTTAGAACATAAGCGAAGCGAGTGTTCTAAATATCTCACGAGTGGCTTAAAGGCATAATACAATCGTTGCATACACTATTTTATCAACGACCAACAATATGCGACAAAATTTCCCCCGAAGTTAAACAAAACTCATGACTTTTACTAATGATGGAATAGGTCAACTAAAATTTGAGGTTAGGCAAATAAGCAGACTGAACCATGAATCGTTGTGGAATAATCAGCTGATGGGATAAGTAAACTCAAACATGAATCGTAATGCAACAATCAGCTGATGTGCGAATTGCGTTATTATTATTATGACACTACTTCCGTCAAATGCCGAGCTCTCATTGGTCTAGAACCAGTACTCTAAAGTGACTCCAGTACTCTAAAGTCGTCATTAGAGTACTGCTTGGTCTTTGGTGTTTTAATGTATATCATTATAATGTTTATTGTAATACCATAATTGGTGCTTATTGCAATGGTCGTAGATAAAATAATGTATCTATATATCGATGTTTACACATAACCTAATCAACTCAACTACAACAGTTGTATGGGAATGTTTCATAAAATTACAGTTTTACAATTCTACTGGTCTATAGGCGATATTAGGAAACAACAGACATTCTAATCAGCTGTTGAATTAAAATACTTGTCGTTATATACCGATGGTAATAGCAATCAATTTTAAAACTTAAACCACCGAACGGTGAGCGGCCAGGATCAACTATTTTAGCTGAACTATTTCAGTTTTAGTTATTACAGTAGAGTCCCACAAACCCGGACTAATATGGACCGAACGGAGGGTTTGTGAAATTTCCGAGTTATCGGGAAATGAGTAAAAATAAGAAAAAATAAGAATAGTTTCTGTTATTTCTATAAGAAATCATTTATTTATTGCATAGTAAAAAATACAAAAACTATATTATCAGTTACAAAAAAACTTAAAGAAAAACCAAAACTGTTTTATATGTGTCACACCGTGCTCTGGCCTTGAATCTCATGCACTTTATTGCTCTGGCAGGCTTTCCGAGCTATCCAGAATTCCGGGTTATCGAATTCCGGGTTTGCGGGACTCTACTGTATAGCTATTTTTTCGATTTTTTCTATTTTAGCTCGAGTAATAAGGTATCTTTATGGACCTACATTGTAATACGAAATTTATTTATCAATTTTGTGAAAACTATCATTTTTCCATCACAGTGAAAATGTATTCGACAAGTGGAACGTGGGACGTGTCTTATTCGCCAAAGCGCTAGGAATGATCCGATACATTCTGTAGTAGCCTATCCCTAATTCTCCAAGCTTGCAAGACGTCTAGAATACTCGAGCTTGAGCTCACACTAGCCACAAATTAGAGCACCCCTCAAGCCAGATCATTAACCAAGTATGCACCGACTCGAGCTCAACAAGCATGGGGGGGCAACATCGCTGTATATGTTGCACCTAACTCTATGTAATTTCATTCACGACGTCATGTCGTTGCGAGCATCGGCTATTGAGTATCTTCCTTCCCTGTATACATAGATCTGTTTGAATAAGCCCGAGGTTGCAATAGGACGCTGGGTATATTATAAATGTATATACAGGGTGTCCACTAAAAACGTTTCGGGATTCCGGAATGTGATTTCTTACTTCTGCATTAAGAAATACCTCGTTGCAGCAGACCTGCATACTCAGCGAATTACAAATGCAAAACAACATATTTCAATCCAACATAGCGAGATTTGACATGATTTGGTAAGCTCCATAAGAATAACATGGGGGATGAGTATGCAGGTTTGCTGCTACAGGTATATTAAAACTGGGTGGTTTTAATTCATTATTTAGTAGATCTGAACTAGAAGTTGCTATTTACCAAGTTTTATCAAGATATGGTGAGAAATAAGTGAGATATAGAATTTTACTTATTTCCTTTTTAAGGTTAACATTGGGACAACGTACTGTATTTACCACTTTCAATATCTCGGTAACCAATGGACATAGAGCAGTGATTCAGGATACTTAATTGTTTGTTTTTTTGAGCTGAATTCAATAGTGCCAACCAAAATCGGATTATTTCTATTTTTCTATGTAAAAAACTCAAAAAAACCATTTTTTGGGTTTTATCCCCCCCTAGCCCCCCTTATGATGGTCCGATCGTGCTGGTTTTCGAACTCGTCCGAATAATAACTACTTTACACGTCTGTGCCAAATTTCATTCCAATCGGACCATTTTTGCGAGCGCTATCGTGCTTACAGACACACACACACACACACACACACACACACACACACACACACACACACACACACACATATATATATATATATATATATATATATATATAAATTTTAACGAATAGTGTTTTTTACTTCTGGGGGCACCAAAACGAAATGTTATAGTGGTCCCGGGTTTAGGTCCTACCAAGAGACCTACGGTAATAGTTTCTTTCCTATAGGGGAAATTCGCTAAAAAGTTGATATGAAGTTATGCTCTAAAATACATATTTACCCAGATATCCGCCATTTTGTATTTTTCACAAATATCTCTGAATTTCTTTTGGCCAACTTTTTTTAAAACTCGGTATGTATCTATAACCAGTTAAGCTCATGCAAAAATAATCACGATCGAATTGTAAATTTCTAAATGGCTGAATATATATGTATTCTGAATTGTATTTAGAACTTGTTTTACCCTCTTGGGTTTTCCAAGGGCCTGTTTTGACAAGTATTTTGAAATAATGAAATGAAATAATGATTTATTCCAGCACTTATCTACAATAATATTGCAAAAATCCTCTCTATGGAATGAAACAAGTATTTGTGGTCAGCTGAAAACAAAACAAAATGAAATACAACTGTGAAGTTCCAGAGTCCAGGTATTTCCGGTTAATTCCTGTGAGCCGCGCACTGTGACGGTTGTATCAGACACAGCTACTTACACTATTGGGCGTAGAAAAATAAAATAGAATTCTAATTTATTAGAAGTGCTAAATCTTGAGAAAACAATCAATTTTTTTACATCAAAACAAAAAACTCTTAAGCTATTGGATTCTTTGATCAAAATTGGCAATTTATTGAACAAAAAAGGACCGCTATAACCAAAGGAGTGCTTAAAAGAAGACTTGTTTACCTTAGGAGTTCTAAATATTCTACGATTTATATTTCTTGTTATATACAAGAGGTCATTAGTACCGATGTTGCCACTTCTCAGCTAGAATAACCTCAAAACTAATTATATAAATGTTGAATAGGCGAAATTTGTAATTCTGAAAATAAAGTAAAAGGGCTATCACGAATACGCTTTTTTAGAATGCAGTAATCCTCAAAAATGATTTTGGAGCACCCGAAGCTTTTTGATAAGATACTTATAGGTTCCGCCCCAACAAACAATGCCGTACTGTAATGTTGAGTTGATCAAACTATAATACAAAGCTCTTAACAAATTTTCAGAACAAAAATTCCGTAAAGAATAAAACTTCCTTATCGGAGATTTTAGTTTCTTGTGCAAAAAATTATATATTTGTCCCAGTTCAATTGTTCATCCAAATGGACTCATTACCAATCGGTTCACAACTACAGTTTACTTCACATGAATTATAAACGTGATATCGCAAATCTAAATCATAGTCGAAACCCTTAAAATCAAAATTGACATACTTTGTCAACATTTATTTGCATTTTGTTTACTTAAAACCACTTTTTAATAGTTTTAAGTCGTCATTTACAAAGTTAAATAGTGTTTGAATATTTTTATGAGAGTAAAAAAGAACAATATCGTCTGCGAAAGCGGTTTTCCGTTTGAATTTAATTCAAGGAGATATGAAAATAAAAAAGCACACTTTAAATCACCGATCCTTGTGGGACACCCTGGACATCCTTGTGGGACACCCTGGACATCCTTGTGAGGCACACTGGAAATCCTTGTGGGACACCCTGGACATCCTTATGAGGCACCCTGGACATCCTTGTGGGGCACCCTGGACATCCTTGTGGGACACCCTGGACATCCTTGTGGGACACACTAGACATCCTTGTGAGGCACACTGGAAATCCTTGTGGGACACCCTGGACATCCTTATGAGGCACCCTGGACATCCTTGTGGGGCACCCTGGACATCCTAGTGGGGCACACTGGACATCCTTGTGGGACACACTAGACATCCTTGTGGGACACCCTGGACATCCTAGTGGGACACCCTGGAATCCTTTTGGGGCACCCTGGCTAAGCAGAGCCGAGACATCGCTTATTCGCACCCGCTGTTCGCGACCTGAGAGGAAACTGCGAAACTAGGAAAGCGCAACATCCCTCACCCCGGCGGGGGATTTGTATTTCTCTACAAATTGGTCAATAACATCATATCTGTCCCGATTTGCTGCAAATGATTGACTTCAGGGTTCCAGCATTGAACACAAGGTCACTTGATCTATTCGCAAGGGGCCAACATGCGACAAGCTACAGCCAAAATACAAAGAATTCAAATGATTGGGAACCAGCACTGTAGGCAGGTTGATTTCTTCATTGACAGCAGCCTGCAGTCACTGAAGATCAAACTAAAAACTATCTTGCATGAACGATTCTGAACCAGGTTCTTTGTATCGTAATTTCTCAAAATATTGCATGCTATTACTCAAGGTAAAATAACAGTTATGTAGTCCAGACAGTTGTTTCCTTAAAATACCTTATTGCATTATGTAGTAACTTTTTCTCGATGCTTTGAAATTGTTTTCTGACTTGATTTCTAGTTAAAACATTCTTTTTTTATAAAACTAAGATTTTTTATAGTTAGTATTAGCATGCAATACTTTTAGCGAATTTCCCCTTTAGGGAGGAAGCTATTACCGTAGGTCTCATGGTAAGACCTAAGCCCGATACCATGATAACTTTTCGTTTTGGGGCCCCCAGAAGCATTAGTTCGAATTTATATATATATATATATATATATATATATATATATATATATATATATATAACGAAGCTGCATACTCATTCCCAATGTTATCTTTATGGGAAATACAACAATATATATATATATATATATATTGTTTTATATATATATATATATATATAAAACGAATATATATATTAGCAGTTGCCCGTGGCTTTTCTCTCGATAAAAACTGTAACTCCCGCTGCCCAAATGAAGATATGGCCCCATACTGAGTTCATGATGAAACAGATAAGGTAAAAAAAGAATGACGACTTTAATTTAACTAACTAAATTTAATCTAACTTTTATATAGTACATATCACCTAAAAAATCAACTAAACAACCATAAAATCATTATGAAAGTAACCAAATTATAAATCAGCTGTAAAATCGTAACCATATGTGAAGCTGAACCACCTGCTTGTTGAATGAACATTGAAAACTAAACAAAAGATCATCCATTCCACTTGCGTAGGAAAATTTATAAACTTCGAAACCATATATACATATATATGTATATATATATATATATATATATATATATATATATATATATGTCTGTGAATACGATAGCGGACGTAAATATGGTCCGATCTTAATGAAATTTGGTACAGACATGTAAAGTGTAAAAAACTCGGACGAGTTCGTAAACCAGCCCGATCGGCCCACTGTGAGGGAGGGTAAAGGGGGTTAAACCCCTAAAAAAATGGGAGTTTTCAGCTCGAAAAAACAAACAATGTAGTATTTTGAATTATTTCACTATACCCTTTAGTTCCCGAGATATTGAAAGTGGTAAACACTGTATGTTGTACCAATGTTAACCTTATGGGAAATAAGTAAAATCTTTATCTCACTTATTTCCCAACAAATCTTGATAAAACTTTTTATAAATATATTATTTATTTCCCAAATATAGTACGGGGGGGGAGTCACAAACATGGTTTGTAACTTCATCTGGATGAGATCTAATGTAAATTAGTATAAAACCCCCGATACTTCCATTTTTGCCGCAGCAAAGCTGCATACTCATTCCCAATGTTGTCTTTATGGGAAATACAGCAAATTCTATATCTTCCTTATTTCTAAACATATCTTGATAAAACTTGGTATTAGTTCTTTTAGTTCAGATATACTAGATATTGAATTAAAACCACCCTGTTTTAATACACCTGCTGCAGCAAACCTGCAAACTTATTCCCCATTTTATTCTTATGGAGCTAAAATAACATATCTAATCTCACTCTGTTGAACTGAAATATGTTTTTATGCATTTGAAATTCGCTGAGTATGCAGATCTGCTGCAACGGGGGTACTTATCGGTACTTTTTCTAGTTTTCCACTAATTTCCACCATTCTTGCTTCTAATCCTTCGGCATATTATATTTGAATATTTTTCTACAGTTATTGTTTTTTCTTGTTAAACATCCAAGTCAATCGTCGTTAAAATATACCTTGTTGCATTTGTTGAATTGTTGATATTTTTGCATTTATTTATTCGTCATTTATATAACGCATCTTAACTAATTTCACAATATTTAAATCATAAATCTGTTTAAGATTCTCGTACATTTTTCCATACTGTTCATGAATTTGTCGCATGCATTTATGAGGTTGTTCTAGTTGTTATGTTAATTTATTCACTGTCTTTGCATGGAATGTTATGGTAACATATATAAAACTGCAAGAAACTCAGTACTTTTTCATTTTAAACTATGTTTTTATGTGTATGTGTGATTTGTATACTAAGGAAATCGTTGAAATAAATAAATGTGAAAGAATATAGATATTTACTCCACCTTGTGTATTCAATGTGCATACAACGTTGCAGGGACGGGCATCACCGCCGCGCCGTCGGGGTGCCCGGTGGACGGTGTGTGGCCCACTCGACCATCCCCAACATGATTACCCAGTAATTACATTAGACAGAGCTGTTAATGAGTAAACAAGATGGCGGGGCGATCATCGCATGGGTCGAATGTGAAATTAAACATCCACATATTGCCACCGAACTTTGACTGCAGTTATTTTAACTTGCCTTCGAGAGCTATGGGTAGTTCTCTTTGATTTCCGTTGTGAATAGCTAAACAAAACTACATAAAAGCGTCGATTCATACAACTGATGGTCACGTTTTAAAAATAAGTGTAAATAAAGGGGGAAGATCGTTTTAAAATATACATGGCTCAAAAACTTATTTATAACATTATGGAAGTTAAAATTTAAGTAAATATACTATTGTAGCGGTAATACTTTGGTAGCTTTTTTTAAAAAAGATTATACGTGTTATTCACTGAGATAAATATATTATAGTAAACTTAGGACTTTAACAAGTTCATGTCTTGGAATCACAACTAACATAACCTTAAACTAACACAATACGATAGCAGTCATAGCAAAAAAACAACTGTGTTCTATGTTTATATGGGTAGATCCCAATGAATAACAGTAACAGTATTGCCAACCAAAGTATGATAACGTACATACAACCTCCATTTGATAATCTACAATGCAGAATATAGTGCGTGCAACTTTAGGTTGGTAATACTGTACTTCTTTCCCCAGTATTTTTCCTACGTGAGTACTTCATGTTTGTTTTCCTCTGTTTATTTTATCCTCTCCAACCCTTTATAATGAATAGGCCATTAGTTAGTTTCAAAATAAATAGAGTTTCATTGTACAGTAGAACCTCGCTAATCCGTCACCTACGGGACCGGGGGCATGGTCAGAACAGCAAAAAGGTCGGATTATCGGATGAACTCATTTTATTGACATGAAAACGTACAAAAACTGTATTTCGATCAGAAAAAATGCATTAAGAGTGTTTAACAAGCTACTGTACTGTAAAAAACAACATTAGGACAAAAGAAAACTAACCGCACCAAATGTTATTGCTCTACTGAACGATATACGCACTCCTAATGAGTAATACGTCATCGACAGGAGCCAACGTGAACGGAGGAATACACTGGAAATGTAAACAAACATCAATTTTCAATTGCGTGGTCGGACTAACCGATGAGAAAACCCCGCTGAGGGCGAACTAGCGGAGGCCTATTTCCCCGGCAGCATGGTCGGATTAACCGAGGAGTCGGACTATCGGAGGTCGGACTAGCAAGGTTCTACTGTAATTTTGTTAACAAAACTATTTTGTATACCTACATATAATTAATAGTTTGTGATTAGTTAATTTAATTATGTTAGTTGTTCTTATCTTATTAGTACATTCCCTCAAACTAATAACTAACGCCAATTCTTAAGGCCCAAACCGTCCATAAGCCCAATGCTAAAATTAACATTAGTCTTATGGACGGCGCGGCGTGGGTCTCAAGAATTAATTGGGGCCAGCTATACCTAGATGCCCTACGTGATACGGTTAACCTATATATTTTAAACACAATGTTTAAGAAGAGTTTCTACTTGAAAATAACATTTGTGACATATAAAATTACTGTTTCTATTACAAATTAAGCCTAAAGAAAGTTGTATTAAAATAGTAAAAAGATTGAAGGTGAGAACCCGATACTATACTATTACCGTGATCTGTAAATTGCTAATATTGATCAAAATCATAATGTATTGTAGGTATTTTTAAGTACAAAGGGTGCAGCTGGATCTGCTATAAAATAAACCAATAGTAAATACGGCAAAGTGTTCGATTCAGGGGCGACTTGTCGCCCCAAATATTTGCGTTTCTCCCTGTGATCGGCAACATTGCAGGTTCTGCAGGAGGCAAATCAGTGTGCGGACATGTCTAGCTCTGAAATTCCCACAGAATGAGGCGTGTAAAAATGATCATTGTCGAATATTAATAATATTTTAAAGTCCCTCAAAATATTCTGTGCTGAATACTGAAATTGGCTACAGAATTATATCGTCATAAAAGTTTTACCATCCATTTTTAGCCCCTGAGCTGCACGATTAAAATATTGTAAGACTTCATTACATACGGTGTAACCGTCAGGACAGCTCAAAATGATTTAAACATGAAGAATCAGAACATGTTTCGACGTAACCACGTCATCTTCAGCTGATTGAAAGATGTGAAGATCATTGTCGGCTGGATGGCTTCGTCAATGAATAAATTTAAAAACACATACACATAACATCGAACGAAAAAATGTTACGAACTGAAAACATTGAGACAAAAATACACAGGCCTGTTTTAATTACTGAGGACACGTCGCGCCGGCGCCGCGGCGGTACTGGACAGGTGCGGTGTTTGGATTTCTGGAGTTCCAGTGCGTGTTGTACTTGTACAAGTCTTATAAGATTGCCTGCATGGAAACGCGAGTCATATACAGATCTAATTCCCCAACGTTTCACAAGGGACCGCCGGACCTCGCCCCCCCCCCCCCCGCTGGGGGTATTCCATAGGGTCCCAGACGTACGATAACTATCGTATTTGTGCGATAATTTCTCTGGATTGTAAGATGTACGATAGTACTTCTTATCGTACGCGAAAATGTAAGATAATTTTGGATAGGTGCAACTGCAAAAAATATTTAAAAAGAAAACCAGGCTTATATTGTTGGACCAGCTATTTTGCTTCGTAATTGGACAAAGACATCCATTGGAATCTCGTATTTTCTGCTGTCTGTTACTACTTCTCATATTCATGCAGCGAGCGGGCGAATGGTCTTTGTTTATATGTTTAGTAGTTTTTACATATTTTATGGTAATTTGGGTTTATAAGAAGTTTTTCATTTGTTTTAATACAATAAGCTAAGACAACTTAAACTTAAACTTAAGTAGTGCTACCCATCAGTATGAAAAAGAGGGAAAGACATTGTCTTTGAAGAATAAATAATGCTGAGTTAAACCACAGGTGAATACCATTATTATAGATAAACGTAAACTTTCGTACAAATTGTAACACAGTTATTTATTTACGCATTTGTGAAAATCAGATAAGACTTTAATTTATTGTTATAACTATGAATATGCCAATTCAATTTCATTTTTTCCCTTTGTAATTAATCATAATTTTTATTTTATTGTTTCCATTTCAATGTGTGTATTTTTTTAATTCGTACATATGCCTATCAAATTAGGAAATATGCTGATATATTACATCGTACCATAAAGATTGTTTACTTCTACGTAATTAAATCGTATTGGTACCTTTGTACGATAATTTTGCAGAAAATACGATAGTTTTAGCAGCTGGCGTACGATGATGGGATTTTAAAATCTGGGAATCCTGCTTTGGTTGTGATCCTCTTTTCGGTCAGCCGCACATGGCTGCCTCCATAAACCCGGCGCTTGGATCCGCCCCTGCCTCGGACTCTCTTCCCATGTATATTTCATATCGCAAAACCCCGAAAGAATGATACGGTACCTGTTTGCCCCTCTGGGAAAATATCCTGCCGACGCCCTTTTGAGAGATTGAGTGAGTCAGTAAATGAGCGAGGGAATGAGTTAGAGGAAGAGAGTGAGTGAGTGTGTGAGCGTGTGTGGGAGGAATGCTGTATACAGGGTGTCCCATAAGTAAAGTGCCAAACTTCGGGGATAGGTTATATGGGTTAAAATAAAGATAAAATTAAGAATAACATTTTTTCCAAAAACGCTTTATTTACCAGATATCCGCCATTTTGTATTTTTAACAAAATTTTTTTTATCTCCCAAGTTTTTGAATCGATTTTTTTGAAACTCGGTATGCACCTGTATCTAGTCGAGGTTAGTTTATGAAAAAATAATGAGCATGATTAAATAATAAATTTCAAAATGGCGGCCGTTTAAAATCTTTAAGTTGAAATTATGAAAAAACGGTACGTTTTACAAAAGAATATAAGGGATATTAATTTTTAGAAAATTTTATTTCCCATCTAATGACACCAAATTTATGAAAATCGGTTAGTAAACAACTGAGTTATGATCGTATTTAGCTAGTGAGGCAGCATTTTTTGAAGCAAAATAGTCCATTGTTGCGCTGAGCCATGCGCTAATTCGACCATAACTCAGCTGTTTGTGAATCGATTTTCAAAATTTTGGTATTGTTGGAATGGAAATAAAATTTCCTAAATATTATTGTTCTTTATATTTTTTTGTAAAATGTACCATTTTTTCGGTACTGTATTTCAATTTAAATGATTTAAACGGCCGCCATTTTGAAATTTACAATTCAATCATACTGATTATTTTTTCATAAACTAACCTTGACTAGATACAGGTGCATACCGAGTTTCAAAAAAATCGATTCAAAAACTTGGGAGACAAAAAATATTTTGTTAAAAATACAAAATGGCGGGTATCTGGTAAACAAGGCATTTTGGAAAAAAATTTATTCTTCATTTTATCTTTATTTTGACCCATATAACCTATTCCCGAAGTTTGGCACTTTACTTATGGGACACCCTGTATTCACACGGAAGAGTTTCCCGGCGAGGGCCCGCTTGGGCCCGTAGTTTATTTGCCTGATTGCAGGGGACGAGTCAAACGTTTAATTGCCACGACGGGGCCGACCGCAGCCGCGGTCACCTGTGCCTCTTGATTTAATTATTTTTCCAATTGTCCCTCCTCTAATTACACTACGACTGGGACCGCCCGTGCAGTGTCGGTAACACTGATTAATTTGCTCCTTTCTGTTCTCAGTTCCCTTTTAATGATTTCGCTTCAAACGATTGTTTGTCCGCAGTAACCGACTAAACATCGGATGTTAGCGAATTTCCCCTATAGGGAAGAAGCTGTTACCGTAGTACTCATGGTAAGACCTAAGCCCGCGACCATGATAACTTTTCGTTTTGGGGCCCCCAGACGCAAAAAGAAACTATTCGTTCATTTTCATACATACATACATATATATAAATATGTGTGTCTTTAAGCACGATAGCGGCCGTAAAATGGCCCGATCGGAATGAAAATTGGCTCAGACCTGTAAAGTAGTAATTATTCGGACGAGTTCGTAAACCAGCCCAATCGGACTACCGGAAGGGGGGGTAAAGGGGGGTAAACCCCCCTAAAAATGTGTTTTTTGAGTTTTTTACATAAAAAAACAAAATTTATAGAATTTTTGATGGCACCATTGAATTCAGCTCAAAAAAACAAACAATTTAGTATTTTGAATCACTGCTGTACGTCCATTGGTTACCGAGATATTGAAAGTGGTAAACACAGTACGTTGTCCCAATGTTAACCTTATGGGGAATAAGTAAAATTCTATATTTCGCTTATTTCTCAATATATCTTGATAAAACTTGGTAAATGGCTTCTTCTAGTTCAGATCTACTAAATATTGAATTAAAACCACCCAGTTTTAATGTACCCATAGCAGCAAACCTGCATACTCTTTCCCCATGTTATTCTTATGGAGCTTTCAAAAACATGTCAAATCTCGCTATGTTGGATTGAAATATGTTTTTTGCATTTGAAATTCGCTGAGTATGCAGGTCTGCTGCAACGGGGTTATTTGATACTTCGAAGTTGCAGTTTTAGAGGATGTTTGATACGCTATGTTAGTCTTACAGGGTGATACACAATTTTACCCTATAAAAAGTATTTTTCCATAACAAGGACGATTAGCTTTGAAAAACTATTAGAATAGAGGTTTTAGACAATATCTGACGCGTCAATAGCTTTAGACGATGTTTGATACATAAATGTCAGTAGTTTCATTCATCGCAAGTGGTGCCACACTAAGGGTTCTCAATCCCGGGATTCGGGATCCCGGTCGCTTTTGAATACCTGATAATCTCGGGATCAGAGTCTCTCAATCCCGGGATTGACGGGATTGCAAAAGAATCATTGTTTCTGAATTTTTGCGTGATTTTAATGTTTAACTATTGCATAAGTCGTCCTTTCAAACATATGAACATAAAATTGTTTAGGAAATTAATATTCCAATACTAATAATTAATAGCAACGTTTTTTAATTTTTTTAACTCACGCCCCTTTAGACTGTAACTAACCATTCCCAAAGTTCACTTTGTCCAAAATCAAAATTCAATTCAACAATAACCTTATTGTTGATAACATCTGAGCGGTCGGGACGATTTTGTGTAGTGAGTAGTGAGTTTCATCAATAATTGTTATTTTAGAAATAACCTAACCTGATCTGTGAATTAATTGTGAATAGTGAAGTAATATGAGTGACCAAAAAAATTTTCTTGTGGCCCATAAGAAAGATTGTGGTGTTTCATTTGTTTGTTATCATCGTCTTACACAAAAGGACGGAAAAACAGCGCAATGTAAGATTTACAAATTTGTTTAAAAAACATTAGGCGGCTCTAGGAAGGGACAACACACTTATTTGTCAAGTACGCACAATATAAAAGACATTGAACAATTTGGAACAACAGGTAATCAGTCATCAACAAGCTCATAATTAACGAGTTTGTAAGGTAGAATTATTGGTAATTTTAATAAAAAATGCCATTAAGCGTTGTTCTCACACAGCAATATATTCTAGATAGGCACATATAGAAAACGGGAATCCCGGGACTGATCCCGGGATCCCGGGATTGGAATTTAGGTCCGGGATTGAGACCCCTAGCCACACTCCACTTTTTGTCCATACGGTTTTTATGGTAAACTGACATTTTCGCTTTCACTTGCTATTGCGTATAGCAAGTGTGTCATGTTTCAGTGACACAGCCTAATCTGTTTTTGTTGTCTCTTTTAATTGTAGCATAGCCTACTCATGTTATGAGCCGCAGCCTATACAATACTGTATTGTAACATACAGTTTGTCTTGGAATAAAGGAATTTTGAATTTGAATTTGAATAGCAATATATATTTTAATTAATATTCGCTTGGTATACAGGGTGTCCGGAAATTATGGTAAAATGTTGTAGTGTATGATAGTACAGGTAAAAATAAGAAAAAAAGTTCATATGAACATAGGTCCAGAAGTGCTTTGTTTTCCGTTTGTGTGTCTGTTTGTGATTTTTACATATTTAATCATATCTCACGAACCTCTTAACGTATAAACTTCAAACTTGGCATATGGATGGCCACTATTAAGACCTATTTTGTATGAAGTGTCAAATTTCTACTTTGTCCCATTTCAAAATGGCGACTGTTTTTTGTTTTCAAAGCTAAATATCTTAAAAACCGTAAATTTTAGAAAAATTATACAAGAAACAAAAAAGTTGTGAAATTTAATCCAATTAACGCTGATATTATTACGATTATGATGATCGGAATACTAATATCAGAAATTTCAACTTTTCCGGATAAAAACATGCAAATTTCTGACAGAATGATCTGAAGAACAGTGTTTTTATTGAGAAAAGATAAAATATCTCCATTATTAGTAGTCCGATCATCATAATCTTAATGTCAGCGTTAATTGGATTAAATTTCACAATTTGTTTGTACTTGAATAATTCTTCTAAAATTTACAGTTTTTAAGACACTTAGCTTTGAAAACAAAAAACAGTCGCCATTTTGAAATGGTACAAAGTAGAAATTTGATACTATATACAAAAATAGGTCTTAATAGTGGTCATCCATATACAAATTTTGAAGTTTATACGTTAATAGATTCGTGAGATATGACTAAATATGTAAAAATCACAAACAGACACACAGACGGTAAACGAAGCAATTTTGGACCTATGTTTACATGAACTTTTTTTCTTATTTTTACCTGTACTATCATATACTAAAATATTTTACCATAATTTCCGGACACCCTGTATAATTTGACAAGAATTATTTTAATTAATTAATTACAATAAGTTTTCGATTCAGCTGATTAATTTATTTATCTAACGATTTAATATATGTAATGTCCCTGCTTTCTTTTATCATCCCTCCAGCCTCCCTCCTCCACCTCATCCTTCCCCCATCCCTCTCCCGATACAATTAATTATATTCAAAAATTTATGAGTAACAGTATTTCCTCGGTGATATTTCTCAACTTTAATTCAACACATCTTTTACATTAATCCAACTTTTTTTACTTCTAGGAAATCCTAGCCTTTTAACATATAATGGATGAATGAATGGAAAAATAATTTATTCCAGAAGAAAGTAAATACAATATTTACAGTACATAATTTGTACTTAATAAATGAAATATTGTTCTTAATACATTCTTACTGTAGCCAGGAAATATAAAATACATAAAAAATGTCATGCTAGGAAAAAAGTGCAGATTAATAATTAATACAGATTAATATAACAGATTAATATTTAACTAAAGAAGAGATAGTGGAAATAGCTGGTATGGACACTAATGCCTTTGCCTAATGGTCCGATTTTCATAAATTTGGCATGTAGTAATGAAACCATAGTGTTTCCAGGTGTTTATTTGTTCATTTTTCTGTATTTTTGATTTTTAGGGGTGTTTATCCCATAAAAACCCATAAAAAAAGACAAAAATCTAAATTTCCCAAAAACGGCTCCAGCGGTTTTTTGAACCACTCTGAATTGTTTAGTGCTTAAGATGACAAACAAAATTACACCACCCGCATGTCTGTAAAGTTCGGAATTTATGGGGATTTAAGTGTTAAAAAATTAAAATATTTCAAATCTACTCAAAATTATATTAATTAATCAAAATATACTTGCAACCATTTAATTTGGCTTAAAAAATTAATAATCCAGTATTTTTAATTATTTGTCTACGACAACTGGTTGCGGAGATAATTGATTTTTTCTTTTGGCGGTAAACGCAGTACGTTGCCTAATGTTATTCTTATGGCAAATATTTGAATACCGATATCTCCATTAGTAACTAACCGATTTTGATCAAGTTATATATATTTGTGGGATAATTGTAAATTTGTTCTATTTTATGTAGGTTTTTTTTCTGAAAGAATGTGTCAGTTTGCTGATTCTTTTTATTGTACTAAATATCTATATAATTTAACATCATTATATCAAATTTCTTTTTGTAAAAATTGGTCATTGATAACTGATAATTGATAACAGACGGGCCAATCACGTTGTCTACATTACATGACTACATTACCAGCCGACGTTTATACCTATACTAAATAATATACACGGTGGTGCAAGAAAAGATAACCAACAACATAAAAATTATTTACAATAAACTGACCTCTTATTTAATGTGTTCTACGCGTTGGGTTGTCTTACCGTATTAGAACACAGACGAGGTCAAATGATGACCGTCAAATTTATGTTTCAGCTGTCAAAGAACAACAAACACAAAAACTGAATAAGCTATATCTCAAAAATGTATTTTAAAATGAAATATCTGGACTTCATGGGGGGGATAATGTGTTCGTGAATTGGTAGATACGTTATTCACTGGTTATGTTTTTGCCGTATTTCAAAATACTAGGAGGAAAACTAACATGTATCAGGGATCATTTCACCTCATGGATGCACTGATATAGTTGCACCTAACCGACTGCATGGAATTAAGTTAGTCATTGCAGGTGAAAACAAAAATACGTTCGTCAATTTTGAGCCAATAAATGCGAGTCCTTTTCTAATAAAGCTTTCATATTTAATTCTCGGTTACCTTTTAATATCCACCGTCCTGTAAAATATTACACTAATACAGGGTGTTTTTTTTAAACGCAACCCATTTTTAAGCTTAAATAATGGACATATAAATATGAAATGACTATTGTTTTATTGATCTTTACATTTTATACAGCCTATTATTTAAGATTGATCATTATGTGCTCAAAACGTCCGCCATTGGCATTTGCATAAAGTTACGATCTTTCAATCAAATTCCCGAACACGTGTTGCAAGGTGCCTCTTTGAATTTCTTGCATTAAATTTGTTATGCTTGTTTTGAGGCGCTGAATATCCTGTGAATTGTTTTCATGGACCATATTTGTTATGTATCCCCAAATAAAATAATGTAGTCAAATCCGGGGATCTTGGGGGAAAATAATCCTTCACCGATAAAATCGTTTTGGGTTGCGTTTTTAATGTGTGTGTCTTTAAGCACGATAATTCGCGTAAAAATGGTCCGATCTGAATGAAATTTGCCACAGACATGTAAAGTAGTAATTATCCTACAACAACAATTCACAAGATATTCAGCACCTAAAAACAAACATGACAAATTTAATGCAAGGAATTTAAAGAGGTGCCTTGCAACACGTGTTCGGGAATTTGATGGAGAGAGCATAACTTTTTACAAATGCCAATGGCGGACTGTTTGAGCACATAATGTAAACTAAATGTGATCAAACTTAAATAATAGGTTGTATAAAATGTAAAGATCAATAAAACAATACTCATTATACATTCATATGTGCAGTATTCAATCTTAAAAATGGGTTGCGTTTAAAAAAAACACCCTATACTATAAATGAAATTAATGAAATAATTACTGTATTTACTTTGAATTTACTCGATAAACACTTTAGTGATGAATTGCCTAAGTCGACGCGAACTATAAAAGTGAACTTCGGTCTTCATGATAAGTACTGTAATATTTTCCATGCTTCAAAAGCTCTGACTGTGCTGTATTATAATTTGATTGATACCTGCATATTGTATAACGTCGTGGTCAGGAGAGCCATCTGGGAAAGATTAAGTGCGGATACTCAGGTTCCGAGAATCTTCTAAATTTGGGCCCGATTTTCCAAACCTCCCACTCTAATAAAAAGAGGTGACCGATTCGCTTGAATCTCACAGTTATTGACTTCTTTCGGTTAGGAAAACACGTTCATGAGTGTACGGTGCTGCTTCAAAAATGTTTGAAATACTCTTTTTCCGGACCTAAATTTACAAGTAAAAGTGAAAAAATTGCTCGCTTGTATTGCTTTGGTTCAACTATGTGTTGTACGTTTAGCGATTTTCCTATAGAAAATTCTAGGAAAAGTTATGTCGGTTCCTAATCTTAATGAAATATGGTACAGATAGCCCAATGTCAAAAAACTTAAATAAATGACCCAACGTGGAAAAAATTCTGTTAATTCCGAAACTTTGCACACTTATTCAGAAGTACCTAAGGATATATATAGGTCATTGTTAGACCTAAGCCTGAGGCCATGAAAACCTTTCGTTTTGCCCTCCCCCTCCCAAAAAAAACAACATTCGTCCGAAGTATATAATCTGTATATATAATTTAAATATTATTCGTTCGATAGTGCTACTACAGTTATTATTGAAAAGGTATTATTATTATTATTATTATTGAAGTATTATTATCGAAAATATTAACAACCTTTTATATATAGCTATTTTATTAAATTTGAAAACTTATTTCGAGTGGTTATCCTATGTTCATGACTTTTTTTTCTATAAAATATTTCATTTCTGTATGCCTACTTTTGCACCCCTCTGTGTAAAAAGGTTCTTTGAGAATATTATGTTCCTAATCTTAATGATATATGGTACAGATAGTCCAATGTAAAAAAACTTAAATAAATGACCCAACGTGGAAAAAATCTGTTAATTCTGAAACTTTGCACACTTATTCAGAAGTACCTAAGGATATAAATACCAAAAGTCCCCGTATATATGCGGCGAGCTCTCGTGACAATTAACGGAATCAGAGCAATTCTTTTGGGTTTTCGTAAAAATACTGAGAACCGTTGGTCAGAGATAAAAACTTTGAATGTGCAAAATAAAGCTTACTACATTTGCTACAAAATGATACTGTACATTTGTTTGCACTCCCTACGGTTACCAAGTTATAGGGCGCTAAAAATAATGTTTTTTCAAGATTTCCCCTAAAAATGAGCAAAACATTGTTTTTAGGTTTTAAAGTATAAGAATAAAAATTATCAAATATTTGGTGGTCACCATTAAATTCAGCTCAGAAAAACCAAAAATATAGTATACTGGATTATTGTTTCATGTCCGTCGGTTACCGAGATAATGAAAGCGGCAAACACCCCTTACATTGAACCTATGTTATCCTTAAGAGAAATAAAAAAAGTTCTATATACCGCTTATTTCGCAATATATCTTAATAAAACTTGATTTATGGTTAGATATAATTAAGATATATTGTATAATAGCCCAAACCCCCCGATTTTCACATTTACGTACCAGCAACCCTGCATACTCACCTGCATACGTATAATACGAGGAATGAGTATGCAGGTTTGCTGACACATCAAAATGAAAATCGGGGTTTTAGGCTATTATACAATATATTTCAACTATATCAAGCCACAATTTTTGTACTATTTTATCTTTTAAATTGGCATTTATCTTTGGAATTAAAAAAACGAAGTTACAATTAATCGTTAATTAATTGATTTGATATAGTTAAAATTAATTTCCTCAATATGGAGGAAGCTATCATTGAGTTAATCTTATTAGGAATAAATAAAATTTTATATTTTACTTATTTCTCACTTAGCTTAATACAAATTGGTAAGTGGCTTCTACTTTAGGAGATCAAACTGTTAGAGAACATGGGACAAAAAATAAATTTTTCAATTTAAGTGACAAGAATCCAGCTACTCAAATTTCATGTCATTGTTGTAGAGAATATTTTTAACTCGTTTATTTAAGAACACGTGTTGATGAAAAAACGATACTTCATACAAGAAATCAACTTGTAATGAAACATGTACCTGTAAATTCTAAATTCGCTGATTATGAGGTAAACTAGAATTTAAAATTATTAATAATTTATAATTTCTTGGATTTAAGATTA
Source organism: Flexamia atlantica (assembly GCA_035578135.1). Lineage (NCBI taxonomy): Eukaryota > Metazoa > Arthropoda > Insecta > Hemiptera > Cicadellidae > Flexamia > Flexamia atlantica. The sequence goes on from JAQJVK010000010.1 coordinate 11,022,725, forward strand.
GGGTATTTGAATTTTAATGGCTGGGTAGCAAACATATACGGCCGGGGCCTATGATTGGCGCGATGTATGTGCTCATCTATTGAGTGTAAGCTACAAATATAATTTATCAAAATTTAAAATGAGTGTCAGGTTAGGGCCAACAAAAATACGGGTGCTTCACTGAGGTGTCAGGTTTAGGGACTGAGCTGAAGGATTGGAATTTAACCCTGACATCCCTTGTGTAGCCTATAAGTTCAGGACGTAGTATCTAAACAACAAATCAGTAGTTAAATTACACTGTAATGTAAAATATAAAATATGAAGCTTGCTTAACGTGTACATAAAATACATAACCAATACCTCATGAAATATGAGGTTATATTTTAAAGTTTTGATCAAGCTGAGAGTATATCCAGAAAGGACTGAGAAAAACCCAGAGAAAACTTCCCTCCAAAACAAAAATAACAACAACAATAACAATAACAACTGGACAACCACAATACTGTTCAGCATGACCTTATAAAAATGTAAGCAACCTAGGGCTCTTGAAATATTAGACTTCCTTTCTTTCAATTAATTAAATTTAAAGTATCACCTTTACGTTATGTGTCAGGTTTAGGTACACTTACCTTAGAATTTTTTATTCCCCTTAAGGATATCACATCATGTACAATGTAAGGGGGGTTTACCGTTTTCATTATCTCAGTGACCAATGGACATAAAGCATGATTCAGGATAGTAAACTGTTTATTTTTTAAGCTGAATTTAATAATCCCCACCAAAATTTTACAATTTTTATTTGTGTACGTTAAAAACTAAAAAAATGTTAATTTTTAGGGGAAAATCGCGAAAACCCTTATTTTTAGCGCCCTATAACTCGGATGAAGTACTTCGCATCGCGTTAGGAATACAAAATAATGTACAGCAACAGCACCATCTTTGTATCAAATTTAATAAGCTTTATTTTTTACGTCCAAAGTTGTTACCTTCGACCAACGGTTCTCAAGATATTTACGAAAACCCAAAAAAAACCTTGTTTCCGCCAATTGTCACTTGAACTCGCCACATGTTTACGGGGAATTTTGGTATTTTCACCCTTAGGTACTTCTAAATAAGTGTGCAAAGCTTCAAAATTAACGGAATTTTTTCCACGTCAAACCTTGTTTTGACTGGAGTATGACATGTGTTGTGGTAATATCATGTACAATGTACATTATGTACAGCATTAGGCGAGAGGTTAGTAAATGTTATATCGAGGACTGAAATCAGATATTGAAATCACTAATGACGATATAACACATAGGAGATCAAGGATAGGGATACTTGATAGAAGAGAAGTAATTAAAGGTAAAAAAGGTCTTTGGGAGTCATTGACCCTCAAGGAAAATAAGGATTACACACAATGTCATTTAAAAACTAACAATAAAAAATATCGGAATACGAACGGGCATTTAAAAGGTTATAAGCCCGATGCAGCAAAATCGAGCAATAAATATCATCAATATAATAATGTAATTAAACTTCTATTTACCAGGATTGTATCTGGTGAGGGATTAAGGGAGGTTTCAGGTATTATAAATTGACTATATTTATTGGAACGACCCTAATGAGCTTGTAGATCGCTTAAGATTAATTTGGTTGTCTAGAGTAGCAGAGAACCAGAGAATACAGATGTAAATAATGACATTGATTCGATTATAGAGTTACGTGAATATTAATTAAAAAGTAATATGTCTTTAACAAACAAAAAACTCGTTTTTAATAGGAAGGATATGCTTAAATTTATAGATTTTATCTCAAATACAATCCTTATTCGCGTAAATCAGAAGTTGAAGTGTAGAATACCCTAGTTTATAAATAATATACAGCGATTGGATTGCTTTAAGTCATAAAATTATTTCCTTCAAAGACGGTAGCCAGCCATACGATGTCACAACGACCGGACAAACTGTACTAAAAAAAGATGATTCTTTGATACAAAGTAGATGTTAATATGTTTTTTTTGGAATTGGGTGATAACAATAATTGAAATGTAAGAAACTTAAAACTCATAATACTTGTCATCCTTATCAGTCCAGCTCTATCACTGTCGCTGCTAAATAACAATTCAATTGCCCTGTTATAAATCATATTAGACTAAAAAGTAAGCTTTCCGTGAAGTAAATGTTGGGGTCTTTTTGGAGAACCTGTATATTTCAAACTCTGCCTTTGTATTCATTAAATTATCTTTGTTATAAAATGGAGTATATTTAAGATTCTGTCAGTATTTGTGTAGTTGTGATTAGACACAGAGGAGAATCAAACAGAGGTATCTTCTAATGTTGCGCTCAGCTGGTGTCGAGCGCTGGTGTCGAGGACTTATAAAAGAATAGTTTACCATTAACGCCGTGAGAGACCAGCACCGTCGCTGCCCTCTTCTAATTTATCTTAACTGTAGCTAGTAACTGGATGTAACTAGTAATTAGTAACTTGACTGTAGCTGGATTTAACTGTAACTAGCAAGCACTTGGGTGCAACAGAAGACCCATTTAAAAGCGACCTCTGTTAGTTTCTTCTCTGTGGATTAGACTATGTTAGAAGGTAGACATAAGCTGACTTGGTTGACTTAAGTGAATGTTCATTAGACCTAACTGTAAATGACCGGACTACCTGGTCTATAAAGAAGCTGGTACAATCATTTAAGTTTGTAAAACCGATTTTCTTAGCATTTTCTTGAGTTGGTTTTTTATTAAGCTTTAAAAAAGTCTAAAGGTTGTTAATTGTTTTGCATGACACAGTAACACTGCTGTTTAGCCATTTCTGTTTTTAATGTAGGCTACTCGTATTATTTAGTATGGTTCCGAATTCTGCACAAACATATATTTTATTTTATTTAAAACATTCATCTTATTAATTTTATGTTTATGAACCAACCTTTACGATCATTGTGCTTTTGTAACTGCAGTGTGTTTTAAAATATTAATTTCTTTGTTAAAAGTATCTTGACTGGGGGGAGAGAGAGCATTCTATGGAAACAACTATTGTATGCTGCGATTTTCTGGGTATATGGATTATGAGATGATGAATTTATGGTCTAGTCTGTAGTGGTTGGCTCCCTATATACTTTGAAATCAAAATTGTCGTAATTTTTTCTAATGGTTCCGTTCGAAAAAATTTGAAGTGTTGTCAACTTTCCCTTCTACTGTAAATTTGAGGTTCTTGGGAATGGATTTCAAATATGAATTAAGTAAATCTAGTTGCCTTTTGTTGCCATTAAAAAGTACCAGAGTATCATCTACATAACGACAATAGAACTTAATCTTTTCATGTCGATTGGCCTCTGACCAAAGGTTATGATTTTCAATTTTTATTTAAAAATAATTCGCTCAACACACTAATTAAAGGTGACCCCATCGCCATTACTTCTTTCTGTACATAGTGGTTATTTTCGAATACAAAATAATTATGATATAAGACAAATTAAGTGAAATGAAATAAATTAGTTTTGGACCTGGGATATAAAGAGGGATTTTTGTTAATATTAGCTTTAAGCATAACTATTGTTTCATCAATGGGGACATTTGTATATAAGTTTACTACATTATGCCAAAAGAAGCCATAGTGTACCGGAGGTTATAACTCACCTTTTTGTTATCTGCTCTACAAGTTCTATTGAGAAACTTTAATTTTAAATTACCTATTTTAATCTAATTTGCATTCCAAACATTATCCTTCAATTCTAAGAATTCGTTGTACAAACCCTTTATCTGAAGGCAATAAAACTTGAAATAATGCTGCTACTTCGTTTGGCTTTTCAACCTCTACGTTGGTGATCTATTAATGTTTATCTACGACCATTGCAATAAGCACCAATTATGGCATTACAATAAACATTATAATGATATACATTAAAACACCAAAAACCAAGCAGTACTCTAATGACGACTTTAGAGTACTGGAGTCACTTTAGAGTACTGGTTCTAGACCAATGAGAGCTCGGCATTTGACGGAAGTAGTGTCATAATAACAATTACGCAATTCGCACATCAGCTGATTGTTGCATTACGATTCATGTTTGAGTTTACTTATCCCATCAGCTGATTGTTCCACAACGATTCATGTTTCAGTCTGCTTATTTGCCTAACCTCAAATTTTAGTTTTCCTATTCCATCATTAGTAAAAGTCATGAGTTTTGTTTAACTTCGGGAAAAATTTTCGTATATTGTTGGTCGTAGATAAAATAGTGTATGCAACGATTGTATTATGCCTTACATCTCACTCGTGGCTTAAAGGCATTCATTATACAATCGTTGCATAAACTACTATTAGCGTTCCATTTACTATTTTGAGCTTCTAAAAATTCATACTTACCATCACCCTGTACCAAAGTGCAATTTCCTCAAGTTGATATCTGTTTAACAATGGACACGTCGTACGGATCATCTTCTCTCCATACATGAGAAATGTTATGTTTCTTCCAATTCCAATTACTGTCATCACCCAATTAAAAAAAATCATATTTAATTTACGTTTACCTTGGACAAAAGAGTCACCTTTTCTCAATTCGACCATTATGACATCGTTTGGCTGGCTACCGTCTTAAAAGAAATGATTTTATGATTTAATTAAAGCATTCCAATCACTGTATATTAATTGTAAACTAGGATATTCAACACTTCTAATTTCTGATTTACGCGAACATTGGTTGTACATGCGATAATTTTTATGTATTAAAATATCTTGTTTATTAACTCTCAGTATTTTTTTGGACTCTCTCTATAATCGGATCAATGTCATTATTTACACCTGTATTCTCTGCTTCTCTGCTACTCTAGACAACCAAATTAATCTTAATCGATCTACTAGCTCATTAGGATCGTTCCAATAAATATAGTCAATTTTACTACCTGTAACCTCCCTTAATCCCTCACCAGACACAATCTTGGTGACTAGAGGTTTAATTACATTTGTATGTATATTTGTATATTGGTCACACCTATAAATGTCAAATTTTTTTGTCTGTGCCGTAATGTTCCTGCGTGTTTTTGTGATTTTTAAAACTGTTGACGCTTTCTACTTCTGAAGAACGATTTTGTGTTTGCCTGGAGATGAGGTAAATTAATACCTCAAAACCGCGGTCGCCCCTCAATAGGAGCAGAACAGGATCACTGAAAGGCAGTAATAAACTAGTTTTATAATTATAATCTTTTTGTAGGAGGTGCTTTTACGCACACTGAGGGGTGTCGGACTCCCACGGGCTCAAAGTCCCTTACTTTGGGCTAGGTCTTTGATATCCTACTTTTGTAAGCACTAGTTGTTTTAATTTTTTGATGTTTTAAACTAGTTAATCTACATACGAGCTCTTAATTATTATAACATCGATGTCTTACAACCACTAAATACACACTTATTGAGACACATGTTTGATGAATGCCGTTATCAACAATGGTCGACGCTATGTCCACGATGCAAGTACACTCTCGCCGGGACAGGGCGAGACTAGGCGAGTGCGAGGGTGTGTAATGGACCTTGGCCAGACTGTGGCTACGTGGCCCCGTACCGCTACATTCCTGTCACACGATGCAAGTACACTCTCGCCGGGACAGGGCGAGACTAGGCGAGTGCGAGAGTGTGTAATGGACCTTGGCCAGACTGCGGCTACGTGGCCCCGTACCGATACATTCCTGTCACACGATGCAAGTACACTCTCGCCGGGACAGGGCGAGACTAGGCGAGTGCGAGGGTGTGTAATGGACCTTGGCCAGACTGTGGCTACGTGGCCTGTACCGCTACATTCCTGTCACACGGTGCAAGTACACTCTCGCCGGGACAGGGCGAGACTAGGCGAGTGCGAGAGTGTGTAATGGACCTTGGCCAGACTGTGGCTACGTGGCCTGTACCGCTACATTCCTGTCACACGGTGCAAGTACACTCTCGCCGGGACAGGGGGAGACTAGGCGAGTGCGAGGGTGTGTAATGGACCTTGGCCAGACTGTGGCTACGTGGCCCCGTACCGATACATTCCTGTCACACGATGCAAGTACACTCTCGCCGGGACAGGGCGAGACTAGGCGAGTGCGAGAGTGTGTAATGGACCTTGGCCAGACTGCGGCTACGTGGCCCCGTACCGCTACATTCCTGTCACACGGTGCAAGTACACTCTCGCCGGGACAGGGCGAGACTAGGCGAGTGCGAGAGTGTGTAATGGACCTTGGCCAGACTGTGGCTACGTGGCCCCGTACCGCTACATTCCTGTCACACGGTGCAAGTACACTCTCGCCGGGACAGGGCGAGACGAGGCGAGTGCGAGGATATGTAATGGACCTTGGCCAGACTGTGACTACGTGGCCCCGTACCGATACATCCCTGTCGAACGGTGCAAGTACACTCTCGCCGGGACAGGGCGAGACGAGGCGAGTGCGAGGATATGTAATGGACCTTGGCCAGACTGTGACTACGTGGCCCCGTACCGATACATCCCTGTCGAACGGTGCAAGTACACTCTCGCCGGGACAGGGCGAGACGAGGCGAGTGCGAGGGTGTGTAATGGACCTTGGCCAGACTGTGAATACGTGGCCCCGTACCGCTACATTCCTGTCACACGGTGCAAGTACACTCTCGCCGGGACAGGGCGAGACTAGGCGAGTGCGAGGGTGTATAATGGACCTTGGCCAGACTGTGGCTACGTGGCCCCGTACCGCTACATTCCTGTCACACGGTGCAAGTACACTCTCGCCGGGACAGGGCGAGACTAGGCGAGTGCGAGGGTGTGTAACGGACCTTGGCCAGACTGTGGCTACGTGGCCTGTACCGCTACATTCCTGTCACACGGTGCAAGTACACTCTCGCCGGGACAGGGCGAGACTAGGCGAGTGCGAGGGTGTGTAATGGACCTTGGCCAGACTGTGGCTACGTGGCCCCGTACCGCTACATTCCTGTCACACGGTGCAAGTACACTCTCGCCGGGACAGGGCGAGACTAGGCGAGTGCGAGGGAATGTAGGCCTAGATGATGCATTGTTCTTTTTCGATACAAGAAGACCCAGTGCTTCAGATCCTCGCCTAGGCTCGCACTCGCCTGTCCCGTTGATAGTGTACTCGCTTTTATTACACCGTCACAAACCGCTGATTTACGATTTCACTTTAGAGTAACGTTATAGCATTTAATACATTTTTTTGGCGGAAGTAGGCCGTGTAACGATGAATTTTCTTTGTCTTCCCTGGCAGCATACTGAATCTACATTGTAACAATGTGAGGCTACAGAGCTTTATAGGTAAACTATGGTGCGAAGCGAATGCACGCGTTTCTCCCATACACTGAGAAAAATTTTGTCCTGAAATACGTGGAAAATACACGTAAATAAGGGTGTGCGGGTTACCCACTGCAATCTGGACCCGGCTCAATGCTCCGGCAGTGAGGCCGCCACACGGAAAATCAGGACTTAGTTTTTCTACATAGTTATGACGTCACTGGCTATGACGTCATTACTGTCGGTTGTAAGTCCTGCCGATCAGAGTTGCCTCTCGTAATTGCAGAGACTTTTCTCAGAATATCCTGCGATTCATTTTGCCTTTACCACAGTTTATCACAGAATGTACATTCCTATTCTCGTAAAATACAACCGATTTCTATGCACTGACTTGCCTAGTCTCTGCATTTACCGGTATTTTTTATTTAAAATCAGTAAAAGATGTCTGGGTTCTTCTAGCGGTCACCCATCCAAGTTCTAACCACGCCCGATGTTTCTTGACTCGTATGTTCAGGTGAAGACTGCTATATCCACTGCGTTACGGCTGCCAGTTGACGAGTGTAGTTGTTGAATAGCATCTGAAGAATTGATAAGTGTAGTTTTACGCCGAATGGTACTTCTCTACAGTGACAATTTATTGCGTGATAGAGTCTAGAGTACCCGGTATCGTACGTGTTTCCCGGTATCGGAATTTTTATAAAAAGTAATGTTTGTTCGTTGTGTGCATCTGTCCGTTTGTGTTACGTGGGTATGTACCATGATGGTTTTTAATACTTCTTGACGACTTCCACTGGAATGAAATTTGATTTCCATCGCCTGAGGAAGATCTCTCTGAGATTGAAACTGTCGTAGCCCATAATATGAGACTACAAAGGATCACTTTGACAGTACAAGGTATTTACACCATTAATAGTTACAACTTATTACCCTGACATATTTATTTGATACATTTAAAAGAGGCAACAAATCAATGCAAGGTTATACTCGACCTGCATTCTATTTCTTACAATTCATCTTATTTAAGACTTTGCTAAAAAATACCTGAGCTATTAAAATCTTAAACAGTGCAATTACTTTTTTTGGTAGTTTTTTCGTGTAAACTATGGGCAGATAAAATTAATCTTAGGTCTAAAACTGATCAATGTGTCCTTGCAACTATTTAAAAATAAAACAATATTTAACAAAAGTAACTGCTGACAAATTAAACGATTTGATTTTCTTCAATAATCTAAGCTTTTTCTCTGAAAAATTGGAAATTGATATTCTTTTTTGTCGTTTCACTACCATTTACTTTATATGTATTTACTATCAATGGTACTACAGTAAGTAAATCTACAAAAAAAACATTAATAAAATATGTATTATTGAAACCAAATGTTATTATTCAAACTTGTATTACATTAGTAAATTTTCAATCCCAAATATAAAGCTAACAACACAACGGACCTAAAATCGATCCAGATTTGATAAAAAAATTTATTCGATTCAAATAAAATATTTTATGAGAGTGCGAACTAAAACAAGGTAAAGACTAACTGCTTTTACCAAATCACATGGAAATAATTTGAAGTTCTCATCCATACACCTACCGTAAATGCAGTGGGCTGCATGCAGAAAGTAATCATGGATAAACTTATGACGTGTTTTGTGACGTATACAAACCATCCATGACGTCACTCTAATGTTTTTTCCTTAAAATCACGGTAAATTTCCTGATTATTTGCAAATACGGCAGTTCGAGCGTAATTGCAGAGAAATAGTTCTTAAAGAAGGACTGCGAGTCCTGCGTCTGTACTAAAGCCCAAAACTCTGCCGAGTCATTGAGCTGGGTCCAGACACAACACTCCTGTACGTGAGCCAAGTCCTTATTTACGTATTGCGAGTACAGATTCTAGATTTGGGGCAAAAACTCTGCTTTTCCGCTAGGATATTTTTCTCAGTGTAGAAGTACAAATATTGTTCATAGTTCTATTGTTTCTCCATGCCACCCGTAAGTCGAGACATTTAACTCGACTCTCCAAACATAAACACATACCATGTGCCACGTAAAAATTGAAAAGTGCTGACAACGGCATTATTAAATACCTCCGTTGCAGCAGACCTGCATACTCAGCGAATTTCAAATGGAAAACAACATATTTCAATGCAACATAGCGGGATTAGTCATGTTTTGGTAAGCTCCATAAGAATAACATGGAGAATGAGTGTGCAAATTTGCTGCTACAGGTATATAAAAACTGGGTGTTTTAATTCAATATTTAGTAGATCTGAACTAGAAGAACCTATTTACCAAGTTTTACCAAGATATGTTGAGAAATGACCGAGATATAGAATTTTACTTATTTCCCATAAGGTTAACATAGGGACAACGTACTGTGTTTACCACTTACAATATCTCGGTAACCAATGGACATAGAGCAGTGATTAAAAATACTAAATTGTTTGTTTTTTTGAGCTGAATTCAGTGGTGCCAACAAAAATTCGATAAATTTTATTGTCCTATGTAAAAAACTCATAAAACCCATTTTTTGTGGAGTTTATCCCCCTTTACCCCCCCCCCCCTTCCGGTGGTCCGATCGGGCTGGTTTACGAACCCATCCGAGGGATTACCACTTTACATGTCTGTACCAAATTTCATTAAGATCGGACCATTTTTACGGCCGCTATCGTGCTGACAGACACATATATACATAAATTCGAACGAATGGTGTTTTTTTGCTTCTGGTGGCCCCAAAACGAAAAGTTATCACGGTCTCGGGCTTAGGTCTTACCATGAGACCTACGGTAATAGCTTTTCCCTATAGGGGAAATTCGCTAATACAGGGTGTTTCATGAGACAATCAAAGTTGTCCGCCAAAAAGGGAAATAGCGGATTTTTTAAATGCCAATCCACCCTATCTCAGCATGAAAATTAAGAAAGTCTCCCATAAAGTTAATGTCAGATTTGTAGTAAAAAAGATAGCTATTGGTTCAGTTAAGGCGAGACTTCTGGTACTTGTATTTGAAATTTAAAGAATTTCTTCTGCAGTTGTATTCTATTTGAAATACAATAACATTTCCCTAAGTATCTCTCCATCAATTTTTTTTCTCTTCGATTTTATATATCACAAAGGTACCTTGCCATTTGAAATTTGTAGGTTAGGGGGTAGGGGAGAGTAGGGGGTTGATGCGGGTATGAAAATGACCATGTGTAACATACTTACCCCATCGATGATAGGAGTTTACAATAAACTGAATACTAACATTTAATTAAGTTGTACAACAAATAAAGGATAAATTTTTAAAAAACATCCTTCATTATACCAAAGTAGTGTTGTATTTTTATCTATATATAAAAAAGCCAAAACCCATTGACTGACTGACTGACTGACTGACTGATCACAGTTTCTCAAAAACTATAAGGCTTAGAGCCATGAAACTTGGCACAAATATTCTTTACAGGCTCTAGATGCGTACTAAGAAAGGATTTTGCAATATTTTCACTCAAAAGCCCTAAATATGATATATTGTAAAACTCAAAATGGCGGCCGTTTTTAGCTTTCAAATCTTACTTTCTCAAGAACATCAACAATTTGGGCCATGAAACTTGGCAAAATTATTTGTTGTAGGCTTTAGATACAAAAAAAAGGATTTAAAAATATTTTTCTCAGATGGCTAAAATAGAGTATTTGAAAAAATAATAATATGGCGGCCATTTCAGTTTTTAAAACGGATTGGAGTACTGTAGAATATTTTCAGGGGATAGAAAATGTACGAGATCCAATCTAAGAAAAGAATAAAATGTAGATAAATTTTAAATAAGAAACTTTTTGGGGAAGTAGGTTTTTGGCCAAGTTTACTGTCTACTTTTTCTTACAGTTTTCGGTTTATTTTTAAAATATGTTAAATACAGATTGACATTAATTAAATCGGAAATCCATCCTTAGCGTCTTTTTTCTTTTAAATTTCGGGTTATCCTCATTCTCTTTATTGGGAAATGGGAGGAAGCTAATTAATACCATATACTAATCATAAAGAAACATTTTTAAAGGAAACGTTACAACTTCTCATTTCCATCTAGGGCGGAAGTAACATCTACCAAGGGGCTTAAGGGGATCCGCCACCAATACGGGATATGTTTTGATTTTTTTGGATAAATAAAAGTTTGACTACCAAAACTGGTTCAAATTAACCTAAAAGAATAAATATATATATAACAACTCCATTTTTTTCCTTTGATTACGTTTTATTTAATTTTTTTTAGTTTTTTACGTTTTTTTTAATTTTGAAAACTTTTGAATAACTTTTTTATTTTTGGATGGATTTTAATAATCTTTTTTTAATTTGTATATTGTAATCATAGGAATATTCCCCGGTATTTTAACTAGTGTAACACAATAGGAAATTATTTATACACGTTTACGTAAAAAACAATATTTTTCATTTTATTATTTTCAAATAAAAATTTTTTTACCTATGAAAAAATTACTGTACAAAGCTCTCTATACCAACAAATCATCAATACAGTATGAAGATACACTGGTAAAAATGTCAGTCAATTGTCTCTTGTAGTAAAAAAGTTATTCAACAATTTGTGCTAAAAAACGCGGGAAGACACAATTTTCGGAATCGGCTTACAAAAGTTGAGCTGACACAGATGCACTAAGTAAACTTACCTACCTTCGGAATACCAATTTTCGAATATTAATTTTTTAAATATGAAAAACTGCTCAAATTCGCCCAAAATTTTGTATACAAGTTCAGAAATACATGTTCTATCTAAAAAAAATAAAAACCAAAATTTGACAAAAAATAAATAAATACCGAATTATCGGTGGCGGATCCCCTTAAGGGTGTATTGCATGCCCATGGCCCAAATAAATCAGTCTATTTGTTAATTATTCCTCAAATTTGCATATAGAAATCATGGGATAGTATGATTTAACTAAAATTAGTTATCCTTTCAGCGGGCGAAGCTGCGGGTATATCTGCTAGTTAGCTATAAAGTAAGCATAGAGATGATTACTTTGCACAACATACAAACAAAACGTTTTGCCTACATTCCGACCGAAGCAACCTGCAACTGGTATCTGTACTGCGGTTGGGCGCCGCTCATGGTAAGGTGTTGGCCAAGTCTATCCAAATTCTTTTTCTTACATATCTCAGTTTTCATGTTTACTCCATTGTTTTGAAAAAAACTATTCGAATGTTAAATATGAAGTAAGTCTTACACGTTCATGGAAAAAATAGCTCAATTAATTTATGATTCGTCCCTCTTAGAAATTATCTTACTAGGTTTGGTATGCGAGTTGTAGTTGATGTGAGTCCGTGAATCAGTTCAGTTATTGAGGTACTGTATATTATGGCTTTGGCCGTTTAAATTCCCAAACTTTTTTCATATAATAATTATAATAGTCATTTTTATCTATTAAAATTAAGTGCAACGATAAGAATTAGTACAATGTAACAAAATGATGTTTAACGAAAAATTTTGATAGTGAAAATTGGATGCAAATTTTTCACCGTGCAAACTTACATCCTCCATTAACTTTCATGCAACAAACTAGGTCTCGCTTTCAAAATACATTATATTATATCCAATTTTCACTATCAAAATTTTTCGTTAAACATCATTTTGTTACATTGGAGTAACTCTTATCGTTGCACTTAATTTTAATAGATAAAAATAATATATTTTGGAAGCGAGACCTAGTTCGTTGCATGAAAGTTAATGGAGAATGAAAGTTTGCACGGTAAAAAAATTGCATTCTTTGACCAAAAAATAATATACACGGATTAGAAATCTGTATCATTATAATGTTATCTTGGGGGTTGTGTGCCATACAGAAGCCCTTGAAAATATAAACGTACAGATTTGTTTTATTTGGCAATTAATAATATGAAAGAAGCATAAATTCATCTTTTGTTGAAGGAATTGGACAAATGTGCGAGTGTGAGGTTTCACACGCATAAAACTAAACCAGCGACCACATAGTACAAATAGAAGGAGTTCTATGTTTGTTCTTTGTTGTCGCCTACTGTACAGAGTGTTTATTTTTGTGTGCAAACCATTGAGATCTCGTAAACTGTAGCAGATACAACGAATTTTAAACCAGCAAAGTAATGCGTAATAATAAGAGAATTAAAATGGTGGTGAGCAATTAACAGTATTATACCAAATTAGCAGAACTACCAAAAAACCATTTTTGCCCGAAAACTAAAATTGGCCATAATTCTCCTATTATCGAATTTGCCCTTTTAGTCCACGCAGGCAACGAAAAGGTATAGAGGGAAAATTTTGGAACACAATTTTTGACTATGCAGATTTGTTTGGGCTAGTTAGGAGGTGAACATATCAAAAGTCCCCGTACGTAGCCCTTGAGCGGGAGGAAGGAGGGGGGTCTGAAGGTACTATTTTTAGGTTTTTCCCAAATATCTTGAACACTGTAAACTTTTAGTATACCCTATTAAAATGTAAAATGAAAGAAAATTAAATTTCATGTAAGAAAAGTATATAATGTGTCTATTTTGGCCCAACTATTTACAAGGTAAGCACTAATATCATTAATATTTTAACAAATATTCCTTCCATAAGAAATACAGTACATGAAAATTTGTGTGAAACATACATTCCCAACGGGGCAATGCTTTTTCAGCTCGCCGAGGAAAATTAACAACATTCATGAATTAGAGACTAAATTTGACACCTCAATCATAAAAATTTGTCCAAAGTAAAGGCTTTGTTGAGCTCATAAAAAATGTATTTTTCAAGGGATTATCACAAATATGTGGTTACTACAACTTCTTTGTGAGCTCGCTCAATATTGTATCCCAACTAATGAATAAAATTCTATATCTCGCTTAGTTATTAACATTATCTGAAAGAAACTTGTATGCCTTCAACTAGTTGATATCCATTGGATAGGCTAATTTCAAAAAAAACCTCCCAATTTCTCATTTCCATGGCAGCAAACCTGTGTATTCCCATAACCTCATTTCCCATGTTATTCTTCTAGAGAAAATTGTTATATGCCCATTGAAGGATTCAAGTTGATTTTACTAGATTTGGGGCTTCATCTAACGTCTAAATGATTTATTTAAGCATTTGAAATTTGCTGAGTATGCAGGTCTACACAACGAGGGTATTTTTAAGATACTGTAAATTGGGTCAAATACTGTAGACATGAAATTTTACTCAAAATCTAAATATTTAGTCAAAAATACATAACCATTTATGTTTTTTTTAAGAATAATGCCCAAGTCTATAATTTCGAATGCCATACAATCCTTTGTTGTTATTATGAATCCAATACATCGTAAGTTATTATATATTTTAAATTAAATGAATGTTAATTAATTATTTTGCATGATATTAGGTTATGATAAATTGGATACATAGCAAAATAAATAAAGGAGAAACATAGATATAGTTAACAACTGATTGATTAAAAACAGCTGATTAACAGTGAAAAGCTAGTTTACAAACAAATCAGCTGTTTTAAATGAAGATGCATATGTGTCTGTAAAACAGCGTTTCGCTGCCAATCGGCTGCTTTCAGTCAATTAAACATATAAATAATTAAAATTCCCCAGGTTAAGTTTACATAACTAATAAACTTTTATCAGTTTTTTGATAAGTCATAATCCATTTACATATATTAAAAAAGGTCGTCTTTAATTGCAAACGCGTTTAATGAGGAAAACACCAAATGCGTGATATTTTTGTAAGCAGAAAAAAATCTCTTTCCAAGGAAAAATTAAATTTTATATGTTGTCGTTTAAAATTTTGGACGTGGATATTATTCTCAAAAAACATAAATTGTTTCGCACTTTTGACTAAATATTTGGATCCTACGTAAATTTCATGAAAATTTGACCCCACTTACAACTCATTATTTTGCTACTTCAACCTTTCTTATATCTCTTATAGTTTACGAGATCTCAATGGTGTGCACAAAAAAATTAACCCAGTATATTCCTAGCTCTCAGTTCGACCCGATAAGTTGTTAACGTATTGAGTTCATTATTATACCTTTAGTTGTCTGAGGCTGCCTCAACCGATTTTAATAATTTATGTGTGGTCGAAAAGAGCTCGGCGAGAAGTTTTGTAGGAGGTAAAATTTAAGAAGGTTAAACTAAAGCGAAGAGCCCTAGACTCCCTCACAGTTTCGTATTTGTTCGTAATATTTAACGTTGGAGTAGAAATTTCAAGGAAGAGCTGATTTTAATAAACATTTATTTTGTTTATTAAACTACAGACTACATACTAAACTTAAAAGCTGCTGAGATGCTCGTGTCCATTAATTCATTAATAAACATTCAACCAAATCTCAAAGTTTTTGACAAAATCTAAAAAGAAAGGTGGAAATAAAAAAAACTGTTCTTTACTTTTATTTCTGCTCACATGATCTCATACTCGATATCTTAAAGACACACATATTACGATTTGTAAGTAAGTTTGAATAAGTTTAACTATTTTAATTTGTCGGAGGAAAGTCGATACATTTCTCTCTCTGAAGCAAAAATAGTTGAAGATACTACAGCGAAACAGCAGCACACAACAAAGACTTTAGCAAAAATAACAACCCGATAAAGTTAATCAAACATCTAATTATGACGCAGCTTTGACTTAAGGGGGCGGTCTACCTCAAGTTCCGAGCGCTAAAACAGGGTTTTGTATCTTATTCATTGATAGCTGGATTTTCATATGATATCCAATATTTTGGTGTCATTTTAAAAAGGATATGTTTTTGTAGGTCGCTATAATTTTAGAATTTTTGATTTTATCCCCATTTATTTACAGGAATTGTGTAAATCTTTCAAAAAAAGGTAGTTTTTTGTTAGATTTTAAAGTCTCATAACTAACGACAGAAACGCTTTATAAAAAAATAATAATTGTAGAGACCTATAAAATATTCTGAAGAACGTGAACCCACTCTCATTTTTTAAAAATAAAGCTTTTGTCGTCCAGATACGAAACGTCTGCAAGCTTACTTCAGCGCGCTTTAGCCCTATATTGACAATGTTATTTCGCTCTGTGACGCAGATTTTTCTGTCAAGGTAGACCGCCCCCTTAAGAGGGTTCCCTACCTAAGGCAGTTTTCGTTTTTCTGCGACACTAGCGGCGGCTTTTGGAACTACGGCTCCACAAGAGCCCATGTTAAATTTGTGCACTTTTCGCCGCGCAAGCCGGTGCAGGGATAAACGCGGTGTCATTTAGCGTCTCCAATTCATAGAATAAAAGTTATTCGGATATAGCATTGTAAAGATAACGAGTTACAGACTGTTTATTGCTTCTTCAAAATCGTATATGCTCGCTCATTAAAAAGAAACATGGCGTTAAAGTTGGCCAACTTCAACAGAATGTATCTTCAGAATACGTTATTATAAACGATTTTGGATCAGCAATTAACATTCTACAACTCTTTGTCTTTGAAATGCTATGTTAAATAAAATTTTATTTTGAAAACTGTTGGCGCTAAATGACACCGCGCGGAGCGTGTTTTAGGCATATTTTGGGGAGGTAGGGAACCCTCTTAAGTTCTTTGATCCGCACCAAAACAGTAGTTACAGCAATAATATGAATTTAATTTATCGCTTTACCTAAAGTTTCAAATCGTTGCAAAAACTTACTTGAAGATCATAAAGGTATAAAGGTTTTTAAAATTATTTGTTTAAACAGTCCTTTAAAATTGTCTCTTAATATCTCATCCCTTGGACGTGAATTCCAGACACCATTCAGCATTCACGAGCATTCACGTGTGTCGCAGGATAACTCGTTCTTCATATTCGCGGAGGTTTTCATACAATGTCGGAGTGTAATAGCGACATTCCTAATCGGTAGGTTTCAATTCAATCGCATCTTGTTTGAATTTACAATTGAACCAGTTGTAGTTAGTCTTCGTATGTCTTTCCACCTCCATCTTGCCAGTATCCAAGCAACAGTCCCTAGTTGCGATCGACGCAGACAGCTCCCAACCTAAAGAAAAGCGTGAGTTTACTGAGTAGTGTTCGGTATCGATATCCGATATATCGGAATTATCGATATTTTGGATACGATTTATCGTTATTTTTATAACGATATTAGACTTCCGATAATATCTGAATATCGATATTTTATTTCGATATTATCGTTAAAATATCGGAATATCAGCAAATTAGCAAATTTTTAAGAATAATACATAAATAAAATACAGCTTTTCTGCACTTTTTCATTAGTAGTAATTAAATATTATTTAATGAGTAAATATTAAAGATATCAAATGGGATATAACTTATTAGCTACAAGAAATGGTTTTTAGTTAAATTTTTATCATTCGTTGTTTTGTTTGTTGTAAAGATAAGCTTATCCACAAGAATTTCAAAAAAATATCTTGGCTATTTAAGCTACTTGAAACAAGAGTCTTTCGCAGTAAAATAATTTGAAGGGGTTCCCCGTAAAACGTTCTAAACGACAAAAACCTAGTTTTGAGTAATCAAGGATTGAAAGTTGAATTCTAAAATTTACGGTTTTTTAAGGTTAGAACTTGTAATCATGTATAATCTTTTAACACCCTATTTATAACATCATAATGTAGCATTATATTGAATTTGTACTTGCAAACAAGCATTTTAAAACATTTTACGTGTTTTTTTTAGGGTTATAACGTTCTAAATGACTGGCGCTTGGAACGTTTTCTGACGGACTACTCTTCTACTTTGGAAGAAAACATGAGGGAGAGTAGGAATACCAAGAGAAACAAAAATAAAACTGAATATAAAACAATTTTATTGTTGTAAAAGTACAAAAACGTAATGTTGTTAATAAAACGTGATACGTCAATTTGATAAAAGTTATCCACATGTGGTGCTTAAAACGTTATTCTACCCACCTCTTTTGGGGGCAATTTCCAGACCTTGGCTTCATATTTTTTTAAATATAGGGTAATCCAACTTTTCTATATTCAATCCTGGTCTTATCCTTCCACTTTCCAATATTTACTTCACGTCTTTTATTTTTATTTACGCGATTTTGGTCCTTGGGTGACAGCGCAACGACCGGCGGGGATTCCATCTTTCGGCGAATAGAACGTTATTACCCAGAAAGTCCGTGCAGTCTCGCGAAGCACGCAAACTTTGACAGACGAAATCAGGGCTACCAACTCAAATATCTTCAAAACAAAATATACCACGGTGTAGCTCATGTCCTGGAGAACCTTTTTCAATGAATATCTCCGATTTTGAAATTTTGTCGCTTAGAACGTTTTACGGGGGACCCCTTCATTTATTTTACAGTTATAGATCTAAAATTACACTTGAAAGTATAAATTGTTAACAATTTTACGCCAAATGGACGTCACAGGTGTGCTGCTAACTGTTGTGATATATACCGTATGCATTGATTAATTTTTAACGAAATTTTTTCTTATATATGGATATTTTTCCAATATATCGATATTTCTGATCCGATATTATCGGAATATCGATATCGAGGGACCGATATTAGCGTCGATATAAATATCGATATTTTCTTTCGATGTCCAAACACTAACTGAGGTAAGTGACAAATCGGATTGGCGATATTCTGTTACGAAAATAGACGCATCGGTGACATAGCTAAATTCCAGGAGGTCGAAATGGTTTCGGCTGAAAGCCTTTCAGCAGGTGATGAAGCTGCCAATCAGGCCTAAATCAGGTCGGACATGACGTTATGGGGGAGGCAATCACACAGTTTGTATATTATATACCCCCGTTGCAGCAGACCTGCATACTCAGCGAATTTCAAATATAAAAAAATATTTTCATCCAACATAGCGAGATATGACATGTTTTTGTAATCTCCATAAGAATAACATGGGGAATGAGTATGCAGGTTTGCTGCTACAGTCATGTTAAAACTGGGTGGTTTTATTTCAATATTTATTAGATTTTATGTAGAAGAAGCCATATACCAAGTTTAATCAAGATATGTTTAGATATAACGAAGATATGGCATTTTTTTATTGCCAATAAGGATAACATGGGGAATGAGTATGCAAGTTTGCTGCCAAAAAAATGGAAATTTCAGTGATTTTAGACTAAAATACGTTAAATCTCATCTAGATGAAGCCACAAACCAAGCTTTATTAAGATATGTCAAGAAATAAGCGAGATATAGAATTTTACTTATTTCCCATAAGGTTAACATTGTGTTTACCACTTTCAATATCTTTGTAACCAAGGGACATAGAGCAATGATTTAAATTACTAAATTGTTTGTTTTTTCGAGCTGAACTCAATGGTGCTAAATAAAATTGGATTATTTTTATTTTTCAATGTGAAAAACCCCAAAAACCCATTTTTGGGGGGGTTTAACCCCCTTTACCTCCCCTTCTAGTGGTCCGATCGGGCTGGTTTTCGAACTCATCCGAATAATTACTACTTTATACCCCTGTGCCAAATTTCATTCCGATCGGACCATTTTCGCGAGCGCTATTGTGCTTACAGACACACACACACACACACACACACACACACACACACACACACACACACACACACACACACACACACACACACACATATATTTTTTTTTTTGAACGAATGGTGTTTTTTGCTTCTGGAGGACTCAAAACGAAAAGTTATCATGGTCTTAGGCTTAGGTCCTACCATGAGACCTACGGTAATAGCTTCTTCCCTATAGGGGAAATTCGCTAAAATAAATTATCTATCTCATTTGCAGTGTTGGGGAAGCTACTTTTAAAATGTAGCTCGCTACAGCTATAGCTAGAAGTTTAAAAAAGTAGCTTTGCTATAGCTACAGCTACGGGTTTTAAAACGTTACAGTTACAAATCTCCAGATCTACAGGTACTTTTTCACTACTTTGGCGAAATAATTCCCACTTTCCCTGAATTTCGCAGTAATGTATTATTATTAGTAACTGGACTAAACACCCAAATCGATTTTTTAAAATGTAATTCACCGAGTTTGGTTCAAAAACATCAATAAAAAACAAGGTACTTGCGAGTTTTATTTTTAATTTAGTTATTTTACTCAAAATAGATGGTGTAGGCTGTATTGAATGAAATTATAGGCATCAGTTATAAACACTAAGATTATTTGATGTTTCATCATATCTGGATCATGACATTTAACATGATACAAATATCAAATATCTGATGAATACATGAATACAGTAGATATAAAAATAGCTAGAATAATGGTAAAATATATTTTAGATCACTTCTGGCCATTATTCTGCAATTTACAAAGTACAGTCCCACAAGCCCGGACTTCGATATCCCGGAATTCTGGATAACTCGGAAAGCCTGCCAGAGCAATAAAGTGCATTGTGATTCAAGGCCAGAGCACGGTGTGACAAATTTAAAACAGTTTTAGTTTTTCTTTAAGTTTTTTTGTAGCTAATATAGTTTTTATATTTTTTCTATGCAATAAATAAATGATTTATTATAGAAATAACAGAAACTGTTCTTATTTTTTCTTATTTTTACTCATTTCCCGATAACTCGGAATTTTCACAAACCCGGACACCGTTCGGTCCACATTAGTCCGGGTTTGTGGGACTCTACTGTATTACCTATTGGACAAGCTCATCAACTTTTAAAAATACCTTTGTGATAGGAATATATTTCTAAAAGAATAAGCCTACCTTTATAAAGACCTAACAGTTTGAGCACACAGTTTTTAACCAATTTATTAAAGGAAAATTAAGTGCATTAAATGCATTTAAAAATATATAGGCCTTCGAATAATGCTCGAATAGCGAATGCATGTCGTCTTATGTTTCTGAAGACGACGCCGGCGCCGCACCGGTGACTGACCACAGTGGTGGTTAGCGTTGTTTTGATTATTTTTATCAAGAGGCCTACAGTGTAATCGCCGAACAAGGGTGAATCCAGGCCAATACGAATACGAAATTGTACTGATGCGTTCGCATGACCTGTTTTTTGCAATCAGCTGCTATGATTACTTCTTTGTTTACATTTTACATGTTTATTTCGTTGCTAACACGGCAACACATAATACCCGATATTAAATTGTTTCGACTTTAAAATTTATTTTATTACGTTATTATATTTTCTCTGGTCAAGTAGCCTTTATAGAATACATTTGTGTGTCGGAAATTAGTTATTTCCAGACTCTGAAGAAATCCTTGGGTTCGTTTTCCAGATAATTGTGCAATGAATCAAGCGAGTAAGTATTCAAACTAACATATAATGCTCATATAAGAGTTTAGGATACCCAGTTCAAGACATTTTATTGTAAGCTATTCAATAATGGAAACCTTATGATGGCGATTAAAATGACTTTACCAGTGTCACCTGCGAACAAAATAGCTATTTGTGTATTAAGAGCGCAAAGTACGTCATTACCGCTCGAGAATTGTAGATTGCTGCACGAAGCTTTAGCTGAGTGCGGCCAAACATTTCGAGAGCGGCAATGACTATTTGTGCTCGTAATACACACAATATTTTTCCTACCACCATTAATTAAACAGTTTAACTTATTAACTAACCTGTACACAAAAGTTCATTGAGGTTATGTTTGCTTATTCCATGGGAACGAACCGGAAGTTGAGATAGAAACGCCGACTGTGAAATTAACTGATTTAGAGCAAGGCAACTAGAATTTAGAATACGGTGAGTGTCATGGAATTTCTGACCAATAGAAACTGGTCTTTGGTGTTTGACGTCATAGTTATCTCTAATGTGTCCCACCTTAACCTAATAAGAAACCCTGATTTAGCGAGCGGGAATGAAATGAAAGCGGAAATGAACCGTTTTGCGTACTGTTTACAGGTGTGGCAATGTGATTATTTCCATGCAGTGGTAGGAAAACAAATAAATGCAATTATTAATTATAAAAAAATAAACTTCGAGTTTAAATATAGAATTAAATAGATGAATAATGAGTTTTTCTCATGAAAAACTCGTTTTAATGAGAAAAATACGGTACGGGATCGTTACAGCATCGCAGCGGGGCAGAAATTGGAAGTCGGGGACGCGACGTGTGATGGCGCTGGCAGCTCCAACCGCGGCCATGGGGCTGCGCCGCGCGCCGGCCGATCACAACGGTCCCAATCTCAGCCCTTTGAGAGGTAAAGAGACAGAAATACGGGAAAATTGCAATATACGGCCTTTTCTCTTTACTCATTATCATTTGCTACGAGGAGAAATATTTTTAAACCTTTCTACATGTTATGAGTGCTCCAGTCTGCAGCATTTACCCACCTTGGGTTTTAGTCCCGTGAGAGCTATGATAATTTCCCTAAAAAATGAATGGCTTTGAACAAATTACTCAATTACTTTAAATTGTGCGATTACGATTATTGAATATGCTTTTCATAGTGCTGTAATATTTAACAGAGTACTGCGAAGAAACATTGTTGAAATATGTCCAAAAAACAGTTGAAAATTTATATTAAAAATGTTTAAATTATATATGCATTGATGAATATTAAAAAAAACTGTTACATTTTTCTAAATTTCTAAATGAAGAACTACAAATTAAAATGAATCTCAAAATAAATAATAACGCTGAGCAGATTGATACTGAAAATTTAAAGGAGGAAATACATTAAAATAGATATTTTTTAGCATATTATTTAATAACTTTTAAGTTCTTCAAAATTTTGTGGAAGTATGTAGTTAACTTTTTTATCGACCATATTTTAATGGTTAAAAAACATTTTTACCTATATTCTACCCCGTACCGATTGCTGAGATATAGCCGTTTTGACGCGTAGCGCTTTCCGCCATATTTGCCCCCCTACCCCCACATAGTCGACCATCACCTGGGTAATAGGCGACATACGTGTTTTATTTCACCACAGTTCATACTACAACAACCACAAATACATTTGATCACACTTTTTCGCGGCATTCACAAACTAATTCTACTTTCGTAAAAAACTGTTTAATGCATCATTTTTATGTTTTATTTTATAACTCGTATATTTTTATAGATACGACCTGAGACCTGGTAACCGTTTTTTGGCCATATTTTTGTGATTTATTGACTTTTTGACTGATGTTCTAAATTTTAATGTTTCCAAATATTTGCGTTTTAAGGCATAGCGTCCCCCACTATGTTTGCCCCTCTCAACCCACGTTATCGACCACCTTGGAAATAGCGACATTTGCAATTTTCATCACCATGGCCAATATTACGATAGTAAACAAAAATATTTTATAACCCTTTCATGTATCAACCCCTCCCCCTAACTCCTGAACTATGATCCGTCTAGTATGTAATCTATGAAGGGAACGTATACGTCCTGTACATACGTACGTGCATGCTTGTTTGTATGTGTGAGCGTTTTTATAAGCATTGATTACTCCAGTAAAAAGGTCCGAACTCAATGAAAATCAGAACGATTAAAACGTATGAGTAAGGGGGAATGGGAAGTAGTAAATCAATAGTAAATCATCTTGAACTGTTAACGGAATTTTGTATTTTAAATTGTATTAGACAACATTAGACAATTACCCACAATAGTTAGTTTATAATTATTTGTTTGTAAATAAGTAGTTTATAAGAAACAGTTTTGTAGTCACATATATATGAAAGTCACATATATTCCATTGATGAGTAAATAAATAAAGTCTATAGCCTTAGAGTTATTCTCCCTGTACAATGTGTAACAAATTAGTTGGATAATCTGTTGCAGTTGCTTGTTACATGATAAGAAAGAACTTTTAGTTGATAAGAAATATTGTATGATATGACTTGGCCAATGAATTTTATTGCTAAACTGGCTAAATAAATGATTAAAGCTTTTGTTAACCTACGATAAATGTTGATTTTCTTCAACTTTGTTACGCCTAACAATAACAGTTATTTATAGTTATATATGAATTTTGTAGAGAATTTTCCGCGTTAAAACTTTAATTCCAATTATACATTCCTATAATGCAGGTTGGAAAAATAGAAAATGATTTATTTATAATGCAACACAACAAATAAAATAATGAAAATTAGTTTAAATGCAATTTGTAGTATCGTTAAGTGCGAACACCATTGCATTGAAAATGTAGAAGATATAATTCTGAACAAAATTACACCACTCCCAGATCTGTAAGTCAAAAGAGTATAGCATTGTCCAAAATAATGAACTACATAAATTCAAAAAGCTTCATTTTTCTCAAAATGGCGGAAACCCCTTCACCGGATTGTTTGGCACTTTTGGTTTTAAAGCTTGAGGAGTGTCCCCTACATGTTCCAAGTGGTTTTCTCCTATGTTTTTGGAGGGTAACCAAAAAAATCGAATTGCAGTTTACTATTGGCTAATAATGTATTTTATATAGGGAATAGGCCTAGGTAGTGTTGAAAACTTTTATTTCAACGAAAACTTTCATTCAACTGGAACTACCAGTTAGTAAGACTAACTAAGGTTCTCAGAGACATTCAAACGGTTAAGACTTTTGTGAGTGGGACTTTAGAATCCAGACAAATTCATAAAAAAGCTCGATGCTGCCCTGTAACTGAAATATCAATGACGAGTAAATAACTTTTGTGATTGAGTGAATGCGTAGGATTGGAACGCGATTGCGAACTAAGTGAGGATTTGCTTGTTATTTATCTTTATTAACTTAGACGTGAAATGTTCAATAATGCTATTTTGCACCAATTATTTCACTGATGCTCTTTTGACAACTTGAATATAAAAAAACGCACCAATCTTGCATATCTTTACATTACATGTGTCTTAATCGTTTAGGTTTATTGTTTGCTCCATTACCCATTGTTAGTTTGTATTTTTAAGCTTGGATTCCTCGCCATTTTGCCATAGTTTACCTAATTTTCTATGCAAAGTAAATGGCAAGTGTGAAGTGTGAAACTCTTTTTAGCACATTACTGAGAAATAATATATGGATTAAAATTAACTTAAGGTAATTCAATTACTAGACCCTGTTGGATAGCAAGGGTTTTATAGGAATTAATAGGAGGCTATGGGCTAAGACACTTACTTGAAGACTAGGAATAAATAAGATGAAATTGAACTTTGAGGCGAAATTGCGATAAATAAGATCTAAAAGGGTTCAAATATGAGTAAAAATTGTAATGAATTATTTTTATTTTATATTTACCATTTGTCGTTCGAGCGAAACTATGATATTATGCTGGAAATATATCAAATAAAGTTTTACTACATGAATAGTTACTGGAATGGATTCGATTTAAATTAAATTATGGTAATTCAATAATTAGGCTGTATTAATTATGGAAAACGTTGCGGGAAAAGCTATGTTAATTTATTTTCAGTTACAAACCATTAGGAGCAGGGGCAAGTTGTATTTTCTATACGCAGTATTATGCAAATTACTGTTCGATATCCCCAGAAACCTTTTTGGGTTAGCATTTCAGAAAAAATATTATTATCAATAATGACATTTTTTCATCTGTTGATGGAACGTTTTAGTAATAAAAACTACAAAAAAAAAGTGTTACATAGGGCCTAGACTTAACATTCAACGAAACAATGATTTATTGGCATTGCCATTTTTCAAAAACTACACAAGAACGTTTTATAAGGACATTCGAGATCCAAAATGTAAATTTAATCATTATATTATTCAGCTCTAACACTAGTTTCGTTTTATTTATTTTCACTATCACGTCTTGAAAGTACTTGTGCAAATAATTAAAGGCAAGGAAAATATTTTATGCAAATTGGCGATATAGGCCTACAACCTTTTAGCGATTTCCCCTAAACTGCCTAAAGGAAATAAATTACCGTAGGTCTCATGGTAAGACCTAGGCCCAAGACCATGACTTTCCGTTTTGGGGCCCCCAGAAGCAAAAACGACTCTCGTTTTAATATTTAGATATGAATATAAGCCTGTTAGCACGATAGCTGCCGTAAAAATAGTCCGATCTTTATGAAATTTGGTACAGTCATGTAAAGTGGTAATCAATTAGACAAGTTCGTAAACCAGCCTCTTCGGATCACCGTAAGGGGGATAAAGGGGGATAAACCCCCGAAATTTTTCTTGGGGGGTTTTCACATATACAAATAAAAATAATCCAATTTTGGTTAGCAACATTGAATCCAGCTCGAAAAAAAACATTGGTACCATTGAAACAGTTTATTCTAAAAAGTGTTCATGTACAATATCTCAGCCAAGTGACACAGCACTTGTTGGCAGAGCCAGTAACCAGAGAAAAACAAACAATAACAATAATAAATTAATCACAAAGGTCGCTCCTATGTGGTGGCAAGTGAACTGATTATCGAATCTATTATTTTTACTAAAAATACCAATGCAGGTACGTATATATACTCTGAAATTACTCTATGTGCTATCAGGACAAACAATAATGAACTCTAAGCTTTAAATTGGAATTCATGATTTACGTCACTGTATTAATTGCTTTCAACTTTCAGCAAGAAACATGAAAATTAAATGGACAATTTTTACTCTAAAAATTAAGAATTAGGGAAGAAAACTGATTACAGTACGAAAGAGGAGGAACTTTATAATATGTAATGGTAAAAACCCATAAACATATATTAGATATCTATATTATGTATTATATTATATTAATCTTTACATTTGTTGTTAAAAAACAATTCAGTATATTGAATCATAGCTCTACGTCCATGGGTTACCGAGATATTGAAAGTGGTTATGACAGTGCGTTGTCCCAAAGTTAACCTTATTGGAACTAAGTTAAAATTCTATATCTCGCTTATTCCTCAACATAATATCTTAATAACCCTTGGTTTGTGGTTTCATCTAGATGAGATCTAATGTATTTTAGTCTAATATCCCCGAAATTTCCATTTTCGTGGCAGCAAACCTGCATACTCATTCCCCATGTTATTCTTATTGAGATTACAAAGATATGTCATATGTTGGATGGAAACATATGTTTTGGATTTTAAATTCGCTGAGTATGCAGGTCTGCTGCATCGGGGGTATTTCTAACGTATGGTAGATCCAAACCTTTTTAAAACGTATGCTAGATCCAAAGAAATTCCAAAGAAATGTTGCTGATAATCATCCAGTAGCACGTATTCTGCAACCAAATATTCCTCCTACATGGGTATAAGTACCTAGTAAATAATTATTAGTCAGTAGACCTACTGAGTGTTGTAATACCTACAATCACACAATCAACAATCAAAAAAAGCTTTTGACATAATTTTTCTTTGTGAGAGATATCAATGAGGCTCGCATCCTGGAGAAAAATAATACGTATTAAAAATAAATAAGATAAGGGCACAGGAAAATATGTGTTAAGCTGTAAATGTGGCAATCCATTATTCATGCAGAAGACGGAGGAAGTTGTCGGCGCGGCCACCAGGAGCGCTGGGCGCAGGCGGCCATAGATGTTCCCCCTCCTCTCGCACCGAGCTCGGTAACAGCTCAACTCGCGATTGGCAGAAGGTTTCCCAGCTTCAAGCTGACGTTTCGGTATCGTGTGGTGGTTCGCTGTCGGTTTAAAACTCAAGTTTTGTGTTGTGCGTGCTATTTGTCGTTAAATACATTGTAGTACGCTCTCTCGTGAGTGCAGTGTACCCGCAAATGTGAAATCAGAGAGTCTAGTGTGGCCCAGCGGATTCAGAGACGGGGAGTCTCGTGATATGTGTTTACAACATGGAATCGATAGTGGTGTTGTCGTCCCTTAAATGTTTTCAAGACTTCGAATCGCCTTTTGTTTAAAAACCTTATCGCCGCATTACTTCCAGTAAGAAGAAATCGCAGGCGCCATCGCAGTCATGGTTCTCGGGAATGTGATGTCGTTCCCCCTGACAGCGGGCCTGCTGAGGTTTCTCTCGCCCGCTACTCGACCAGTGCTACTCCCCTGTGCTAAAGTCACATCTTGTCTTACATTAGTGTTGTTAATATGTTTTGAAACTGTTCTGTTATCGACAGTTAGCGACTGCACCAAATCATTCTACGTCCATTGGAACACGACAAATCCAATGTGAGTACCCGATTGTTTTTTTGTCCTATGTGAGGGTAAATAGGTTATTACTTATATTAGTTTATCGATATAATTATCTTGTTTGAAGCTAATGGAACAGTTTTTAAGTTATACCTACATTATATTCGAGCCACTTATTGTGTTGGGAAACTAGCCTATAAATAAGCCCCACTCTCGTCAGATGTCGGGATTCATCGATCTCTTAAACTTATAGCAAGAAATAAACTCATTCACCGTATCAACCCTGTAATGTTATAAATTTTTTTAATGACAGTTTCATTCATTATCATAGCTAAATCTGCATGGGTATCTCTGATTAATACTTAAATGTCAAAACTTAAAACAGGTTCACTAATTAGCAGCCATGTTTGTTACCTCACAAGGAGACTGCATCGAAAATTACCCTTTAGTATTTAACACACTACGTTTAACTTTTAATACTGGGAGCGTTATTTAACCGATCAGAAACGAAGTTGAGACATTGTTTTTTTCTTTTGTTCACTAATTAACCCTACTTTTAAGGATCATTGTGCGATGCATAACGTTATGTTTTTGTTCTCTGTGTATACTTGTTAATCTTCTTTATCAACTTCATTAGTGTTATATAAATATATGTGAAAAGATTGTAATGTGACGTTATATCGTGGGTGCTGCAGACGCATTCGTCTAGTGGTGGGCTCTCAGCAGTGCACTAAGTGTCGTTGAACTTTAGGTAGGCCTACTAGTGTTTCGTGCGGGAACGTTTTCAAAACGTCCAGGTTGGGTTGGGTTAGGTTAGTTTCGGTTAATTTTGATTAGTTAGGATCGATTATGTTAGTTTAAGTAGGTTGAGTTAGTTTAGGGCAGGTTAGGTTTTATAACGTACCTGCACGATCTGTATATTGGGCGTTTAGAAACGCACCGTTTTGATAATACTCGCTCACAACTTCGGACCCAGCCGCCTCTCCCTTGCTCCATAGATTGCATTAAGCTATCATAACATTACGTACTCTGTGACGACATCCATTCAATGACAGTGAAACGTGAATCTAGTTGAAATCCCCTACTGTTGTTGATGCCGGAGCCTTATTTCAAAACGATGTCGGTAAATTAATAATAATTTACCTTAATATTTCGTAAAACTGAAAATCAGTAATATTTTACTCAGTGTTACTTTGGTCTTTGTTAGTAACTTGTTTTTAGTACTTTGTAGCTAGTATTTGTAAAACCCGTTTAAAAATAGGCCTTAGAAAGATATTTGTGAAATATTGTATGTGTACTAGTACCAACGACGTAAAAGGAATTTCCCAGTTAACATTCATCGCTTAAATAACTTTTTTTATGCTCTGATTCACTTATATTAATTTAAAATCTATTTTTAACGGATAAGAAGTTGTTTCGCGAGAGACAATACTTCTGTATTAGTAATGAGATTGTATTAGGCTAATCACATTTTATAGGTTTTTATTTATTCTAACGAGAGTGTATATTTTGTCATATAGAACACTCTCGAAAGCCTTTTACCTAGGCCTATTTAAGTTTTAAGGAAAGTAACACATTTTCCCCTACTTGTTGTCGTAAAGGAGGCATGTTCTGTAGTTGGGGTGAACAATTTAGTAATAAGTAATCCTTTGCAGTTAGTCAAACAGCGATTTAATACGTTCATGGCGTTGTTTGGTGTTTCGTGTAGCTTAGTTTAATTTGGTTTCTCATCGCTGGAAAGATCATTTTCGGCTCACTACAGGAATGTTTGGTCAGCTTCGGCTCGGGTTCCAAGTTTGTCAGTGTAGGGTACAATTTTAGGTGGTATTACGTTTCTGTCTAGGTCATCGTCGAAAGCGCGCCGACTGTTTTTCACTCGTGTATGCAAATACGTAAGTTACCCGCAGCTTGGTATAAGCGACACCAGCATTCTAAGCCACGCTATTTAATACCTTATCTATCCAGGAATGTATAATTATCGTAATAAAAACGTAGGAATTCGTGTAAGCCACGTAGATTATGCCCGGCCTTAGAGGCAATTGCATAATGTGATGACTTCGGCGCCGTTGTTACGTGCTCCTTTCCCACGGACTCCCAATTTTGGACGACTGTCACGTATGTCCGATAAATATTCTAATTTCTCGAACGGCGTCGAGGCGAGGTTCAGTAACTCTAGGGCACGGAGACATTCCGATTGTTTACGATCGCGACCTAATCGTCAGCCCAGGGCAGACGCCGACTGATCGCTTTATTTGTTGATTTCTGAATGAGAATATTACAAAGGTGTTAGCTATTAAGATACGAAAAAACAGTTCTAAAAAAACAAAGCATTTAACTGCCTTCTGATATGAATTGTCAATAAGGAATCCATGGACACAATAACGTTAGCCTAAATTTTAGTAGTAGGCCTATAATTATTATTCGGACGAGTTCGAAAACCAGCCTGATCGGACCATTGGAAATGGAGGAAAGGGGGAATAACCTCTTTCAATGATGGGTACCTATTTGGATTCTTTTAAATTAAAATATAAAACTTTTAAAAAAATTGTTATTAAATTCAGCTTAAAAAACTAACAATTTGGAATGTATACACGTACCTTCAATCATTGTCCTATGTCCATTGGTTAAGCCTGGATTGCACGTCGACCAGTACAGTGGACAGTGTCACCTTTGAATAAAAGAGAACAAAACTTATTTGTGCATTTAGGGACTAAATTGCAACTGTTTCACTTTAGACCCATGATGCACACAACATTTTTCCTCTACCTACACCATTAACAATAATTGTGACAATATAACATTACCTTCATATGACCTTTTTCTCCTTTAAACTTGGCTAGATTAGAATCGCATATAAACATATAACATAAGCAATTAAAAGCAATTATAAACAAGGAATTTAAACAACCATTTAGGTATTCAAACTTTCACACCATTTTAACACTATTTTTTCTAAAGTATTAATTTTTTTAAATACCTCTCAAAATCTGCAGGTAAGAAACGATCATGTTTATACTGTAAAACGTTCGGCCGTTCGGCATATTGTAACAACTCTAAATCAGGTGTTTTTATATTCAGTGTTGCCAACTTAATTCATGCAAAAAAATATTAACTGGCTTTTAAAATGCATACGGTTTTGTTTTCTTAAGTTGAAACACTGTAGTTCTTGAATTAAATTTGGAGTAAATAAATGAAAATTGACAGTGTTGCCACATTTTCTCACTGTCCATCGCGGCGTTGCCGGATTTCTCCCCTTGTATTTCTTATGAGATTACTTTTAGTCCCATGGGAGAAAAAGTAGATTACTTTTAGTACCGTGGGAGAAAAAGTAAGTAAGTATATCCCATGTAGTATAAACCAGTTCTTTAGTATTCTATTCCAGGGACTAAAAGACGACTTTAGATAGTAGGTGGATGAAAAAGATTTTTTTTCTTCTGTCCTACTGTTTGGTCGTCGTGCAAACCAGGCCTTACTTACTGATACCAGAAGGCCGTAGTGAAAAACACAGCAGCTCATTTTCCAAATTTTTAACATTAGGCATAGAGACGTTTATTGGTCATATTTTACATTCTTACATGCATTGACAAATCTTGAATGTGGGCTAATACAGGAAGAAGTATGCTGTATTTTTTTCGTAACAATGACAAAGTATTTAAATTGTGATAAGCCAAGCACAAATAAATAAATTATTTAGGCCTAATTGAATTTATACATTCAAACTGTAGCCAAACTAATAAAATTAAAATTCTCTCTTCAATAATGTATCTTTAATCTACATCCCATGCCATAATTCTAAAATAATTACACAACAATAATTTAATGGTCGTCAAATTATCTGACATGGTATAGTATTTTAAATAGTCTGCAATAAAGTTTCTGACATAACGTACATGTTAAAACATTCATCTTTATGATAAAACTGGTTTTTGACTAGAAAAGCAAACAGTCTTTCATTGAAAATCATAATTAAATTTATCACAGCCAGGGGACTTTAAAAAGTCGAATGTCCGTAACATCATAGCCTACCCTGTGCATGTTTTTTTATTCCTTTTTAACCTTACGAGAAATAAAATTGTCTATCTAATATATTTCTCAATATATCCTAATGAAACTAAATAGGCTTTTGTAGTTTCTGGTCAAGGAGCTTTGGGGGTTTGAGAATGCATGAAAGGGTTACACTATATTTTCATTGATTAATTCTGTGGGTAGATGGCATAATCTGATAAGTCACTTTTTATAACTTTTCAGGAGAGCAATTTTAAAGTTTCGCACGCTTGGAAAAATCAGGTTTTACATTATTTTTAACAATTTTTGTATTAAACCATGCAGCTGTTATTTGGCTATACGTATACAAAATATCAATGTTCTACATTTTTATTCGAATTTAATATTATTATTTTTCTAAAGTGATGGAATTAGATATCATCTTTTGTCATCTGCCACATGACTCGATTTTTAACTTAACAAAAGATGGCAAAATTAGATAAGTAATTATATCAGTTTTTGGTTTCGTGTAAAAGTTTTAATTTGTAACTTAACATAAGATGGCAAAAATTGATATGCGCTCTTATCAAGAATTGCCCCATTGTTTGGTGTCATATTCGTAGTTTAAACATATGGCAAAACATGATAAATTGATATATTTTTACAAGTAACCAAAAATTGATATAAATACTTACCTAATTTTGCCAACTTGCAATGATTGGATTCAAGTAAAAAATTTAATGTTAAATCAACTTAACAGTTTTTTTCGTCTAAAGATCTGCAAAGTTGATATTGCAAAAAAACCACTTAACAGGTTTGGGCAAGGGCTATATATTTTTTATTAATTGAGTTTCAACTTATCTGATTTTACCATCTTATAGAGTTTGATTTTCTGAACACGCCCAAATGCATAACTCAATTTGGTCACAAAAGTGACTTATCAGCTTATGCCATCTACCCACGGAATTTATCGTGATATGGACCGAGGTGATGAAAATGACGTATTATCAATTGCTAGCAGTGTCCCTGGTGTTGACCTTAGTTTATTTGCAGACGACACTTCCCTGAGTGTTTCTAACAAATGTTTATAGACTCTCGAAATTAACTCTTTCATCAAAACTAGTCAGCGGGAGTAATCTGCAGGATGAAAAAGCTTGATTCATGTAGGGGAATATTGTCTTCCAACAATCTATTGACTTTTTCCCTGCTTAAATAACTTCTAATGTTTGACATTCATGATGAAAAACAGACAACTTCTAATGTTTGACATTCTTGATGAAAAACAGTCAGCTTTATGATTTTAAAAATAATAGACATTATAATCTCCGTAACCAATCTTCTCTTTCCATCCCACATCACAATACGACACTCTGTGAAAAACAAACCTTTTTCTCATCAATAAAACTACAACTTCCTTCCAAACAATCTGAAACCAGAGGCCAATGTTTGCAAATTTAAAGAAAAGTTGAAACTGCTCTTGATAAAAAAGAATATTATAGTGTCCAATCCAGTTATAACGACAAATTTTCTCCGTAGTTTTATATTTTGTTTGTTGTTTAAATGTGTTTATTTTATGTACCTATTTTGATATTGCTGTCACTTGCAATTATTATGATATATTGTCAATTCTACAGTTATAGTCTTACGACAATAAAGAATTTGACAGGTCAAAACGTTATTTTCACCACAAAAATATGTTCATCATTAACAATTATTAGGTCTGAGGTCGTATCTATAAAAATAGGAAACATAAAAATTAGGTAGGCCCTATTTAGTCAGTTTTTTGACTAAAGTAGAATTAATTTTTTAACTGTCGCGAAAACGTGTGACCAAGTATTTTTGTTGGTCGTTATAGCATGGACATGGTGATATAATACACGTATGTCGCCTATTTCCAGGGTGTTCAATAACTTGTTGGAGGGGGGCAAACATGGCGGAAAGGACTTGGCGTCAAAACGTAAGGCCACAGAGAAGAATCTAACAGAGGTCGCTTTTAAATGGGTTTTCTGTTGCGCACAAGTGCTTGCTAGTTACAGTTAAATCCAGCTACATTTAAGTTACTAGTTACAACCAGTTTTTAGCTACAGTTAAGTTAAATTATGAGAGGGTAGCGACGGTGGTGGTCTCTCGCGGCGTTAATGGTGAACTATTTCTTATAATTCCTCGACACCAGCGCTCGACACCAGCTAAGCGCAGCATTAGATACCTCTGTTTGATTCTCCTCTGTGGTTAGGCCTATGTCTTAGTAACGGTACAAAATTTAAAAAATCGGTAAAATGTCATTTTAATTTTAAAAATATGCCTAACGAAAATGGTTATTAGGTCCAAGGTCTTATATAGAATAAAAAACTGTTTAGATAATAAATCATAAAAAATAAGGTACTGTACCTATTTAGAAAATTTTTTTAACACCATTATAATTAATTTGTGAATGTCGCGAAAAAGTGAGACAAAATTTTTTTGTGGATTGTTGTAACATGGACTATAGTGATAAAAACACGAATATCGCTTATTTCCCAAATGGTCGACAACATGGTAGGGGGGCAAACATGGCGGAAAGCGCCGTGAGTCAAACCAGCTTATCTCGGAAATGGTACGAGATAGAACATTGGTAAAAACGTCATTTTAATTTTAAAAATGAATAATAAAAATAAAAAATACGTAATACAGCGTCAAGTACAATGCAGTTAAAATATTTTAGGTCAAAATATGACTGTTTGACGTGTTTTACGACATGTAAGTAAATGAAAAAATACACCTTAAAACACCATTTGTTAAAAACGTTCTGGGAAAAAAGAAAAATCTCATTCTTTGATATGTTATACTTGGTCATTTGTTTGTGTCACGAAGAACTAAAACTACAAAAGAATCTCACAATAGCAGAAACCCTAAGAAGAATGACACCGAAAATTCAAGAGAGAAAATAATAATAGAAATTGATTTCAAAACAAATTATTTAGTCCCTAATAATTTTATATTCTTGCAAATTTCGTCTTAGCATCTAATTAACGTTTTTATCGACGATAATTTATGATTAAAATTACATTTTTCCCAATGTTCTATTTCAAACCGTTACCGAGTTAGCCGCTTTTACGCTCAACGTTTTCCACAAAGTTTATCCCCCTCCCCCACGATGTCGACCTCCAGAGAAATAGGCGACATACGTGTGTTTACATCACTATAGCGATATATTGTTTTTACAACAATGGATTTTTTATAGTGGATTTTACAACAATCCACAGAAATAATTGGCTACACTTTTTGAGACATTCAAATTATAATTTTGTTAATAAACCTGTCTAAATACGTTTCTTTCTTTTAGGTTTTATTTTATAACTCGTCTGTTATTCAAGACACGGCCTTGGAACTAATAACCATTATTGTTATGCGTATTTTTAAAATTAAAATTAATTTTACCGATTTTCTATACCTTGCACCGTTCCCTAGATATAATAACCGTTTTGTCGCACAGCGCTTTCCGCCATGTTTGCCCCTCCCTCGTCGTTGTCGACCACTTGGGAAATAGGCGACATACGTGTTTTATATCACCTCATGTTAAAACAATCCACAAAAATACTTGGTCACACTTTTTTTGCTACTTTCACAAATTAAATTTTTTGTTTATACCTGTTTAAATACATGATTTTACATGTATTATTTTATAATCGTTTATTATTCTAGATCTATTATAACCTCGGACCCATTTAAATGACACAAACAAATAAGTGACAATTCATAAAGAAGAATAAGATTTTTCTTTGTCCCCAGAACTTATTTACCAAATGGAGTTTTTACCCCGGACCTAATAACTAACATTAGTCATATGTTTATGATTAAAATGACGCCTTGACTCATGTACTTTCTTTTGCCGTTTTCGAAACATTTGCGTTTTAACTCACAGCGCCCCCCCCCATGATTTCCCCCCTTCCCCCACGTTATCGACCACCTTGGAAATAGGCAACATAAGTCATTTTCATCTCCTCGGACGCTATTACAATAATCAGCAAAATTATTGCGTTTACCTTTCATGAATGCTCAACCTATGCCTCAGCTCCTGGACAGTTCTTGTAGGGAGATCTTCTGGATTATATCCCGAAACCTTCCATTTTTATACTTCTGTGGCAGAAAATCTGCATACTCGTATTCCATGTTATCCTCTTGAGAAGTCATGCTCATCTATGGACGTTCTGCTGAGCACGTACTTGATACAGTGCTTTGTCTGAATCATTTATTCACACATTTGAAATCAGCTGAGTATGCAAGTCTGGTACAACGGGGGTGTTTTTTTATGTAATTATTTATTGAGAGAAATAAAATCACGCCTTAAGTAAAACTACCGAGCGGGCTGTAACCAATTAAAACATTTTAGATTCGTTCTCGTATACAGTGAACTCGAATTTTAAGTT
Organism: Flexamia atlantica; assembly: GCA_035578135.1. Lineage (NCBI taxonomy): Eukaryota > Metazoa > Arthropoda > Insecta > Hemiptera > Cicadellidae > Flexamia > Flexamia atlantica. The sequence goes on from JAQJVK010000010.1 coordinate 11,059,176, forward strand.
TTATAACGTCTTTTACAATTAAGATTAGCCTACAAAACACAGCCCTATATAGCCACTTTCCAATCATCGATCATATTGACCAGTTACCTACCTCCTAGAATCATAACCCACTACATAAAAAAGCCCCGTTTAAGCGGCTATTTAAGTTCATTTATGTTCACAGGTTTATATTCACAAGTTTAAACCTAGACCCACAGTAGAAAGTTTAATGAAAAGTACGTTGATAGCACGCAGATAAGTAATTATATCTTTAATAGGCCTACTTTATTTTTATGATGGAATTTCATTTACATTTTAATTATGCTATATAGGCTGCAAAACGACTGTATTATACTTGATCATTGAATAATAAATTACAACAAATAACAAACATACAATTGTTTTTGTATTTGTTACCATTTATGATTGATCGTTTATTAATAGTGGCTCATGCTCTTGGTGTGACAGTCGGAGGTGGTACACTCAATAATATTTTTATATTTTATGGTCAGTATTCTAGAATATCGTCAATAATATTGATCGTGTAGTGTAAGGTCCTCCATTTGACTACATTTGGGACGACAAATGTTACAACGTGTGCTTACCAGTTTCTTATCGTCCATTTGAGAACAATTTAAATTAATTACATAGCTAATTATTATTGCTTTCGTTAAAAGTTAAAAGTATTTTATATGATTGTGAAATATTTGTTTATACTTCCGAAGAAGGGTTACACCTAATTGGGGGAGTCAGTGGAAACCTGTAATGCCAGAAAGGGAAACTATTGATGGATAATCATTACCAAATTACAAAATAAATTTACCTGACCCAATACTTTACTATTTTTTAAAGGTTTTAAAATAAACATCAACTATACCACAAACCACATAGTCAGCTAAGTTATGTTGAGATGAAACTAGGTGGTTGGTATTTATTTCAGTTAAGGTTTAGTTTTAATTTAGTTAATCAATTAATACTTCTATTCATACAAGAATAATTCAGGTTTAACCAATCTTAAACTTATTTTATAAATATTTTTTTAGGTTAATATCAGTATTTTCATTAATGAAGTTTCTGTGATATGATATTGGTAACAGGCATTTTGTCTACACTTTGAATCAGCATTTAAGTAAGTAAATGACATTTCTGACGCATAAATTTAGCACTTTTATGGTCTCCAAGGTTGCAAGAGCAAAATATTAAAATACATATCAAAAAAACAAAACACACATATTAATAGCAAATGGTGTAACCCTTCTGCGGAAGTTGCATCAAATATTTTTCGTCAATCGAATGAAAATTTGCTTAATCAGGTCAGTTTTATGTAATTGGCCCCTCTTATTAGTTTTAAATAGTTGAATGATTTCATGTCATTTAACAGTTTGTTTGTACTGTGCAAGTTAACAAAAATTAATTTCCAGCCGGGAGTTGCTTTTCTCTCTTGTTGAAAGATAACTGTTAGGCCTAAACTGCAAAAAACTACTTTGATAACTATCAATGGAAAAAATCATTGTATGCCTAAAATCAGGCAAATATTTGGATTAGTACGTTTGAAAAATTTGTATTCCTTATTTGGATTTTTTTTTTTTTTTTTTTTTGGGGGGGGGGTTCTTGTAATCTAAGAAGAAGACAAATGCATACAATCGCTTGGATATTGCCATGCTCCAGTGGCAATATCAAGGTTCAACAGTAATAAGTAGACAGTTGTTTAAAAAAAGTAAATCTGATAGACCTGCTATTGTGGTTCTGCAATAAAAATTAACATAAACTACAATAATGAATTTATTTAATTACGGTATCCTTCGTTTATGGATTTATTTTGACGACGGTTTCCACTTGAGTACAAAATATAATAATACAAATAAAAATATATTCTGACATGTAAATATGTTAACTACATGTTAACTAAACAATTCAGTACGAAAATAGGTTTTTTTATTGTTTTGTTTAAAAAACGAAACTAAACAACAAATACTGTGGTAAAGAACTTAAAAAATATAACGTTCAAAGTTAAGTAATCAAATGAAACTAAGCGGACGAATGAAATAGCCTGTATGAGAAGCATTGCAAATCGCATCGGGATGCTTGCAACTTCCATGCAGGGGTGTGCGAGTATTGATTTTTGAAGTCGAGTCGAGTCGAGTTTTAAAAAATACCCGCGAGTTTCGAGTTTTTTCGAGTCGAGTATTTTGAATAGTTTAAGTTAATGCTCGACAAAATACTATTTTAATAAGTATACTGTATACTTATTATTGATCACATAAAATGCAATATTTTTTATTTACTAAAGTGGGTTGTTTTCCTAAGCATTAATAGCAAACCTGTTTTCCAATGAAAATAAACGAGAATAATTCAGGTTGTCCTTAACATAACTTTGTATCATTACTCAATATTTTATTAAACTTCCAGCCTTAGGAGGTAAAAGCCAACATCTGCGCTTGTTGCTTTAAAAAGAGGCTTTTGTAACATATTGTTATAGGTTTAAAAATTAAAGTAAAACCAGTCTCATTGAGCATAAGTAAGAAAATATATCAAATTATAGAATGGAAAAAGACAAGACTAAATTTATCGATACGAATAACACAAAAACCATTTTCATTCAAGAAAAATAACAAAAGTTTTATGGTGGCTGGTCATGAGTGGAGTTGACTGTGTGAAAAAAAACCGTAAAATGCGATCGCGCTTACCAATTCCGGGTAAACGGCGGGAGTAACTACTCGGCTCGAACTTCCGAGTATTTTTCAAAACTTCGAGTCGAGTCGAGTAGTGTAAACTCGGCTCGAAAAAGCTCGATAATCGAGTACTCGCACACCCCTACTTCCATGCATCGGGAAGTACTGCGTTTAGGGATAACAAATTTCCAATTCGTCATCTGCTCGGCCGAACCGGCGAACCGCGCATGATGCAGTATTTTGTTTACAACTTACTCCCAGGAAGCGGCGCTCGGCGCGGCGGTTTCTGAAGTGGTTACCCAGCCGATATGCGGGTATTTGCAACGGTATGCAATTTAAATTATGAAATAGTTACCCTTCCCTTATTCAGTGCGCTAATGGAGGCGACGCCGACGCTCGGCATTTTCATTGTAGATGTCACATTGTGATTAAGACCATTTCCCTCTGTAATGGAGCGCTTGTTTCCTTGAATTCGGTCTACTTGTGACATTAGTTTACGGTTTAAAATCAATACAGATGGATTTATCCATTTGTTGTGCGTTCTCCCAAAGTACTGATAAGACTGAGGATGGGTCGTAATACAGCTGGAAATGTTTTTATAAATGCAGTGTAATATATTTCGAAATTCGTACAAAATCGTGCAGTGGAATTTTTTCGCTAATCCGAAACCCAACTATCGACATTTTTGGTTCCCGTGATCCAAATTAGTGTTTTGGAATTAAAGTATAAAATAAAACTAAAATATTAAAAGACAATGTAAAGTGAAGTTAACATGGAAAGCTCGCATAGAAGTGACGAAACTTTGGATTAAACTATCGGTTTTGATCGGCGGATTAAATTTTCCATAAAATTACGATTGCGCTTGTATATGAGACTGATGTAGGCCGAAACTTTAGAATCCGTCCCCATTGTGAAAATCTATCTCAAAAATCGATGTTTTTCGATATTTTCAATGTCGATTATTTTAATCATGATAATGTTTCGATGTCGTGATCGAGACATCACTAATCAGTAGTTCATAACCCAACTACAATTTTAACTAGCGTGATGAAAAATAACAGTCACACTATGTGGATAAAACTTATTGAGGGATATTCTAACGTTATCGACATAATATCATAACCCAACTATACTTTTAACTAACATGTACAAAAGTCTAATTTCACATCCTTCGCGACCTTGCATTTGATTCATTGCCAGTCGTTGTTAGCGTCGTGCTTTACTAATTCGTGCTACCTTAAACTGAGTATACTTATTACTCCATGAACATATAAGTTAGCTTTCAACGACATTTTGGATTGTGTGAACCATGTACCCTTTACTCAGTGATTCTGACGGTTTACTATACTGCTACTGCTACTGCTATCCATCAGTTCGGTCACTTTTCACCCCTAGATTCATCGCAATTTCTGATATGAAACCAAATAAGCAAACCAGATTTTTACATTCCTTGAATAATACTATAGGGTTTCAGTTTCTCTAATTGTAGTAGGATATTAACACTTAAATCGACGTTTTAAAAATGATAACCTACATCGTTTATTTACAATAAGTTGTACCCTAATAACAAGAATAAAACATATGTTTATTAAAGAATACGATCAATTATATCGAATCCGAAAACATCGATTTAAACATCGATTTTTAACTAGGGGTGTGCGAGTAGTGATTTTTGAAGTCGAGTCGAGTCGAGCCGAGTTTTGAAAAATACCCGCGAGTTTCGAGCTTTTTTCGAGTCGAGTTTTTTTAAAGTTTATGATATAATAGTCATCTTGTTTCTACATAATGGTAAAAAATTATTATCATTACTCAAATACAAATTACAATTTCGAGGTAATTAAACTCAAAAGAGTTATTGAACTAAGAGCAGATATGCAAATAAATTATACCAAAATAAAAGAAAGAAAACCTGTTACTAAAACTCACAATAATTCTTGATTTGATATATTTTTCAAGCCTAACTTGTGTTTAAGGCTTACCTGGGGTTTGAAATGAAATGAAAACACTAATTATAAGCCATGACCAATTACATGACCCAATTCATGATTAAAATATTTCCTTTGAATTATTCACACAAATACATTTTTATTGATGTAACTGTCAACAAAAAACTAAGTTTTTATTTATTTGGAATGGTTTCTAGAATATAACAAAAATAATTTTTTTACGAAATGTAATAATAAATAACCTCAAACTAGAAAAGATAGAGTGATATAAAAATTTATAAGTCTTTAATAACTAAAAAGAACTTTTTACTTCAAGTTTATAACAAACAAGGTTTCAGTCATATTCGTTAAAGATGGATTGACATTGTGAAAAATGGTCGTAATATTCTTTCGCACGTGCCGATTTCGGGTAAACGGCGGGAGTACCTACTCGACTCGAACTTTCGAGTAATTTGCAATAAGTCGAGTCGAGCCGAGTAGTGTATACTCGGCTCGAAAAAAGCTCGTTTCTCGAGTACTCGCACACCCCTAATTTTAACGGCGGAGACGGATCCTAAAGTTAGCCGACTGGAGGCCCAAGAGGCGACCACGCGTGGTCTGTGGACGTAATTTTGTCGTACGCAGTTAACCCGAACGCGATCTATTCGGTTCTATTCGACAAAACGAACTGTTCGGTCCCAATCGGTTCGGATTAACGAGGTTGTACTGAATAATATTCAGGGTGCATCAGACATTGCTCGATATCATAAGAGGTCTTAAATGTTTTCTCATGCTAACACAGAAAAAATAGATTTGCCGGAACAACAAAAACATTGGTAAACCGAGCAAAAAGCATTTGCAGATATAAAACATGCAAATGCTTTTTTGTTCGGTTTACCGATGTCATTTGGTTGAAACACATTGGCTGGGAGAGCAAATTTAATTTGTAGGAATACCATAACATTGGTGATTTTAGCAAACAAAATTAGTGTTAAAATAGCAAATGTATGGAACATTTTGCTGGCAATACCAATTTGTTATAAATACAATTCACATTGGTATTTATAGGAAATGTGTTTTTAACAAAGTAATATAAGTAAATCCAACAAAATAGTCTGGTGATTCGGACAAAACCATTTGTTGTATCAGCTGGTTTGTTGTACGGTAATCAATTGGTAAAAATCGCTCAACAAATGAGGATTTGTTGGTTTCTTCAATTTATTTTTTTCTGTGAAAGATTCTTTTTGAAACCTGATAAAAGTCCACAAAAATAGTTTCTATGCCTATTTATGTATAAAAATTGAATATAATGTTCTAAAAAATGGCCCTCATGAGGATCATGTCGAAGCTAGGTCGTTGACAAACAGTGCGGGATTTAACCCGAATTTTCGGGTTTATGTTAGAACAAAAGTCATTAATTAGTTTTGTTATTGAAAATCTACTGAATATAACGTCATTCATTTTCCCCCCAATAAAAAAAAATTTCAAACCATTTTTTCTTGTTGACACCCAAGCAACACGTACCTCACGAGGTATGTTTTGTTGTTGAGAACAGTCACAGACGAATGGTTGAAAATTTTTTTTAAAGAGCACACGTTATTTTATTGCGCCATGGATACATGTGATAAAAATTTCTATCAAGCAATTTTGTCTCGATTCGATTAGATGATTATTAATTTAGTTTTAGTATTTATCTATACTTTTTTAATATGCTAGGGGGTTTTCGTGGTCAGAACTATCTCTTCAATTTTAAACCGATTTTGATAAGTTGGCTGGCGTTGGAAAGAGCTCTGCGTCAATTTTTGCTATAGCCTACCCAATATTTATGAAGGTCAGGCGTTAGAGAAAAGGCCTAGACAACCTTAAGAGTTCTAAATTATCCATACGTTTTAACGTTGGAATAGAAATTTTAAGTAGAACAGCGGAATGGATTGAATGCCGATTTTTCAGCAAAGTCATTCATGTTATCGGTATTGGAACCTTTAAATATATGCACCGAAACAGACTCTCTATATGAGTTTAAAAACGAATATCCTATAAGTTGGCCCTTATATATAGAATATCTTAATAATGGCGAATTATATTCAAATTTATACACAAGTGAGGATTCGAGCTATTGAAAATAACATTCCCTCAGTTACATAGGCCATAAACCGCAATATAACATTTTATTATTTACTAAATACATCTGAACTTAAAAATGAGATCTCACGCAGCACGCTGAGTTAACGGAGCGAATTTCAATTTCAAGGCCCTTTGCCTTGAAAATTTAGATCTTATAAAACCTCTAATTGAAGGCTTTATGCCCCCTTTAGGGGCTTCCGATTTATTTCCCATACTAAAAGACCAATAATGTTATAAAGATCATACCCTTATCAATTTAAAGAAAATCGGGTGATACTTGTGGTCACTAGAGTGCAAAATCCCCCCTAAGACAACGTACTGCAAATAAAAGTCACATTGTTGTTCAAAAATCATTTATTCCCTGTACTATAAGTTAAGGAGAGGGCCTACTTATTGCTTTTTTGTTGTCTTCGATAAAAATACATGAAATTTACATTCGAGGCTTATAATATCACTTTTGGCGGTGCATTTATACCCAAAAGGTTAGGGTGCTCCGACTTTTTGCTCAGTAAACTTGACCTTGATATCATATAAAGGAATGTTCCTACCAAATTTGAATAAAGTCGAACGGTATAACTGACGCCAATTCTTGGGGCCCAGTGCGGTGGATGCGCGGTAAAAAAAACGGCTAGTGCGCATGCGCGACAACGCGTCGCGAGAGCGCAGCACTGTCATTCTGCTCTCAGCCGTCAACAATATCGTGTCACTTCATGTCGTCCTAAAAACATTGACCGATGGAACATTGACTCTTACCGACGATTAATGATCTGTTTTAATTCTATTTAGTAATATAAAATGTTTCATTAGTATTTATTGAAGCGTCTTGTTTTTTGATCAACGATTGACAGAGAAGTAGTAACTATGTGCGAGCTGCCGAATGTACGCAGCCAGGCTAGTACACTGTCGGCCGCCGCTGCCGCTACTACTCCCCTCTCCTCCCAGCCTACCCACTCCCCGCCCCATGCGCGGACTGGGCCCCAAGAATTGGCGCCAGTTATACAAAATTTGCGACCGCTATAGTGCACACAGATATGTATTTGTATTTTATATGGAAATATTTAACGAATAGTCCTTATGACACCTAGGGGCCTCAGAACAAAGGGTGATCACGACCCGATGCCTCACAGCCGCCGCGCCGTGCGGACGATGCATACAGCTCACTATTCCGCAGGAAATTCGCTAAAAATAATATTGACTAACTCTTCTGTAAAAATACACCTAGTATCATTGTTTCGGAGGAATTAGAAAAATAAATATGTCGGGTGATAATAAATAGTTAGCTAAAGGAAAAAATGCCGGAAAGAGAATAGATAGAATCGGGAATTGGCAAAAATAATAGTTGTGTCTCCAGATAACTTGTCTGCCGGCGCATCTCAAAGAATTGTTAGGCTCGTTCTGTTTTGTGTACATTATTGTGTACCGCCGACAATGGTTGTTTATGTTGTGATAAGCATTTTCAAACTCGGATAACCTAAGGACGATAATAAATATCCCCTTATCTCCGAATGGTCTTTATTTAGTGATACTGTCCTGTTTCATCTGAAACTGCGGTTACGTTGCAGACTTATGTGTAATGTGCCTTATCAATTTTTTTAACTGATAATGAAGTGAGCGTTTCGGTCAGGGGAAATACAGGGTGTTTTTTTTTTTAAACGTAACCCATTTTTAAGATTGAATAATGCACATATGAATGTGTAATGAGTATTGCTTTATTGATCTTTACATTTTATACAACCTATTATTTAAGTTTGATAAAATTTAGTTTACATTGTGTGCTCAAACAGGCCGCCATTGGCATTTGTGTAAAGTTATGCACTCTCCATCAAATTCCCGAATACGTGTTGCGACGTACCTCTTTAAATTTCTTGTATTAAATTTGTTATGATGTTTTGAGGTGCTGATTATCTTGTGAATTGTTTTCGTAGGATAATTGCTTCTTTACTTGTCTATGGTAAATTTCATTCAGATCGGACCACTTTTACGCGAGTTATCGTGCTTAAAGACACACACATTAAAAACGCAACCCAAACCTTGATTTTATCGGTGAAGGATTATTTCCCCCCAAGATCCCGGATTTTACCCCACTATATTATTTTCCTTGGAAGATACATAAAAAGTAAGGCCTACGAAAACAATTCACAGGATATTCAGCACCTCAAAACAAACATAACAAATTTAACGCAAGAAATTCAATGAGGCACATTGCAACACGTGTTCGGGAATTTGATGGAGGGAGCATAACTTTATACAAATGTCAATGGCGGACTGGTTGAGCACATAATGTAAACTAAATGTGATCAAACTTAAATAATAGGTTGTATAAAATTTAAAGATCAATAAAACATGGGCGTTATGCAATCTTAAAAATGGGTTGCGTTTAAAAAAAACACCCTGAACATTCATTCCTAATAGTAGGCACGTCAGCCATGTACCACACATGGAGGACGGAGGAGCACTCCATCCCTAACAGTTTGTAATTCAGCCATTATACCTTGAAGGAAAAATTGTTCTCTTGAAAAAATGCCGAAGATGTTGAAACGATGTGCAGTATTTGAATGCCAGTCAAACCGTATTAATGTTGAACGTAATTTTGAACTCTGTACCAAATATCTTCTTTTTCCCCAAAAATAATGAAACGTGGGCATAGAATGTTTTTAAATTGAGTTTTAAAAGATAGGCCTAACATTTCGTGTTAGTAGACTAGTTAAATTAGGCTACCTTGTATCCAACAAGACAAAATTGTCATGGCATTAAATACGGCGTTAGTAACATAACGGTAATTAATCATAGGCTAACTAAATGCAATTACAGAGTTAAAATATGGTTTGCTCTGGCCCATCAATGACTTGGATGGTGAAACAAATTTGTTGATTCGTTCCTACAGACATTTCTTAACCAAGAATAATTTATGATACACAAGGCTTGATTTCCTATTATTCAAATATAGTAACGACATTATTTGAATTTATCTTAGCAAACTTTTACCATTATAGTAGGCTAAGATAAATAGATAGTTGTACGTTTATCTTTTGTTGAATAAGTTATTAGGCCTGCAGAACCATACCAGCAAAGCATCTGTCTCTGACCTCTCTTGAGCATAGAACTCATAAAATTCCGAATTCCTTATAGTTGTTAATAAAACTAAATTATATTTACAAATGTTTAACACATTATTTAGAAATATTATCTTATTTTAGAAACGAAAATTCTGCGATATTATAAGCCCTGAGTGTTGTAATATTCCTGAGAACTGAGTTCCTCTAGTGGGACCCAGACAGGTTTTTGTAAGTTTAGGTACCAATATTGGGTACAGTAACGAAATTGTCACAATTGGAGGCGGTGTTGTAGCCTAGCTGTCTTTCAGTGAACAACTTTACATCCCCACCAGGGGAGGCTGGGCTAGATGGCTAGATGGGCGGGGATAATAAATAAATAAACAAATAAATCTTTATTTCGTAACAAAAAAAAACAAAGGTACAAACAATTGCATGCTACTTCCCAGGTACAGATATTACACAGCACATACTACACGTAGATTAGGGCCATCTATCCCTTGAGGCCCTATTCCCGCATCAATTGTATGAAGGTGTTTATCTTTGCCCACCCACAAAATCTCCCCTACGAAAAATACCTGTACCCTTACATGCCAATTACCAGTGATTGGAATTAAATTTATTTAGCCCTAACTTATTCCAACACGTAAAAATGCAAAAACTTCCCATAGGCTATTTCAATACAATGATACAATCTGAGTGAAATTTTATCAAAGAAAGAGGTGTGTGAAATAGCCTATAAGTTACTCATTCTCGCTAGTTAAAAACCGGCTAGAAAACTCCTTCGGGGGATGTAACATTTGTATCACGGTATTGATTTTTTGGAAATACTGAAAGTAGTGTAAGGGATTAATAAGTCAGTAGCCCATTACGTTGTCCAATTTTAACTTAATTTTTGTTCATTCCTTTGTATTACTTCTCAGTAAGTCGATAAAAAATACAGAGTAGGCTATATAAAATAAAGATAACCCCCTAACTATTACGCTTGTAATGAACCATTCATGATTTTAAACTGTCAATTATAGTAAAGGTAACTAGAGAGAGACTCCTATGAGCAACTGCTGCTTTTTAGTTATTCTAAACAACAAAAACACAAACAAAAAAATCAACAAACAAACAAAAATACACACTGTTTACACCGGCTGGTACAGGGTGTGTTTTTTTTAAACGTAACCCAAAACTTTATTTATCAGTGAAGGATTATTCCCCCCCCCATTTCAAGATCCCCGGATTTGACCCCACTATAAAATTTTCTTCTGGTATACATCAAAAGTAAGGCCTACGAAAACAGTTCACAGGATATTCAGCACCCCAAAACAAACATAACACATTTAATGCAAGAAATACCTTGCAACACGTGTTCAGGAATTTAATGGAGAGAGCATAACTTGTAAATGCCCTTGGTGGATTGTTTTACCACAAAATGTAAGCTACATGTGATCAAACTTAAATAATAGGTTATATAATACCCCCGTTGCAGCAGACCTGCATACTCAGCGAATTTCAAGTGCAAAACAACATATTTCGATCCAACATAGCGAGATTTGACATGTTTTTGTAAGCTCCATAAGAATAACATGGGGAATGAGTATGGAGGTTTGCTGCTACAGGTATATTAAAACTGGGTGGTTTTAATTCAATATTTAGTATATCTGAACTAGAAGAAGCCATTTACCAAGTTGTATCAAGATATGTTGAGGAATAAGCGAGATATAGGATTTTACTTATTTCCCATAAGGTTAACATTGGGACAACGTACTGCGTTTACCACTTTCAATATCTCGGCAACCAATGGACATAGAGCCATGATTCAAAATACTAAATTGTTTGTTTTTTTGGGCTGAATTCAATGGTGCCAATAAAAAGTTGAAAAATTTTATTTTTCTATGTAAAAATCTCAAAAACCCATTTTTGGGGGGTTTACCCCCCTTTACCCCCCCTTCCGGTGGTCCGATCGGGCTGGTTTACGAACTCGTCCGAATAATTACTACTTTACACGTCTATGCCAAATTTCATTCTGATTGGACCATTTTTGCGCAAGTTATCGTGCTTAAAGACACATATATATATATATATATATATATATATATAGATATATAGAGATATATATATATATATTTATGAAAGTGAACGAATGGTGTTTTTGGCATCTGAGGACCTCAAAAAGAAAAGTTATGATGGTTTTAGGCTTAGGTCTTACCATGAGACCTACGGTAACAGCTTCTTCCCTATAGGGGAAATTCGCTAAAATGTAAAAAATTACAAAACAATACTCATTTTTTCATTATATGTACATAATTTAATCTTAAAAATGGTTCGCGTTTCAAAATACCGGTAATATTAAAAACTAAGAAGAAACTAACAGACAAATTTTGGTCAGAAAAATTTACTTAACAAATCTTTTTTACTCGTACAGCAATTAACCTTGCTCCACAAAATCTGTCAGGCGCCTTTAATGTCGCATTGAAAAACCTTAGTTGTAGGCAGGTAATCAAAAGTTCTGAGATGCCTTTCCTACGATAGTTGCATCAGAGCATTCTGAAATGTCCTCTGTATGCATCAAAGTTATAAAGAGATTTTGTGAGGTTAGCCTGGTAACAAGTTAACCTTAAATAATTCATTCATTGTGTGTACGTCTTAAAAATTACTTATTAGCCTAATATAAAAAAAAACATTAGTTAACCCTGTCAATTTGATTATAGTAGGCCTACAACTCTCCAGGCTGAATCGTCGAAAATAAGTGCTGTAATAGCCTAATAGTAATAAATATAATAAAATAAGCCCGAGTCAAATTAGGCCTATCTACTCTAATTAATTATATTTACATTTTAGAATTTCGTTTGGTCTACCTCCCCAGTTGGTCAAATGGGTTGATTAGTTCAGATCTCAAGGTATTATTTGTATTTGTATTGGATAAAGTTTGAAAAACCTTTGTGAGATATTACAGCATTTGCTAGATTTAAGTTAGGCCTACCTATTTTAGTCTTAAACCCACAAATGAGGACCGTTAACCTGACCTGACCAGTATATGTGTGAGAAGAAATGTCTTTGAAAGGAAACTACAGCAAGTTAGCACAAAGTATACCTGTAAATGAAATAATTACTATCTTTAAACATAATAACATAACTTTGTATTGTTATTACGCTAATTATCCTATAAAGCAAACAAATAAAATGCTCTTACTTTCACGGAATATATATTGACTTCATCCCATAACATTAAAATGGCATATTCATGTAATAAAGAACAGGATTTTTAAGTGAATTATCATCTTTACCTATAACGTACCTTACAAATTTACAATCAAAAACATATAAATTAAAAGTCACGCAAACAAGAAAATAAAAATAATAACAGCAGGAGCAGACGACATCGCCGCTACGCGCATGCGCAGCTGGCCAGTTCGGGGCAGAGTTGCCAGGTAGCGCTACTGTTCCCTTAGGCCCGTATTATACACGGACACTCAGCGTCCCTGTGGCTGGGACGCTAGCTTCCCTGGACACTCGTTTAGCATTGATCAAATGGGAGTGTCCCGCGAACTATCATACACGGACACAGTTGACTGGGACGCAGATCAGCAAAGTGTGTCCCGGCTGTGTCCGAGGGCGGGACGCAGACGGGACACACGCGGGACGCAGATCTACGTCCCGGCATCCCGGCCGCCAGCGTCTCTAGTCCTAGTCCTAATAACATTGAATCTTATGGGAACGTCCCGCGAGTCATTATACACGGACACACGGTGTCCCGGACCAGACTGCGCCGCGACGCCCGAGAGTGGTCGTTTTGATAACGAAGTCACTCAGTTCGTAGATAACCTGTGACCGGTTAAGTTGTATTTGTACAGTGAGTTTGTATGAAAATAATTAACATGAACGACGAATTAGAAAAAGTATCAATATATGAAGTCGAAGAAAACCATGAGGTCCGCGACAAAACTGATCAAGATAAAGAAGCAGGAGAAACAAACGTTGCATCAAAGAAGATAGTTACGAAAGATAAAAAACAAACTATCAGGAACTTTTCCTAAAAGTGCAAAAATTAAATAATAAAAATTAACGACGAAGATTTTATTTGTGAAATTGAAAAATATCCATGTAGACCTAATGAGAAAATATTCACGGTAACGACTGAGAGATTTGGTGGTGGGGCGGTGCAAATGCGGTGTCTCTGCAGCGTCTCGGCTGTGTCCGAGACGCTAAACCGCTTCCCGGACACTTCTGGGACGCAGGCGGGACTCGGCCCAGCCGCTTGGGACGCAGAGTGTCCGTGTATACGGACCTTATCGCCAAGTTGACACGGAAGTGACAACTCTTTACGAAGTTTGTTACCGCTGTATGCCTCGGCCACCATACCTGACCGTGGGTAGCCGGGGCGGGGCGAGGTGGCGCGGAATGTGTCCGCCGCTGCTGCCCGCTCGCCCGCTCCATACCTGATTAGCCTAGACATGTGAAGAGATCGCCTTACATCAGGCTTCTGATCGACAAAAAACAGACGCCACTGTTCAAAATATCGCAGCCCAACTGCTCTTCGGAACCCTTAAAAATATTTGTATTCGTTTACCGCAGTGGCCGAGCCGGCAGACTCGGCGCTGTATACTTCGGTTTTGTATTAATTGAACTAAGAAGTAAGTTTTGTAATCTAATGTCTTGCGAGATAACTAATGCGTTACATTTTGGGTTTTAGAAAGTTTGTATTCCGAATACAGAAGAAAGCTTTGAAAGCCGTCTTCAAAATACTACATTGTGCACCTTTTATGACTCATGCGACATTCAAACATTCTCGTAAGTTTAAAATTATATCTGCTTGACAACTTCTGAACACACAAAATCATCGCTTTTACAAACACGGTTCAGACTTGAGCCTCCCTCCCAACACAAAACCGCTTTCGTAGCTTTGGAAAGCATGAGTTTCGCATCAGACCATCAGAGTCAACATGTTTAACAACCTCCAATGAAGATGCAAACAAAGACGCAAAGAGATTTAGGCGGAAGCTGAAGCGATTGTTAGTGGAGCCATATTTCAGAACTGTGAGGAAGAAAATAGTTCTGCGACGTTGTTCACTCGCGATAATTTGTTCAATGCGTTCTAAAAAAGTTTGTTATCGTGTCTAAGTTTTAAGTGTCGCATTCAGTCTGTTGTTGCGCTTAGTGGGGATCCAAAGAACTCGGAGAGTTTCATCAGAAACCATCAGGTTTGTCATCTCGAATCGGTGATCAGTGAAGTCTTTGGAAATTTAAGGTGATGCTAAATATACACGTCACGTCACGTCACGTCCACTTACGGCCAATTCGGCGATTCCGAAGAGGGACATATATACATATTCGCATCGATTCGCATCTGCTAGTTTCTAAGAGCCGAATGGCCGAATAGACATCGGTGGAGGCTATACATACACGTCACGTCACGTCACGTCGCGTCGCGTCCCTATTCGGCCGATTCGGCCGTGTATGCTCTTCAGAGCATTCAAGTTGGGCCGTGACGTGACGTGTATGTATAGCCGGTTCCATTTGATTACACAGGTTTCATTGGGCTCGAAAATAGGCGTGATGTGACGTGACGTATATATATATAGCCTCACCTTTCATGTCGTTTCGACCTTGGGCGGATTTTGTCGTTTCATATGTAATCGCCGACCGACGAGTAATCCTTATTTATCTATACACCGTTATTTCAGTCTTATAAAATGTTTTACAAAAAAATATGACCAAGATCCTCGGTTACCGCGATAGTTTTCGACCCGCACCCGAGACTCCGACACGTCGATAAAGGGGTCGGCCACTGACATGTAATTGGATATGCGCCATATCCACCATATCGATTGGGTCTACGAGACCGTTAAATTTTAAGTGGAGCGCATATTTTTGCAAAAGACGGAGCGGGGGATCGAGTAGGTGGCGGCGGCGAGCAACTAAAATAGCGGGGTGCTTTAAAAACGGGTCTGCGCAAGTGTGGGTACGGGCTTTAGAACGCGTGAAGGAGTTCCGCAGGGGGCGACAGAACAAAACCCACACCCCTCGACGCCTGAACTCGAGAGACACTGGAAACACGTGGGGCCCGACACCAGCCCGCGCCCCGCGCCCCGCGCCCCCGCC
Organism: Flexamia atlantica; assembly: GCA_035578135.1. Lineage (NCBI taxonomy): Eukaryota > Metazoa > Arthropoda > Insecta > Hemiptera > Cicadellidae > Flexamia > Flexamia atlantica. The sequence continues at coordinate 11,075,022 of JAQJVK010000010.1, forward strand.
GCGGCTGCAGTTAATTGGTGTCGCCCGCGCCCGGCGCCCGGCAGACGGTCCGAATGAAATATTTAATTCGCGTATTTCGGTACTCGGTCGATCCTCGGTATACTCTGGGGAGCGTGAGGTTCAAAACCGATATGACAGAATAAAGGTGAGGCTATACATCCACGTCGCGTCACGTCACCTCCATTTACGACGTGAATGTCGTGTAAACAAATGGAACCGGCTATATATACTCGTCACGTCACGGCCCGACTCCAACGCTCTGAAGAGCATACACGGCCGAATTGGGACGCGACGTGACGTGACGTGACGTGAAGTGTATGAATAGCCTCCACCGACGTCCATTCGGCCATTCGGCTCTTAGAAACTAGAAAATGCGAATCGATGCGAATTTGTATAGCACCCCCTCCGGAATCGCCGAATTGGCCATAAGTGGACGTGACGTGACGTGTATGTATAGCAGCACCTTAAGATGAATTTAATACGAGTAAGCGGAAAACCTAAAATGTCTCTATAATTAGAGATTTTCGACCTAACGGAAAAATCGGAAAAAACATCAGAGGTGGCTGTGGCTGCATGTTCCAGTAACTACACTTCCACCTCCTAAGCCTGAGAACGCGCAGTAGACGGTTACGGTTGCTACGGAAGTAGTCGGCACACAACCACCTAAATGTTTTTGCCACCTAACGGGGATATAAACCCTCTAAACTGTAAAGATTGGCGGTTCGCTCGTTTTTATTTTTGGTCGGTAATTTATGGAGCACATGAAGTCAAACCGAAGTTGTCAGCTCGACAGTACTCAATGAACCGCCCACCCTTGCAGCACACCTGCATGCTCAGCGAATTTCAAATTCAAAAGAACACAGTTGAAGCGAACATAGCGAGATTTGATTTTCAAGCTCCATAAGAATAACATGGAGAATGAGAATGCAGGTTTGCTGCCACGAAAATGGAAATATCAGGGATTTTATACTATTAAACATCAGATCTCATATAGATAAAGCCATGAACCAAGTTTTATCAAGATAGCCTATGATGAGAAATAAGCAAGATTAGAATTTTACTTATTCCCCATAAGGGTAACATTGGGACAACGTACTGTGTTTACCACTTTCAATATCTCGGTAACCACTGGAGAGTAATGATTCAGCATACCAAATCGTTTGTTTTTTTAACTGAGTTCAATGGAACCGAAAAAATTTTATTATTTAATTTTTCCACGTAAAAAACTAAAAAAAACCTTTTCGGGGAGTTTATCCCCTTTCCCCCCCCCCCTTCCGGTGTTCCGATCGAGCTGGTTTACGAATTCGTCCGAATGATAACCACTTTAAATGTCTCTACCAAATTTCATTACGATCGGACCATATTTACGGACGCTATCTTGTTAACAGACATAATGTATATATTTTCGAACGAATGGTGTTTTTTACTTCTGGGGTCCCAAAAGGAAAAGTATCATAGTCTCGGGCTTAGATCTTACCATGGGTACTACGGTAACAGCTCCTTTCATATAGGGGAAATTCGTTAAAAGGTTTTTCTAGAACGACCCTGAGCGATAAAATAAACTCATTCCTTCGTAGTTAGATCGCGCAAATTAACTGTAACATCGATTTGGCCATCAGATCACAGGACAATTTTAATTAACGTCCGAACAAAGTGATCTCAACCACGATACACAGTGATCATACGCCATCTGAACATGTAGCACGGAGTAGCCGCATGCTGTGCCAGCGATGCAGCTCGAGTCCGTTAGCACCTACACGAATAACGGCCATCAGATCATGGAACACGCAGTAATCACTTGTAGCGAGGACCAGTGATCATACGCCATCTGAACATGTAGCGCGGAGTATCCTCATGCTGTGCCGGCGATGCACCTCGAGTCCGTTAGCACCTACACGAATAACTGGCCATCAGATCATGGAACACGCAGTAATCACTTGTAGCGAGGACCAGTGATCATACGCCATCTGAACATGAGCGCGGAGTAGCCGCATGCTGTGCCAGCGATGCACCTCGAGTCCGTTAGCACCTACACGAATAACGGCCATCAGATCATGGAACACGCAGTAATCACTTGTAGCGAGGACCAGTGATCATACGCCATCTGAACATGTAGCGCGGAGTAGCCGCATGCTGTGCCGGCGATGCACCTCGAGTCCGTTAGCACCTACACGAATAACGGCCATCAGATCATGGAACACGCAGTAATCACTTGTAGCGAGGACCAGTGATCATACGCCATCTGAACATGTAGCGCGGAGTAGCCGCATGCTGTGCCAGCGATGCACCTCGAGTCCGTTAGCACCTACACGAATAACGGCCATCAGATCATGGAACACGCAGTAATCACTTGTAGCGAGGACCAGTGATCATACGCCATCTGAACATGTAGCGCGGAGTAGCCGCATGCTGTGCCAGCGATGCAGCTCGAGTCCGTTAGCACCTACACGAATAACTGGCCATCAGATCATGGAACACGCAGTAATCACTTGTAGCGAAGACCAGTGATCATACGCCATCTGAACATGAGCGCGGAGTAGCCGCATGCTGTGCCAGCGATGCACCTCGAGTCCGTTAGCACCTACACGAATAACGGCCATCAGATCATGGAACACGCAGTAATCACTTGTAGCGAGGACCAGTGATCATACGCCATCTGAACATGTAGCGCGGAGTAGCCGCATGCTGTGCCGGCGATGCACCTCGAGTCCGTTAGCACCTACACGAATAACGGCCATCAGATCATGGAACACGCAGTAATCACTTGTAGCGAGGACCAGTGATCATACGCCATCTGAACATGTAGCGCGGAGTAGCCGCATGCTGTGCCAGCGATGCACCTCGAGTCCGTTAGCACCTACACGAATAACGGCCATCAGATCATGGAACACGCAGTAATCACTTGTAGCGAGGACCAGTGATCATACGCCATCTGAACATGTAGCGCGGAGTAGCCGCATGCTGTGCCGGCGATGCACCTCGAGTCCGTTAGCACCTACACGAATAACTGGCCATCAGATCATGGAACACGCAGTAATCACTTGTAGCGAGGACCAGTGATCATACGCCATCTGAACATGTAGCGCGGAGTAGCCGCATGCTGTGCCGGCGATGCACCTCGAGTCCGTTAGCACCTACACGAATAACTGGCCATCAGATCATGGAACACGCAGTAATCACTTGTAGCGAGGACCAGTGATCATACGCCATCTGAACATGAGCGCGGAGTAGCCGCATGCTGTGCCAGCGATGCAGCTCGAGTCCGTTAGCACCTACACGAATAACTGGCCATCAGATCATGGAACACGCAGTAATCACTTGTAGCGAGGACCAGTGATCATACGCCATCTGAACATGAGCGCGGAGTAGCCGCATGCTGTGCCAGCGATGCAGCTCGAGTCCGTTAGCACCTACACGAATAACTGGCCATCAGATCATGGAACACGCAGTAATCACTTGTAGCGAGGACCAGTGATCATACGCCATCTGAACATGAGCGCGGAGTAGCCGCATGCTGTGCCAGCGATGCACCTCGAGTCCGTTAGCACCTACACGAATAACGGCCATCAGATCATGGAACACGCAGTAATCACTTGTAGCGAGGACCAGTGATCATACGCCATCTGAACATGTAGCGCGGAGTAGCCGCATGCTGTGCCGGCGATGCACCTCGAGTCCGTTAGCACCTACACGAATAACGGCCATCAGATCATGGAACACGCAGTAATCACTTGTAGCGAGGACCAGTGATCATACGCCATCTGAACATGTAGCGCGGAGTAGCCGCATGCTGTGCCAGCGATGCACCTCGAGTCCGTTAGCACCTACACGAATAACGGCCATCAGATCATGGAACACGCAGTAATCACTTGTAGCGAGGACCAGTGATCATACGCCATCTGAACATGTAGCGCGGAGTAGCCGCATGCTGTGCCAGCGATGCAGCTCGAGTCCGTTAGCACCTACACGAATAACTGGCCATCAGATCATGGAACACGCAGTAATCACTTGTAGCGAAGACCAGTGATCATACGCCATCTGAACATGAGCGCGGAGTAGCCGCATGCTGTGCCAGCGATGCACCTCGAGTCCGTTAGCACCTACACGAATAACGGCCATCAGATCATGGAACACGCAGTAATCACTTGTAGCGAGGACCAGTGATCATACGCCATCTGAACATGTAGCGCGGAGTAGCCGCATGCTGTGCCGGCGATGCACCTCGAGTCCGTTAGCACCTACACGAATAACGGCCATCAGATCATGGAACACGCAGTAATCACTTGTAGCGAGGACCAGTGATCATACGCCATCTGAACATGTAGCGCGGAGTAGCCGCATGCTGTGCCAGCGATGCACCTCGAGTCCGTTAGCACCTACACGAATAACGGCCATCAGATCATGGAACACGCAGTAATCACTTGTAGCGAGGACCAGTGATCATACGCCATCTGAACATGTAGCGCGGAGTAGCCGCATGCTGTGCCGGCGATGCACCTCGAGTCCGTTAGCACCTACACGAATAACTGGCCATCAGATCATGGAACACGCAGTAATCACTTGTAGCGAGGACCAGTGATCATACGCCATCTGAACATGAGCGCGGAGTAGCCGCATGCTGTGCCAGCGATGCAGCTCGAGTCCGTTAGCACCTACACGAATAACTGGCCATCAGATCATGGAACACGCAGTAATCACTTGTAGCGAGGACCAGTGATCATACGCCATCTGAACATGAGCGCGGAGTAGCCGCATGCTGTGCCAGCGATGCAGCTCGAGTCCGTTAGCACCTACACGAATAACTGGCCATCAGATCATGGAACACGCAGTAATCACTTGTAGCGAGGACCAGTGATCATACGCCATCTGAACATGAGCGCGGAGTAGCCGCATGCTGTGCCAGCGATGCACCTCGAGTCCGTTAGCACCTACACGAATAACGGCCATCAGATCATGGAACACGCAGTAATCACTTGTAGCGAGGACCAGTGATCATACGCCATCTGAACATGTAGCGCGGAGTAGCCGCATGCTGTGCCAGCGATGCACCTCGAGTTTGTTAGCACCAGCGACCTAGGTCGCTGGCTAGCGCCTACACGAATAACTGGCCATCAGATCATGGAACACGCAGTAATCACTTTTAACGGCCTTGCATGGCCAGCACCCACTGAAGACGGCCAAATAGAGAACTGCGGGTATATTTCTTATGATGAACGGGGATCGCTAAGGCGAGGCTATGAATACACGTCACGTCACGTCACGTCACGTCTGGTCACGTCCTTTTTCGAGGTGAATGGAACCTTTGTCTATCAAATGGAACCGGCTATACATACACGTCACGTCACGCCATGGCCCGACTCAAATGCTCTGAAGAGCATACACGGCCGAATTGGGACGTGACGTGACGTCACATGTATGTGTAGCCTCTACCAATGTCCATTCGGCTGATAGAAACCAGCAGATTGTTTTACTGAAAACTGTCGAAAGTTTTGTTTTTGTCGTTCTAGGTTTATGTTAAGTATAGCCTACATAAATAATTATTATTTCGCAATGACGCTTATAATATCTAATCAATTTCAGTAAGATGTATCACCTTTAAAATACAAGGGTTACGAATATATAACCCAAAAGGGGGGGGGGGTTTAGTAGCAAAGGTTGCAGTAATAGCAGACTTTTAAGTTCGGACGTTGTATTTTATATTAGGCATTTAATCATAAAACAAGTTATATTTATCAAAATTATTTTTCATCAATACACTCAATTAGTACGCCTGGGGCTCTTATTTAACACGCTTTTCCTCGCGACTTTGGATGTCGCATCGTGATGTGCGGATACGGATGAGGACGTTGCGTACAGTGCGAAGGCGTCAACGTCCATTCAATAGGCTGCTTGAAAATAGAAGATTTAATTCTGAAAACTGTTTAAAAGGTTGTTTTTGGCGATAATTATTTCGCGGTACGTATCGCTTATAATTTCTAATCAATTTCAGTAACATATCATTTTAAGTGACATGGTTACGAATATATATGGGTGATAATAGTTTTTACGTTGTATTTTATTAGGCATGTGATCTTAAAAATGTACATATATCAAAATTATCCGTAATCCACATATTTATTCGATACGTCAAGTGTACTTATTTAATACGCTTTTCCCCGCGACTTTGGATGTCACATTGTGATGTGCGAATGGGAATGAGGACGTATGTACCGTGCGAATGCGAACAAGTATAATATTGTATAGCACCCCCTCCGGAGTCGCCGTAAGTGGACGTGACGTGACGTGTATGTATGTATAGCACCCCCTCCGGAGTCGCCGTAAGTGGACGTGACGTGACGTGTATGTATGTATAGCACCCCCTCCGGAGTCGCCGTATGTGGACGTGACGTGACGTGTATGTATAGCACCCCCTCCGGAATCGCCGTATGTGGACGTGACGTGACGTGTATGTATGTATAGCACCCCCTCCGGAGTCGCCGTATGTGGACGTGACGTGACGTGTATGTATGTATAGCACCCCCTCCGGAGTCGCCGTAAGTGGACGTGACGTGACGTGTATGTATGTATAGCACCCCCTCCGGAGTCGCCGTATGTGGACGTGACGTGACGTGTATGTATAGCACCCCCTCCGGAATCGCCGTATGTGGACGTGACGTGACGTGTATGTATGTATAGCACCCCCTCCGGAGTCGCCGTATGTGGACGTGACGTGACGTGTATGTATAGCACCCCCTCCGGAATCGCCGTATGTGGACGTGACGTGACGTGTATGTATAGCACCCCCTCCGGAATCGCCGTAAGTGGACGTGACGTGACGTGTATGTATGTATAGCACCCCCTCCGGAGTCGCCGTATGTGGACGTGACGTGACGTGTATGTATAGCACCCCCTCCGGAATCGCCGTATGTGGACGTGACGTGACGTGTATGTATAGCACCCCCTCCGGAATCGCCGTATGTGGACGTGACGTGACGTGTATGTATAGCAGTACCTTCGAGAGATTCTGAAATTCGTAAATCAGATTTTCCTTACTGTGAATGTACAATGGTTTGTGTAACGTTTGAAAATCAGTTTCAAGTAACAAAATCCCCATCGGTGTATAATGTCGTTCGTTAACACGTGATCTGTTTTTTACCCCTCTAAACATAGGTCTCCGAGTGAAAAAAATACATTAACTTACGAAGAAAAGGAAAGTAGCCACATGAAATGTTTCCGATGGATGTCCGCAAGTCCTCAAAACGAGTTTGAAAGGAACATGTTTATGAGAAAATGACTTTATATTATATCAGTTAATAACTCATATTCTTTAAAAGAGCATTTTAAAACATTTTGATGCGTGGTTATCTTTATTACTTTACCATTTGTATATTTTTCTTTGGCCACTTCACATCAAAGGGAATCCAGAACAGTGATGGGGACGCGAGATCAAAATAAACATTTCAATCGATAATTTAACATTTTTTACCATTTACACCCTAGAAGATTGCGGAAACAATCCTCGTGATCCTCACTCCAAGTATTATTTTTTAAGCGAGTGTCGTGTCAATACCGAGATGGTTGTCGCAGTATCACGTGTCGCTTGTTTGTTTGTTTGCAATTTGCTGATTTGCATTCGTGTGTTTATACCGTGCTCCAGCTCGTCGGCAAGATGGGTGTTTATTGATCTCGGCTACTAACACATCACACGATCCTGCATCTTTTAAATGTCTTCATCTTCCCTATACACAGTTTCGGTGGATGAAAGTATTACAATTTTAACCTAATACCGTCTCGAAGGAATGTGGTATCCGCTGATGCACAACGCGGTGTTGTTATTAGATAATGATTTATTTATTTTGTATTTGAGAAGTTATGTAAAATCGATCGAGAGGTCACAGTAAACTTTGATAGCGATTAAAATGTATAAAGGTTTGAAGAATGGTTTGGAATCTTATTTTGGAAAAATTACTATAGCTATAAGTTCAATAAGGTTCACAAAATATCGATGGATTGTTTTGCGATTTTTAAGATTGTTTTGTTTGTGATTAAAGAATAAGTTTGTATTTCTTTAACATTGAATATTAGCGTCAGGTGTGTGAGTTTTAGGCAATGTTTTTATCTATTGAAGGTTTTTTTTCTATTTTTATCTAAAGCTAAGGTTAAAACATTTGCGTTGATTTTTATTGTATCTAAATAGTTCATTATGAATGTTAAAAGTTTGTTTTGACAACTTTGTTTGAACATCAGTACTATACTTGAAATATACCATTGTATCTTTCGTCATTGTTGGGTGTTGGAGAGACTGTTAGATGGGGGTTAAACATCCTCGGGAAAAAGTGTCCCGAAACCACCAAACAGAATTATGGCAGCCCTATTCTTGAAACATCTATGAGTATCCGAACTCAATTATCATTTGAAATTTTGTTTAAAATAAATCGTTCACTCATCAACTAGGCTACAGTAGACCCCCTCTTAACCGACCTCGTTTTAACCGACGATGGGATTATTCACTTTTGTTGGTCAAATATTAGAGATCGTTTTAACCGACCCAGCGTCCGTCCTATACCCAGCGATGGAAACGTTACGCTCGACTATATAGTTTGTTGTGGGTTAAAATATTTTGAATATTTATCTTATATTTAGTCTATTGAAATGTTTTGTCTGGACCGTGTTTTGGAGTTATTCATAAGATTCCTACATAATTATTTAAGAAAATAGGCTGAAAATTGTAGTATATTTTATAAATAATCCACGAACGGCTTTAGAATAATGTTAATAGAACCTTAAATCAATCGAGCTTTTATTTTTAAGTGTTTGGAGGATTACCCGTTTTATCCGACCTCTTAAGTTATCTGACCTAGGTCCGGTCCCGTCAGGGTCGGTTAAGAGGGATTCTACTGTATGTTTTGCAACACAGTTAACAGATCAAATCCAGTTTTAGGAAAACCTCGCTTTACTGTCGAAAGCCTTCTCAATTCAGTCATTGCCGACTTTGGCACTGCGATGACCGCGCAGCCCGCTCTCGGACCCCGTGTGTTGTCGCCTATTAGATAAGATTATTTCGGTGTCGAGTGTTCTCTTCGCTCGACGCGCGGCGGAGAGTTTACCTGGGGCAGGTCTGGCAATGCCCCTCCCCCTCCCCGCCCCCCGTCACCCTCCACACGTTGCCGGTTGGCCGCGACGTTGCCACATCTCTTCTACAGCTGTCTTATCCTCTATACTCTACCACCGTGTACCGGTCGAGAGGTATTGTTTTACCGACCTGTAGGACGTGTTAATATCTATTTTATACCGGATCGTCGGCCATCCGACACCGACATCGACGTCTCGCTGGATAAATAGCACAAAATATGCGGATCGCTCGCATACCGCGTTTCCTCCGAGGCTCGCAGGACCGATATTCGGATTATTTTGTTCCGAGTTTTCAGCGATGCGAGTCTCTTTGCTCGGAGCTTTTCGATTCGTCCGTCGTCGGTGTTCCTGAGTGTATACCGAAGATTCAAAGATTTATTGCCTTCAAATACGTGTACAATCGGCATTGTCTAGAGTTGGAATACAGTTCCAAGTTAAAAGATCACTATAACATACTATAACATTTTCTTAGTGAACAAATTTATCTTAATCTAACCTAACCTAACAACTTTCAAGTGACCAAAACCGTCATTGAGAGGTTGATGGACAAATTGAAAGAGGAGAATAAATACCTGATGGATGATGGTTTGTGGTACTGCTGGCACCCAGCACCCGCGAGTAGGTGGCTAAAGGAGCTCCTTTGGTCTTTGGAGGACCCGGCGCGACTTCGCAGGTAGTGTTGATTTTGAAAATATTATAAATAAAAAATACCCCCGTCGCAGCAAACCTGCGTACTCAGCGGATTTCCAAATACAAATTAATCAAATAATTAATCCATATTACGAAAAGAAGAAATGTAAACAAGTGATATATTTATATATTTAAAAATATTTCATCGCTTGTCTTACAAAGTCTCAGCCAACAAATATGAGTTGAAAAAAGTAGTATAAAAGGTAAATGAGGAGGAGGTATATGAGTTGAATAGGAGTATAAAAGTTTTACAGAAAAATCAAAGATTGCTTTTAAATAAGTAGGCAAGATTGTTAATTTTTAAAATTATATTCACAAAAAAAGGTAAAAAAGCAAAAATACCATACATATCTTGATGAACACAAGAAATAATCCTCGAGATTCGTTGAAAACTTAAGTAGAAGGTGAATAAGAAATTGGCAAAGACAACATTCTGCTTAGAGAGATGATTTAAAATACCAAATTGTTTTTTTTCGTGCAGAATTCAATGGTGAAAACAATAATTGAATATATTTAATTTTTCTATTTGAAAAACTAAAAAACCCATTTTTGAGGGGGAAAATGGAGTCTTTACCCCACTTAGAATATGTCGATGTGGCTGGTTTACGAACTCGTCCAAGAGAATATAGTTTTACATGTCTCTACCAAAGTTTGTCACCATCGGACGATAATTACAAGAGTTGTCGTGCTGACAAAACTCCAAAAATGAAAATTCTATTTCCCATGTAAGGCCATGTTAAATTTTGAAACAAATCGTGATTTGTGCAGTTAAAAATGCGTTTTCACAATAAACTCACTTCATATCCAGAAAGTACACATAAAACGCTATCAATTAATATAAATATAAATATGATTGCCGAGGTTGCCCTGAACGGATATTTTTTGTCCATTCTGCTAAAACGACGGTAATAGCTTATTTCTAAGGAAATTCGCTAAAACTAGTATTTTTTCTTCAATAAAATGCCTCTCGAGATCCTCAAACCTGTAAACTTAACTTACATGATTAATAGCAAAAAACTTTGTGATTTGAAGCGGTACGTACTTTTTAGCATCGCAAAAAACAAACAATCACAGTTTTCGGGTAATGTCGGAGGATCAGCAGACACCCTGTAGTAGTCTGTATAACATCCGCCTGTCTCAGCGACCACATAGTATAAATAGACGGAGCATAGCTATCTTACTTGCATTACAGCAAGTGAGGCCTGGGCCGCCATATTGTCTGGGTATAGAAACATTACACGACGCTTAATACTGCGTAATCTGACAGTGCTCATGTTTCAAATAACTCGTAGGTTATACCATTTAGCGTTGAGGCTTAAGGTTGAAATTTTGCATGTGAAGATTCCTTTAGTTTGGAACCATAATAGTATCAATCATATTTCCAAAATATTTTATTTTAGAAAATGACATAAAGTCACAAGTTTTTATTCAAATTTAAAACATGACATGAAAAAAGTAGCCGGGTACTACTTTTTCATTTTTTGGCCAGGCAAAATAAAAAACGGTGGAAATTGTCGCTAAAGAGTTGAATTTTTCAAATCATATTTTTTGAAAAAATTAGCTGACGTAGTTTGGTCGATAACTTAGTTACTGCGGGAGAGTTTATCCGTGCGGCGCCTGCATAGAAAAAGTCAATCCTTAACTATTATTTACAAAAATATAGTCGACTGAAAAAATACAAATGTGGTATCAAATTAAAGGTCTCAATCTCACAATCACTATGGTACCAATTATAAATGGTTTAGAAGCAGTTTACACATCATAGGAACGTTACAGGTGTATTCCGTGGCGGCAGCTTCTTTCAAAAAATGTCAGGACAAGCTTCTAGGTTATCAGTGTTTACGATGTTTAAACTACCTGTAAACATTTATATTTGGTACTATAGTGATTCTGAGATTAAGACGGACAATTTGATACCATATTTGTAATTTTTTACGTACTTTGTTTTTTCCATGCATAGGGACTAGAAGCAAATTTTGGCTTCACTTCGCGGTTTCTAGTGCTCCGTCTATTGTACTATGTGGTCGATGGCCTGTCTGTGCTTACATCCGTACACATACTCGAAGGTATAATTTGTCGTACTTACCGTCACGATACTGTAACCAAGATAGTGTTTTAGTTACGATTGATTTACGTCGATTACTGCATTATAACCCATGATTCCAGTGAACTCACTTGGTAAACGCACCGGTGCCTGACAATGTAAGAAATCATTTAGGGATATAGCCTCTGGATCGTTATTGAACATTGTTTTATCTAAGACTTACCTTACGATCCAATTGTTTTTTAAACGGAGACCTAGGTTTCAATGCCGTAGCATTATCATCAGTCCTTTCTCCTAGGTTGAGCTAAACTTTATTTTTCTTATCTCTTGCTTGAGATTTGGTCAAGTTGTATAAAACTACACATATTTCACAGTTACACAAATATATACAACAACACTGATAAAGAAAACTGAGGTTCATGGCCATGACTGTGACTAGTACACCTAACCTCCAACGTTGGGGAGGGTGATGACATGACTAGTACACCTAAGCCACAGGGCCATGAAACTCAGTTTTCTTTATCAGTGTTGTTGTATATATTTGTGTAACTGTGAAATATGTGTAGTTTTATACAACTTGACCAAATCTCAAGCAAGAGATAAGAAAAATAAAGTTTAGCTCAACCTAGGAGAAAGGACTGATGATAATGCTACGGCATTGAAACCTAGGTCTCCGTTTAAAAAACAATTGGATCGTAAGGTAAGCCTCAGATATAACAATGTAAGAAATCATGTGCACTTAATAACCTGAGGTTTCTTGAAAATTTGGATTAACCTAAGGTAAATCCAATTAACTTAACCTGACACTTCAAAAAATATTTCCCTTTGGTAAATATATCGAACTACAGTACAAGAAGAAATTTTATGGCAAAAGTTTTATGGGAACTTTTCTAAAGTATATATTAAAAATTATAAAATTCTATAAAAGGTTTATTTTAAGTGTAGGAAAATATAATTGAGATTTTTTAAATACCTTTACAAGGTACCTAAAACTGACTCTCAAATTCGGCAAGGAACCTTAACCTGTCACCCATAGGCCTAAGTTACATAATTTGTATAACATATTGTGTTGGTAAGATGTTTATCTTTTAAAATGCCACTTATCTTTAAAATCCGAAACAAAATGAAATTACGATCGATTGTTAATTAATTATTAAATTTTGTCTAGTTAAAATTCTTTTTTTCGATATGGAGGAAGCTATTTCTATGTTAACCTTGTGGGAAACAAACAAAGTTTTATATTTAAATTATTTCTCAAGATAGCTTAATAAAACTTGGCAAGTGGCTTCTTCTACAAGAGATCGAATGGGTTATTGGCGGAAATAAGCCAATTTTGAACTCCTGTGACAAAACCTGCATACTGGAATTTTATGGAACCCGCGCCATTTTATTGGATTCAATAAAAATATTCCGTTAAACCTCTTTTACCGACGCTACGTATTTGTTGAGATAATCTAGGAACAAAAACTGATAAAAACGTCGAGGTTGTGTTGTTAAGTAAAGGAGTTAGATTGTGTTCTATGTATTAAATTATAATTACCGTAGCAATTATAATGTATTACGATGGTCACAGCATTAGGCGAGTGGCAAAAAATGGAAACTCCAGCTGTAACGACTTGATGTTAGAGGCAGCTAAGCTCCTGTACATGTAAGTAGTTGAACATATTTCCTACAGATAGTAGCAGTTACTTGGATATGAATTAACCGAGTTCAGTTATAGGGAGTTGAAGCGAATTCAAAGCTCGTAAACACGACGCATAAGCAAGCAATATCGAGTATAGTGCTGTAAATGTTTAGAACTGCTAAGGTTAAGTTGTACAGATAGTAAATAGAAAACATAATAAATACAGACCTTGTGTATTCACATGTCAATGATTCGCATAACCCAATGATCACCTGATCGTGAAGAAAAACAAAGAGCATAGCTTTCTCTAGCGTCAGATGAGAAAATTATGAACTAAACAAAACATATTTAAACCGTGGCTTGCCCGCCTAATGCTGTGACCGGAATAATAAAACATCCGGGGGTCTACCATGTGCGTCTCTTACAGAAATTATGTGAATTAATTTAATTTAAAACACAGTTTCACTTCATAGGCCCCTACAATTTTTTTACCATTCATTCCTTACAAATTCTTAATGAAACTAGCTCGCCAGAAATGAAGTAAGTTAATCCGTACAGGAATAATTCTATATTTAATATTCTCGCATATTTGTTGAATGAAAAGGGGAAATCATTCATAAATAAATGTTAAATATTCTATGTCTAAACATATTAAATAAATTATATGTGTTGTGTTCTCGCACTAATTTATTTGTCCACCTAAGTTTTTTTTCAAATTCAGTGTCGATTCTATTGATATAAAATCTGTCTGAAATTATTTTAACACAAACCATTATTTTATGTTAATTTGATTTAATACCAGCGCAAATTTGTTAATAAATAATTAAAAGTAATTACTTAATAAAAACTAGCGTGTAAAATGCAATGTTGATTTAAAGTAAGGACCTTTCTGGCTGGAAACAATATCAAAGTAAAAGGTCCAGAAGAGTTTAGGATTAAATATTTTAAATTTGACAAAGCGTTAAAACATTAAACTAGCCCGATCGTATTTACCGGCGACCCAGCGAGCAGCGGGCTGTCGGTCGAATGTATTTACCGATATCAAGTTTTATTCTTGTTTTCAGCCAAATAGACTCATATAGGTGATCGCGAGTGTTTTAATGGACGAGTAAACAACTGTATGATGTAATGTTGGCATACTCTACTATTTGCGAAAGATTTATTATAATACGGTTAAAGTGACTTTGTTCCGGTTGGAGCCCGCAGTTCGACGTGATCGGTTGTTTTCCACGTGCCGTTAACCTAGATATCGAGGATTAGTCTCTTCTGTCGGCGTTTCACAGTTTTAGCGAATTTCCCCTATAGGGAAGAAGCTATTACCGTAGGTCTCATGGTAAGACCTAGGCCCAAGACCATGATAACTTTTCGTTTTGGAGCCCCCAGAAGCAAAAAACACCATTCGTTCGAATTTATATATATATCTTCATATGTATATCTATATGTCTGTTAGCACGATAGCGGCCGCAAAAATGGTCCGATCGTAATGAAATTTGGTACAGACGTGTAAAGTGGCAATTACTCGGACGAGTTCATGAACCAGCCCGATCGGACCACCGGAAGGGGGGGTAAAGGGGGATAAACCCCCCCAAAAATGGGTTTTTTTGAGTTTTTTACATGCACAAATAAAAATAATCTAATTTTCGTTTACATTATTGAATTCAGCTAAAAAAAAACAAACAATTTAGTGTTTTGAATCATTGCTCTATGTCCATTGGTTACCGAGATATTTAAAGTGGTAAACACAGTACGTTGTCCCAATGTTAACCTTATGGGGAATAAGTAAAATTCTATATATCTCTTATTTCTCAACATATCGTGATAAAACTTGGTAAATAGCTTCTTCTAGTTCAGATCTACTAAATATTGAGTTAAAACCACCAGTTTTAATATACCTGTAGCAGCAAACCTGCATACTCATTCCCCATGTTATTCTTATGGAGCTTACCAAAACATGTCAAATCTCGCTATGTTGGATTGAAATAAGTTGTTTTGCATTTGAAATTCGCTGAGTTTGCAGGTCTGCTGCAACGGGGGTATTTTATTCGGTGTAATTAGGGATGTGCGATTACTCGAGAATCGAGCTTTTTTCGAGCCGAGTATACACTACTCGACTCGTCTCGACTTATTTCAAAATACTCGAAAGTTCGAGTCGAGTAGTTACTCCCGCTGTTTACCAAAATTGGTACGTGCGAAAGAATATTACGGCCATTTTCACAATGTCAATCCATCTTTAACGAATATAACTGAAACCTCGTTTGTTATACTTGAAGCAACAAGTTATTTTTAGTTATTAAATACACATAAATTTGTATATCACTCTATCTTTTCTATAGTTTGAGGTTATTTATTATTACAGCTCTTAAAAAAATTACTTTTGTTATATTTTAGCAACCATTCCAAATAAATAAAAACTTGGTTTTTTGTTGATAGTTATATGAATAAAAATGTACTTGTGTGAATAACTCGAAGGAAATATTTTAATCATGAATTGCGTCAGGTATTGAGTCAGGTAAATTGGTCAAGGCTTATAGTCAGTGTTTTCATTTCATTTCAAAACCCAGGTAAGCCTTAAACACAAGTTAGGCTTGAAAAATATATCAAATCAAGAATAATTGTGAGTTAAAGGTTTTCTTTCTTTTTTTGGTATCATTTATTTGTATATCTGCTCTTAGTTCAGTTACTCTTTTAAGTTTAACTACCTCAAAATTGCAATTTGTATTTGAGTAATGATAATAATTTTTTATCATTATGTAGAAACATGACAACTATTATATTAAACTTTTAAAAAAACTCGACTCGAAAAAAGCTCGAAACTCGCGGGTATTTTTCAAAACTCGACTTGACTTCAAAAATCACTACTCGCACACCCCTCGGTGTAATGCCTTAATTTACCTGTTTTGCGCCGAAGGACGCCCCCGGCGCGGGGCCACGCACTCGATAATTCCGCAGAAACTGTTTTACCGCCGATATTTCAGCGTGTGGTCGTGACGGCGGACCAGTCTCCGTCAGCAACTGGGGACTGACTAGGGATGTGCCATATTAGATATTTTGTGATATTAGTTACTTCCATATTCGTTCAAAGAAATATTAGTTAAAAAACCTGTATTAGGTTTCATATTAGGTTTTCAGTCTCCAGTTTTGAGAAGTTTTGGATAAAAATTGAGCCTTAAATTGATAAAACCCTGTTTAAAATGGATTTATATCGATTGATAAAATATTAAAATTGAATATCACGAAGATTTAATAAATGTTTGTTTAAGAAATTATTTGTTTATTTATTGCTGTTACAGTTAGGCCTGTAATATTGAAAATATAAATTGTATACAAAACTATTACTACTGTTTTTAAAACAATCACAATGATATTAAATAGAGCTATTTTATAATTACTCGTAACAATTATTTTTATTTTGTAGCGTACGATAATATTTGTATAATATTTTATATTCGTAATAGGCCTACATAATACACAATGTGACATCTCATGCCCGGCGACCGCCTTGAATTAGCTAAAAATTATTGCATGAGAAAACTCTCGGATTAGTTTTAAATCTTATTAGGACATTTTATCACATTTATTTTGTTAACGCGAGCGACGACGAAACAGAAAGTCGAACTAAATTTGTTGGTGTTGGTGTAAGGCAAAGACGTATTAGTATCAGTCAGTCAGAATCACATATTAGTTAATTTGGAAATCAGTTACTTTTGCATATATGATACGAAAAACCTAATACTAATATATTCGGCCATCCCTACTAGTGACGACTCACTACACGCTGCAATGACAGTACGCATAGCCGTCGCGTGAACCATAGATTTGGGGGGCACAACCAACCGGGGGGTCAGTGGAGGGTCCGGGAAAATTTTCGTTTTTCGTACAGAAAAGTGGGTTGTTTTAAGCCTTTAAAAGCCTTTGAAATGTACAGCATTTAAAAGCTTAATTTATTTACAATTTTCGAGGTAATGTTAAAAAAACTCGACATTATATACTGTTTAAATTTTTTAAAGTGACTGTTGAAGAACATCTCGTTATGTTTCCCCCAAAACCATTACAGTTATTGTTTTATTCGTTACAAAATTAGGCGGTCAAAAACCAACCATGTTATTTACAACTCCCCTAATTTCCACCTAGAAACACATTTTTAGGAATTTTCTGGGTTTTTAGACACTTTCAGAGTCTGCATTCATGCGATATTCCTGTTTATATTTAACAATAATTATGTAACCGACTGTGTTCTATACGTGATAACAAATAATTTAATAATCCGAATTAAGCGAAGTGGACTGAATTTGATATAACAAAAAGGAACAATTTTATGAAACATATCTCACTGCATTATGGTTGTCAGTCAGTAACATACTCTCCCCTGGATAATTCATTTTGATATTAATTTGATTTTTAGGCCCAATTTCTTGCTTGATTTATATCATTCCATTTGATGCTATTTGTCTATGTACTTGCTTCTGGTAGTTAGTTTGTTGAAATAAAAACTCTTTTTCACTGTATCGAGTTATAGTTAGTGCTGCATGATAGTTGAGCTGATTTGGAGTGAAGTAAGCAGTGTTACTCCTGTGTTGTGATTGGTCAGCTTAACTCAACTCCTTGCATTTACAGGAGTGCCAACATAAAAATTTTAAATTCTTTAAGATTTAAGAGTAATTATAAATGTATGAATGGTATTAACCTTCTGATGAAATTAACATATTTTGAATATATGTTTGTTTAAATTAAACAGAATTAACCTTGAGAGGTATAAACCAATAATTACTTGACAGGCTGTTTTATAACACGCAGTAGATGAATTAGTTGCTTGGTTCTGTACTCCATAATGTTAAACTGTACATTAATATATAGTTTAGGATGTGAAGCTATTTTAAAAAAGTTTTTATAAAAACTAAACCACTACAATACTCGTAAAATTAATTCCAGTATAATGATAATTTTATTTATAAAATTAATTTACAAAATAATCAATTTGGACAGTCAATTTAAAAATACAAAAAATCACTACGAAAGAACTGAAAAAAATTAATCTAGTCCATGAAAGTAAAAAATTATTTTTAAAGTGTATTTTTACTAATTTCCCCCCGGGGGGTGTAAAAATAGTTCGGGAGACAAATGGTCGTCCCGAGAAAGTTGGACGGCTCAACGGGAATGTCGCAAAAAACGGGACTGTCCCGTTCAAAACCGGACGTTTAGTACCTTACCAATATATCCTCCTAGTGCCACAAATAATAAAATTCCGACATTTGTCTTGACCGATATTCGTATTTTTGAAGAATTGTATGATGGAAGGCTTATCAAACCGGGGAGTTTATAATACCTTTGGTGTGTGTTAAAAAAGGAAAATGTGGCTTCTGATTGATTTGTACAAGATTAATTGATGCTTTGTTGTCATTTTTACATTGGATTCAGACATTGAAATATACCTGGACATCCAAAAAAAAGGTTTCTAGCCAGTGCCAATTTGTTCAATACACTTCCCCCAAAATGTAAAAAAAAGTTACACTAATTTGAGCGTCGGGTTTGGGTAGGAGGGGGGTTAGTAGGAGGGAAAATGTATTTTTTTTACTTTTTGGCAAATAACTCGAAAACGGTGAGTTTTTGCTAAAGTATTATACTTAGCAAATATAATCTACTTTAAACTTCGAACAAAATGATACCATATGTTACCTATCTAGCGTGGACGGTTATTGAGGTAATGAGGGGTAAATGTAATTTTATTATTATTTTATAGCAACCAAATGTCTCAAAAGATCCACTCCCCATGCTCCGTATTGACATTTTCCATTATTTTAAATAATATTTTACTTCAGGGAATCATTTAAAGTCTAGGGAAGGGAGTCTTTGGTCCTTCTAAATTTTTACTCCCTCCATCTAAAAAGTGGGAGGTAAAGACTTGTAATGATTCCCTTACGTAAAATATTATTTAAAATAATGGAAAATATCATTTTTTATATTATGTGGAATGGATCTTTTGAGACATTTGGTTGTTATAAAATAATAATAAAATTACATTTACCCCTCATTACCTCAATAACTGTCCACGTTAGATAGATGACGTGAACATATGTTATCATTTTGTTTGGAATTTCATGTAGATTATTTTTGATAAGTATAATATTTTAGGAAAAACGCACAGTTTTCAAGATATTTGCTAAAAAGTAAAAAAAATACATTTCCCCTCTATTAACCCCCCTCCCACCAAAACCCGACGCTCAAATCAGTGTAACTTATGTTTAAATATTGGGGGAAGTGTATTGAGTATTGAACAAATTGGCGCTGGTTAGAAACCTTTTTTTGAATGTCCAGGTTTTCCCCTTTTTAAAGCTAATTGAACTGTACTAATACACGTGTGACAGGTTTAGTTCAGCGAATGAAAGCAGGCGTAAACATGAAAATAACTACGGCATATGGAGAATTTTCCCTCGTTAATACTTGTAAATACGCACAAAGTTGCTTCCAAATAGTGGCATTAAATCAACTCCACATCAAAAAGCTATTTACTTTTAATCGCTTCTCATCCGTAAATATTTGATAAATCGCATTTCGTCTGTCAGGACTGTTGATGTTAAGTAAATTTATTTACTTATCGAAATGGCTGTCATTTGCTGAAAAGCGGAGCCTAATAAGTTAAAGCTGAATGCAACAATAAATTATTAAGATATTGAAAATAACAATAATAAATGAGTTAAAGCTAAGCATATCACAGCATATTTGTCCGGGAGCTGAGGGGGTGAGCATGCATGAAAGGGTGACGCAATATTTTTGTTGATTATCGTAATATAGACCGAGGTGATAAAAATGACGTATATCGTACCTTGCCAATTTCCAAGGTGGTCGATAACGTGGGGGAGGGCAACATGGCTGGGGACGCTATGCGTTAAAACGCAGTTATCTCGAAATGGTAAAAGATAAAACACCGTTTTCAAGACCATTTTAATCACAAATTAAGGCCTTTTTTAATAATCGTAAAGGACAACTTGTTTCAAGATGGCGGCTATAAGTACCCCCTAAATGTAGAAAATGCAAAAGTTGCAGATTTTGTAATTGTGAGCAACTTTTATCTTTAACTTTTCTAAGTTTAATCAAAGGATCAAAATGAGGAGTTGTCCCCTATTTTAGTACATTCCAATTTATATCATAACGGTGTTAGCTTACTTGACCCAAAGTAGAAAACTTGGATTTCCATTAAGGAAGTTTTTAGGAACAACTTCTACCATAAAAACTGTAATTTTGGAAACTTTTATATTTTTATAAAATTTTTTAAAATGACCTAAAATTGTTGTATTTTTAATACTACTCAAAAACTACCGTTTGTACATCAAAGGTTTAATATTTCAAATTGTTCGTAATTTTATGTACTTTGAAATATATCCATTGTTTTATTGTTAAACACTAACGTTCATTGAAAAACACAAAAAAGCTCCCTTTTTTTTGTTTCAACCTTCTCTTGACCACCCGGGTTAGCGCCTTGCAAAGACATCGTTTGAGTGCGTCACCACTTAACAAAGACAACATGAGTGCGTCACCACCAAACAAAGACAACTTTTGAGTGCGTCGCCACCTAACAAAGACAACATTTGTGTGCGTCGCCGCTTACCAAAGGCAACATTTGAGTGCGTCACCACTTAACAAAGACAACATGAGTGCGTCACCACCAAACAAAGACAACTTTTGAGTGCGTCGCCGCCTAACAAAGACAACATTTGAGTTCGTCACCGCCTACCAAAGACAATATTTGAGTGCGTCACCATCTAACAAAGACACCATTTGAGCGCGTCACCACACAACCAAACGGACTGAGTCAACTATTTAATTATTGGCAAGCCTAAAATGAGCAGCGAGCGATAAATATATGCAATCAGTTTTATTGATAATTGACTGAGATTTAATTGGTCGATAAGCGCAGCCATAACTACCTTAACTAGCAATGCTGGATCGCGCCCTCGCAGCCTAGCCACTACTGATAACCTGCGGATAACTCTTCGAGATAACAGACTGGAGAGACTGGAGGCATAACCCGTCACGTAGTTGTGGATTGTCTCTCCGTCACTTATTGGAAACTTGCCACCACGTCACCTTGCAACCGGGTCACGAATTGGAGAACTGTCACCAAGTCACTTATAGGAGAATTGTCACCACGTCATTTTTTGGAGAATTGTCACCACGTCACGTATCGGATGATTTTCACCATGTCACAAATTGGAGAATTTTCCCCACGTCACTTATTGGAGAATTGTCACCAAGTCACGTATTGGTGGAGAACTGTCACCACGTCACGTATCGTATAATTTTCACCACGTCACTTATCGTAGAATTTTCACCACGTCACGTATTAAAGGGTTGTCACCACGTCACGTATTGAAGAACTGTCACCACGTCACGTATTGGAGAACTGTCACCACGTCACTTATTGGAGAATTGTCACCACGTCACGTATTGGTGGAGAACTGTCACCACGTCACGTATCGTATAATTTTCACCACGTCACTTATCGTAGAATTTTCACCACGTCACGTATTGGAGAACTGTCACCACGTCACGTATTAAAGGGTTGTCACCACGTCACGTATTGAAGAACTGTCACCACGTCACGTATTGGAGAACTGTCACCACGTCACTTATTGGAGAACTGTCACTACGTCACGTATTGGAGAACTGTCACCACGTCACTTATTGGAGAACTGTCACCACGTCACTTATTGGAGAATTGTCACCACGTCACGTTTTGGAGACCTGTCACCACGTCACTTATTGGAGAATTGTCACCACGTCACTTATTGGAGAATTGTCACCACGTCACTTATTGGAGAATTGTCACCACGTCACGTTTTGGAGACCTGTCACCACGTCACTTATTGGAGAATTGTCACCACGTCACTTATTGGAGAATTGTCACCACGTCACCTATTGGAGAATTGTCATCAAGTTACGTATTGGAGAACTGTCACCACGTCACGTATTAAAGGGTTGTCACCACGACACGTGTTGGAGGCTTGTTACCATGGCCTTCACTTATTGGAAACATGTCCTCTGATAACCAGTTGTAAATGTAGACGATATACTGAATTGGGAAAAGTACGTGACTGCTCGCTGAACAAAAAGTATCACAATCTTTTAATCTTTTGGGTTTAATTCTACAAAAGGCGGGTTTTTAACTTACCCCTCTGCTTAAATATCAGTTCAAGTTGTGAAAAATCATTAAAACAATAATTTTTATAGCCAGAAATTTTAGAATTACCTACACTATACCTTGATTATCGAAATAAGGTGATCGGCGGAGCGACCGAGTGGTGACCAATTTCATATCGCTGTAGAAACGTAAAAAACAGAGTTAGAAATTTGCAGTAAGCTTTATTCCAATTCCATTGTGTCTACCAAAAGTTTCCAATAATATTTAAGCATACTCCGAATAGTTTTTGTTGTGAATTATATTTATGATGACACGATTTATGTATCAAAAATGTCCTCACCCAAATTTTGATTTAGAACATCTCTGGTCGAAGGCATCGTGAAAACATTTTCTGTAGGCTGCAGAATCACAAGGAACCGCGTCTGAAATATTACTGCATTCTAAAAGCAGCGTGACGATCCAGTACCGAAATAGCATGAGCTATTTATGAATAGTTGTGATTTTTCCACATTCCTAGTTTAAATATTCCCCATTGATATCGTCTAAAATGTAAGGTAAATATAAAATTAAATTGTAAAACAAAAACAATATTGAAAACTAATTTTTGTTCTATTATATATTTTTCGTGTACATGTTTGTAAGTCTTTGACGTTTGTGTAAAATGCTCGGCGGCAACCCAAGGCTTCACTTTTTCGCATCTCTTAAGCAGTCTATATTAATTCTATGTGGTTAGTTGGCACACAGCCGCTGTGTCGGCGAGCTTTTACTGTACTTCGTCCGTCTCGCGCACCGCTGAACGAGTTAAATATTCTTTCCCCCACCTGTTATGTTTATAGGCGCCTTTTACCCCTTGTAATGAGTGAGTAAAATAATATTTTGTCCCCCAGCGTGATTAAAGTGATTACTTTGTCTCCTGGGGGGAAACAAAGTAAACCCTCAAGAATAACATTGAAATCAATTATAATTCGCCTTGAAATTTCTACGCAAACATGCAAATATGTTGAGGTCCAACAAATTGCAGGCGCTAACAACTGATTTAGTGGCAGGAATAATTACATAAGAATGACATCGACAGCAATCAGCTGTAAGAACGTCATCGAATTAAGCGTGTTAGAATGTTGCAACAATCAGTTGATCGCTGGTACATGAATGATTGCAGTTACTCGTATGCAGGCACTAGTTGCATATTGAAACAAAAGGTTAATGAAATTTATGTCTAAAGATAGGGTATTATTATTGCAAGGTAGGGGGAAAATGTATGTATTTCGAGAGTAAAGCACATCGTCTCCCTCGTGAAAATTGTCCCTCGCAAGCTCGGGCGCCAACAATTGTACTTTACAAAGATGTTGGAGACAATGTTGTACTTTACTCACTTAGCACACAAATAACTATTATTATATTAACTGATAAATACAGTGTATTACAGAGTATGTTTTAGTAACATTTAATAGTGCTTAAACGTTTGTAGAGACAAGTAGAATAATTCCATTCATATACTGTAACAATTAAATAGGATAACCTATTAACAACAGAGTTGACAGTACAATGGAAATAAATTAACAATGTTATTAATACTGATCACAGGTATTTCAAATTTTAATATAGCGTTGTTAAGAAAACCGACTAAAGATTCTATACATGAAAAAACAAACTTATCTTTGGATGAAATTATGCTTAAAGATGTCAATGTAAGTGAACGGTATATAAGTTTCATTTATGATTATTACTATAGCTAACCATATCACGGTATTATTGCACGCGAGATCTGATGTTTTTGCAGGGCTTGTAATGGGTTATTTTTTTATTTTGTTGTTATTTTTTTCGCTCTTGGTTATTTTTGTTATTTTTTTTGGAATTCGGTTATTTTTGTTATTTTTTTTGGTATTTTGGATATTTTTTTTATTTTTTTCAACCTCAAGAACTGCTGAAAGCCCTGTTCACACTATTCGTCTGTCAGACGATCTCGTAGCAGCATCGCGGCAGACAAATCTCATCATCCTACATTGCGTGAAAACCAAGTCTCGTTGCGTGAAAACCAAGTCTCGCCGTCAAATCTAGGCAGATTTGTGATTAGTCTGTCGAGATTTTCTTTTTACCAAGGTTAAGAAGGTATTATCCCCAATATAACGCCGGTTTTCTAATTTTTAGCAACATTTTTTGTTTTCAAAAGGTTATTTTTTGGTTATTTTTTTTCTTATTTTAGTTATTTTTTATTTTTTTGAACCTCAAGAACTGTTACAAGCCCTGTTTTTAGCGGCCACCCATCGCAAGTTCTACCACAAACTACGTTGACGTCACACAATATCGGACGACGTCATGTTTGTGTCAGCAGTTTGTTGCATTCAATAATCGGCACTACATTCCTTGTTAATAAACCCTGTTGTTCCTTGTTGTGCGTAGTCTCCAGGGGGAGCGATGTTTCCAAGTTTCGCCGCAGCGATAAGCAGCTCCTGTGTTTTTGACCTCCTCTCGATCACCCGGATTAACGCCCATTAAAGACATTATTTGTGTTTATAAAAATGTTTGAGTGTATAGTTCAAACTCAAATTCAATTAATTATACTTCTAAAAAGTTACTAAATACAAATCCATACAATCCAAGTACAAGTCACACGCTCCGGATTATGAAACATATTCCCCTTAACTAGGGGTGTGCGAGTATTGATTTTTTAAGTCGAGTCGAGTCGAGTTCTGAGAACTACCCGCGAGTTTCGAGTTTTTTTCGAGTCGAGTATTTTGAGTATTATAAGTTTATAGCTATCATGTTTTATTATTGATCACTTAAAATACAATATTTTTTATTCACTAAACTGGGTTGTTTTCCTAAGCATTAAAAGCAACCCTGTTTTAAAATGAAAATAAACGAGAATTCAGGCCACCTTTAACATAACTTTATATCATTACTCAATATTTTATTAAACTTTCAGCCTTAGGAGGTAAAAGCCAAGCTTCATTTGCGCTTGTTGCTTTAAAAAAGGGGTTTTTGTAACATATTGTTATAGATTTAAAAATTACAGTTAAATCAGTCTCATTGAGCAAAATTAAGAAAATATCTCAAATTATAGAAAGGAAAAAGACAAAACTAAATTTATTGAACAAAAACCACTTTAATTAAAGAAAAATAACTAAAGTTTTATTGTGGCTGGTCATGAGTGGTGTTGACTGTGTAAAAAACGATCGTAAAATGCGATCGCGCGTACATATCCCGGGTAAACGGCGGGAGTAACTACTCGACTCGAACTTCCGAGTGTTTTTCAAAACTTCGAGTCGAGTCGAGTAGTGTAAACTCGGCTCGAAAAAAGCTCGATAATCGAGTACTCGCACACCCCTACCCTTAACCTTGGAGCAAAAGGGACACGCGCCCAATGCACTTTTCGTTTCAGCAATACTTTTCTTTTCTGTAGTCGCGACGTTTCAGGCAGAACGAGAAACCAGTTTTCATGGGCTCAATGTGTCTCTTCTTTATGGTAGCCTAAACAGCCTTTTACAAGATGAACACCATCGATCGGCGTGTTCCACGCTGGCCTTTCCTCTCGGATCCCCCTCAGACGTTACATTAATACGAGTGGTGACCTTTTGCTTTTATTCCTAAAGGATGTAAGTTACTGTCTCCTTCGTCCGAGATCCCGTCCTCATCGGCCGAATGAATTAGCTTTCGTCACACGGACCTTAAGAGTCCTCCCTACCGAGCCAAAAATGTTCAAAAACAGCTCTCACGCGAACCCATATAGTCGCCCCATGAGGTAAGGGAAAATTTTAAATTCAATATAATTGTAATGGGAAATGCCTTAACTACTAGAATTGCTTTTTGGAATTTCGATAACTCGAATAGGTTTTTTTCTATAATCAATTTAAAACAATCAACTTTGGACATTTATGACCTTTTTCAAAAAATAAAAAAGCAACGTGTTGCTTGAAAAAATAAAAAATAAGCAAAAAAACAAAAAATAACAAGCAAAAATATTACTAAACGTTTTATGACCTTTTTCAAAAAATAAAAAAACAATTCCAGTAGTTAAGGGTATTATTTATTTAATAATATTGCATAATATGGATATGTTAAAAAATATGGGCGCTGAATGGGTCCGCACGGAACCTTATATCGCAGAATGTGCACTGATTTAGCAAGGACTCTGATGGAGCCGAAGTTTCAAAACTCGCCGCTAGTGTGCCGTGGGTAGCGACTTTCTTGGTCCATCTTAAATTTCGGGCTCGGATATCGTACGTCACTCAAGCACCCTAGAGTGTCATAGCGGCCTGTTTAGGATTAAAGTCACTAGGGCCGGGGTAGTCACAGGTAGTTTATGGTTTCGATGGTTATGATGAAGTAAGTATTAATAATTCTGTTTCTGTCACTTATTGTCGTTATTGTTTTTTTTTTGTAAATACCTATCTACTGTTGCTTATACCGTATACGTTCCTGCATTTTGTAGATCTCATGTGGCTGTAATTAGTGTATGAGTCTATCATTTTGTGTATTGTAAATATGGCAAAAAAGATTTATTCTACAGTAAAAAGTAGCCGCGAATAATTACTATTAAAAAACAACTGTCTGTCGCCACGGGCCAAAGGGCCTGTGCGGCGATCTAAAGACAGCGAGGTACCGTAGCGGCAATTAACCGCGTCACTGTGAGGGTGACTTGCCATCTTGGAAAAGTCTTGGACAACGCTCCTGGCAAAGCGTGATACTGTGTACCACCGGCACTGACAGCCAGGGTCGGCACTGTAGACCACCGAGCTACACGGGGTACCGCGGTCGGTACCGTCGGTGTCGTGATACTGTGTACCACCGGTACTGACAGCCAGGGTCGGCACTGTAGACCACCGAGCTACACGGGGTACCGCGGTCGGTACCGTCGGTGTCGTGATACTGTGTACCACCGGTACTGACAGCCAGGGTGGCACTGTAGACCACCGCGCTACACGGGGTACCGCGGTCGGTACCGTCGGTGACGTGATACTGTGTACCACCGGTACTGACAGCCAGGGTGGCACTGTAGACCACCGAGCTACACGGGGTACCGCGGTCGGTACCGTCGGTGTCGTGATACTGTGTACCACCGGCACTGACAGCCAGGGTCGGCACTGTAGACCACCGAGCTACACGGGGTACCGCGGTCGGTACCGTCGGTGTCGTGATACTGTGTACCACCGGTACTGACAGCCAGGGTCGGCACTGTAGACCACCGAGCTACACGGGGTACCGCGGTCGGTACCGTCGGTGTCGTGATACTGTGTACCACCGGTACTGACAGCCAGGGTGGCACTGTAGACCACCGCGCTACACGGGGTACCGCGGTCGGTACCGTCGGTGTCGTGATACTGTGTACCACCGGTACTGACAGCCAGGGTGGCACTGTAGACCACCGCGCTACACGGGGTACCGCGGTCGGTACCGTCGGTGTCGTGATACTGTGTACCACCGGTACTGACAGCCAGGGGTGGCACTGTAGACCACCGAGCTACACGGGGTACCGCGGTCGGTACCGTCGGTGTCGTGATACTGTGTACCACCGGTACTGACAGCCAGGGTCGGCACTGTAGACCACCGAGCTACACGGGGTACCGCGGTCGGTACCGTCGGTGTCGTGATACTGTGTACCACCGGCACTGACAGCCAGGGTCGGCACTGTAGACCACCGAGCTACACGGGGTACCGCGGTCGGTACCGTCGGTGTCGTGATACTGTGTACCACCGGTACTGACAGCCAGGGTGGCACTGTAGACCACCGAGCTACACGGGGTACCGCGGTCGGTACCGTCGGTGTCGTGATACTGTGTACCACCGGCACTGACAGCCAGGGTCGGCACTGTAGACCACCGAGCTACACGGGGTACCGCGGTCGGTACCGTCGGTGTCGTGATACTGTGTACCACCGGTACTGACAGCCAGGGTGGCACTGTAGACCACCGAGCTACACGGGGTACCGCGGTCGGTACCGTCGGTGTCGTGATACTGTGTACCACCGGCACTGACAGCCAGGGTCGGCACTGTAGACCACCGAGCTACACGAGATACCGCGGTCGGTACCGTCGGTGTCGTGATACTGTGTACCACCGGTACTGACAGCCAGGGTGGCACTGTAGACCACCGAGCTACACGGGGTACCGCGGTCGGTACCGTCGGTGTCGTGATACTGTGTACCACCGGTACTGACAGCCAGGGTGGCACTGTAGACCACCGAGCTACACGGGGTACCGCGGTCGGTACCGTCGGTGACGTGATACTGTGTACCACCGGTACTGACAGCCAGGGCGGCACTGTAGACCACCGAGCTACACGGGGTACCGCGGTCGGTACCGTCGGTGACGTGATACTGTGTACCACCGGTACTGACAGCCAGGGTGGCACTGTAGACCACCGCGCTACACGGGGTACCGCGGTCGGTACCGTCGGTGACGTGATACTGTGTACCACCGGTACTGACAGCCAGGGCGGCACTGTAGACCACCGCGCTACACGGGGTACCGCGGTCGGTACCGTCGGTGACGTGATACTGTGTACCACCGGTACTGACAGCCAGGGCGGCACTGTAGACCACCGCGCTACACGGGGTACCGCGGTCGGTACCGTCGGTGACGTGATACTGTGTACCACCGGTACTGACAGCCAGGGTGGCACTGTAGACCACCGCGCTACACGGGGTACCGCGGTCGGTACCGTCGGTGTCGTGATACTGTGTACCACCGGTACTGACAGCCAGGGTGGCACTGTAGACCACCGAGCTACACGGGGTACCGCGGTCGGTACCGTCGGTGACGTGATACTGTGTACCACCGGTACTGACAGCCAGGGTGGCACTGTAGACCACCGAGCTACACGGGGTACCGCGGTCGGTACCGTCGGTGTCGTGATACTGTGTACCACCGGTACTGACAGCCAGGGTGGCACTGTAGACCACCGCGCTACACGGGGTACCGCGGTCGGTACCGTCGGTGACGTGATACTGTGTACCACCGGTACTGACAGCCAGGGTGGCACTGTAGACCACCGAGCTACACGGGGTACCGCGGTCGGTACCGTCGGTGTCGTGATACTGTGTACCACCGGCACTGACAGCCAGGGCGGCACTGTAGACCACCGCGCTACACGGGGTACCGCGGTCGGTACCGTCGGTGTCGTGATACTGTGTACCACCGGCACTGACAGCCAGGGCGGCACTGTAGACCACCGAGCTACACGGGGTACCGCGGTCGGTACCGTCGGTGTCGTGATACTGTGTACCACCGGTACTGACAGCCAGGGTGGCACTGTAGATCACCGCGCTACACGGGGTACCGCGGTCGGTACCGTCGGTGTCGTGATACTGTGTACCACCAATACTGACAGCCAGGGGTGGCACTGTAGACCACCGAGCTACACGGGGTACCGCGGTCGGTACCGTCGGTGTCGTGATACTGTGTACCACCGGTACTGACAGCCAGGGTGGCACTGTAGACCACCGAGCTATACGGGGTACCGCGGTCGGTACCGTCGGTGTCGTGATACTGTGTACCACCGGTACTGACAGCCAGGGTCGGCACTGTAGACCACCGCGCTACACGGGGTACCGCGGTCGGTACCGTCGGTGTCGTGATACTGTGTACCACCGGTACTGACAGCCAGGGTCGGCACTGTAGACCACCGCGCTACACGGGGTACCGCGGTCGGTACCGTCGGTGTCGTGATACTGTGTACCACCGGTACTGACAGCCAGGGGCGGCACTGTAGACCACCGAGCTACACGGGGTACCGCGGTCGGTACCGTCGGTGTCGTGATACTGTGTACCACCAATACTGACAGCCAGGGGTGGCACTGTAGACCACCGAGCTACACGGGGTACCGCGGTCGGTACCGTCGGTGTCGTGATACTGTGTACCACCGGCACTGACAGCCAGGGGCGGCACTGTAGACCACCGAGCTACACGGGGTACCGCGGTCGGTACCGTCGGTGTCGTGATACTGTGTACCACCGGCACTGACAGCCAGGGGTGGCACTGTAGACCACCGAGCTACACGGGGTACCGCGGTCGGTACCGTCGGTGTCGTGATACTGTGTACCACCGGTACTGACAGCCAGGGGCGGCACTGTAGACCACCGAGCTACACGGGGTACCGCGGTCGGTACCGTCGGTGTCGTGATACTGTGTACCACCAATACTGACAGCCAGGGGTGGCACTGTAGACCACCGAGCTACACGGGGTACCGCGGTCGGTACCGTCGGTGTCGTGATACTGTGTACCACCGGTACTGACAGCCAGGGTGGCACTGTAGACCACCGCGCTACACGGGGTACCGCGGTCGGTACCGTCGGTGTCGTGATACTGTGTACCACCGGTACTGACAGCCAGGGCGGCACTGTAGACCACCGAGCTACACGGGGTACCGCGGTCGGTACCGTCGGTGACGTGATACTGTGTACCACCGGCACTGACAGCCAGGGTCGGCACTGTAGACCACCGAGCTACACGGGGTACCGCGGTCGGTACCGTCGGTGTCGTGATACTGTGTACCACCGGCACTGACAGCCAGGGTGGCACTGTAGACCACCGCGCTACACGGGGTACCGCGGTCGGTACCGTCGGTGACGTGATACTGTGTACCACCGGCACTGACAGCCAGGGTGGCACTGTAGACCACCGCGCTACACGGGGTACCGCGGTCGGTACCGTCGGTGTCGTGATACTGTGTACCACCGGTACTGACAGCCAGGGTCGGCACTGTAGACCACCGCGCTACACGGGGTACCGCGGTCGGTACCGTCGGTGTCGTGATACTGTGTACCACCGGTACTGACAGCCAGGGGCGGCACTGTAGACCACCGCGCTACACGGGGTACCGCGGTCGGTACAGTCGGTGTCGTGATACTGTGTACCACCGGTACTGACAGCCAGGGGTGGCACTGTAGACCACCGCGCTACACGGGGTACCGCGGTCGGTACCGTCGGTGTCGTGATACTGTGTACCACCGGTACTGACAGCCAGGGGTGGCACTGTAGACCACCGCGCTACACGGGGTACCGCGGTCGGTACCGTCGGTGTCGTGATACTGTGTACCACCGGCACTGACAGCCAGGGTCGGCACTGTAGACCACCGAGCTACACGGGGTACCGCGGTCGGTACCGTCGGTGTCGTGATACTGTGTACCACCGGCACTGACAGCCAGGGTCGGCACTGTAGACCACCGCGCTACACGGGGTACCGCGGTCGGTACCGTCGGTGTCGTGATACTGTGTACCACCGGTACTGACAGCCAGGGCGGCACTGTAGACCACCGCGCTACACGGGGTACCGCGGTCGGTACCGTCGGTGTCGTGATACTGTGTACCACCGGTACTGACAGCCAGGGCGGCACTGTAGACCACCGAGCTACACGGGGTACCGCGGTCGGTACCGTCGGTGTCGTGATACTGTGTACCACCGGTACTGACAGCCAGGGTCGGCACTGTAGACCACCGAGCTACACGGGGTACCGCGGTCGGTACCGTCGGTGACGTGATACTGTGTACCACCGGCACTGACAGCCAGGGCGGCACTGTAGACCACCGAGCTACACGGGGTACCGCGGTCGGTACCGTCGGTGTCGTGATACTGTGTACCACCGGTACTGACAGCCAGGGTGGCACTGTAGACAACCGCGCTACACGGGGTACCGCGGTCGGTACCGTCGGTGTCGTGATACTGTGTACCACCGGTACTGACAGCCAGGGTGGCACTGTAGACCACCGAGCTACACGGGGTACCGCGGTCGGTACCGTCGGTGTCGTGATACTGTGTACCACCGGTACTGACAGCCAGGGTGGCACTGTAGACAACCGCGCTACACGGGGTACCGCGGTCGGTACCGTCGGTGTCGTGATACTGTGTACCACCGGCACTGACAGCCAGGGCGGCACTGTAGACCACCGAGCTACACGGGGTACCGCGGTCGGTACCGTCGGTGTCGTGATACTGTGTACCACCGGTACTGACAGCCAGGGTCGGCACTGTAGACCACCGCGCTACACGGGGTACCGCGGTCGGTACCGTCGGTGTCGTGATACTGTGTACCACCGGCACTGACAGCCAGGGCGGCACTGTAGACCACCGAGCTACACGGGGTACCGCGGTCGGTACCGTCGGTGTCGTGATACTGTGTACCACCGGTACTGACAGCCAGGGTCGGCACTGTAGACCACCGCGCTACACGGGGTACCGCGGTCGGTACCGTCGGTGTCGTGATACTGTGTACCACCGGTACTGACAGCCAGGGTGGCACTGTAGACAACCGAGCTACACGGGGTACCGCGGTCGGTACCGTCGGTGTCGTGATACTGTGTACCACCGGTACTGACAGCCAGGGTCGGCACTGTAGACCACCGCGCTACACGGGGTACCGCGGTCGGTACCGTCGGTGTCGTGATACTGTGTACCACCGGTACTGACAGCCAGGGTCGGCACTGTAGACCACCGAGCTACACGGGGTACCGCGGTCGGTACCGTCGGTGTCGTGATACTGTGTACCACCGGTACTGACAGCCAGGGTCGGCACTGTAGACCACCGAGCTACACGGGGTACCGCGGTCGGTACCGTCGGTGTCGTGATACTGTGTACCACCGGCACTGACAGCCAGGGTGGCACTGTAGACCACCGCGCTACACGGGGTACCGCGGTCGGTACCGTCGGTGACGTGATACTGTGTACCACCGGCACTGACAGCCAGGGTGGCACTGTAGACCACCGCGCTACACGGGGTACCGCGGTCGGTACCGTCGGTGTCGTGATACTGTGTACCACCGGTACTGACAGCCAGGGTCGGCACTGTAGACCACCGCGCTACACGGGGTACCGCGGTCGGTACCGTCGGTGACGTGATACTGTGTACCACCGGTACTGACAGCCAGGGTCGGCACTGTAGACCACCGCGCTACACGGGGTACCGCGGTCGGTACCGTCGGTGTCGTGATACTGTGTACCACCGGCACTGACAGCCAGGGTCGGCACTGTAGACCACCGCGCTACACGGGGTACCGCGGTCGGTACCGTCGGTGACGTGATACTGTGTACCACCGGTACTGACAGCCAGGGCCGGCACTGTAGACCACCGAGCTACACGGGGTACCGCGGTCGGTACCGTCGGTGTCGTGATACTGTGTACCACCGGTACTGACAGCCAGGGTCGGCACTGTAGACCACCGCGCTACACGGGGTACCGCGGTCGGTACCGTCGGTGACGTGATACTGTGTACCACCGGTACTGACAGCCAGGGTCGGCACTGTAGACCACCGCGCTACACGGGGTACCGCGGTCGGTACCGTCGGTGTCGTGATACTGTGTACCACCGGTACTGACAGCCAGGGCGGCACTGTAGACCACCGAGCTACACGGGGTACCGCGGTCGGTACCGTCGGTGTCGTGATACTGTGTACCACCGGTACTGACAGCCAGGGGCGGCACTGTAGACCACCGAGCTACACGGGGTGCCGCGGTCGGTACCGTCGGTGTCGTGATACTGTGTACCACCGGTACTGACAGCCAGGGCGGCACTGTAGACCACCGCGCTACACGGGGTACCGCGGTCGGTACCGTCGGTGTCGTGATACTGTGTACCACCGGTACTGACAGCCAGGGTCGGCACTGTAGACCACCGCGCTACACGGGGTACCGCGGTCGGTACCGTCGGTGTCGTGATACTGTGTACCACCGGTACTGACAGCCAGGGCGGCACTGTAGACCACCGAGCTACACGGGGTACCGCGGTCGGTACCGTCGGTATCGTGATACTGTGTACCACCGGTACTGACAGCCAGGGTCGGCACTGTAGACCACCGCGCTACACGGGGTACCGCGGTCGGTACCGTCGGTGACGTGATACTGTGTACCACCGGTACTGACAGCCAGGGTCGGCACTGTAGACCACCGCGCTACACGGGGTACCGCGGTCGGTACCGTCGGTGTCGTGATACTGTGTACCACCGGTACTGACAGCCAGGGCGGCACTGTAGACCACCGAGCTACACGGGGTACCGCGGTCGGTACCGTCGGTGTCGTGATACTGTGTACCACCGGTACTGACAGCCAGGGTCGGCACTGTAGACCACCGCGCTACACGGGGTACCGCGGTCGGTACCGTCGGTGACGTGATACTGTGTACCACCGGTACTGACAGCCAGGGTCGGCACTGTAGACCACCGAGCTACACGGGGTACCGCGGTCGGTACCGTCGGTGTCGTGATACTGTGTACCACCGGCACTGACAGCCAGGGCGGCACTGTAGACCACCGAGCTACACGGGGTACCGCGGTCGGTACCGTCGGTGTCGTGATACTGTGTACCACCGGCACTGACAGCCAGGGTGGCACTGTAGACCACCGAGCTACACGGGGTACCGCGGTCGGTACCGTCGGTGTCGTGATACTGTGTACCACCGGCACTGACAGCCAGGGCGGCACTGTAGACCTCCGAGCTACACGGGGTACCGCGGTCGGTACCGTCGGTGTCGTGATACTGTGTACCACCGGTACTGACAGCCAGGGGTGGCACTGTAGACCACCGAGCTACACGGGGTACCGCGGTCGGTACCGTCGGTGTCGTGATACTGTGTACCACCGGTACTGACAGCCAGGGGTGGCACTGTAGACCACCGAGCTACACGGGGTACCGCGGTCGGTACCGTCGGTGACGTGATACTGTGTACCACCGGTACTGACAGCCAGGGGCGGCACTGTAGACCACCGAGCTACACGGGGTACCGCGGTCGGTACCGTCGGTGTCGTGATACTGTGTACCACCGGCACTGACAGCCAGGGCGGCACTGTAGACCACCGAGCTACACGGGGTACCGCGGTCGGTACCGTCGGTGTCGTGATACTGTGTACCACCGGCACTGACAGCCAGGGTGGCACTGTAGACCACCGAGCTACACGGGGTACCGCGGTCGGTACCGTCGGTGTCGTGATACTGTGTACCACCGGTACTGACAGCCAGGGTCGGCACTGTAGACCACCGAGCTACACGGGGTACCGCGGTCGGTACCGTCGGTGTCGTGATACTGTGTACCACCGGCACTGACAGCCAGGGCGGCACTGTAGACCACCGAGCTACACGGGGTACCGCGGTCGGTACCGTCGGTGTCGTGATACTGTGTACCACCGGCACTGACAGCCAGGGTCGGCACTGTAGACCACCGAGCTACACGGGGTACCGCGGTCGGTACCGTCGGTGTCGTGATACTGTGTACCACCGGCACTGACAGCCAGGGTGGCACTGTAGACCACCGAGCTACACGGGGTACCGCGGTCGGTACCGTCGGTGTCGTGATACTGTGTACCACCGGTACTGACAGCCAGGGCGGCACTGTAGACCACCGAGCTACACGGGGTACCGCGGTCGGTACCGTCGGTGTCGTGATACTGTGTACCACCGGTACTGACAGCCAGGGTCGGCACTGTAGACCACCGAGCTACACGGGGTACCGCGGTCGGTACCGTCGGTGTCGTGATACTGTGTACCACCGGTACTGACAGCCAGGGCGGCACTGTAGACCACCGAGCTACACGGGGTACCGCGGTCGGTACCGTCGGTGTCGTGATACTGTGTACCACCGGTACTGACAGCCAGGGTGGCACTGTAGACCACCGAGCTACACGGGGTACCGCGGTCGGTACCGTCGGTGACGTGATACTGTGTACCACCGGCACTGACAGCCAGGGGCGGCACTGTAGACCACCGAGCTACACGGGGTACCGCGGTCGGTACCGTCGGTGTCGTGATACTGTGTACCACCGGTACTGACAGCCAGGGCGGCACTGTAGACCACCGCGCTACACGGGGTACCGCGGTCGGTACCGTCGGTGTCGTGATACTGTGTACCACCGGTACTGACAGCCAGGGTGGCACTGTAGACCACCGCGCTACACGGGGTACCGCGGTCGGTACCGTCGGTGACGTGATACTGTGTACCACCGGCACTGACAGCCAGGGTGGCACTGTAGACCACCGCGCTACACGGGGTACCGCGGTCGGTACCGTCGGTGTCGTGATACTGTGTACCACCGGTACTGACAGCCAGGGTGGCACTGTAGACCACCGCGCTACACGGGGTACCGCGGTCGGTACCGTCGGTGTCGTGATACTGTGTACCACCGGTACTGACAGCCAGGGGTGGCACTGTAGACCACCGAGCTATACGGGGTACCGCGGTCGGTACCGTCGGTGTCGTGATACTGTGTACCACCGGTACTGACAGCCAGGGGCGGCACTGTAGACCACCGCGCTACACGGGGTACCGCGGTCGGTACCGTCGGTGTCGTGATACTGTGTACCACCGGTACTGACAGCCAGGGCGGCACTGTAGACCACCGCGCTACACGGGGTACCGCGGTCGGTACCGTCGGTGTCGTGATACTGTGTACCACCGGTACTGACAGCCAGGGCGGCACTGTAGACCACCGCGCTACACGGGGTACCGCGGTCGGTACCGTCGGTGACGTGATACTGTGTACCACCGGTACTGACAGCCAGGGCGGCACTGTAGACCACCGCGCTACACGGGGTACCGCGGTCGGTACCGTCGGTGTCGTGATACTGTGTACCACCGGTACTGACAGCCAGGGCGGCACTGTAGACCACCGCGCTACACGGGGTGCCGCGGTCGGTACCGTCGGTGTCGTGATACTGTGTACCACCGGTACTGACAGCCAGGGCGGCACTGTAGACCACCGCGCTACACGGGGTACCGCGGTCGGTACCGTCGGTGTCGTGATACTGTGTACCACCGGTACTGACAGCCAGGGCGGCACTGTAGACCACCGCGCTACACGGGGTGCCGCGGTCGGTACCGTCGGTGTCGTGATACTGTGTACCACCGGCACTGACAGCCAGGGCGGCACTGTAGACCACCGAGCTACA
This sequence comes from Flexamia atlantica, assembly GCA_035578135.1. Lineage (NCBI taxonomy): Eukaryota > Metazoa > Arthropoda > Insecta > Hemiptera > Cicadellidae > Flexamia > Flexamia atlantica. The sequence continues at coordinate 11,112,500 of JAQJVK010000010.1, forward strand.
CGGGGTACCGCGGTCGGTACCGTCGGTGTCGTGATACTGTGTACCACCGGCACTGACAGCCAGGGTCGGCACTGTAGACCACCGCGCTACACGGGGTACCGCGGTCGGTACCGTCGGTGACGTGATACTGTGTACCACCGGTACTGACAGCCAGGGTGGCACTGTAGACCACCGCGCTACACGGGGTACCGCGGTCGGTACCGTCGGTGACGTGATACTGTGTACCACCGGCACTGACAGCCAGGGTGGCACTGTAGACCACCGCGCTACACGGGGTACCGCGGTCGGTACCGTCGGTGTCGTGATACTGTGTACCACCGGCACTGACAGCCAGGGTGGCACTGTAGACCACCGAGCTACACGGGGTACCGCGGTCGGTACCGTCGGTGTCGTGATACTGTGTACCACCGGTACTGACAGCCAGGGTCGGCACTGTAGACCACCGCGCTACACGGGGTACCGCGGTCGGTACCGTCGGTGTCGTGATACTGTGTACCACCGGCACTGACAGCCAGGGCGGCACTGTAGACCACCGAGCTACACGGGGTACCGCGGTCGGTACCGTCGGTGTCGTGATACTGTGTACCACCGGTACTGACAGCCAGGGTCGGCACTGTAGACCACCGCGCTACACGGGGTACCGCGGTCGGTACCGTCGGTGTCGTGATACTGTGTACCACCGGTACTGACAGCCAGGGTGGCACTGTAGACAACCGAGCTACACGGGGTACCGCGGTCGGTACCGTCGGTGTCGTGATACTGTGTACCACCGGTACTGACAGCCAGGGTCGGCACTGTAGACCACCGCGCTACACGGGGTACCGCGGTCGGTACCGTCGGTGTCGTGATACTGTGTACCACCGGTACTGACAGCCAGGGTCGGCACTGTAGACCACCGAGCTACACGGGGTACCGCGGTCGGTACCGTCGGTGTCGTGATACTGTGTACCACCGGTACTGACAGCCAGGGTCGGCACTGTAGACCACCGAGCTACACGGGGTACCGCGGTCGGTACCGTCGGTGTCGTGATACTGTGTACCACCGGCACTGACAGCCAGGGTGGCACTGTAGACCACCGCGCTACACGGGGTACCGCGGTCGGTACCGTCGGTGACGTGATACTGTGTACCACCGGCACTGACAGCCAGGGTGGCACTGTAGACCACCGCGCTACACGGGGTACCGCGGTCGGTACCGTCGGTGTCGTGATACTGTGTACCACCGGTACTGACAGCCAGGGTCGGCACTGTAGACCACCGCGCTACACGGGGTACCGCGGTCGGTACCGTCGGTGACGTGATACTGTGTACCACCGGTACTGACAGCCAGGGTCGGCACTGTAGACCACCGCGCTACACGGGGTACCGCGGTCGGTACCGTCGGTGTCGTGATACTGTGTACCACCGGCACTGACAGCCAGGGTCGGCACTGTAGACCACCGCGCTACACGGGGTACCGCGGTCGGTACCGTCGGTGACGTGATACTGTGTACCACCGGTACTGACAGCCAGGGCCGGCACTGTAGACCACCGAGCTACACGGGGTACCGCGGTCGGTACCGTCGGTGTCGTGATACTGTGTACCACCGGTACTGACAGCCAGGGTCGGCACTGTAGACCACCGCGCTACACGGGGTACCGCGGTCGGTACCGTCGGTGACGTGATACTGTGTACCACCGGTACTGACAGCCAGGGTCGGCACTGTAGACCACCGCGCTACACGGGGTACCGCGGTCGGTACCGTCGGTGTCGTGATACTGTGTACCACCGGTACTGACAGCCAGGGCGGCACTGTAGACCACCGAGCTACACGGGGTACCGCGGTCGGTACCGTCGGTGTCGTGATACTGTGTACCACCGGTACTGACAGCCAGGGGCGGCACTGTAGACCACCGAGCTACACGGGGTGCCGCGGTCGGTACCGTCGGTGTCGTGATACTGTGTACCACCGGTACTGACAGCCAGGGCGGCACTGTAGACCACCGCGCTACACGGGGTACCGCGGTCGGTACCGTCGGTGTCGTGATACTGTGTACCACCGGTACTGACAGCCAGGGTCGGCACTGTAGACCACCGCGCTACACGGGGTACCGCGGTCGGTACCGTCGGTGTCGTGATACTGTGTACCACCGGTACTGACAGCCAGGGCGGCACTGTAGACCACCGAGCTACACGGGGTACCGCGGTCGGTACCGTCGGTATCGTGATACTGTGTACCACCGGTACTGACAGCCAGGGTCGGCACTGTAGACCACCGCGCTACACGGGGTACCGCGGTCGGTACCGTCGGTGACGTGATACTGTGTACCACCGGTACTGACAGCCAGGGTCGGCACTGTAGACCACCGCGCTACACGGGGTACCGCGGTCGGTACCGTCGGTGTCGTGATACTGTGTACCACCGGTACTGACAGCCAGGGCGGCACTGTAGACCACCGAGCTACACGGGGTACCGCGGTCGGTACCGTCGGTGTCGTGATACTGTGTACCACCGGTACTGACAGCCAGGGTCGGCACTGTAGACCACCGCGCTACACGGGGTACCGCGGTCGGTACCGTCGGTGACGTGATACTGTGTACCACCGGTACTGACAGCCAGGGTCGGCACTGTAGACCACCGAGCTACACGGGGTACCGCGGTCGGTACCGTCGGTGTCGTGATACTGTGTACCACCGGCACTGACAGCCAGGGCGGCACTGTAGACCACCGAGCTACACGGGGTACCGCGGTCGGTACCGTCGGTGTCGTGATACTGTGTACCACCGGCACTGACAGCCAGGGTGGCACTGTAGACCACCGAGCTACACGGGGTACCGCGGTCGGTACCGTCGGTGTCGTGATACTGTGTACCACCGGCACTGACAGCCAGGGCGGCACTGTAGACCTCCGAGCTACACGGGGTACCGCGGTCGGTACCGTCGGTGTCGTGATACTGTGTACCACCGGTACTGACAGCCAGGGGTGGCACTGTAGACCACCGAGCTACACGGGGTACCGCGGTCGGTACCGTCGGTGTCGTGATACTGTGTACCACCGGTACTGACAGCCAGGGGTGGCACTGTAGACCACCGAGCTACACGGGGTACCGCGGTCGGTACCGTCGGTGACGTGATACTGTGTACCACCGGTACTGACAGCCAGGGGCGGCACTGTAGACCACCGAGCTACACGGGGTACCGCGGTCGGTACCGTCGGTGTCGTGATACTGTGTACCACCGGCACTGACAGCCAGGGCGGCACTGTAGACCACCGAGCTACACGGGGTACCGCGGTCGGTACCGTCGGTGTCGTGATACTGTGTACCACCGGCACTGACAGCCAGGGTGGCACTGTAGACCACCGAGCTACACGGGGTACCGCGGTCGGTACCGTCGGTGTCGTGATACTGTGTACCACCGGTACTGACAGCCAGGGTCGGCACTGTAGACCACCGAGCTACACGGGGTACCGCGGTCGGTACCGTCGGTGTCGTGATACTGTGTACCACCGGCACTGACAGCCAGGGCGGCACTGTAGACCACCGAGCTACACGGGGTACCGCGGTCGGTACCGTCGGTGTCGTGATACTGTGTACCACCGGCACTGACAGCCAGGGTCGGCACTGTAGACCACCGAGCTACACGGGGTACCGCGGTCGGTACCGTCGGTGTCGTGATACTGTGTACCACCGGCACTGACAGCCAGGGTGGCACTGTAGACCACCGAGCTACACGGGGTACCGCGGTCGGTACCGTCGGTGTCGTGATACTGTGTACCACCGGTACTGACAGCCAGGGCGGCACTGTAGACCACCGAGCTACACGGGGTACCGCGGTCGGTACCGTCGGTGTCGTGATACTGTGTACCACCGGTACTGACAGCCAGGGTCGGCACTGTAGACCACCGAGCTACACGGGGTACCGCGGTCGGTACCGTCGGTGTCGTGATACTGTGTACCACCGGTACTGACAGCCAGGGCGGCACTGTAGACCACCGAGCTACACGGGGTACCGCGGTCGGTACCGTCGGTGTCGTGATACTGTGTACCACCGGTACTGACAGCCAGGGTGGCACTGTAGACCACCGAGCTACACGGGGTACCGCGGTCGGTACCGTCGGTGACGTGATACTGTGTACCACCGGCACTGACAGCCAGGGGCGGCACTGTAGACCACCGAGCTACACGGGGTACCGCGGTCGGTACCGTCGGTGTCGTGATACTGTGTACCACCGGTACTGACAGCCAGGGCGGCACTGTAGACCACCGCGCTACACGGGGTACCGCGGTCGGTACCGTCGGTGTCGTGATACTGTGTACCACCGGTACTGACAGCCAGGGTGGCACTGTAGACCACCGCGCTACACGGGGTACCGCGGTCGGTACCGTCGGTGACGTGATACTGTGTACCACCGGCACTGACAGCCAGGGTGGCACTGTAGACCACCGCGCTACACGGGGTACCGCGGTCGGTACCGTCGGTGTCGTGATACTGTGTACCACCGGTACTGACAGCCAGGGTGGCACTGTAGACCACCGCGCTACACGGGGTACCGCGGTCGGTACCGTCGGTGTCGTGATACTGTGTACCACCGGTACTGACAGCCAGGGGTGGCACTGTAGACCACCGAGCTATACGGGGTACCGCGGTCGGTACCGTCGGTGTCGTGATACTGTGTACCACCGGTACTGACAGCCAGGGGCGGCACTGTAGACCACCGCGCTACACGGGGTACCGCGGTCGGTACCGTCGGTGTCGTGATACTGTGTACCACCGGTACTGACAGCCAGGGCGGCACTGTAGACCACCGCGCTACACGGGGTACCGCGGTCGGTACCGTCGGTGTCGTGATACTGTGTACCACCGGTACTGACAGCCAGGGCGGCACTGTAGACCACCGCGCTACACGGGGTACCGCGGTCGGTACCGTCGGTGACGTGATACTGTGTACCACCGGTACTGACAGCCAGGGCGGCACTGTAGACCACCGCGCTACACGGGGTACCGCGGTCGGTACCGTCGGTGTCGTGATACTGTGTACCACCGGTACTGACAGCCAGGGCGGCACTGTAGACCACCGCGCTACACGGGGTGCCGCGGTCGGTACCGTCGGTGTCGTGATACTGTGTACCACCGGTACTGACAGCCAGGGCGGCACTGTAGACCACCGCGCTACACGGGGTACCGCGGTCGGTACCGTCGGTGTCGTGATACTGTGTACCACCGGTACTGACAGCCAGGGCGGCACTGTAGACCACCGCGCTACACGGGGTGCCGCGGTCGGTACCGTCGGTGTCGTGATACTGTGTACCACCGGCACTGACAGCCAGGGCGGCACTGTAGACCACCGAGCTACACGGGGTACCGCGGTCGGTACCGTCGGTGTCGTGATACTGTGTACCACCGGCACTGACAGCCAGGGTCGGCACTGTAGACCACCGCGCTACACGGGGTACCGCGGTCGGTACCGTCGGTGACGTGATACTGTGTACCACCGGTACTGACAGCCAGGGTGGCACTGTAGACCACCGCGCTACACGGGGTACCGCGGTCGGTACCGTCGGTGACGTGATACTGTGTACCACCGGCACTGACAGCCAGGGTGGCACTGTAGACCACCGCGCTACACGGGGTACCGCGGTCGGTACCGTCGGTGTCGTGATACTGTGTACCACCGGCACTGACAGCCAGGGTGGCACTGTAGACCACCGAGCTACACGGGGTACCGCGGTCGGTACCGTCGGTGTCGTGATACTGTGTACCACCGGCACTGACAGCCAGGGTGGCACTGTAGACCACCGCGCTACACGGGGTACCGCGGTCGGTACCGTCGGTGACGTGATACTGTGTACCACCGGCACTGACAGCCAGGGTGGCACTGTAGACCACCGCGCTACACGGGGTACCGCGGTCGGTACCGTCGGTGTCGTGATACTGTGTACCACCGGTACTGACAGCCAGGGCGGCACTGTAGACCACCGCGCTACACGAAGTACCGCGGTCGGTACCGTCGGTGTCGTGATACTGTGTACCACCGGCACTGACAGCCAGGGTGGCACTGTAGACCACCGCGCTACACGGGGTGCCGCGGTCGGTACCGTCGGTGTCGTGATACTGTGTACCACCGGCACTGACAGCCAGGGTCGGCACTGTAGACCACCGCGCTACACGGGGTGCCGCGGTCGGTACCGTCGGTGTCGTGATACTGTGTACCACCGGCACTGACAGCCAGGGCGGCACTGTAGACCACCGAGCTACACGGGGTACCGCGGTCGGTACCGTCGGTGTCGTGATACTGTGTACCACCGGCACTGACAGCCAGGGTGGCACTGTAGACCACCGCGCTACACGGGGTACCGCGGTCGGTACCGTCGGTGACGTGATACTGTGTACCACCGGCACTGACAGCCAGGGTGGCACTGTAGACCACCGCGCTACACGGGGTACCGCGGTCGGTACCGTCGGTGACGTGATACTGTGTACCACCGGCACTGACAGCCAGGGTGGCACTGTAGACCACCGCGCTACACGGGGTACCGCGGTCGGTACCGTCGGTGACGTGATACTGTGTACCACCGGCACTGACAGCCAGGGTGGCACTGTAGACCACCGCGCTACACGGGGTACCGCGGTCGGTACCGTCGGTGACGTGATACTGTGTACCACCGGCACTGACAGCCAGGGTGGCACTGTAGACCACCGCGCTACACGGGGTACCGCGGTCGGTACCGTCGGTGACGTGATACTGTGTACCACCGGCACTGACAGCCAGGGTGGCACTGTAGACCACCGCGCTACACGGGGTACCGCGGTCGGTACCGTCGGTGACGTGATACTGTGTACCACCGGCACTGACAGCCAGGGTCGGCACTGTAGACCACCGAGCTACACGGGGTACCGCGGTCGGTACCGTCGGTGACGTGATACTGTGTACCACCGGCACTGACAGCCAGGGTCGGCACTGTAGACCACCGCGCTACACGGGGTACCGCGGTCGGTACCGTCGGTGACGTGATACTGTGTACCACCGGTACTGACAGCCAGGGTGGCACTGTAGACCACCGCGCTACACGGGGTACCGCGGTCGGTACCGTCGGTGACGTGATACTGTGTACCACCGGCACTGACAGCCAGGGTGGCACTGTAGACCACCGCGCTACACGGGGTACCGCGGTCGGTACCGTCGGTGACGTGATACTGTGTACCACCGGCACTGACAGCCAGGGTGGCACTGTAGACCACCGAGCTACACGGGGTACCGCGGTCGGTACCGTCGGTGTCGTGATACTGTGTACCACCGGTACTGACAGCCAGGGTCGGCACTGTAGACCACCGCGCTACACGGGGTACCGCGGTCGGTACCGTCGGTGTCGTGATACTGTGTACCACCGGTACTGACAGCCAGGGCGGCACTGTAGACCACCGCGCTACACGGGGTACCGCGGTCGGTACCGTCGGTGTCGTGATACTGTGTACCACCGGTACTGACAGCCAGGGCGGCACTGTAGACCACCGCGCTACACGGGGTACCGCGGTCGGTACCGTCGGTGTCGTGATACTGTGTACCACCGGCACTGACAGCCAGGGTCGGCACTGTAGACCACCGCGCTACACGGGGTACCGCGGTCGGTACCGTCGGTGACGTGATACTGTGTACCACCGGTACTGACAGCCAGGGTGGCACTGTAGACCACCGCGCTACACGGGGTACCGCGGTCGGTACCGTCGGTGACGTGATACTGTGTACCACCGGCACTGACAGCCAGGGTGGCACTGTAGACCACCGCGCTACACGGGGTACCGCGGTCGGTACCGTCGGTGACGTGATACTGTGTACCACCGGCACTGACAGCCAGGGTGGCACTGTAGACCACCGCGCTACACGGGGTACCGCGGTCGGTACCGTCGGTGACGTGATACTGTGTACCACCGGTACTGACAGCCAGGGTCGGCACTGTAGACCACCGAGCTACACGGGGTACCGCGGTCGGTACCGTCGGTGACGTGATACTGTGTACCACCGGCACTGACAGCCAGGGTCGGCACTGTAGACCACCGCGCTACACGGGGTACCGCGGTCGGTACCGTCGGTGACGTGATACTGTGTACCACCGGTACTGACAGCCAGGGTGGCACTGTAGACCACCGCGCTACACGGGGTACCGCGGTCGGTACCGTCGGTGACGTGATACTGTGTACCACCGGCACTGACAGCCAGGGTGGCACTGTAGACCACCGCGCTACACGGGGTACCGCGGTCGGTACCGTCGGTGACGTGATACTGTGTACCACCGGCACTGACAGCCAGGGTGGCACTGTAGACCACCGAGCTACACGGGGTACCGCGGTCGGTACCGTCGGTGTCGTGATACTGTGTACCACCGGTACTGACAGCCAGGGTCGGCACTGTAGACCACCGCGCTACACGGGGTACCGCGGTCGGTACCGTCGGTGTCGTGATACTGTGTACCACCGGTACTGACAGCCAGGGCGGCACTGTAGACCACCGCGCTACACGGGGTACCGCGGTCGGTACCGTCGGTGTCGTGATACTGTGTACCACCGGTACTGACAGCCAGGGCGGCACTGTAGACCACCGCGCTACACGGGGTACCGCGGTCGGTACCGTCGGTGTCGTGATACTGTGTACCACCGGCACTGACAGCCAGGGTCGGCACTGTAGACCACCGCGCTACACGGGGTACCGCGGTCGGTACCGTCGGTGACGTGATACTGTGTACCACCGGTACTGACAGCCAGGGTGGCACTGTAGACCACCGCGCTACACGGGGTACCGCGGTCGGTACCGTCGGTGACGTGATACTGTGTACCACCGGCACTGACAGCCAGGGTGGCACTGTAGACCACCGCGCTACACGGGGTACCGCGGTCGGTACCGTCGGTGACGTGATACTGTGTACCACCGGCACTGACAGCCAGGGTGGCACTGTAGACCACCGCGCTACACGGGGTACCGCGGTCGGTACCGTCGGTGACGTGATACTGTGTACCACCGGCACTGACAGCCAGGGTGGCACTGTAGACCACCGAGCTACACGGGGTACCGCGGTCGGTACCGTCGGTGACGTGATACTGTGTACCACCGGCACTGACAGCCAGGGTGGCACTGTAGACCACCGCGCTACACGGGGTGCCGCGGTCGGTACCGTCGGTGTCGTGATACTGTGTACCACCGGTACTGACAGCCAGGGTGGCACTGTAGACCACCGAGCTACACGGGGTGCCGCGGTCGGTACCGTCGGTGTCGTGATACTGTGTACCACCGGTACTGACAGCCAGGGTGGCACTGTAGACCACCGCGCTACACGGGGTGCCGCGGTCGGTACCGTCGGTGTCGTGATACTGTGTACCACCGGTACTGACAGCCAGGGTGGCACTGTAGACCACCGAGCTACACGGGGTGCCGCGGTCGGTACCGTCGGTGACGTGATACTGTGTACCACCGGTACTGACAGCCAGGGTCGGCACTGTAGACCACCGCGCTACACGGGGTGCCGCGGTCGGTACCGTCGGTGTCGTGATACTGTGTACCACCGGTACTGACAGCCAGGGTGGCACTGTAGACCACCGCGCTACACGGGGTACCGCGGTCGGTACCGTCGGTGACGTGATACTGTGTACCACCGGCACTGACAGCCAGGGTGGCACTGTAGACCACCGAGCTACACGGGGTACCGCGGTCGGTACCGTCGGTGACGTGATACTGTGTACCACCGGCACTGACAGCCAGGGTGGCACTGTAGACCACCGCGCTACACGGGGTACCGCGGTCGGTACCGTCGGTGACGTGATACTGTGTACCACCGGCACTGACAGCCAGGGTCGGCACTGTAGACCACCGAGCTACACGGGGTACCGCGGTCGGTACCGTCGGTGTCGTGAGCTCTGCGCCTGTCGGACCGTTCAGCACCACTTATCCCGAGAACATCTCACGAGCTCTCTCAACAAACATCTAAATTTGCATTCATTACTCTTTATCTTACTACTACTTTATTGTTTGCTATATGTCCCATCTCTCTCCTCATCTCTCCCCAGTACCCATTGTTTCGAACAACTATCTCCGGCTCGTGATGAAGTGATAATTTATAGTGTCTCAAATGTCGATGTGTTTCTGCATTTTTGTAGAAAGCCAAAGTACCGAAGTGATACGACGGTTATGTCGCATATCAGTAACGCATGACATTTTCCGAATGATGAGCCTTCTCTTTTGCAGTGGGGCAGATTTAGTTCGTTGATGACATAGCCAGCCCGAAAACCCCATGTATTTAGCATAGGTTCGATACAAAACTTATGATCCTTTCGTATGAAGCATTTCAAGAACAAATCGATTATTAATTAATTGTCTGGTGCGGTTACTTTTACCACGCTTAATATATCTTAATATTTTTTCTGGATCTGGCATAAATTAATTGGTCTATGCGTTTTACTGTATTTGGTAAAATCGATGACATCGTTTAACACATGAAAACTCGATTGAAGTCGTGGTAAAAACTAGATGGGTTACATGGAGGGAATAAAGCGCATGCAATAAAGTTAGGTAGAATGGAGGAGGAAAGAAATTACCCATTATAATAAGACAGCAAAAAGTCGGGTGAAACAAGGTGGAGGAGACTCCTAACGCTAATTTCACACACATAGAATATTTTTGTTCGGAGAAAATTTAATCACAACTGCGACAGCAGGAATGAATTATTATTATTCTCCTTATAAAAGCGATATAAAAAGCGATTTAACTATGAATTAATAATAAATCTTTCGCGAATAGACCGATCGTGAGTTGACAAACGCTTTATTAAGTCATTGTCATATTTTCCACATTAATGATTTTTTAACATTATGAACTTCTTGTATTTTTTTAAAATATGACATCAATATAATTCTTTCGTGGTGATAATAAATCTTAGTATAACTGGCGCCAATTCATGGGGCCCACGCCGTCCATAAGACTAATGTTAATTTTAGCATTGGGCTTATGGACGGCGTGGGCACCAAGAATTGGCGCAGGTATAAATATACCACTAAATGTGAGATAACCTCTATTAAGGATAACCAGTATTCTGCAAAACTACTCGAAACCAAACCGTAATTCAAAATACAAGAGTACTTTATAGACTTCCTAATTCATTGACGAGACGTTAGATCCTTCAAACTGTAACGCGCTCGAGTAAAATTAAAATAATTCAGTCTCTCTCTAGGGTTTTAATGTGAAGGTTTCTTTAGAGGTGTCAGTGTCAGTTATTGAAAATTAGCACAAAGCATATAAAAAAAGCGATTTAACTTAAAAACTTAAAAAGCGATGAATCGATAAATCTATTTTAGCGAATAGACCGATCGCGAGTTGACAAACTCTTTATCGAGTCATTGTAATATTTTCCACCTCAATGATTTATTTAACATTTTGAAGTTCTTATATTTGTTAAAAATATGACATCAATATCATTCAGTCGTAGTAGTAATCATTCCTATAAGTAAGGGCACAGGGTGTATTTCGCATTCTTATTTTTTAAATATAATTTGTCAATAGGATAAAAAACACACCACAGATTTTGTGGAACTTATCCAAAATGTATTTTTAATACAAGAGGGAATAACGAAATAGATCCTTTAATTTTTATGAATGATTTCGAACTTCCATGTACCACTGAAACTAAATATCTCGGATTAATTTTTGACGAAATTTTTTCTTGGTCTGACCACATTAATGTGCTATGTTCAAAATTATCTTCACAATTATTTTTGCCTCACAGATTTTCTAAATTTCAAAACCCTTCTCTTACGAAGTTAATTTATTTTTTCATTAATAGAATCAAGATTAAGGTACTAAGGTACGGTATTGCTCTCTGGGGGTCTACGTCACAGTCAAATTGTTTACGTGTTTTTAGATTGCAGAAAAGAGCTATCCGCATCATGGCGGGAGTGTGCAAGAGATCACCTTGCCGGAACATTTTTAAATCATTGGAAATTCTAACGCTACCTTCAATTTATATTTTCGAAATTTTACAATACTATAAGTTTAAATCAACGACAGTAACAACCGGGGAAGATATTCATAATTATAATACCAGGCAAAGGCACCATCACAGGCAAACTCAACATCGATTGGAAATAACCGCATCACTACCGCAAAATATTGGACCTCAACTGTACAACAAGCTACCTGAAAATATTAAATTAGCAAATTCAGAAACAAAATTCAAAATTCTCTTACAGAAACACCTTTTGGAGCGTGCCTGTTATTCTGTAAGTGAATTCTGGGAGTAAGTTAAGTGCTGAATAAATTACATAAGATACATTCGATAAATTAGTCATAAGTAGAAGAATTTAATTTTAAGTTTGACGTTTGTAATACAATTATTGTAAAATTGTCCTACTACAATAAAATATTTTGATTTTGGTTTTGATATTGTGCATCCCTCGATCTGTCGAATCCCCGAGTAACAAAACGTCTCGACAGGCCCATGAGTCGACCCATGGGAACGCCGGCGATCCCAGCCAATTGTCATAACACATATTCCTGCGCGCCTTCGAGGAACCATATCACGCATGCGCGCCGCGCGGGTACAGCGCTGATCACAGCGCAGTCGCTGGCCGAGCAATGATAAACACACCCTAGGCACCATCGGCCGATAATTGCGCCAAATGACACTTAATTTGCGCCCGGAACAATACCCCGGGCGGCGGTAATTCGAAACCGCATCGAGAAAAAAACATTGTCCTTCTCGGAAAGAGTTGAGGCTGGCCGAGCAAAAAAAACGGCTTTCGGCTCAAACGGTGGCCTCCTTTATTTAATTTTGCCATTTACAAAAACTCGCGAAGGTTTAATCTGCAGTGGAAGGCCCCTATTAACGGTTTTTGGGTCGTTCCTGTTTCGAAACTAAACTGTTTAAAATTTATCCGGTTCTTTTGTTTCACTGTTTTTCTTTTAGGATTAACGAATGCTCTGAGCTGAGACGGTGGCTTGTCCTGTGATTAACTTAACAAATTAATTGTTAATAAACATTTATACACATTGTGAAGGACGATTAGCACCTCTTCAGCAGTTAAAAGTATGTAACTCCCCTTAAAACATGAGCAAAACCAAACATTTCTTTTACAGTAGTTACTTAAGACAAACTACTTTCCATAATTGTCCTTTGAATATTATCCTTATTATAAAGGTAATAATTATTGTTTAACATATATTTGCTATCGAGAATACCGTGGTGACGGGTCGTGCGGGTACGCACACCTCATGCTGCTATGGTTTCTTTGCATCCATATAAAATATCCTTATGAAATGCGCGCAAAGACGTCTGTGTGTTTCAATATGGTTTTTCATTTATTCATATTTCATATGTTTATATGATCGTTAAGTCGCGTGGGATTAAAGCCCCATGTTATAGGATAAGCAGGGAGTCGTGTGGGATTGGAGCCCCCTGTTATGGGATAAGCAGGGAGTCGCGTGGGATTGGAGCCTCCTGTTATGGGATAAGCAGGGAGTCGCGTGGGATTGGAGCCCCTTGTTATGGGAGAAGCAGGGAGTCGCGAGGGATTGGAGCCCCCTGTTATGGGAGAAGCAGGGAGTCGCGTGGGATTGGGGCCCCCTGTTATGGGAGAAGCAGGGAGTCGCGTGGGATTGGGGCCCCCTGTTATGGGAGAGGCAGGGAGTCGCGTGGGATTGGGCCCCCCTGTTATGGGAGAAGCAGGTAGTCGCGTGGGATTGGAGCCCCTTGTTATGGGAGAAACAGGTAGTCGCGTGGGATTGGAGCCCCTTGTTATGGGAGAAACAGGTAGTCGCGTGGGATTGGAGCCCCCTGTTATGGGAGAAGCAGGGAGCCGCGTGGGATTGGAGCCCCTTGTTATGGGAGAAACAGGTAGTCGCGTGGGATTGGAGCCCCCTGTTATGGGAGAAGCAAGTAGTCGCGTGGGATTGGAGCCCCTTGTTATGAGAGAAGCAGGGAGTCGCGTGGGATTGGAGCCCCCTGTTATGGGAGTAGCAGGTAGTCGCGTGGAATTGGAGCCTCCTGTTATGGGAGAAGCAGGTAGTCGCGTGGGATTGGAGCCCCCTGTTATGGGAGAAGCAGGTAGTCGCGTGGGATTGGAGCCCCCTGTCGTGGGAGAAGCAGGTAGTCGCGTGGGATTGGAGCCCCTTGTTATGGGAGAAGCAGGTAGTCGCGTGGGATTGGAGCCCCTTGTTATAGGAGAAGCAGGTAGTCGCGTGGGATTGGAGCCCCCTGTTATGGGAGAAGCAGGTAGTCGCGAGGGATTGGAGCCCCCTGTTATGGGAGAAGCAGGTAGTCGCGAGGGATTGGAGCCCCTTGTTATGGGAGAAGCAGGTAGACGCGTGGGATTGGAGCCTCCTGTCATGGGAGAAGCAGGTAGTCGCGTGGGATTGGAGCCCCCTGTCATGGGAGAAGCAGATAGTCGCGTGGGATTGGAGCCCCCTGTCATGGGAGAAGCAGGTAGTCGCGTGGGATTGGAGCCCCTTGTTATGGGAGAAGCAGGTAGTCGCGTGGGATTGGAGCCCCCTGTCATGGGAGAAGCAGGTAGTCGCGTGGGATTGGAGCCCCCAGTTATGGGAGAAGCAGGTAGTCGCGTGGGATTGGAGCCCCCTGTTATGGGAGAAGCAGGTAGTCGCGTGGGATTGGAGCCCCTTGTTATGGGAGAAGCAGGTGGTCGCGTGGGATTGGAGCCCCTTGTTATGGGAGAAGCAGGTAGTCGCGTGGGATTGGAGCCCCTTGTTATGGGAGAAGCAGGTAGTCGCGTGGGATTGGAGCCCCCTGTTATGGGAGAAGCAGGTAGTCGCGTGGGATTGGAGGCCCCTGTTATGGGAGAAGCAGGTAGTCGCGTGGGATTGGAGCCCCTTGTTATGGGAGAAGCAGGTAGTCGCGTGGGATTGGAGCCCCCTGTTATGGGAGAAGCAGGTAGTCGCGTGGGATTGGAGCCCCCTGTTATGGGAGAAGCAGGTAGTCGCGTGGGATTGGAGCCCCTTGTTATGGGAGAAGCAGGTGGTCGCGTGGGATTGGAGCCCCTTGTTATGGGAGAAGCAGGTAGTCGCGTGGGATTGGAGCCCCTTGTTATGGGAGAAGCAGGTAGTCGCGTGGGATTGGAGCCCCCTGTTATGGGAGAAGCAGGTAGTCGCGTGGGATTGGAGCCCCTTGTTATGGGAGAAGCAGGTAGTCGCGTGGGATTGGAGCCCCCTGTTATGGGAGAAGCAGGGAGTCGCGAGGGATTGGAGCCCCCTGTTATGGGAGAAGCAGGTAGTCGCGTGGGATTGGAGCCCCCTGTTATGGGAGAAGCAGGTAGTCGCGTGGGATTGGAGCCCCCTGTTATGGGAGAAGCAGGTAGTCGCGAGGGATTGGAGCCCCTTGTTATGGGAGAAGCAGGTAGTCGCGTGGGATTGGAGCCCCCTGTTATGGGAGAAGCAGGTAGTCGCGTGGGATTGGAGCCCCCTGTTATGGGAGAAGCAGGTAGTCGCGTGGGATTGGAGCCCCTTGTTATGGGAGAAGCAGGTAGTCGCGTGGGATTGGAGCCCCCTGTTATGGGAGAAGCAGGTAGTCGCGTGGGATTGGAGCCCCCTGTTATGGGAGAAGCAGGTAGTCGCGTGGGATTGGAGCCCCCTGTTATGGGAGAAGCAGGTATTCGCGTGGGATTGGAGCCCCCTGTTATGGGAGAAGCAGGTAGTCGCGTGGGATTGGAGCCCCCTGTTATGGGAGAAGCAGGTAGTCGCGTGGGATTGGAGCCCCCTGTTATGGGAGAAGCAGGTAGTCGCGTGGGATTGGAGCCCCCTGTTATGGGAGAAGCAGGTAGTCGCGTGGGATTGGAGCCCCTTGTTATGGGAGAAGCAGGGAGTCGCGTGGGATTGGAGCCCCTTGTTATGGGAGAAGCAGGTAGTCGCGTGGGACTGAATACACCTCTTACCAGATATTTTGATCTCAATACAATAACTTATCGATACTTTGAGATTTTCAGGTATTACCTCTCAGGAAAAAATAGGTCCCTGTCATATCTGATCGCACATTTTATATAAAGCCTCCGCACCCGCCGATGGTGGGGGCGAGTCGCGATAACGCCTCAAGGAGGTCGCTTTATCACGGCCTCGTGTGTCACACGATACGGTCGTACCTTTTATAAACCGGACTCGATTTGACTTAAAAATCTATTACCACTGTAATCGCTGCCGATAAGTCGTAATCGGAATTAATTAGATCGGGAAATCGTGGCTACTCTTGTTTAGCCCGGCGCACCGCGTGGTTATGGTCATGCAAATGGAAGGAGTTGGGTAGGGGATCATAGTTGTTCCCGCGATATGTAATTAAGTATTAACGTGTCAGCTGTGCGTGCCGCCCGCAGTCGTCGCCGCCGCCGCCGTTGCTGCTAGCCGCTGTGTGACAAACCTTCGTACCTTTGCCGAAGGTAGCAAACCTTCGTACTCGACATTTTAATGAAGTAAATTTTACTCGATTCGAGGGATAAAATGTTTTATTAAGAGTCCTCCCTACCCACAGCTGTTTTCGTTTTTCTGCGACACTAGCGGCGACTTTTGGAACTTCGGCTCTGTAAGAGCCCATGATAAATCGGTGCACATTTTGCGATGTAAGGTCTCGCGCGAACCCATTTAGCGCCCATATTTTACAACATATCCATACTATGTGGTATTATTTAAACAAGTAATACTCTAAATTACTGGAATTGTTTCTATTTTTTGAAAAAGGTCATAAAACACGTTATATTTATGTCAAAAGTTGGCTATTTTAAATTGATTATAGAAAAACTAATTAAGTTATAGAAATTTCAAAAAACGATTCTAGTAGTTTGGACATTTCCCGATACAACTATATTGAATTTAAAATGTTCCCTACCTCATGGGGCGTCCATATGGGTCCGCGTGAGAGCTGTTTTTGAACATTTTTGGCTGGGTAGGGAGGACTCTTAACGAGGGGAACCAATATCCTGCGGTAGGTCGGCCTCCTACTTTACAACGTAGTCCTGGAGCTGAGGGGGGCTGAGAATGCATGAAAGGGTAACGCAACATTGTTGTTGGTTACCGTATTATAGACCAAGGTGATGAAAACTACCAATGTCGCCTTTTTCGAAGGTGGTCGTTAACGTGGGGGGAGGGGGGCAGACATGGCGGGGGCGCTGTGCGATAAACCGCAGATATATCGAAAACGGTAAAAGATAGAACATCGTTCAAAACGTTATTTTAATCATAAAAATAGACTATCGCCAACAATAATGGTTGTTAGATCCGAGGTCGTATCAAGAAAAATAGAAAAGTTCAAACATAAAAATGAGATATTTAGGTCACTTTTTTAAACGAAAGAAGGATTAAATTGCGAATGTCACGAAAAAGTGTGATAATATTTTTGTTGATTATTATAATATGGACTGAGGTGATCAAAATTACGAATGTCGCCTATTTCCCAGGTGGTCGACAACGTGGGTGAAGGGGGGCAAACATGACGGGAAGCGCTATGCGTCAAAACGGCTATGTCTCGTTAACGGTATGAGATAGAAAATCTCTTAAAACGTCATTTTATTATAAAAATATTGCTAACAATAATGATCCGTCAACAGGTTCTCTAAAGTCATATCATTTAGAAAATAAGACTATTTTTGTAGCAGTCACACGTATAATATACGTCCGAAAGACACAACAAGTTTGATTTTTTTATATCAGCCAATAGGGTTATGTGAAATACAAACATTGTGTTTTTACAACGAAAAGGTCATGTCCGTTTAAAGTATTTAATTTTGGAACTTCCACTATATGTTACGAAACCCAATATAATCAGTGCAGTCGGTTATACTTATTATTGGTATAGATATTAGGCCGAATGTGATTTTTCTCAGTGTACTCCTGTTTACACGCCCCTTTAACCAACACAACTATGAAAACTGTTTTACTAAGTGCAGCAAATGTTGATTGATTGCAAACAATTATTGTTTGTTGTCTATACGACGCCGTTGGTGACCCTTCTTTTGACGTTATGTATTTTACCAAAAACTTTGATGGCCTTTTTTACTGCATTATTTTTCAAATAACAAAACAGTACCTTTTTACAACAGTACCTTTTTACAACATTACCTTTATAACCATCATTTGTCGGCCATATATTATTTTGAGTAACCTATTCTATCGCGGTCGGTGACCCTTTTGTTTAACGTTGGGTATTTTTTACCAGTCCCTCTGATGTCCCGGGGACGCGGCCATTGGTTGCAGGGGTTGTCGGGTCCGAAACCCTCCTGACCGCCATAAACTTCCTCGCACTTTAACTTCCGCTCTAAAACAAACAGTCGTCTAACTCGGGTTATTTCCTTAAATATTTTTCTTGCTCTTCACCTATAGGTCATTTTCCTACAACCGCGCGGGAAACTGCCAATTCACGCTCTAACAACCAATCGAAAAACAGCAGTTTATTGAGGAGCGAGCGACAAAGACTTTATCGCTCGCCAGCTGATTATTTTATCGCTCGCCAGCTGATATCATTTCATTGTTATAACTGGTGTCAAAATCTTAAGGCCCAGTCCGTCCGTAAGACTAATGTTAACTTTAGCATTGGGCTTATGGACGACGACGTGGGCCTTAAAATTTGGCACGAGTTATACTCTACGCGCTTCAGCCGATCACAGTCATCTCCAGCGCTTCCACTTCCGTTTTGATTCCACTGATTTAGACTTGTTTATAACCTCAAAATCGTAATGACGCATTCAGGTGCAATGGACGTGGTTTCTGTAATTGTATTTAACGTTTGGAAATTCAAAAATGCAGTTATATAAAAAAATTTGTTAGTGTTTCGCGTGTAAAGTTTCTTTCACGCTTTCGCTAAAGTTACCGCGCTCCGCTACGCGTACACGGTACTTTCCGAGCGGTACTTACGCTGAAGCGAGAAAGACCCATTTTACGCTCTTAATAAATAAATATTAAAATTTATTTCATATGATTCAAGTCAAGTAAAAACTTTCGAGATTTCATTTCAGTTCGTGAACATAAAAATCTCTTTTAGTGCCACATTTTAATTGCATTTTTTAGGTAATTTGTAAGTGGTTTTATGTTATGGTTTTCTGTGTTCATTATGGAAATATGAGTGTTTAACAAATCCAAACGCACGCATAATCATATTTAATCATTTACGTTTTACGCTTGCTCTTTTCTAAAATTTATTTCTCAGTGCTTTTAGATTTTAAACATTATATACAATGTTGGATTGAAGATAGTTGTTAACAATCACGAAACATATCACTGTGTGGCGATGGTCATCTTAGATTTTGGTTTTAAGCTGTAAGTATAAGTCCATTTCTTTTCACATATATTATAAGAACACAAACGATGCGTATTTAACCGAGTTCAAAGTTTAATGAGTTATCCTTATACTTAAAAACACAACCAAGCGTACAATTATGTGTAAATGACCTGGATGGAGATAAATAGTAAAATTATCATACTCTTATTTCTTCGACTAAAAGATTTACAAATATTACATTTCATGTCTCAAGTAATGAGACTTTTCAATCCGGAAATGACGAAGTATATTTCTGTTTGTTTTCAATTTCCAAAAAGGAACTTTGGTCATAATAATACATAGTATTAACCGCAAAATATATTTCAACGAGGAAAGTTTTGGCGGAGAAAGGAAAGAACATTTGTGTGACTTTAAAAGAAGTTATAAAGTTTTGTGAATTTGTCCATGACATCCAATAAAGTAGACAGTTTTGTTTTCTCTGGGAAATTGAAAGGCTCCTCTTACCAATAAAATATCATTCGAAATTGATATAATGTAATATCCCTGTATAAAAACCTTTTCGTTTTGCACTTGAGATTTAATATACTATTAAAAAGTATTTGAGAAATCTTGTGCTGAAAACACGCCATATTGCGTAATCGTAGCAAGATTAATTTTTTCTTGAAATGATTTATTTAAACGTGTTTAAGATTTTTTTATAGTTTTTAGGACAATAAATGAAGTAAAAAAATAACTTTATCAAAATCTATCAACTTCCTATAATCACCCACTCACAATAATTAACGTACGCCAAAGTCTTTCTTCCGTGTAAAACATTCACCGTGTTGAACAGCCACTCCTGGAATAAATGTTACTGGATGTATATAAATGCAGTGACATCATTAAATGAGCAAAAAAATAAATGAAGTTTATCAAAGTTAAAAAAAAATATGAATTTAAAATGTACCACATCAAACTTAGGCGTAGGGGTTGCTGTATTTAAAATTACATGAAACTTAATAATAATTATATAATTATATACAATTACATGAACGTAATAATAATTATATTATTTAGATATATTCAATAATAACTAATTAAATTATAATTATAACTAATTGTAACTAGAAAGAAAGAAAGAAAAAATATATATTTATTTCAGAAAAGCGCTTATACAAAATAGAATACATGAAGTACAACAGTCTTAACACTTATGAATGTACAGCTATGTTGATACAATTAAACTTCAAGAAATACACTAAATAAGCATATAAGTAAAGCTTAGTTATGATTATGACTAATTATGGGATTCAAACCCATATTGGGTGTATATATCTATAAAATGCACATTGTAAAATTGTTTTTCTAGATATAGAAAATACATATACAGAATTGAGCGGGAGCGGAGCTCTTGGTTCTGAAGGGTTGATTTTTATTTTATTTTTTTATTTAAAATCTCAACTGCCCGTCGCCATGGGCCAATAAGCCTGCGCGGCGATCTAAAGACAGCGAGGTACCGTAGCGGCAATAGTCACATAGGCCAGCCAGAGGTGACCGCTCATGATGGACAGGAGTCGCCCGCCGCTGGGATCGAACCAGCGACGTTTGAAACGTGGGGCTAGCACTTTACCTTTGAGCTACCGCCTCGGCTAAATTCGCATGCGCATGCGATAACGGGCTGAACGTTTGTGAAAAATCGCTCACCGAGCAATCTCTGAAAAAACCGTCGCGGACGTCCTGGACGTTAAAAAAAATAGTTCTGGCATATATGCACTAAGACGTATGGATCCTCTCTGTAATTTATCATTGTTAATTAATATAATATATTTTGCTCTCATTCACCCTCACATAGCTTATTGCATTTTTTATGGTTCAACTTCAAAGAGTAATCTGGATGAAATGCTTTAACTACAAAAAAGCTATTAGAACCATGTTAAAATTAAAACCAGATGATTCAGTGAAAAATTGGTTTAAAGCTTTAAGTATATTGACTGTATTTGGACTTTATACCTTGGAATGTATATTATTTTTCAAGAATTTCATAAATACATAATACAGATTTAGACCTAGCCTCACATCGGCACAATGCAAGAAGAAGAAATGAAACCAATTTGAGGATGCACCGATTGGAATTCTATAAGAAAAAACTACAGTCGACTCTCGCTAACTCGAAATTCCACGGGACTGCGATTTTTCTTCGTGTTACGTATAGTTCGTCGTAGGCATAGTTCGAGTTATAGAGGTAAACCAAATGTAAGTTCGTGATACAGAGGTTAAGAAAAATGTAGTTTATTCCCTACATCTTCGACAAATATAAGCTTTTAACTTAACCTGTAAAACACAAAAACAGATGAGATCATATTAATTCTAAGTAAATTTCCGTAGTCTTCCTCTGCTTAAACATGTTAAAACAATTACAGTATCGATAATGATTTTTATTAAAACAATACTATAAAGACACTTGACTGTATCCCTACAGCTACAGAAATAAACTTTTAACTTTTATTAATTCCAATTATTTAAAAAGTCTGTAATCTTCCTCTTTGTAAAAACAATTACAGTATCGATCATAATTTATTAAAACTATTTAGACTGCAGACAGACTAAAAAACTGCTTGATCCCGAACATGATTCACCGACAGGTTGAATCCTGAACGCCGGGATTTCGTATTACAGAGGTCCATTCTGAAAACTTCGAGGTATGGAGGTAAACTTCGAGTTATGGAGGTAAAGCGCGAATCGAATTCTTCTTATCTACTGAAATTCGTGTTATAGAGGTAATTATTGTGTCCCTTTGAGTTATAGAGGTAAAATGTAACCGGAAAATTAGTTCGTGTTATGTATAGTAATTTCTTCGTGTTGGACAGGTTTTCCCGAGGGGATTAAAAATAATTCGTGATAACGAGGATTTCGTGATATCAAGGTTCGTGTTAGCGAGAGTCGACTGTACATAGGCTATATATGGGAAAGAAATTTTTTTAAAGCACTGCCAGTTGAATTAAGAAAAGAAGCAAACCGTGCAAAATTTAAAGCAAGATTAAAAAATTTTCTGATTAACAAAGCTATGTACACTTTTGAAGAGTTTTACAACTAAGAAAAAATTGTATCCACCATTATTTAAAGTTCATTTTAGTTTAACTTTTGACGCCATTTATTGTACCTTGTGCAGTGATAAATAAAGATTTTTTGATTTGATTTGTGGACGGTCTCGTTTGATAGCAT
The DNA here is from genome assembly GCA_035578135.1 of Flexamia atlantica. Lineage (NCBI taxonomy): Eukaryota > Metazoa > Arthropoda > Insecta > Hemiptera > Cicadellidae > Flexamia > Flexamia atlantica. The sequence goes on from JAQJVK010000010.1 coordinate 11,134,928, forward strand.
GGGCAGCGATTTATTTTTACAAAAACGTACTGGACGACCAGGACACCAGTGTGAAAAGGCCTTTAGGTTGGCCACATTCCATTGAGTGTGTGTCTATATTTTTCAGTTTTTGAATTACCGCAAAGTTTTTGGAACCTGTCCTCTTTTTTCGCGGGGAGTCCTTTTTCGATCACATAAACGTCCTCCGTGCGTCGAGTGACGAGGCATAAATATAATTTCCGGAAATTGTCATTTTCCCTCAGGATGTCATCAAGAGTAAATGTCTATGTAATAAACTCCCTGAAGATATCAAAAATTCCGAAAACAAAAATCAATTAAAGTCTCGACTAAAACGCCTCTTGGTGTCCAAAGTCCTGCACTCAGTCGACGAATTCATGATGAGCCGCTGGGCAAACTAAATTTCAGGTGTTTATCGCGATTACAATTTTGGCAGTGATGTTCAGTGATCGTAGTGGAAAAATGTGTAAAACATGATCTATTGTTCTGTTTTGACGCTTGCAATGCAATGTATTTTGTCTCTTGCAATAAAAATTATTATTATTATTATTATTATTATGTTTTTTTCAGTTTTTGAGTCGTAAAAGTTTTGGAACACGTCCTCTTTTTTCTGGAGGGATCCTTTTTCGAGGTAAACAGCGAACGTGTGAGTGATGAGACGGCTTTTGATTGGCCGCCGGCTCAAGTGCTGCATCAAGTTGTTCGTTATTTGGCATTGCCGTCGCCCGCCCTCGTGTGTAGACCCCCTCCTTTATCCTCGGTCCTACCAACTTTTCACACCCTTCTTTTGTGTCAGGCTCCTCTTATTACCCGTTCCTCCTCCCCGTTGTTCCCTGCCCGCCATTACGCCGCACACGCACACGCGCACGCCCACGCACACACGCGCGTGCATCGAGCATAGGCCGTGTACACGTGAGAGCGCTACAACAAATTACAACGCGCGACAGATAACCCGTGCCGTACACATGTACGGTGTTGACGCCGCGTTGATCCCCAGTAGTGTTTGGATATCGAAAGAAAATATCGATATTTATATCGACGATAATATCGGACCCTCAATATCGATATTAAGAAAATATCGGATCAAAAATATCGATATATCAGAAAAATTCTGTTAAAAATTAATCGAATGCATACGGTATGTATCACAACAGTTAGCAGCACAACTGTACGTCCATTTGACGTAAAATTGTTTACGACTTATATTTTGAAGTAATTTTAGATCAATAACTGTAAAATAAATTATGTTACAGCGAAAGAGCCTACATAGCCAAGATAATTTTTTGAAATTCTTGTCGATAACCTTCATCCTTAGAGTACAACTAACAGAACAACAAATAATAAAAAATTTAACTAAAAACTATTTCTTGTATCTAATGAGTTATTTCCAAATTGATAACTTTATTATTTCCTTATCAAATAATATTTAATTAACAAATGAAAAAGTGCAGAAAACGTAAAACTGTAGGTCTATTTTATTTATGTATTATTCTTAAAAATTTGCTAATATCGATACTAACGATAATATCAAAGTAAAATATCGATATTCAGATAATATCGGCAGTCTAATATCGATATATCGGAACCAAAATATCGATTTTCCGATATATCGGATATCGATACCAAACACTAATCCCCAGTTCAGCTATGGAAGTCGAAGAGGCTGTACGTATTGGGATTTTATACCGAAGGTATAAAGCACGAAGACGAAGGCAAAGGAATTTCTGGGCACTTACAGTATTATGTGCAGAGAGACTCGCGGCTTTTTTCTAACACTTTACCCTAATCTCAGAAAATATGATCCTAAGTTTAATTAATTACTTTAGGATGTCAATTTCGTCGTTTGACGAGGGCGATTTTTCTCTTTCTCTATGAAGAGCTCAGTGTCAAACGATGCGATATTTTCTTCCATGATTGTAGGTGGTCAGTGTACTAAATCGCGCGCTCGACTGAATCATGTGTACAGTCTAATCTAGACCATGATAAGTCGAGCCGCCCAAAAATCGCGCGTTTCAAGGCGCGACACAACGCGGGTACACAAAATTTTCGAAATAATAAAAACCAAATCTTTGAACATATATTTCATTAACTTAATAAATAAATAACAATGTCCATTTTGTTTCAACCTGATATTAGTGCCTGCATACGAGTAGCTGCAACCATTCACGCACCAGCGATCAGCTGATGTTGCAACATTCTTACTCGCTTAATTCGTTGACGTTCTTACAGTTGATTGTCTCCAATGTTATTCTTATGTGATTATTTCTGCCACTAAATCAGCTGTAAGCGCCTATAATCTGTTGTACCTTAACATATTCGGATGCCTGCGTAGACATTTGAAGGCGCTAGATTTTTGAATTATTGATTCCAATGTTATTCTTATGGGTTTACTTTGCCTCCCGCTGGGAGACAAAATGTTATTTCACCCACTTATTACAAGGAGGAAAAAGCGTCTAAACATAGCAGGTGGGGGAAGAAGTAGTTTTTCAACCGGTGATCGTGGCGTGGCGGGATGGCGTGCACTTGGCCCAGTGTGATTGTGTGTATGCGGATATAGGTTTTTGTGTGTGACGTTGATGAGCCGGCCCGGACTACGGCATGTGTCATCGGCGCACGGACCACAACGTAATGTTATTATTGGCATCACGATAGTCAATATTGGCGATAGTTTTAGCGAATTTCCCCTATAGGGAAGAAGCTGTTACCGTAGTACTCATGGTAAGACTTAAGACCCAGACCATGATAACTTTTCGTTTTGGGCCCCAGAAGCAAAAAACACCGTTCGTTCGAATTTATATATATATATCTATATATGTCTGTTAACACGATAGCGGCCGTAAATATGGTCCGATCTTAATGAAATTTCGTACAGATGTGTAAAGTGGCAATCACTCGGACGAGTTCGTGAACCAGCCCGATCGGACCACCGGAAGGGGGGGGGGGTAAAGGGGGATAAACCCCCCAAAAATGTTTTTTTTTAGTTTTTTACATAGAAAAATAAAATATATTGAATTTTCGTTTGCACCATTGAATTCAGCTCAAAATACAAACAATTTGGTATTTTGAATAACTGCTCTATGTCCATTGGTTACCGAGATATTTAAAGTGGTAAACACAGTACGTTGTCCCAATGTTAGCCTTAAGGGAAATAAGTAAAATTCTATATCTCGCTTATTTCACAACATATCTGGATAAAACTTGGTTTGTGGCTTTATCTAGATGAGATCTAGGCCTAATGTTTAATAGTCTAAAATCACCAATATTTCCATTTTCGTGGCAGCAAACCTGCATACTCTTTCCCCATGTTATTCTTATGGAGCTTACAAAAGCATGTCAAATCTCGCTTTGTTGGCTTGAACTATACATTATTTTGCATTTGAAATTCGCTGAGTATGCAGGTCTGCTGCAACGGGGGTATTTCGATATCGCGATATCATCGTTATTTCCAACATCGATATATAGACAATGACTGTACTCATCGGAATATCCGCAGCTATGCAGCTACGGCGACGGTGTTGCCAACACCCGGGTGTTTACCCGGTTTTGGTTATTTTGGAGACAGTGCGGGGATTTGGCGGGGATTAGGAAAAAACCGGGTAAAACCCGGGATTTTAGCCTCGGGCTGGGGGATTTACCCACCATCCTAAAAACATAAAAAACGGGTAAACCCGTATTAAAACGGACTGCATAGATTTTTTTAAACTCTAGCTATTTTTAGTTGGATATATGTATTTGCTATGGTTTTATTATTTGTAGCAGTGTTGCCAGAATCCTGGTATTTGCCCGGTTTTCGGATATTTTGAAGGCCGTTCGAGCATTTTTAGAGGATTAAGAAAAATCGGGTAAAACCGGGGATTTTAGTCTCGAGCTGCGGGTATTTACCTGGCATCCTAAATACAACAAAAACTGGTAAAGCCGGGGATTTTCGAATGAAGATTCGCTTTTAAAATATCCACTGTTCGTATAAGACCAAAAAAATAACATGTTTTCATGGTTTTGAGAACAATACTCGAGGTAAATAGACATATTGTGGTACATAGTGTACAGTTTATTGATGTAAGATTTCCCTCTTTACCTAGTAATATAGAAAACTACGCGGTTTTGGGGTCTTTTGAAAGTCATCGGGTGGTTTTCCGGGTAATTACCGGTTTTTGGTACTCGCGGGGATTTTGCGGGAATTATTGCCGAAAAACCGGGTAAAACCGGGGATTTTTAATGGAGTTGCGGGTAAAACGCCACTCCTGTCTGGCAACACTGAGGCGGTCATTACCGAATTGAAGTTTATCAGGACCGGGATCGCGCGCGGCGGCGGCGAGCTATCATTAAGGCCCCGTGTAATTATTTCTCGTGTGGAATTCTACCTCGAATCGAGGTGATTGTGTGTTGTCGGCCGTGTGCCGTGTGCGGTTATTTGTGTCGAGAATTGTTTAAACCCAACCCCGGCAGATGTAGATATGGGCTCGTCTATGCCTTTCATTTATTTTATTTAATCGAGTCCTGTTAATGTGTCATTTCGATTACATTTCGGAGGTCGGGACCGTGACTTTTTTAAATCTACACAAACAATCGGCCTAAATTTTAAGGGAAAGGTATTTTTATTTGCTGACGTCACAGCGGTTGTACTCAAGAGTAGTAGGGACATTTCTCCAACATCTTGTACGCCCTAAATCTACGCTTCCAGATACGTGCAGTAGGATACGCCTCACATCAGTTAAACGATATGTTAAACGTTAACGAATTTAAATTTGTATACTACGCATTATTGAGGCTCATTTACAGTATTGTATTATTTTTTGGGGCGGTAGTAAACTCCCCCCCCCCCAAAAAAAAACACAACCCCACCAAAACCAACCCCCCACCCAATGCTTTTTGGGCGCGCATTTTTAGTTTTTTTTTTGGGGGGGGGGGTTATATTTACTTGCTCCTTATTTAATAACAAAATTCAAATCTGGTACCTACAGGGAAGAATAGCAGATACAGTTCTGACGCTGTTCCAAGAATTAGGTGCTGTAGTCTTTCAGCAGACAAATTTTTATAGAATCACTTCTTATTCTTAAATAACGTAATTCAATCATTTCTCATTTACGTTTTACATTTGTACCCAACTCGGTACGGACAAAATGTTGGAATCCAAGTTCCTATTACTGTGAAATGATTTAACCGGACAAATCCGTTGTATCTAGCAATCGTCACCTGCGGAAGTTTACCCGGCGAGATGCCGTGTTCACTGTCTGTAGCGTGTTGCAGGGTTCCCAGTTGTACGATAATTATCGTATTTATTTTGTGCGATATAATTTCACTGGATTGTACGATGTACGATGGTACTTCCTATCGTACACAAAAATGTACGATACTTTTGAATAGGGGCAACTGTTTAAAATAAAATAAGATTTAAAATGAAAACCAGGCTTATTTTGTTAGACCGGCTTTTTGCATTGTAATTGAACATTCATAGGAGTCTCGTATTTTCTGCTGTCTGTTACTATTTCTCATATTTATGCAGCGAGCGGGCGAATGGTCTTTGTTTATGTGTTTAGTAGGCTTTACATATTTTATGGTAATTTGGGTTTATAAGAAGTTTCTATTTGTTTTTATACAATAAGCTCAGACGACTTAAAGTTAAACTTAAGTAGTGCTACCCACCAGTATGAAAAAGAGGGAAGACATTTTCTTTGAAGAATAAATAAATAATGCCGAGTTAAACCATAGACAAAGATCATTATTATAGATAAATGTAAACTTTCGTACAAATTGTTACACGGTTACTTATTTATCGTATTTGTAAAAATGAGATAATAATTTAATTTTGTGTTTTATCTAAGAATATACCCAATTTCATATTTTCTCTTTGTAAACCGTAATTTTGTTTGTATAGTTTCTATTCCATTGGATGTAGTTTATTTTTTAATTCGTACATACGCATATAAAAACAGAAAACAGCTGATATAAGTTGTACCATAAAGATTGTTTACATCTACATAATTAAATCGTATTGGTACCTTTTTACGATAATTTTGCAGGAAATACTATAATATTAGCCGCTGGCGTAGTGGGATTTTAAAATCTGGGAACCCTGGCTGTTGGAGACCGGCCCCGGCTTTCCTGTTACCCATTCACACTACACGTTGACTGGCGGTGACATTGAATTTTTTTACTCGGATCACCCTCTTACTTGGTCCCACTTGATGCCGCTTGGTGTTCTTCCCAGAACCAATAATTTAAAGTAATTAATTTGGTTGTAATTTGTTCTTTGCTCGAATATTAATCGAATTTAGAAACAAAGATATTTCCACATCTAATTAGTTCATATTGAATAACAGCGTGGTTAAGCAATGCCTGAAATTGATATCTGTGGTTTCGATCTTAAGAGCTTTGTGTTCCTAAGGGTTTTTTTAAATTTATTTGGACTACATGTCAAATTTATAATTTATAATTTAACAACGCAGCAGGCTCATGCGATAACCAATTTCCATTGTTTTTTTACCTTTGTATTTATTGTTAATTTGTTTATGGAAATAAATATTCTGATTCTGCCAATACGTTAACCTTATAGGAAATTAGAACAATACTATATCTCGCTTATTCCTCAACATACTTGGATTAAAGTTGGTATATTATATGGTTTCTTATGGTGCAGACCCACTGGCTATTGATTTTAAACCAACAAAGTTCTTCATACCTGTTGCAGCAGATCTGCATACTAATTCTCCTTCTTATTCTTATTGAGGAAATAAAAAATGACTCGTATCGTTGTCGAGTCAAAATGTGAGTCTAATCATCAGAAATTCGCTGACTGTGCAGGTCCGCTGCAACGGGGTACTTTCATAATAGGTACAGTAGATCCAAAGCATAATTTTTATTTGTCAACTGAAACCCTTCTTCATGATTGAATAGCCTCTGAATCACTGTGTATTACCAAAGAAAGGTACAAAATTACCTGGTACTGCCAAATGATTCAATGTTGGTTTCATCGACCATCGGTTTCAAACGTAAAGTGTTCATTTTCAAGTTGAGAATCAAGCTATTTAAAACATTCCTCTTCGAGTTTGACTGTGTTGAAGAGACGTCATCACACCAATACAACAAAAACACGACATTTATACGAACTGACAAACATTAAACATAAATTTACAAAACTGGCAAGTATTCAATTAAACCGCACATGTGTCGTCGACGGAAGTTGAAAAAAGACTCTACCAGTCATGATTGGCCAGTTGTTAAATACTGGCCAGTATATGTGAATTTATGTTTAATGTTTATCACTTCGTATAAATGTCTTGTTTTTGTCGTATTAGTCTGATGTCTCTTCAACGCCATCAAACTCGAAGAGGAAGTTTTTAAATAGCTCGATTGTCAACTTGAAAATGAACCCTCGAGGTTTGAATCCAGTGGGCGTTGAAACCAACATCGGATCTTTTCCGTTATACGTATACAGTACCACCATTCCAAATTTACCCTTCTAGCTTGATTTTTGACCGAGCACCATAAGCTAGTTCAAATAATAGTTATTAATCGTTTTTCAGTGGAAATTCCTTTTAAGAATATTTTACCTGCGGTTTCGTTACCTTATCTACCGTTATCTCTGTCTAGACACGAGAAGTCAGTGTCTGCCCGTCTAGCGATCCCACTTTCAGTTTCTTAGGTTAGGTTAGGTTAAGTTACGTTAGATTAGGTTAGGTTAGGTTAGGTTACATACCTAACCTAACCTAACCTAACCTAACCAAAATTACCACCTACCTTGCACCCTGTACCTATTGATGCCTCCGTCTGGCCGCTGCGGCGGCGGCGTTGGAGTTGTCAAGTGCCCGGTGCAACCGGGACACTATATTTATTGGATGATAGATGGTTGATGGTAGAATTGATGGAATCCGGTTGTTAATGATGGTTGACATGTTACCAAAACCAAGCTTGAAAAACAAACCTGAAACAGTGGTATACGTATAACGGAAAAGATCCTCGGCCCCATCGTCCGGGGCTAGGGTGACCAGACGTCCCGTAAAAACGGAAAAGTCCAGTTTTTCACGTTGCGTTTCGTTGTCCCGAAAAACTTTGTCGGGTCGTCAAAATGTCCCGTTTTTAAAAAAGTTGGCTATTTATAAAAAACATACCTAACGTTATCTTAAAAATTTAGAGACATCTCACATTACTTAAGGTTATCAAAGAATATTAAGACCTTTTACCAAAAAATGCTAAACTAGATTTTAGTTTTACGCCACCTACTCTTCTTCGAGTATCGCATAGCTTCAAAATGGATTGTTGCCAGTTCTACAACTATATTATAATGGAGAAAAAGGACTGGAGCAAGTGACAAGCATAACAAAACTTGAAATGTTTAATGAACTTATTGTTTAATTTTTGTACAGCTGTTTTCCCAGCATAACAATTGTTAGCGATAAGAAAGTTTAGATAATCATGATACTTTTTTGATCCTACTATTTTATATATATATATATTATTACCACCCACATTATTTATTGTTAGAAAATCAATTTTTTTATAATAACATTTTGAGATCTTAAAAATGTGATTTGATTATTTTTAATCCTCAGTGTGTAGCGATTCAAAAATTAACCTTTCATGACTGCATGCTTTTTATGGTACTCTTAAAGAAAAACTGTAAAAATCGTGCACTGTAATAAGTTCAATAGTAAAATAAAATTCTTTGTATAAAAGCTTCAAAAACAGTTTGATACTCAATTTCTTAAAATACAAAATTTGTAAATTACAGAGACCCCCGTTATAATTAAACACCATGGTGTGTGGTGTGTTGTATTGGTGATGGGGGGTGAGTTTTTTTGTCCCGTTTTTATTTGGAAACAATCTGGTCACCCTGTCAGGGGCCAGTGGAGAAGGCTGCATCGCTTTTGCTCCATGGGTCGGCAGGTAGATTTGAGAACCGCCCGAAACATCGCTTTTGCTCCACGAGAAAGAGGCCTGCCCTTCCTCTCCCCCACATTCTCTCTTTCTCTCACCTCCAGGTTCTTACTATTAGAAACAGAGAAGCCTTTTTGACACAATATAAAGATCTTAGGCATGAGCATGGAGCAGAAAACCACGTTTGAGCCGTAAGAGTATATTTTCGACGGGCATCAAACACTATTTGAATAACCTAATTAAACTAAATTCAAATTTAGTGTAGTTGTCTTCTTTCTCGATCTACTGTTACTTTGTTTTATACTTATAAAGCTGTTTTGGGACCAATATTGGTACCTATAAAAGTAAAGTTGAAATCAATTGAAGTTTCAAAATCACATTATTTTAAAGCAACATGGTTTATTTAAAAAAAGAAGCAATCTGCACAAACGATACAGATTGATTAAATCTAGTGACCGTGAATCTCATGCTCATGCCTAAAAGCTTGATCTTGTGTTATAAGGCGTCCCTGTTTCTAATCGTGATTTGTTGTATAAAATAAATGAAAGATGAATAATATATAGTAGTACTATTTTATTTTGTAGGCTATTACTTTTAAACAATATTGTTTACTTGTTGTTGTTGTTACAACTGCAGCAATTTTTTCCATTATAAATATCTTCGTTTAGGCACAAAAAGCAAAGTTGCATATTCCGTTTGGATGGCAGTATTCAAGAAAGAACTTGGAGCTTGGAGGTGAGCGAAAGAGAGAATTTGGGACAGAGGAATCGCAGGCCCCTCTCTCGTGGAGCAAAAGCGATGTTTTGGGCGGCTCTGAAATCTACCTGCTGACCCGTGGAGCAAAAGCGATGTTTCCAAAATGACCAAAATGACCCTTAACCGTAGAGCAAAAGAGACACACGCGTGGAGAACGACGTGTCTAGCAGTGGGTACGGTGACGCCGCCGCGGCCGCGAGTAGGAAACGAAATTTGGCCAGCATAGTTGTGCCGGGCTGCATTGATGATGCGGCGCGGCCGGGGGGGGGGGAGAACCGGTCCGGACGAAAGGTCACCATACTCTCCGCGGAAAACAATATTTTTATAGGTCTATAACTTAAAATGAAATCCCATATAAGTGGTAAAGATTTATCCGTCTGGTCGGTGGAAGTAGACGATACAACACCTTTGAAGAATGTTTTGTCTGCGCGCTCTCCGGTTCGGCCACTTCAAAGATGAGTTTGATTTTTTTAGAGTTGCGGTTTGATGTGTTTACCGCGGGCGAAGCAGTCTCGGCCGGTGGATCGGCCCTGTTAGCGTCTTCATAAACCTCGGCAGACTGGAAATTGTAGAGTAGTAAGTATGTGTCTCGATTTACAGAACTATGATTTTTCGGTTTTTTCAAATGACTGGGCTAGTAGTAAAAATAAAATTTTGGAAAAAATTACCCGATTGGAATTGCTAAAACAAACTCGATTGTTTTCTTTATGCGTTCATATACTGCAAAATTTAATCGGATAAACCGGTTAACTCTTTAATAAAAATGCAAATAAGCGGACGTGATACACAGTTTTAAGTTTCTTTTAATTGTTTTAGGCCTACTGAAAAACACGTCGACGATCTCAAGAAGTTCTGTGAGGCTGTATTTTGATCGGTCTCTTTTGTAGTTTCTCTTAGGCCCCGTTTATGCCAGCGATCCTTGTCGCGCGATTTCCAGGAACATTGAGTCAAATTGTACTGTTTATAGTCCAGGCAACAAAAAGGTATACAGGGAGTTTTTTGGATCACAATTTTTGACTTTGCAGCTGTGTTTGGACTTGTTAGGAGGTAAACATAACCAAAGTCCCCGCCCGCAGCCCTTGAGTGGCAGAGGGAGGGGGGTCTGAAGGTACCATTTTTATGTTTTTCCTAAATATTTTGAAAACGATCAACTTTTAGTATTCTTTATTAAATTTGAAAATTCAAGAAAATTAAATTTCCTGTAAGAAAAGTACTTAAAATGTCTATTTTGGTCAAACCATTTACAATGTAAGCACTGATTTTATTAATAACTAAACGAATATCCCTTCCATAAGAAATACATGTAAGTTTGTGAGTAACATACATGCGCAATGGGGCAACGATTTTTTCATCTAAAGGATCATGGACAAAATTTCCATAAATTTGACACCCCAATCATAAAAACTGGTATAAAATAAAGGTGTTGGCGAGCTCACAAAAAACGTTATTTTTCAAGGAATTATGACATATTGTAATAATTCCTTGAAAAATATAGTTAGCTTTTTGATTTGGATTTTTGCGGACATTTGCCATCACTAATTAGTAAAAAAAAGTTTCACGACGTTTCGGGATCTGGAATCTGATCCCGTCTTCAGGTGGTGATGGCAAATGTCCGCAAAAATCCAAATCAAAATATAAAATCACCATCACCAACAATGAATTTCAAACAAAGAATATAGTTAGCGTTACAACAGCGCCAACAGAAGCTGGTAGTTGGGTAGGACCTTATCCAAACTTTATCAAACAATTCTTTAACTCAATGTTTTGCCTCTCTGCAATATCTTAATATCTAATCATAAATTCAAGTGTATTTCGAGAACCGTTGACGCTCAACTACACCCGTTAAACGTTAGTTTCACCAATTTCGGCAGGGGTATATAACCCTTTTACAACACCTTGCGCACTCGCCAAGAGATATATATTCAGATCCAGATTCAAATATCTTTATTCATTAATACAAATAATGTACATGAATGGCGTCATTAAGTCTAATCTTAGACTATATTATATACTCCACAAATAAATCAGAACGAGGCAATCAAATACACTCCCAATTCTTATCTTAGACTTAAAACTCTTGAAATTCTTCTATGGAATACAACGGATTGTCCAAAAGAAAATTTTTTAGAGTATTTCTAAAAGTTTTGAAATCATTAATGTTCTTTATGTTTTGTGGTATATTATTATATAGGTATTTTCCAGCATAAGAAGGTTGTTTAGTAAATCAAGTTGTTCTGTGGCTTTCAGTGGCAAAGTTAATTTTATTTCTTGTATTGTAGTTATGAATATTTTCCATCCTAATATTATTTATTGGGTATGTTTTAATATTTATGATTGTGTGAAAAATACACAAAATAAATACTGTGAATAATCTTAATTCTTTAAATTTTTCTCTACATGATTCTCTTGGATTCAATTTTAACATAGCTCTAATTGTTTTTTTTAATACTAAAATTCTATTTAAATTGTTATGTGGTGTCCCCCCGTACAACACCAAACCAAACTGTATATGTGAGTGAACATGAGCGTAATAAAGTAACAGCATGGAACTCAGCTCACAATAAAAAGACATTTTCCTAATAGCAAAGACCCCAGAACTCAACTTAGTACATACATGACCAACATGATCATTCCATTTAAGTTGGTCATCAATAATTAAGCTTAAGAATGTTGAATTATTTTTCTTTTCTTAGATGCTATTTTCTACTGTTAGAATAAAATTTTGCTGATTTAAGTTATTGGAGTGCGAATTTTTTATATCAAAGATGAGATAATTTGTTTTACTTGAATTCAAAAGTAGATTCTTGCTTTTTAGTGAATCAACTATTACATTTATGTATTGTTCTGAAAAATGATTGAGTGTTAAAAAAATTTGTTCTGATACTTTAAGGTTCTTTAATACTGATGAAACGTCAAATGATCGGACTCATGTTGAGATTGACTACGGCGCGTTGGGCCCCGTCGCGAGGCGGCCGGGACATAATACCGTTAGTCCGAGCCTTTATCGCAGACAGGACCCCCGACCGCTGTATAGACAGCCCGTGTTTGATGGAGGCTTCTATATCCACCTCGGACATTTTTAATCAAAATCACTCTTAATAGCTCGCTTTTTGTGGTCCGATTCCCTTTGTAGTTCGCCCTCAGGAATGGTCGAGTTTATTAGTAATTCTTTTGTGTTTTTAATTGATTTTTGAATATTTTGGTATCGATATTTTCTATATTCGAACGTGTTTTTCCTAAAAATAAGTTTTTGGGGAGTGTATTAGCTTGAGGTTTGTATTTAATTCCTCTGTTATTTCTTTCTCCATTCTGAAATATGTTATGTTTATTCCTGAATTTTTTTACGATTAGTGATTAATCGTTGGAATAATAAAATTACGATTAATGACATGGCATGGCTTAATCTTGAGACCTTAACGGCATTTAATTTTGAAAATTTAAGATGATAAAAAACTGGTTATTCAGTTACAATATATTACAGTATATTGCAAGCAAATTAAAAAAATATCCTAGAAAAATCAATGGTTACGTCGAACAATGTAAATGTTTACTGTATGGACAATTCATTACAGTGATTATTTAAACCGTTTTAGATAGTCATACCCCAGTTGCAGCAGACCTGCATATTCAGCGAATAAAAATTCTTAAAACATGTTTCAATCCAACATAGTAAGATATATCATGTTTTTGTAAGCTCCATAAGAAGAATATGGGGAATGAGAATAATAATAATAATAATAATAATCATTTTATAGCAGTTGACAAATATAAATTGCATTGCAAACGTCAGAAGTTACAATTTTTATTACATTTTATTTTCTCATCATTGCCAAAACCCTTTCGCGGAAACACCTACAATTTAACTATCCCATCGGCTCATCATGAACTCGTCGACTGAGTACAACGATTTGGACCCAAAAGGCGTTTTAGTCGAGATTTGAATTGACTTTTGGTTTTTGATTTTTCTATGTAAAAAAACTCAAAAACCCCCATTTTTGGGAGGGGGTATATCCCCCTTTACCCCTCCCGCCTTCCGGTAGTGCTATCGGGCTGGTTTACGAACTCGTCCGAGTGATTACCACTTTGCATGACTGTAAATTTCCTGGTCTAACACTTGAATATGGTGTATGTAGCCCTTCTGTCCTCCAGGTTTTTTAATTAAGATTGTCTACCTTTATCACTGACATTTTTTCAGTGATAAGGGGACTTCGATTTCGGTAACTTGCAGGTTGATCACTGCCACGCACGAGCGATGAACGCAGACCAGCCATTCTAAGTTCCGTACGGGACAGTTATACCATCTTTACAACTAGTTTATGGTCTTTAAAAAATATTTAAACTGGTTTGAAAGGATAAAATATACGTCTACTTGTGTGTCGATTTGTCAATTGATTTGTTATGTTTTGAAAACCTTGCAAACAATTTATTTTTCTTGGAAAATTAACTGTAGGCTAGTGCCGTACGGGACACCACAAAATTACTTGTCATCATTGTTTTGATAGTCTTTAATTCATTTTGTAAGAGAGGGGCGTGTTGCTAGCCTAATGGTTAGCGTCTTGGACTTCGGTTCAAGAGGTCGCGAGTTCGATTCCCGGCATGCCCACACAAATTTGATGGGTTTGGACCGCTTTCCCTTAAAAGCGCTTGTGTAACACTCGTAAAAAATGCCATTGGCGTTACGAAAAAATAAGAGGTTTTTAAATTATAAACAGTTTAACATGTCTTGTGACGTCAGCAGTTCCAATAGTACACTTTGTTGACTAGTTTCGGCTAACACGTAGCCATTATCAAAACTATAGAACGTTATTTCATTCCATGAATTTCGTTAAGTTGTCTAAAAATTCACATACAACACAATATAACATGAAATTACAACACACAGTTAAAATAGATTGCCGGCCGGCACAAATTGAAGTTGTTAGAGATCAAAACCAGTTCCAGTTCAGTCAGTGATGTGTGCCGGCCGGCAATCTATTTTAAATGTGTGTTGTAATTTCATGTTGTATTGTGTTGTATGTGAATTTTTAGACAACTTGACGAAATTCATGGAATTAAATAATGTTCTATAGTTTTGATAGAACGTTAGGTAGAACGTTTGACGTTAAATAGAACGTTAGGACGTTTAAAACTAGTTGGCTACGTGTTAGCCGAAACTAGTCAATGAAGTCGTACTATTGGAATTGCTGATGTCCCAAGGTATGTTAACCTGTTTATAATTGACAAACATTTCCGGAAGGCATCATGGGGAGGTTTTTAAAATATACAGAGCAATGAAAGACATATTTTTAACCACTTAACGCTAGATTTTATGTTTATCAATGGTCGATTCAGAATTACATTGAAGTTTTCTGGTTCCGTATGGGACATTTGCATTTGTAAGGGTTCCGTACGGGACTCGGTGAATGTGAGGTTTCAAATCGAGCAACTTTGATGTCATAACACAGGGGTGTTGTTATTTCATTAATACATACCTAATTAAGAACTTATTTGTAAGGATTTCGTGTTAAGTTTTACTTTGTGTTAAAGTTTATTTTTTTCGTGTTGAAGTCAACAGCATATGCTGTTTTGTCAAGTCACGTTTTTAAACACGAATTTAGAACAGCGGCAAACAGTGGCAAAAAATATATCTGTCAAAATGTAATGTGAGAGAAGTTGTTCCCGTCGGGCCGGTCGGTCGCAGTTTGTGGGCCACTCACTCCACTCACTGCCGCATTGTCGCGTTAGTGACGCTCCTTCTGTACCACTTCGCTGGGACGCTGGGACCGTTCAGATTGGTTTTCAATAAAAACGACCTACGACTCAGTCCGGCGCAGCGGGCGCTCGGCCGCCGACACGGCTCTGGACAGGCTGGCCGATCGTGGAATGTCTGTTTAAGGTGCTGCTATACTAAGGTGACCAGATTTTGGAACAGCCAAAACGGGACGCCGACCTCCGGGGGGTGAGGGGGGTATGGAATACCCCCCACTATGAGAGGGCGGTGCGGGGGTTCTCCCCTGGAAAATTTTGAAAACATATGACCATTTTGGTGGGTTTTTAAACTCTTTCAGATTGAAATTATGTGCTAGACTCTAGTTCATCTTAACCATTAATTTTAAGTTACTTAGAACTAAAAAAGAACCGAAAAAATTTATTTAGGAGTTTTTTTACATTTAAAAGTTTTTTAATACGCCCCACAAAAAGAGGGGGTCCGGGGGTCCTCCCCTGGAAAATTTTGAAAAATTAGGAGCATTTTGGTGGATTTTTAGACACTTTCAGATTGAAGATATGAGCTATACACGAGTTCATCATAACCATCAATAATTTTAAGTTACTAGGAAACTACAAAAGAACCGGACAATTTTATTTAAAAGTTTGTTTACATTATAACGAGTATTTTAAAGTATTTGTCTTACCAATAACGCCAAAACGGGACAAATGGGCGTCCCGAGAGAGTTCGTCGGGACAATGGGATACGTCGCTAAAAAACGGAACTGTCCCGTTCAAAACGGGACGTCTGGTCACCTTATGCTATATATACACGTCACGTCACGTCCACATGCGGCCAGTACGGCGATTCCGGAGGGAGTGCTATACAAATTCGCATCGATTCGCATCGATTCGCATCGATTCGCACCGATTCGCATCGATTCGAATTTTCTAGTTTCTAAGAGCCGAATGGTCGAGGGACGTCGGTGGAGGCTATACATGCACGTCACGTCTTATCGCGTCGCGTCCCAATTCGGCCGATTCGGCCGTGTATGCTCTTCAGAGCATTCGAGTCGGGCCGTGCCGTGACGTGACGTGACCTGTATGTATAGCCGGTTCCATTTGATTACACAGGTTTCATTCACGTCAAAAATGGACACGACGCGACGCGACGTGACGTGATGTGACGTGACGTGACGTGACGTGTATGTATAGCAGCACCTTTACTCCGCAATTAGTGACTGCGTAAATATTTACACAGCCATAACATTGTATATTCGTCTGGTTAAATGTCTGTTTGCAGTGAACGTAAATACATCGTTTTGTAATTCGTAAACGATCACGAAATGAATTTACAATTACAATTCACAATTACAATTTACATTTACAAAGTGTCGGTCAGTTAAGGAGTTTGCAAACAAAATTTTTAAATTGTTTAGCATTAAAAAAAAATTGGTATAGAAAGAGGGATTTGGTAAAACGTATTTTTTACAGTAATCAGGTCAATGGACCGATTGATATATTTTGGTGAAATAAAATCCAATATGCATTTTGGTTATTGTGGGAGAGTTTATCCGTGCGGCGCCTGCTTAAAAACAGGTGTTTTCCTTCTGGTAGCCCCAAAACGAAAAGTTATCATGGTCTGGGACTTAGGTCTTACCATGAGACCTACGATAATAGCTTCTTCCCTATGGGGAAATTCGCCAAAAATAAGAACTTTACAATTATTTTCACACGTATTTTTTGAGATTGATAGGCCTGGGATGGGTTAACCTAGTGTGAACGTCTCGGGAGTAACTAGCCAGGAAAGCAGTGGATTCGAGTGATGGAGGGAGGGAGGAAGGGAGGGAGGAGGTAGGAGGGAGCTAACAGCCCGTGACTGAGGGAAGACCACTCGACTGCTAGCGTCCCTCCCGCTCCATTGGCCGATGATGCCGAGTACACTCACATAACGGCTACATTCGTAATCCTAGTAGTGTTTGGATATCGAAATAAAATATCGATACTCATATCGACGATAATATCGGACCGTCGATATCGCTATTGCGATAATATCGGATCAAAAATATCGATATATTGGAGAAATATCGGTATTTCAGAAAAAAATTGTTAAAAATTAATCGATGCATACGGTATGTATCACAACAATTAGCAGCAAACCTGTGACGAACATTTGACGTAAAATTGTTTACAATTTATACTTTGAAGTATAACTTTAGATCAATATCTATAAAATAAATTATTTTACTGCAAAAGACTTGTTTCAATTAGCCTACATAGCCAGTATAATTTTTCGAAATTTTGGATAACCATATCTTTACAAAAAAAACGACAAATAATAAAATATAACTAAAAACCCTTTATTGTAGCTAATAAGTTATTTTCACATTGGTTTCTTTATATTTATTTGTAAAATAATATTTAATTACTACTAATGAAAAAGTGCAGAAAATGTTAAACTGTCTTATATATATGTATTATTCTTAAAAATTTGCTAATATCGATACTAGCGATAATATTGAAGTAACATTTCGATATTCCGATAATATCGGAAGTCTAATATCGATATAAAAATAACGATATATCGGAACCAAAATATCGATACTTCCGATACATCGGATATCGATACCAAACACTAAATCCTAGTGATGGGCCAAACGGCTGATAGGAGAGGTTTGTAACTGGCGCCAATTCTTGGGGCCCACGCCGTCCATAAGACTAATGTTAATTTTAGCATTGGTCTTATGGACGGCGTGGGCCCCAAGAATTGGCGCCAGCTATAAAACATACGTGTATGTATAGAGGTGAGACACGCCATGATGTCTCTGTAGTGACATATACACTATGTGTCCGGCTGGTGTAGAGACGGGTTATACATAAACATACTGGTAGTACACAGATTATGTATATGTACAGAGTTGAGACGCCATGACGTCGTTGTCAGTGACATATACATAGGTGTCCGGCTTATGTAGAGACTGGTAATATGTAAACATACTGGTAGTACATATATTATGTATAAGTACAGAGTTGAGACGCCATGACGTCGTTGTCAGTGACATATACACTATGTGTCCGGCTTATGTAGACACTGGTAATATGTAAACATACTGGTAGTAGGCCTACATATATTACATATAAGTACAGAGTTGAGACGCCATGACGTCGTTGTCAGTGACATATACACTATGTGTCCGGCTTATGTAGACACTGGTAATATGTAAACATACTGGTAGTAGGCCTACATATATTACATATAAGTACAGAGTTGAGACGCCATGACGTCGTTGTCAGTGACATATACACTATGTGTCCGGCTTATGTAGACACTGGTAATATGTAAACATACTGGTAGTACATATATTACATATAAGTACAGAGTTGAGACGCCATGACGTCGTTGTCAGTGACATATACACTATGTGTCCGGCTTATGTAGACACTGGTAATATGTAAACATACTGGTAGTAGGCCTACATATATTACATATAAGTACAGAGTTGAGACGCCATGACGTCGTTGTCAGTGACATATACACTATGTGTCCGGCTTATGTAGACACTGGTAATATGTAAACATACTGGTAGTAGGCCTACATATATTACATATAAGTACAGAGTTGAGACGCCATGACGTCGTTGTCAGTGACATATACACTATGTGTCCGGCTTATGTAGACACTGGTAATATGTAAACATACTGGTAGTACATATATTACATATAAGTACAGAGTTGAGACGCCATGACGTCGTTGTCAGTGACATATACATAGGTGTCCGGCTTATGTAGACACTGGTAATACGTAAACATACTGGTAGTAGGACATATATTATATATAAGTACAGAGTTGAGACGCCATGACGTCGTTGTCAGTGACATATACACTATGTGTCCGGCTTATGTAGACACTGGTAATATGTAAACATACTGGTAGTACATATATTACATATAAGTACAGAGTTGAGACGCCATGACGTCGTTGTCAGTGACATATACATAGGTGTCCGGCTTATGTAGAGACTGGTAATACGTAAACATACTGGTAGTAGGACATATATTATATATAAGTACAGAGTTGAGACGCCATGACGTCGTTGTCAGTGACATATACACTATGTGTCCGGCTTATGTAGACACTGGTAATATGTAAACATACTGGTAGTAGGCCTACATATATTACATATAAGTACAGAGTTGAGACGCCATGACGTCGTTGTCAGTGACATATACACTATGTGTCCGGCTTATGTAGACACTGGTAATATGTAAACATACTGGTAGTAGGCCTACATATATTACATATAAGTACAGAGTTGAGACGCCATGACGTCGTTGTCAGTGACATATACACTATGTGTCCGGCTTATGTAGACACTGGTAATATGTAAACATACTGGTAGTAGGCCTACATATATTACATATAAGTACAGAGTTGAGACGCCATGACGTCGTTGTCAGTGACACATCTGTCCCGCTAGTATAGACGCCGATAGAGGCTCAGAGTTTATTGAGTTTAGCCGGTGTTAAGTGTCCTCTCCGAAACGCTCGGATTTATACCCTGTTTTATAGCCCGTCCTCGAGCGGCTCAAAAATATAACCTGCCTAAAAGTGTCGTCTGACATTCGGCCGCATTTAGTGTGTCACCTCGGGACCACGAGTCGAGTCAGGCAACACAGCCTTAGACCACCCATAAGATTGTTCACTCTACCATCGGACCTGTGAAAACGAAACGATATTTTAGACGTTCATATCTTCAAACAAACCCATTTTCTTTACCACACAGTTTAAAATTAAGCTGAGATTTTAAATTATTCCCGTTGCAGCAGACCTGCATACTCAGCGAATTTCAAATGCTTGAATAAACCGTTCAGTTGGAGCCTCAAATCAAGTGAAGTCAACTTAAATGCTAAAATGAGCATACAGGAGTTCTCTCCATAAGGATAACATGGGAAATGAGTATGCAGGTTTGCTACCATGGAAATGTAACATTTAGGGATTTTTTACTTGATATCAACTAGGTGAAGCTAAGTTTTATTAGGATATGTTGAGAAATAAATGAGATATAGAATTTAATTTATTTCCCATAAGGTTAACATGGGGACAACGTACTGTTTTTATTACTAGCGACATCTCGGTAACTAGTGGACATAGAGCGATAATTCAAAATACTAAATTATTTGTTTTTCAAGCTGAATACAATGGTCTATACCTACTAGAGTTTTATAAGTTTTCTTTTTATATGTAAAAAGCCCAAAAACCCCATTTTTGGAGGGGTATATCCCCCTTAGCCCCCCTTCCGATGGTCCGATCGGGCTGTCTTTCTAACTCGTCCGAATAATTACTACTTTACATGTCGGTGCCAAATTTCATTCAGATCGGAGAATTTTTACGCGAGGTATCGTGCTTAAAGACACACACACACACACACACACACACACACACACACACACACATACATTTATGAAAATATAAGAATGTTTTTGGCATCTGGGGACCCCAAAACGAAAAGTTATGATGATCTGAGGCTTAGGTCTTACCGTGAGACCAACGGTAACAGCTTCTTACCTAGGGGAAATTCGCTAAAACTAATGGGATGATCTACTTTACAATTGCTCGATTATTACGCGTTAAAACCATGGGCGGATTTAGGTCATAATATTTGGGGGTGCCAGCTCATTCAACGTTTGAAGTTCTATTTTATTTAACAACAACCATTTGTGATTTATGCAAATACCTCAATCAAAGTTATGTCAAAAACATTTTCCCCTTTCGCTGCCAATAAATCCACCAAATATCAGGGGGTGACAGGCACCCCCTGGCATCCCCGGAAATCCGCCCATGGTTAAAACCTAATACTGATGTACATGTATTTTGACGAAGAGGGGGAACTCGAGTGCCCCTCGGCCGCCGTTCGTCATTCCTTGAAAATAAGTCATGAAGAAATACTATTCAATCGACTAAAAACATTTTATCTTCGACCATTGCAATAAGCACCAATTATGGTATTACAATAAACATTATAATGATATACATTAAAACACCAAAAACCAAGCAGTTGCATAATGACGACTTTATGATACTGGAGTCACTTTAGAGTACTGGTTCTAGACCAATGAGAGCTCGGCTTTTGACGGAAGTAGTGTCATAATAACAATTACGCAATTCGCACATCAGCTGATTGTTGCATTACGATTCATGTTTGAGTTCACTTATCCCATCAGCTGATAGTTCAACAACGTTTCATGGTTAAGTCTGCTTATTTGCCTAACCTCAAAGTTGAGTTGACCTATTCCATCATTAGTAAAAGTCATGAGTTTTGTTTAACTTCAGGGAAAATTTTGTCTTATATTGATGGTCATGGATAAAGTAGTGTATGCAACGATTATATTATGCCTTTAAGCCACTCGTGAGATATTTAGAACACTCGCGAACATCTCACTCGTGGCTTAAAGGCATTCATTATACAATCGTTGCATAAACTACTATTAAAGTTTCACAAAAGTAACTCGTTTTTTTCGGCCAGCATCTTCTTTTTTCTAGAGAGTGGAAAAAGTTGTAATGGTATACAGAGTGTCCGGAAATCATGGTGAAATGTTAGTATAGTAGGGGTAAAAATATGAAAAACATTGATGTAAACATAGGTCCTAAAGTGCTTAGTTTGCCATCTGTGTGTCTGCTTGTGATTTTTACATATTTAATCATATCTCACGAACCTCTCAACATATAAACTTCAAACTTCGTATATGGATTACCACTATTAAGAACTAGCCTATTTTTGTAAGAAGTATCAAATTTCTACTTCGTACCATTTCAAAATGGAGGCTGTTTTTGTTTTTTGTTTTCAAAGGTAAATATCTTAAAAACCGTAAATTCTAGAAAAATTATAATAGAGGCAAAAAGGTTGCAAAAATTAATCCAGTTAACGCTGATGATAAGATTTTAATGATGGGACTACTAATAAAGGAGAAATTTTATATTTTCCGAATAAAAACATACAAATTTCAGACAGTATGCTCTAAAGAACCATGTTGTTATGCAGAAAAGATAAAATTTCTCCGTTATTAGTTGTCCGATCATCATAATCTTAATATCAGCGTTAACTGGATTAAATTGTGCAACTTCAACTTAAATTTGTGTCTCATGTATAATTTCACCTAAATTTACGGTTATAAGATATTTAGCTTTGAAAACAAATAAAACAGTCGCCATTTTGAAATGGTAGAAAGAAGAAATTTGATACTTCTTACAAAAATAGTTCTTAATAGTGGTTATCCATGTATCAAGTTTGAAGTTTATACGTTAAGAGGTTCGTGAGATATGATTAAATATGTAAAAATCACAGACACACAGAGGGAAAACGAAGCACATTAGGATCTACGATTACATAAACTTTTATTCTTATTTTGCCTCTACAGTAGAGCGCTATTATCCGAACTAATTGGGGACAAGGGGTGTTCGTATAACTGAATATTCGGATAATCGAACATGAAAAGACAAAATTTTAAAATTATATATGTAACGTAATTCTTACTAGTAAAAAGGCTAAAAAGTGATCAAACAAAAATTATTCACGTAATTTTATTATGAAATTTATCAGAATACATGGGTATAAATCTTTAAAGAACATACATAGGTACAGTATACTATACTGTATACTTTTTATTTAGAGAAAAAGTCCAAAATTTGTTTTTGCTTCAGGACCGACACTTTTTTTGGCGCGCAAATTTGAATTGCTTGAGAATCATGTTCAAAATATGAATTATTACGGCGTTCGGTTAACCGACGGTTCGGATGACCGACGTTCGGATAATCGGCGCTCTACTGTACTATCATATGTTAAATTATTTTACCATAATTTCCGGGCACCCTTTATACATTCAATTTGTTCTCAACATCCCAGCTGACTCCCAACCTCCGGCGAATTCCGACTCCCGAACCCTTCCGCAGAAGATAACGCTATTAGAAAATCAAACACGGGACGCGGCGACGTGGCTCTCTCACAATATTGGAGACGGAAGGAACCGCTTTCATCATCGGAGACAAAGGACGATGCATTTCGAAATCCAATGAGTGCGTACAGTTTAATCTTAATATACAGGGTGTGAAGACAGTGGCGTCGTTTGAGGCGGTCCTTTGGAAGCCGGATCGCTGTCACATCAGTCGCAGGTGTTGTGCGCCGCGCATTGATTGTCGCCGTCAATGCCTCTTCCTCTCGCCCCGCACTGAAAGCCTTTTTGTCATCCATTAGAGCTTAGCACGAATGTTATGTTTCCTGGTTATTGTCGCACTACTCGCACTCGCTGCATGTGCTCGGTGCTCGGTTTTTCACTCTAGCGGTGTTTCTCAACCGGTGGTACGCGTACCACTGGTGGTAATCAAATCAAATCAAAAATCAAAAATCTGTTTATTTCCTTTTTTATTACAATCATTGTACATTAAAAATTATAATTATGAAATAAAGTCCTACATAGGTCCTTCGACCTGTACGTAGAACTGAGTCTATAAATCAACACTGGTGATGCACCCACTTTCACAAAATAAAGGAAACTACACTATTTAACGTGACGTAGTTGAAACGTGGTCCGTCGGGCTGCACTTAGTTGCGGTGTCGCAGGAGCGCTTTCGGCCTTTCGCCATTGCTAGCAGTTGACAATGGCGAAAGGCCGAAAGCGCTCCTGCGACACCGCAAATAAGAGCAGCCCGACGGACCACGTTTCAACTACGTCACGTGTCATCGGCGCACGGACCACAACATCTTCGTTTGATTACACTATTTAAATTGACAAACGAAATAATATCTAATCTACAGGACAGGCAGGGAAACTGAAGATACAAGAGGACTATATCTGACATTATATATGAAAAAAGTTAAAATAAAAGATAAAATACAACAACGTTATTTACTGAATCTAGTGTTTTTGATTTAATCAAAGGGGGAAAAAAACAGCGAAATCAGGGGAAATCTCTTGTCAGCTTGGGCTTGACCTTAGATTAGCGCAGTAGTCAAAAAATTCTTAGTGTCTGTTCTAGTCATGTAGAGTCATAAATTGAAGTCAGTAACTGGTCCGAGTTGCTTGGACCCATCTCAAGGAGCCATGGTACGCGAGGCATATATTGTACATAGATTTCTTTACTTATTTTCTTAACAGATTAGTTCGTTGGCATTGTAATGAAATTTTATGGCATCCGAGTTTAGTTATCCTATTTATTCAGGCTTGATAACTCTTTTAGCGAATTTCCCCTATAGGGAAGAAGCTGTTACCGTAGGTCTCATGGTAAGACCTAAGCCCCAGACCATGATAACTTTTCGTTTTGCAACCCCAAGAAGCAAAAAACACCATTCGTTCGAATCTTTAGAGATATATATATGTGTCTGTTAGCACGATAGCGGCCGTAAAAATGGTCCGATCTTGATGAAATTTGGTACAGACATGTAAAGTGGTAATCAATTGGACGAGTTCGTAAGCCAGCCCGATCGGACCACCGGAAGAGGGGGTAAAGGGGAATAAACCCCCTCAAAATAGTTTTTTTGAGGCTTTTACATAGACAAATAAAATTTATCAACTTTTTGTGTGCACCATTGAATTCAGCTCAAAAAAACAAACAATTTAAACAAACAATTTAGTATTTTGAATCACTGCTCTTTGTCCATTGGTTACCGAGATATTGAAAGTGGTAAGCACAGTACGTTGTACGTTATCCCAATGTTAACCTTACGGGAAATAAATAAAATTCTATGTCTCGGTTATTTCTCAAAATATCTGGATAAAATTTGGTAAATAGCTTCTTCTAGTTCTAGTTCAGATCTACTAAATATTGAATTAAAACCACCCAGTTTCAATATACTTGTAGCAGCAAACCTGCATACTCATTCCCCATGTTATTCTTATGGAGCTTTCCAAAACATGTCAAATTTCGCTATGTTGGAGTGAATTATGTCGTTTTGCATATGAAATTCGCTGAGTATGCAGGTCTGCTGCAACGGGGGTATTTTATAAGTTAGGTCCTAATCCTTATTTCTGGTAACAAATGGAGTGATATCGACATGGTCCGAGTATAAGTAGAGTCGAGTACTATTTTCTTTTGTATTGTTAACATATTAGCCGAGTATAAAACATTAACACTTTAGAATTCGACATTGGATTATCGGTGAATGCTCCATTTTTGGATTAAAGTAAAGAAAACGTTCACTTGAATATTATTTAATTAGGGTTTCCAGAATTCCTGGTTTTCCCAGGTCAGTGCGGGTTTTGAGGGCTTTGTCCGTTGTCCGGTCTGGGGCTGATACTTGTCCGGGCTTTTTAACTTTTTTTCAAAAAAATAAACTTTTTTTAAAGATATACGTGAAATTTGCAACATTTTCGTGGGAGCCATGACAAATTTACAGTTTTTAGAGTTATCAGATATTGACGAGGTAAATCTAGCATAAAAACTAAAGTAGGCCACCCTGCGGGAGTGTGACAACAGTAAACCTACTTACAACCTACTTGCAACGTCTTCTATATACTGACTCATGTCGTCTATCTAGAACAATGATAATAGTGTTGTGATTTACGTTAGTTTATCTGATACAAATTTAAGACAAACAATAAGTAAAAAACCTTCATAATACTTTAACAATCTTATTTTAATATCTTCGGCTGTGTTATTGAGGGACAGGGGATGTGTTCGTTCACCGCACCTCAAACTGTCCTTGGTTTGCCTGAAAAATATCTGGTAACCGTATTTATGCCGCAATGTTTCGCCGAGGCTTCTCAAAATCGTAGACAAAAAATCTAATAAGACCTGATAATGATATTTAAATGTATAAATAAATAAATAAATGATGAACTAGTTTTGAACTTCTAGTCAGCCTACTTATAAATACCCCCGTTGCAGCAGACCTGCATACTCAGCGAATTTCACGTGCAAAACAACATATATCAATCAAACATAGCAAGATTTGACATGTTTTGGTAAGCTCCATAAGAATAACATGGGGAATGAGTATGCAGGTTTGCTGCTACAGGTATATTAAAACTGGGTGGTTTTAATTCAATATTAAGTAGATCTGAACTAGAAGAAGCTATTTACCAAGTTTTAACAAGATATGTTGAGAAATAATGGAGATATAGAATTTTACTTATTTCCCATAAGGTTAGCATTGGGACAACGTACTGTGTTTACCACTTTCAATATCTCGGTAACCAATGGACATAGAGCAGTGATTCAAGATACTAAATTGTTTGTTTTTTTGAGCTGAATTCAATGGTGCCCACAAAAATTCGATAAATTTTATTTTTCTATGTAAAAAACTCAAAAAACCCATTTTTGGGGGGTTTATCCCCCTTTACCCCCCCTTCCGGTGGTCCGATCGGGCTGGTTCACGAACTCGTCCAATTGATTACCACTTTACATGTCCGTACCAAATTTCATAAAGATCGGACCATTTTTGCGGCCGCTATCGTGCTAACAGACACATAGAGATATATATATATATATATATATATATATATATATATATATATATATATAAATTCAAACGAATAGTGTTTTTTGCTTCCGGGGGCCCCAAAACGAAAAGTTATAGTGGTCCCGAGCTTAGGTCTTACCATGAGACCTACGGTAATAGCTTCTTCCCTATAGGGGAAATTCGCTAAAAAGGAGGGGAAGAAAAGCATGAGTTATTTTTTATATATTAATTTTTTACTTATTTTCTCTCGTACTTTGGAGTCTAGTTATTGTTAACAGAGTGTATTGTTGTTGATTATTATTAATATTTATTATTATTTATATTACTGTTATTTATATTATTATTGTTATGCTATTTATTATTTATTTGTTAACTTTTGTTAGGCCTAATAGTGATAATTATGTATGTGCACTGGACTGGACAGAGATATTGTGGACTTTATAATAGTTGCATGTCTTCTGCTATTGAACATGCACAATGTAATTGGGGGTATAACCTGTATTATTGCATGTAAAATAAATAAATAAATATTAGGTTTTGGTAACTAATCTTTATTTGCAGCTGATATGCAAGTAACTGATATCATAAATTATCTAATTTGACACATCATTGAAAAACGCTAGACTTTATAAGATGAGCGGGATGTACATGATCTGCTCGGCTCCTCACTCCGCCCGATAAGGACACTACTTCTATCCCCTGATTAATTAAAATCATTAAAACCACTGTCTTTACTGCAAAAGCTGTGAGCCCATCGGTAACATTACCTCATCTCACTTTTATTGCAAGTAGTATTATAGACATATGAGGGGTGTGCGGGTATTTCGTTTAAGGTTATAATTAACGTAGTGACATTAAATTTTGTAAAAACTCAACTTCATTGGGGATTTTGTGTTTAAAAATAAATCTCTACCGTATTCTCTACAAAGTAAAAATGGCAATCGCACTTCACATTTACACTTGACGGGTAACATAACATTATCTTCAGTTTACCAAGCAAAAACGAAAGAAAATGTCAACTTACGCTACAACATCTACTATAATCTAAGAAATACATATCATACTCAGTCACAATATATATCATGGTTTGCGGGCAGCCAATAATACTATCAAATCGCAGATGTCTTTTACGATAGTTTTTCACTGAACAAGTAACATAAAATGTAGGTTTACCATGTGCCCCGGTCAACAAAGAGGACACATGTCGTAAATATGTTTGCGTGTGTCTACACGACTATCCGTGCAGAATTAACCATTTGAAAAATGGTCTTTTTTAATCGCCCAAACCCACCTTCATTAATGCAGTTGTCTCAAAAAAGCAGAAGTCTTCATAATAATAATATAAATTGACCGGATAGCCGAGTGGATAAAGTGCTCACCTCATAACCTGAGGGTCGCCGGTTCGATTCCTGACAGGATCGAAACTGGGTCCAGGTGCCATTTGTCATTGGGCTATGAATTAATGATGCTATCTAACAAAAGGTCGCCGTTAGATGGTAACAAGACCCGGGTTTGGACCGTTCCCGATCAAAAAACGTTAAAAAATGCCACTGGCGTTGAAATACATAAATACACAAAAAAAGTTTAAACAGCCTTAAGTTAATCCGATAACCCGATGATCCGATAAGATGATCCGTTAAGTTTAAGATAATCCGATTTTTCGAGTCAAGTTATAGAAAACGGTTTTTAGAAATTCGAATAGCCAGTAAGTCGAGGAAGAAAGAAGAAAAAATGAAAGAAAAAAGAAAGGAAGAAAGAAAAATAAAAAGCGTACTTTATTTTCTTGAGAGAATGCAATGTTCAAAACTACAAAAAAAACTATAGTTGCTAGCATAAAATAATACTGGAATCAATTGGTCGGAAATTACGAAAGAAAAATCAGATTAACATCTTCTCGAGATTGTGTGTGCTAAGCAAGAAACTAAAATTTGTTGTCATAACTAAAGACATGTATCCTAAGCTAAATAAATAACGACCGACTTCATAATATCAGTAAAATCAACATTAGACTCTTGACTTATTTTATATTTCAACACCTAGTTTAAAGAAAACTGTTAAATTTAATTCTTCAAGAAAATCCGGATATTGGGGGCTTTAAAATCATTTAGTTTTTCTTGGATTCAAAAAAGAGGTCATGTCAGGGAGCAGGGAGACGTATAGTTTCAGGTCCGGGAAGAGTCCCACAATGAAGCGAACACAACCTTTGTTTCTACCGCGTCCGAACCGTGCGTCGGTTGTACGTGCACGATCTGCATGCTCGGAAGATTAGCTAAAATAGCAATTGATGGTGAGTTTTGCGGATGTTTATGCATGTGTTTCTCATTTACCTATTTCCAGTTGAAAGGTTCGTTGAACTTTTCTTGGATGTGAATAGTTTTGTGTTTGTTTTCGTTGTTTTAATTCTGCTGCTCGTGAAAAAAAAGATTTCGTTTTTGTAATTTTGAGGTGTTTGGTTTATAAACGACTAGCAGATATGTAGCTTCGCCCGCTGAAAGAGTAATTAGTTTTTAATGAAACTATATTATGCAATGGGCGATCTTTACAAATTAACAAATTGGGTTTTTGGCAAGCAATGAAACTATTCAGGAGACAACGCGTGATTCTACCCCAGATTGAAATGAATAGGTGTAACATTTCCCCTATGTTTCTCATAAAAGAGCTCAAATTTGCCAAAACATACTTATTTTGTAATTTATAAAAAAATGTAAATAATACTTTATTGCATTTTTTTAAATTGGGTTTCTAGTAGTAGTGTTGAATAGAAAAACATACTACTACTTCATAGGGGTTTGAACTCGGAACTTTCATCGCACCAAGCTCTCACCTCAATCCTGCCAGCCCGTTTAGGACTCTTGAGGATGAAGCATTAACCCTAGATATAAAAAAAGACGCGAAGGGTGGACTTTTTTTGTCTATAAAAGAGAACTTTAGAAAAAAACAGAGAATGTATTGACCAAAAACCTAATTCCCAAATTTATCTCAATCATTTTAGATCAGATCAGTATTTAGTTGATAAATACAAACATTTATTGTAGAAATAGTGTATTATCTAGAATAAATTATTTTTCTTATTTTTTTACTGACATCCCCATCACCCATCGCAAACCCTCCTAAAGTTTTTAATTTCAATACCCCCGTTTCTTGTGGCGAAATAGACTGTCCTTGTAGAGTTTTGAGATCATAGTCTGAGTATTTATTTATTCATTTGTTAGACAGAAAACCCATGTTTCAAAAGTTAAATACAATACAGTACTTCAGGTGGTCCGTATAACGTTAGTAGCATGAGCGCGCCAAATACAAATGTATTTTACATGGCCGTAATATATTTTATTTTCATAGTAGATTGGATTTTGTTTACTCTTTATCCTTTGATATTATTTATTAGGCTCCCATCCATGATTTTGAAAACTGAATTTGGCCACTGTTTTGAATTTTATAGTATACGATTTTTTAGCATTTTAAGAAAAAGTATTTTAAAATCCTTTTATAGTTCACAAGTAGAGCCTTTATAGAATATTTGTGCTACGTTTTAAGGCCAAATAAGTCTTCATAACCTTTGAAAACTAAATAGTGGCCGCCATATTGAATTTTAAAAAGTAATCTCTATTATAGCCTTTTGAGAGGAAATATTTTAAAATCCTTTCTTAGTACGCATCTAGAGCCTATGAAGGATATTTGTGCCAAGTTTCATATCGCAAAGACATACAGTTTTTGAGAAACTGATCAGTTAGTTAGTCAATAGTTTTTTGCTTATATAAATAGATATACATATTTTGTATAAAACTTGTGAAATTCTCATAGCACAAAGAGAAAAATATATATGGAACTCGTGTTTAATGAATCATAAGACAAATAACACCAACCATAAATGGTTATTGTTGACTATACGGATATCAAAACATAATCATTAATTCCCTCCAAAATTACTACCAAGAATAAAAATTATGAAAAATGTTAGGTAATTGAGTTTTTGTCTTGTCAAACAGGTATTTTTATAATTTATTCTTCACAACCGATAAGTCCTTTATATTGGATCCTTCACATACAATTTATTGTCATAAACTAGAGGTTTTACAGAATAACTTTCTACGCTATTTATATTTATATTTTTACAGTGTTTTTGATGCAGTTTGTATATAAATTGTTGAACAATAGAATTGATAGTATGCATCTTTTAAATAAATTAAATTTGCATGTTCCCAGAAGTAATTTAAGACTTTCTAAATTTTTTGTCACTCGTTGTTGCAATACTGAAAGTCATTTAAATTTTCCTTTATTAAAAATGTTAAGAATTTATAATAGTTATCATAGCAACTTAGATTGTTTTGCAGATACATTTAGTTTGTTTACCAAAAAATGTTTAGCCTATCTTTTTAATTACATATAAATTTTCATATTTTGTGTAAGAGAAATAATGTGTCATCATGTTCCTAATTTCAACTCCTTTTTTATTGTGACCAGCTTTTTCGTCATTTTTTCCAAAACTTTAGTTGACATTTTTAAAATTAATTTACATTAGTGCCACTGTTAATTTATTTATATATTTTGTCCAACAATTTCCTCGATATCTTTATTTATTATTAATATATATAATTTTGTCATTTTAGCTGGTTTTGGATTTTCCTGTAGCTGACAATTGAATTTTGAATTTTTATGCAATTATTTTAATGCGTGTGTTTTGTGTAATGCATGTGTTTATTGAACTAAGAAATAAATAAATAAATTCTCGTACTTGCTACGATCTCTCGCATTATAAAAGCGATTAAACCACACGAACAAGAGGGGTTGCGGAGTGGGGGCGGGTCGCGGCGGGAACTTTGGACAACTGAAGGCGATTTTGCTTTGACGGGAGCAGCTTTATATTCATCGATCCTACTATTATATAAAACAATAAACCCCGAGTGCTTTGTCCGGATAGGACGGACTTGCGCAATAAAATATTTCACGTACTTCTCAACTTTTCTCTCAACAATCGGCCCAACTCGGGATCTGATTTATGTCACCTCGTGCTCGAGTCTCCTCTGCCATTGCCGTTCACTCCTAGAACTGTTAGTGCTACTAAAATCGAGGTGTCGGCAGCTGTAGTGAATGGTATCGTGGGGTATTTACCGCTTAATTGATTGAATGTTTATTATATTACTTCAAACATGACATCGAGCGTGTGCTTCAGGCAAAGAACTATACTACTGGAACGCGCGCTGCCCATAAGCCGCGTGTTGTAGTTTCCGGGCGCATGCAGCGGTGTGTTTCGATTGCATCCAGGGACGCGCGGGCTGAAGAAGGGCACGAAGCTGGCGCGTCCATCGTAGATATGCTGGTTTGACTTCCCGCCTTCTCGCCTTAACTCGAAGTTTATACCACTTAGCACTGAGATAAAAGGTTGAAATTTTGCATGTGAGGAGTCCTTTAGTTTTGAAAGGTAATAGTATCAATTATATTTCAAAAATAATTTTTTGTCTAATTTAAAACATGAGAAAACGTCAGAAGTTTTTATTCAACTTTAAAACTTGACACGAAAAAAGTAGTCGGCTGCTACTTTTTGTGTTTTTTGGTCAGGTAAAATAAAAAACGGTGGATATTGTTGCTAAGGAATTGAATTTCTTAAATAATATTTTTTGAAAAAATGGTAGCCGTAGTTTGGTTATTAACTTAGTTTTTGTGAAAGAATTTATCCGTGCTGCGCCAGGATAAAAACAAAGTCAAATCTAAACTGATGTTTACAAAAACAATGTAAACTAAAAAAACACAATTATAGTATCAAATTAAAGGTATGGATCTCACAATTACAATGGTACCAAATATAAATATGTTTTAGAGACAGTTTGCACATTGTAGGAACGTTACAAGTTTATTCCGTGGTTGCAGTAACTAAGGAATGTTAGGACAAGCTTCTAGGTTATCGATTGTTACGATGTGAAAACTGCCTCTAAACCATTTATGATTGGTACCATAGTAATTGTGAGATTCAGACCTTTAATTTAATGCCTTATTTGGAATTTTTTACCTTATTTGTACCCGGGCGGGTGCTAAAACGGAGCAAGAAGATGGCGCGTCCGCGAATGTAGTTCATTACTCCATACAAGTGATGATGACCTTAGATCACACACGAGGTTTACAGATTTTAAATCAAAAGGCAAAGTAATTACGGCACATTATGGTGTTTTCAAAATCGTTAATATGCAAACGACTAAGGACGTTTTATCGATTTACTCAAGCTAACTGAAAAAAGGCTACCACCAACGATTTAACCTTAAAAATATGTAACAATTTCACAGGCGTTATTTTTAAAAATCACTTAAGCAATGACGAATTCCATGGAAGCCACAAATTATTGTTGATCAAATCCGTAGCTAATTTTTTTTTTTAATTATATCACATCACATTGCCAAACGGGAAACTTTTGAAATCACAAACAAATCTAAGTTGAGTTTAAGGCACAGGTTGACAGTGTTAATTTTTTTTCTAACTTGTAGATTAAGCAACTGATGCTTGTGAAATACGCTGTAAAACTTGTCTTAAAATAAAGTACATTTTATATTTAAAAATTGTTTTATCTTACCTAATACATATTTAGACATTTTAGTCCTAATTTTCAAGAAAATGTAATATTTACCAGTAACATCTTATAATAAGTCATAATATTCTGCATTAAAATAATCAATATGAAATATAATTGGTTAAAACAATTATCAAACGTTAGCAACACATTCATTTTGAAATATGACAATACAGTATTTCAGAGTTTACAAGGCGTTTAAAGTGCTGCAATAGGCTGCAACAGCATTATCGTAATGCCTGAGCCTTGGCGCGGCCTGTGTACCTGCCCCGCCCTGGCGCCTGCAGGCCCCCGACGCAACCGCGGATTCCGGCTCGCTCTGTAGGCCCAGCGCGCGTTCCAGTAGTATAGTTCTTTGGCTTCAGGTCACATGAGGCGGCTCCTCCCTTGTGAAAAGCATTAAATGCACCCTCGCCCCAAAAATTTAATGAATCGATTATGATGCGAATGATTAAAGTTAAATTTTCAGAAACGAATAACCCCAATTCCAATTGACAGATCCAAAAAATAGTGCAGGAGCAATACCAGCTGTTTAAAATTATTTTGAACGTGGACGAATCTACGGGATACATCTAGTATGTTCTCTAAAATTAATATAGTTAAGTTAGTAATATTTTAATATATTTTTATGGCATTTAAATGGTTCATAAATGGAATAATATTAGGTTTAGAAATCTGTTAAATATCAATTGTCAAAAAATACCATGGATTGCATCTTTCATCATTGTCGGGGGTCGGGGGGGGGGGGGGGGGGTGAGGGGGGTTGTATAAATACACTGAATCAAATTCACCTTGATGAAATGGTGGAGATTGTCAAATAAAAAGATTAACGCCAACAGAAGAACATTTAATCACGAACAGAGTGACATTTGCGCGGTCACGCGAGGCTGGCAGTTGTTTGATGATTGTTCGAGCACTAAAATTATTCGATAAGTGTAAAATATTTTTTGATTAGTTAAAAAATATATACAGGGTGTTCAAAAAATGTGGGGCAATAATTTACGTAGTGATTCCTTGGGTCAAAATAAGCAAAAAAGTTTATATAAACATAGGTTCTAAAGTGCTTCGTTTTCCGTCTGTGTGTCTGTTTATGATTTTTATATATTTAATCATATCTCACGAACCACTTAACGTATAAAAATCAAACTTGGTATATGGATAACCACTATTAAGAACTATTTTTGTGAGAAGTATCAAATTTCTACTTTGTACCATTTCAAAATGGCGGCTATTTTTTGTTTTCAAAGCTAAATATCTTAAAAACCGTAAATTTTAGAAAAATTATACAAGAGACAAACAAGTTGCAAAATATAATCTAAATAATGCTGATATTAAGATTATGATAATCGAACCACTAATAACGGAGAAATTTTAACTTTTCTGCATAAAAACATGGTTCATTAGGACATTCTGCCCGAAAATTTGCATGTTTTTATTCGGAAAATTTTTAATTTCTCAATTATTAGTTGTCCTATTGTTATAATCCTAATATCATCGTTAATTAGATTAAATTTCGCAACTTTTTCGTCTCTTGTATAATTTTTCAAATATTTACGGTTTTTAAGATATTCAGCTTTGAAAACAAAAATTAGCCGCCATTTTGAAATGATAGAAAGTAGAAATTTGATACTTCTTACAAAAATAGTTCTTAATGGTGGTTATCCATATACCAAGTTTGATATTTATATGTTAAGTGGTTCGTGAGATATGATTAAATATGTAAAAATCATAAACAGACACACAGACGGAAAATGAAGCACTTTAGGACCTATGTTTTTATAATTTTCACCCAAGGAATCACTATGTAAATTATTGCCCCACATTTTTTGAACACCCTGTATATCGACGTTTGAAATTCTTTGATTATGCAGGTCTGCTGCAAAGGGGGTATTTTAGATACTACATTCTTTTACTGTGTATAGGTCTTCGAAAAATATTGACGATACTGTTTTTAGTCTAACCATTTTTTGTGTACGAATATATTCGATCATAAAAAGAGATTGGTATTTGAAATCCCCATTGTTATTTTAATGTGCGATTCATGTATAGTTTTGACCAGTATAATTCATAATACGTTCTCGAAATTCCTATCTTGTGAAGGCGTGTTTTATGACCCCTGTCTGGATGTGAGTTTCTGCGGATGTAAGTTATCGAAAAAGGCGATACAGGGTGGGTGCGGCGACAGAGACGGTGTCACGGACACTTCTCGGAACACCGGTGACCTGAACCACTGCTGTCTCTGGGTCTCTACTGATACTGGAAATCCTGGAATTATACTGGAATTTTATTTTGATAATGGAAATACTGGGTTTTCAAATTTGGTACTGGAATTTTGTTGAAATACAAGTGATGAAATCGGTCAAAAACAGTTTTGTAGTTTTGTGGAATGCGTTCAGACACAAAAAAGCTCGACGACACTTTTAGCAATGTGTGTTTGAAAACCTAAAGTAAACCACTTGCAATTCAGTTCAATCACTAAATATTCTTAATCATAATTATATTTTATATTTTTTTAAGATTGGAGATGTTCTCAACATTTCCTAAATTCATATATTCCCATTTTTATATTATTTTTCATTAAACAAATGATGTGATATAAAAGTGGGTAACTTGTGTCGAAAGATGTTCATAGTAAATTAGAAATTTTGTTTCCTAAATTTAGTATACTTTATTTTAGTAATAAAAAAGTATGTGTTGTAAATTCCACTTCTATTAATATGTAAGTCAGGAGAAGAAATGTAAAGCTGAGTGTGTTTAAAAATTATTAGTTTTGTATTTATTTGTACTATCGATTATTAATTTATTCTGCGACTGTTACTTTAATTTGTGCTCGTGATTTTGTATTAATTATTTGGATAATAAAGTGGGAGGAACGTAGGGCTTTAAGGGGATTTGGGATGTCCTCATAAAAATCAAACAAATATGTTTTTTCTTTGACGAGTTTTTATAATGTTAATTATCTTATTTGTCAATGCTGTAAGTCAGTTATTTAATTTTAACAATAAACATTCTTATTAGTAAAAAATATTAACGGTGCTTCTTTGTTATATAAATAGTTAGCGAGTTCTACTGGAATTTAGAAAAAAAA
The DNA here is from genome assembly GCA_035578135.1 of Flexamia atlantica. NCBI lineage: Eukaryota > Metazoa > Arthropoda > Insecta > Hemiptera > Cicadellidae > Flexamia > Flexamia atlantica. The sequence goes on from JAQJVK010000010.1 coordinate 11,171,336, forward strand.
TTGTTCTTGAATTACTCGAAATACACTGGAATTTTAAAATCAGATGTCAGTAGACACCCTGTTGTAACTATTATAAAATCAAACAAGCGATAAAAATTATTTTTAAAATAAGTAAAATCTGTAGCATATTGTTTTTACGATAACCAGAGTTATCAGAGAACTCAACAAGATTTTATAATTTGAACAAAGAGCAATGAAATTTGCTCTATATTAAAACGCAATAGAAATAAAGAAAGAAGACATAAGGAACATGAGAACCAAAAGTGACTGACGTGCTCAGTTGGGCTGTAGCCTACCAGGGCCATAAAACCCACCCTCATCAAAAATCTGATGTGTGCTCAGTTAGGGTATCCGCGTCACTTCAGAATCTCTGTTCTATCACCGAACATGGACCCCAGGTTCTCAGACAAAAAGTTTTGGATAGACGGCATTTATCTCTGAGTAGTCCCCGGTAAGGACTACTCAGAAAAAAAATTTGCAATAACATTCTACACCATTCAACAGCTAAAGAGTCTATTAACATATTCACCGGCATTACAATAAAAAATGATAAAATCAAATCAAGTTTATTTCGAGAATATTCATTACAATATTTACATAGCACATGATAACCGAAATTAGTCCCCACATAAGCCACATCGGCTTGTGCGTGGGTGACGAGTTCTTCATGAAGAAATAAGTGCACTCTTTAAGTTACGTTAGAAAGAAATTACGTTAAATATGATTAATAATTGCTAAGTTGCAAGTATTATGAAAAAAGAGGGTTATTATGATAAGTTTTGCCATGATGAAAGCTTAAAAATATCAAAACCAAAAAGTTATCTGACCGACACGGCTTTATCCGGCCTCGCTGTTTTGCAAAGTAATGTTATTCTTGGAGCATCTGGGAAATAAAATCCTACGGGTAGCGATTGAGGGGGGGTTTGGTGTTTTGACCTCGGATCCCTACATAAGCCACATTGGCTTGTGCGTGGGTGACGAGTTCTTCATGAAGAAATAAGTGCACTCTTAAATTTACGTTAGAAAGAAATTACGTTAAATATGATTAATAATTGCTAAGTTGCAATAATTGCTAAGTTGCAAGTATTATGAAAAAAGAGGGTTATTATGATAAGTTTTGCCATGATGAAAGCTTAAAAATATCTAAACCAGAAAGTTATCTGACCGACACGGCTGTTTTGCAAAGTAATGTTATTCTCGGGGCATCTGGGAAATAAAATCCTACGGGTAGCTAGCTGGTGAGGGTTAGGTTGTTTTGACCTCGGATCCGCGCGTCATATTAATGTGGAGCGGCCACCGTCCGTCCGTCGCGCCGCCGGAAGGCTAATCCCTTATAATCTAGTCGAGAGTGTTTTTAATGCCGACTCAGAAAGGCCGTGACGCGAAAACCAACTCATCGAAAAAACCTTTACAGGTGTCTACTGATACTGGAAATACTGGAATTATATATGATACTGGAAAAACTGGAATTACACTGGAATTTCAAATGTTTGTACTGGAATTTTGTTGAAATGCGAGTGATGAAATCCCTTGAAAATAGTTTTGTTCAATTCGTTCTGATATAAAAAGCTCGACAACACTTTTTAGCCATGTGTGTTTGCAAACCTAAATTAAGCCACTTGTAATTCGGTTCAATTACTAAACATCCTCAATCGGATTTAAAATTTTATATGTTTTATATTTTAAAAGATTGGAGATGTTCTCAACATATCCTACATTCATATATTCGCATTTTTATAAAAACAAATATTGTGATATAAAAGTGAGAGACTGTGTTGAAAGACACTCTTAAATTAGAACCTTTGTTTCCTAAATAGTATACTTTATTTTAATAAATTATGTATTTGTTTTTAGCTCTACTTCTAGTAAGTCAGGTGAAGAAATGTAAAGCTGAGTGTGTTTAAAAATTATAGGCTTTGTATTTCATTGTATTATTGATTATTACTTTTTCCCTTCCAACTGTTACTTATAATTTTTGCTTGTAATTTTGTATTAATTATTTGGATAATAAAGTGGGAGGAACATGAGCTATAAGGGGAGTTGGGACGCCTCATAAAATCAAATAAATATGTTTTTTTTTATTTTGACGAGTTTTTATTATATTATTTAGCTTATTTCGAATTGTTTAAATCATTTATTTAATTTTAACAATAAACATTATTTATAATAATACAAAAAATATTGATGGTGCTCCTTTGTTCGATGAAGTTAGCAAGTGATACTGGAATTTTGAAAACTGCACTTCAAATACTGGAAATATACTGGAATTTTAAAACCAGATCTCAGTAGACACCCTGTTCTTCGAGGGAAATCTATTTCTAATTAATCCGAAACGGTGAACGGTGGACGGCGGACGAATCCGCATATGAAATACGACATTTCGTTATAATCCCCGCAAGTCGATGGCGGACGCGTTGACGAGTCTTATCTCAATCGACACGAAATTAGATGTCTTTAAACTGTCAGGACGAATTTTCCTTCGGACACTCGTTTCATCGCGGGGTTAGAGAGGTAATAAAGGATTCGTTAACCGGTTTAAACTGGACATATAAACGGCTTTTCTACCGAGTTTGTTTTTATTTTATCGGGATTTTAATTTCATTTTAAATATAGATTATGCCTTTATAGGTAAACTCGAGCACTCGTATTTGATTTACGGTAGTCCTTGTGACGGTAAGTAAATAAAACGGTTCAATTACGATTACCGATGTGATTTTCATATAAGTCTTTTTCAGGTTGAATTAATTTTATTGGGATTCGCGAAGTTTAAAAAAGTGACGATAGACATTTTTGTGCAACGAGGTATTTGGTTATACAAGTTATTCACGGCGTTTGAATTTTGAACGGTAATATAGTCTATTGACCAAAGATACAAATGGGTTCAAAAGTTAAGTCGAGGGTCATTTAATTCACTCCGGTATAACTACGAAATCACCGATTTTTCGTGTCCGCGAAACCGAATATCGAAACATTTTACCGGAGTAGAACCACTCGTGTAATCGGAATATGTTTCCTCGAGATGGGGTAAGGTCAGGGGTGGATTTTCAAAAATAGCAGTCGCTTAGCGGAAAGAGCCTGCCACTGACGCGTACAAGTCGCTACAAAATATATCCACAAGGGGAAGAGAGGAATAAAAAGGGGGATGCAAAATGTGCTGTCAGTGGCGGCACAAGACGGATCGGCGACCACTCAAACGCACTGCCGCCCCCGCGCCCCCCGCCCCCCACCGCTCGATGTTACTTATTAATATCTTCATACGTAAAGATTTGCCTCTCTGGCAAAATACAGCTCCAAACAGCCAGTAGAATGCAATAGAAATTCGAAGAGTGTGATCCAACTCACTACTGTATGAAATTCGATTCCCCAGTAGAAAACTTGTGAGTTTGCAATAATGAGGTGAAGGCCTGTAAAACGTTTCAAAAATCTTCAGACTTAGCCTCTGTGGCAAAATACAGCTCCAAACAGCCAGTAAAATGCAATAGAAATTCGAAGAGTGTGATCCAACTCACTACTGTATGAAATTCGATTCCCCAGTATAAAACTTGTGAGTTTGCAATAATGAGGTGAAGGCCTGTAAAACGTTTCAAAACTCTTCATACGTAGCCTCTGTGGCAAAATACAACTCCAAACAGCCAGTAAAATGCAATCGAAATTCGAAGAATGTGATTCAACTCACTACTGTATGAGTGAATGAAAAATGAAACACTGTTTTGCTTTACAAATATTAAATATTATGCTTTATTACATGTACATAAATTAAACACTGCTGATTGGCTGACGGGGGCATGGACTCGATTCCCCAGTATAAAACTTGTGAGTTTGCAATAATGAGGTGAAGGCCTGTAAACGTTTCAAAAACATAGAAAAACATCCAGTATCAACGGAATGCAAACAACAGATTTATTTTTGTGTAGACTTCCACGGTCCGAAGATACATTCTCGAAGTGGGCTTCCGGGATTAACCGTGTGGATGATGTCGATCTAGTTTGCCGACGTTTCGGATATATTGCAATACCGGTATCCGTCTTCAGGGCGACGAGCGTCTTAGTACACAGACTTACTCATTCACTAAGTCTGAAATAAAGTCATGTGAAGGAGTAAGTCTGTGTACTAAGACGCTCGTCGCCCTGAAGAAATGAGTGTATCGAAGGAAGTTTGATACATATTGCAATATATCCGAAACGTTGGCAAACTAGATCGACATCATCCACACGGTTAGACCCGGAAGCCCACTTCGAGAACAGATTTATTGATTTATCCTCTACATTATCCCTAATATTACAACAATGTTTATTAAATAATTTAAGACGAATTTAATCACTGAGCCTTAGTGCAGAAAGGATCATATTAAACATGGCCCACCATTTTCAATCCTGTTTTTTCATAACTCTCCTTTTCTAGTATATAGGCCTAGCCATTCTAGACTTTTTTCGAGCCAAATATACTTGTGTTCGGATCGGGCGCGTTGCGTTTGCCCCGCATAATGTATATATATATATCAGAGTACTGCCGGCTTGACATGCGACAACGTGCTTGCTTTGTAAACCATTTCCTAAATCTTTCTTGCCCGATCAGTCCACTTATTAAAGCTTATCTCTCTATTGTATTAAAATTTTTTTCCGGATTTGTGATGTTGAGGAATAATTTATTTCGGCGATTTTACGTTAACATTTTTAGTTATTCGCATCCGAGTGAATATCAGTTTTGTTGGAGTGAGTTGCCGATAATATTGAAAATGTTAATAGTTTATCTCATTTGTGATTGGATTTGTATGTTTTAAAGAACATCAAGCATGTTATTGATTTATAAAGCCTACCGGCATTTTAAATGTGATAGTCAAACGTTTTCACCACATCAGTCAATGAAATTTGATTTAACAAATAATATTTATTATAATTTTATAGTTAATTTTAAGGAAGCCAAGATTTTATTCATGGTTTTTTTCTTTTATGCACGAATACAAGACAAGCGTGGTTGAAGCAGTCGCAGTTTTTGAGTCTAAGTAAGTTTTGTGTACGATGTCAATAAGTGTAATGTATTAAAGCCAAATACAGTTGTCAGAGTCAAAGTCGAGCACCTTTTATTGTCATAGAACGTAAGAACATGCATTGAATTGCATCACAACAAAATAATAAATGCAAATTGAACCCGTGAATAACAATAGGACCTCCATGCTTACTAACTATCCTCAATAAATTCTTGACAGAGTATAAACATATTTCATCTAAAAAAACCCTAGTTTTCTTAAAAAAATATTAGTCAGCATCAAACTTCAGAAAATAAAGGACCAGTTGACTGGTCACAGTTTCTGTAAAACTTAGACTTTAGATCATGAAACTTGGCATGAATATTCTTTATAGGCTTTGCAAAATGTTTTTAAAATATTGTATTCAAAAAGATAAAATTAGTTTGACAATGACTTCAAAATGGTGGCCAGTTTAGTTTTCATGCATAATGCTGCACTTTAAAAACTATTAACCTAAAACATATTATATAACGTTGCCGGGATAAAATATGCGAATTTCTACATGAAACAAAAACGTAAAATGTAAAGGCCTTATACTATATTTATTGTCGAATGCCACTTATTCACGTATCATCGCATAGCTCAAATCAAGATTACTGGGGCCTATAAATTGTTCGTAGGCGTTCATTTTAGGGTACATGATAGGGTGTGTGTGTGCAGTCAGTTATCTCCTTAAGCTAACCATTAAAATCAGATAGTTTTATCTAAAAGAGCGCAGATTTATATATAATTAACTTTAAACGGAGTCGGATCAACACGAGATCGCGACTCACCTACCAGGAAACTAGTTCTTAACGGAAAAATGAAGTAATGCGTTTTTATCGAAGGAAGTTGACAAATTTTATTGCCCCAGGATCAACTGCGAGATAAGATTTGGAACAAGTGAAATCACACTCGAACTGAAAGAAAGTAACGAACTTTTATTGCAAGGGTGTAAAGCTTTGATATGCCGTATGAGTCACGAATTATTTGCGGTTACCGGCTGTGACAAATTAACTTGAAATGTTTAATACATTTAGCCTGGTAGAGCCGACAACTCTATACTGGATGGTGATAAGGAACATAGTGATAATAAACATGTTATAGGCATTAAACAAGACGCAAGGTATGAAAGAAAAACCCGTTTTAACTTTTTTGATGAGTTGTAAAAAAACGTAAAAACACAATACCGATTACGTATTTTTCTGTATAACGTTCACTAGGCTTACCAGACGTCAGGGATTTCCCCGGACAGTCCGGGTTTCAGGTTTGCGTCCGGGGAAACGTCCGGGGTTGAATTTTGTCCGGGGTTTTCAGTCAGCCTGCGTGAAAAAGAGAGGAAAACGCCCGAAATAAATGAATTGGTAATAGTTTTGACCACTATTTAGGAATATTCGTAAAAACAAAAGAAATTTTAAATGAAACGAAGGGATATTTAATGATTTCACCAGGTATCACCAATGAATACAGAAACTATATATCTGTATTCATTTATATCACACTAAAAGGGCCTCGGGGGCTAATTCGTTGCGCGACAACTGCGTGTTCTGCTTGGTCACAAGACCTACATCATTGTTTTTTTAACCAATCAGTATTCAAGAAACGATAATGCCACACAAAAACGACAGCAAAGTAGCTTATCTGCCGAGACCCTTAGAATTACACCGAACCAACTTTACCACACTATTTCATTTCCCTTGTCCTCCCTGTCTGGGGTTGGCTCTGAACATTTATGGCAAGCCTAGTTATCACTATACTCGCAAGAGGGCGTGTATATGACAAAATTAACTAAGTCAGTCTAGCCTGTGTATTGTGTAATAGCTTCAAAGTAAAAACAATTTCACGATATAACATCGATATTTCCAGCACTCCTAGACCTTATTAGAAGATTAGTATGGATAATTTATCCTCCTTACAATTAATTATATATTACCCGCGTTAATAGGCATGTGTAGTGAAACTCTAAAGGTGCGGTAATTAAAGCCGGTTGTATTCAAGTTACACGAAGATTCGTTAAAAATTATGTTAAAAAAGTTTAAATAAATTTCTTGTTTTGTTACCTGGTGATATCTATTAATAGGGTTCCCTACTTCTCCAAAATATGCGTAAAACACGCTCCGCGCCGTGTCATTTAGCGCCTACAGTTTTCAAAATGAAATTTAATTTAACATAGCAATTCAAAGACAAAGAGTTGTAGAATGTTAATTGCTAATCCAAAATCGTTCATGTTAACGTATTCTGAAGATATACCGTTGAAGTTGATCAACTTAAACGCCATGTATCTTTTTAATGAGTGAGCATGAACGATTTTGGAGAAGCAATAAACACTCTGCAACTCGTTATCTTTACAATGCTATTTGCGAATAACTTTCATTTTAAGAATTGGAGACGCTAAATGACACCGCGTTTACCTGTGCACCGGCTTGCGCGGCGAAAAGTACACAAATTTAACATGGGCTCTAATGGAGCCGCAGATCCAAAAGTCGCCGCTAGTGTCGCAGAAAAACGAAAACTGCCTTTGGTAGGGAACCCTCTTAAAGCTTTAAATCAATTTATTGTAGTTAACATAGAATCTTCGAAAGGGCCTTTTCGCTGACCATGCGAGATCTCTCATTCAGGTCCCAAAGGTCCAACGATCGGGATCCAACAACTTTTGAATGCCCGATTCCGAAGGAGCAAACAAATTAAAATTTAATTCGAAAGAACAGACCCCCACGTCCACGACGCGTTCCGCGCCGCTCAAGGCGGTTGAATAGCGCTTTTGTTCGGCCTCTTCCTGGGCCGCCGGGGGTGGCTCTGGGCCTCTTCAAACCCCCACCTCGGGCGTCACGTCACTCCGACGGATGTGTGGACTCCGCGGGGCCGCCGAGAGGCCATGTCAGCCAAGTCTGAAACTTGGGGCCCGGGCTCCGGAGGGGCCCGGGATGAGCGGATTTTTTTTTTTAGATTGAGGAAATATTGGCATTGACTTCCTGGAAATAAAATTTGGCCTGCATGTTAAAAAATAAAATGTCTAACTTTATCAGACAAATTACTTTGACAATACAATACAGTATTTAGTTAAGGCAAAAGCGATTGTTTTGTCTGTCTGTACTATTGTATTTGCGGCTGACTGTACTGTACACTAGCTACGGCGCCGGCGGTGGCGGCCAGCGAGTAAAGAGCTTGAGCGACTCATACCTCCCTCTCCATTCCTCTGCATTAAAATATATTGACAACAACTTTAATTATCCACGATAGTAAACAACAAGAGCACAACATATGTTGCAATTAATGCAGATGGCCGGAAAAAAACCATTGTGCGCCTTGATCGTGAAAAAACGGAAGAGTAACTTTGAGAGTGGAACGAATGCGGAAGTTATGGGAAAGAGACGAATGAATGAAAAATCCAACAGTGCGGGATCGCTGATAATTTTTAAGTTGTTGATTTTAATCAGAGTAGACTATTTTGTAAGTCCTACCGACCATTCAGCCTAAATTGGTTCGAATTTTTGGGTTTTTTGGGGTTCGGATAATGTATGATGTTCTACCTCTAGGCTGCCTAAAAACGCGAGTTTAGGGACCTAATTTTCAAAAATTTTCCGGGGGAGCACCCTAGGACCCACCTTTCACTGGGGGGCCCTGAGGGCCCGTGCGGTGTGCAAACTTGGGGCCCGACTTGGCTCTCGGCGGCCCTGTGGACTCGACACTCCGGCGCGCGGCGCGCGACCTCGTCACCGGAGTGCGAAACTCCTCACTTAAAGTGGGCTACACACGGTCAGTTCAGTGTGTATGCAAAATTGATGTGAGCTTACACCAAAAAACTGAACTGATGGAATGATGGGATCTTTTTCGTTAATTCACCACCACTATTTTTTTTGGTTTTCCGTTAGTTCACCACCACTCAGAATCTAAAATACGGTAAAGAAAGTCGTTCGGAGTAATTAGGAATATCGAATTCGGGGTTTCCTTTACCAGCCGTATTCGTGAAAGCCTTATCTTATCGCACAGCAATAACCGGACCGCGCGCTAAGCGGTCAGTCTAGACAGTGATTAGCCAGCGGCAACAATGAATTTTTTAAGTGCCGCAAGTGAATGAAACAGTGAGGAGAGTTCTGAGCGTTTTTACGTTCATTGGTACCGGCGTTTGTAGTATTGGTTATCAGTCGATGTTAAGACCTAACATAACCTAACCTAACCTGACCTAACCAACTCATCCAATACATTGAGTAGTTCTGGCTACCAAAGTAACTTTAAAGTGTAACAGCGCAATTAATATGTGTATTGTTTTTGTGTTTGTGTAACAAGAATAATGTTAAAAAGTTGTTATAATACTCTTTTACGGACAATTAAACGTTTAAATGGTGAGTAAATGTATTATTTCGCAGTATTAGTTCTATCCCGATTAATTCTGAGTCTATCGATATTAGTTTGTAAATGCGAGATATAACAGAAAAAAACCTTTTCTTGTTGTTTTAAATAGGAAATACTGTAAAATGTTGTAAACTAAACCTACTTTAATTTAAAATAGAATTGGTGGTGAATTAACGGAATCATGAGCAAAAAAATAGTGGTGGTGAATTAACGGAAAAGATCCGAATGATGAAAATTCATCATTTCGGCGTGACACATCTAACTGATGGCAGTCCGAAGTGAGCGTGTGTACGGTCGCGTCAGTTCAGTCGCTCACATCAGACAACTGCGCATGCGCACAGATGCTAGTAGCCTGAAATTTGCACGTGTTAGTCGTCGCGACGTCGTCTCCGTGTGGCAAAGTGCTTTCCCACAAAACTGTCTGTGTTTATAAATATCGTGTCTTACTCAATATAGTTAATATGGCCGCTTGGACCAAAGATTTTCTCCTTGAATTTATAGAACTATTCAGAGGGGAAGAATGTTTGTGATTAAACACAGAGTGGTCTACACACGGTCAAAATAAACATGTATCATAAAAACGTAAATAAATACACAGGCTCGACTCTAAAATGGCGTTCACGGCGACTCGTGGACGGCAGGTCGAACTGACACGCAGAAGTGAGCGTGTGGAGGCGATTGTTGCGTTCAGTTAGAAGTGAACACACCGAAGTGACACACCGAACTGACCGTGTGTAGTCCGCTTAAGTTTTAAGTACAACATTGTTTTTTTTTTTTTAATTGATGGTGTATTGTCTCACGTCTAGTCGCGACTCGTTCAGCTCGGGACAATCTTGAAAACGCCGCACGTTTAGCGGCGAAACGTCGGGTTTAAGGCGGCAAGGCGGTGACACACTATCACACATTTCCCCGAACAAGACATCACACCACGCATCACACCGCGCAGGGAGATAAATTTTTCGCTCCACACATTTCCCCGAACAAGACATCGGATCACACATTCCTCCGAGCGCGGTAACGCGACGGCGTACGGAAAGACGTTCGGGGCAGAATAGACCCTGACACACTATCACACATCATACAAGACACCGTACCAGACATTTCTTTGATCTTTCGCCAAAAAACCGCCTCCAGAGCGCTCGCGACGATGTGTGGTGTGATGTCTTGTGTGATGCTAGGACCCCTGACTCATCACACATCCTCCCTTTTGTCCTGTGTGATGTGTGGTGTGATGTCTTGACACACTATCACACATCATACAAGACACCGTACCAGACATTTCTTTGATCTTTCGCCAAAAAACCGCCTCCAGAGCGCTCGCGACGATGTGTGGTGTGATGTCTTGTGTGATGCAAGGACCCCTGACTCATCACACATCCTCCCTTTTGTCCTGTGTGATGTGTGGTGTGATGTCTTGTATGATGAAATGTGTGATAGTGTGTCACCGTCTTAAGTCGTTCCGTTCCAAAACGCACTTATTGCAGTTTGACAAACTTTGCACAGACTAAAATAACTTTTCTAGATTGTAAGACTCATTTTTTCAGATGTTAGGGCGTTAATTTGGTGACCGTTACCTCTGAAATCTCCTGAAACATTAATTTTCTATTGACAATCAGCCGTTTACCAGAAATTGAGCTTCAAAATTTGCAGGGAGTGAGTTTTGACATGATGCGCTGTTAATTGTGTGTTAGATTTTGAGACATTGGCATCACTGGATTCGTTGGGAAAATCTGCATCGACTTTTAACATTAAACCTTTCCAAAACTCACTTTTCTATTTTAATTTAATGTAGAGTATGGGGTGTCTTTCCTAAACTGACTTATTTTAGGGGTCTTGTTGTTCCATAACTCACTCATTACAACAGCCAATCAGAATGCTTCGTTTTCATGACGTACACTGAAATTGCTGCCTTTCCAAAACTCTCTCTTTACATCTGGCTGATAACGTTGCTTCATATTGTCACGTGACTTGACAATTTCAGGTGAACGTCATTAAAATGAAGCATTTTGATTGACTGTTTTAATGAGTGAGTTATGGAACAACAAGACCCTTAAATAAGTCAATTTTGGAAAGATACCTGATTTTCCCCATTAAAATAAAAGTAGAAAAAGTGAGTTTTGGAAAGGTTTAGGCCTAGTTTTAAAAGTACATGCAGATATTTCCAACGAATCCAATGATGCCAACATCTCAAAATCAGAATTTCCAAAAAGAATGAACAATTAGGTCAAGCGACTCTTCACAACTCGAACCTCGACAGCTCGAAATATTTGGTAGCTCGAATTATTTTTGATCCCTCAGGAAAACCTGTCTAAGTCAACATAAAAACCTACCTGATAAAAATGTACCTCATAAATTTTTGATCGACCATATTTTCGAGATTTAAATGATGTTTTACCAATGTTCTAGAAATGTTTTTAAGCATAGCGCTTTCCGCCATTTTCCCCCCTCCCCCCGCGATCTCAACCACCTGAGAATTAGGCGACTGACGTGTTTTTTAATCACCTCAGCCCAAAGTTAACAAAAATATTTGGCTACATTATTTTCGTAAATCCCATAAATTAATTATACTTCTTCTACTTTTCTAAATACCTGGTTTTTAAGGTATTATTTTACAACGCGTTTAAAATTCGAGATACGACCTCGAACCTTATAATCATTACAATTGTCCAAATTTTTGTGATAAAAATAATCTTTCACCGTTTTCTACATCTCCGCGTTTTAACGCATAGCGTCCCCGCCGCGTTTGCCCCTCCCCCCTAGTTATCGACCGATTGTGAATCAAGCGACATGCGTAATTTTCATTACCTGGATCCATATTAAGAGGGGGCTCCAGTCACGAAAAATATCGCGTTTCTACCTGCTCCTCCCATAAGGCTAATGTTGGCTTTAAAATTCGGTACAGCCTCAACCGCTCAACCAAAATCGTTAATTTTTGCGTCATTTGAAAGAACAAAAAATTATTTAGCGATTTATGTGAGTATAATTTCGATACCAAATTTAGAATAATTTATACAAAATTCCAAAAATATCATTTTTTGCGATTTTTTAGCAACCAAACCAAAACCGATATCTAAATTCTGCTCACTACAATCGCTTTATAATTTTTTTTAAATGAGCTATAAGTAAACGATTTCGGTTAAGCGGTTGACGCTCTAACGAATTTGATAGTTTACATGGGTCTTATGGGAGAAGCAGGTTGTCGCGCGGGACTGGAGCCCTCTCTTAACAGTATTCAGCAAAAATATCGAGTTACGTTTGCATGCACGTCAAACCCCCTTCAGCTTGTGGACTAATTAAAAAAAAAACACAAAAAGCACAGGCCCTGTAGGGTGGAACAGGGCCGCCATCCTCCATGGTCACATTTGCCTATCTCGTCATCAGTCAGGACGCAGACGCGCAGCGAGTCTAGTCACTCTAGCCTTGTACAATTCCTCTTTCTCCCACCGGCTTCCCGACATTCCGCTCCGCGCCGGCTCCTCCCTGCCTCGGATAGGAATTACTGCCTCCGCCGAATCCCTTTCTTACTGCGAATTTATGCGACCGAAGCAGATAAAACGAGGCGGGTCAATTAGTAGTTGGTTTATTGTCTCTTTTAGCGCGACCGCTAATTTCTGTCGGCGAGTCAGCCGAGTCGACCGATGTACGAGCGAACGCGGCGCGCGGCGTCCGTAGATTCCCGGTATCCCTCGGCCTACTGCAGGCGACCGTGGGTAACGATCGTCATCTCGGCGTCCGTAGATTCCCGGTATCCCTCGGCCTACTGCAGGCGACCGTCGGTAACGATCGTCATCTCGGCGTCCGTAGATTCCCGGTATCCCTCGGCCTACTGCAGGCGACCGTGGGTAACGATCGTCATCTCGGCGTCCGTAGATTCCCGGTATCCCTCGGCCTACTGCAGGCGACCGTCGGTGACGATCGTCATCTCGGCGTCCGTAGATTCCCGGTATCCCTCGGCCTACTGCAGGCGACCGTCGGTAACGATCGTCATCTCGGCGTCCGTAGATTCCCGGTATCCCTCGGCCTACTGCAGGCGACCGTGGGTAACGATCGTCATCTCGGCGTCCGTAGATTCCCGGTATCCCTCGACCTACTGCAGGCGACCGTCGGTAACGATCGTCATCTCGGCGTCCGTAGATTCCCGGTATCCCTCGGCCTACTGCAGGCGACCGTCGGTGACGATCGTCATCTCGGCGTCCGTAGATTCCCGGTATCCCTCGGCCTACTGCAGGCGACCGTCGGTAACGATCGTCATCTCGGCGTCCGTAGATTCCCGGTATCCCTCGACCTACTGCAGGCGACCGTCGGTAACGATCGTCATCTCGGCGTCCGTAGATTCCCGGTATCCCTCGACCTACTGCAGGCGACCGTGGGTAACGATCGTCATCTCGGCGTCCGTAGATTCCCGGTATCCCTCGACCTACTGCAGGCGACCGTCGGTAACGATCGTCATCTCGGCGTCCGTAGATTCCCGGTATCCCTCGGCCTACTGCAGGCGACCGTGGGTAACGATCGTCATCTCGGCGTCCGTAGATTCCCGGTATCCCTCGGCCTACTGCAGGCGACCGTCGGTGACGATCGTCATCTCGGTGTCCGTAGATTCCCGGTATCCCTCGACCTACTGCAGGCGACCGTGGGTAACGATCGTCATCTCGGCGTCCGTAGATTCCCGGTATCCCTCGGCCTACTGCAGGCGACCGTGGGTAACGATCGTCATCTCGGCGTCCGTAGATTCCCGGTATCCCTCGACCTACTGCAGGCGACCGTCGGTAACGATCGTCATCTCGGCGTCCGTAGATTCCCGGTATCCCTCGGCCTACTGCAGGCGACCGTCGGTGACGATCGTCATCTCGGCGTCCGTAGATTCCCGGTATCCTTCGGCCTACTGCAGGCGACCGTCGGTAACGATCGTCATCTCGGCGTCCGTAGATTCCCGGTATCCCTCGACCTACTGCAGGCGACCGTCGGTAACGATCGTCATCTCGGCGTCCGTAGATTCCCGGTATCCTTCGGCCTACTGCAGGCGACCGTCGGTAACGATCGTCATCTCGGCGTCCGTAGATTCCCGGTATCCCTCGACCTACTGCAGGCGACCGTCGGTAACGATCGTCATCTCGGCGTCCGTAGATTCCCGGTATCCCTCGACCTACTGCAGGCGACCGTGGGTGACGATCGTCATCTCGGCGTCCGTAGATTCCCGTTATCCCTCGGCCTACTGCAGGCGACCGTGGGTAACGATCGTCATCTCGGCGTCCGTAGATTCCCGGTATCCCTCGGCCTACTGCAGGCGACCGTGGGTAACGATCGTCATCTCGGCGTCCGTAGATTCCCGGTATCCCTCGGCCTACTGCAGGCGACCGTCGGTAACGATCGTCATCTCGGCGTCCGTAGATTCCCGGTATCCCTCGACCTACTGCAGGCGACCGTCGGTGACGATCGTCATCTCGGCGTCCGTAGATTCCCGGTATCCCTCGGCCTACTCCAGACGACCGTCGGTGACGATCGTCATCTCGGCGTCCGTAGATTCCCGGTATCCCTCGACCTACTGCAGGCGACCGTCGGTAACGATCGTCATCTCGGCGTCCGTAGATTCCCGGTATCCTTCGGCCTACTGCAGGCGACCGTCGGTAACGATCGTCATCTCGGCGTCCGTAGATTCCCGGTATCCCTCGACCTACTGCAGGCGACCGTCGGTAACGATCGTCATCTCGGCGTCCGTAGATTCCCGGTATCCTTCGGCCTACTGCAGGCGACCGTCGGTAACGATCGTCATCTCGGCGTCCGTAGATTCCCGGTATCCCTCGACCTACTGCAGGCGACCGTCGGTAACGATCGTCATCTCGGCGTCCGTAGATTCCCGGTATCCCTCGACCTACTGCAGGCGACCGTCGGTAACGATCGTCATCTCGGCGTCCGTAGATTCCCGGTATCCTTCGGCCTACTGCAGGCGACCGTCGGTAACGATCGTCATCTCGGCGTCCGTAGATTCCCGGTATCCCTCGACCTACTGCAGGCGACCGTCGGTAACGATCGTCATCTCGGCGTCCGTAGATTCCCGGTATCCCTCGACCTACTGCAGGCGACCGTCGGTAACGATCGTCATCTCGGCGTCCGTAGATTCCCGGTATCCCTCGACCTACTGCAGGCGACCGTCGGTAACGATCGTCATCTCGGCGTCCGTAGATTCCCGGTATCCCTCGGCCTACTGCAGGCGACCGTGGGTAACGATCGTCATCTCGGCGTCCGTAGATTCCCGGTATCCCTCGGCCTACTGCAGGCGACCGTGGGTAACGATCGTCATCTCGGCGTCCGTAGATTCCCGGTATCCCTCGACCTACTGCAGGCGACCGTCGGTAACGATCGTCATCTCGGCGTCCGTAGATTCCCGGTATCCCTCGGCCTACTGCAGGCGACCGTGGGTAACGATCGTCATCTCGGCGTCCGTCGATTCCCGGTATCCCTCGGCCTACTGCAGGCGACCGTGGATAACGGGTCGTCATCTCGGCGTCCGTAGATTCCCGGTATCCCTCGGCCTACTGCAGGCGACCGTGGGTAACGGGTCGTCATCTCGGCGTCCGTAGATTCCCGGTATCCCTCGGCCTACTGCAGGCGACCGTGGGTAACGATCGTCATCTCGGCGTCCGTAGATTCCCGGTATCCCTCGGCCTACTGCAGGCGACCGTGGGTAACGATCGTCATCTCGGCGTCCGTAGATTCCCGGTATCCCTCGACCTACTGCAGGCGACCGTGGGTAACGATCGTCATCTCGGCGTCCGTAGATTCCCGGTATCCCTCGGCCTACTGCAGGCGACCGTGGATAACGATCGTCATCTCGGCGTCCGTAGATTCCCGGTATCCCTCGGTCTACTGCAGGCGACCGTGGATAACGATCGTCATCTCGGCGTCCGTAGATTCCCGGTATCCCTCGGCCTACTGCAGGCGACCGTGGGTAACGATCGTCATCTCGGCGTCCGTAGATTCCCGGTATCCCTCGGCCTACTGCAGGCGACCGTGGATAACGATCGTCATCTCGGCGTCCGTAGATTCCCGGTATCCCTCGGCCTACTGCAGGCGACCGTCGGTAACGATCGTCATCTCGGTGTCCGTAGATTCCCGGTATCCCTCGGCCTACTGCAGGCGACCGTGGGTAACGATCGTCATCTCGGCGTCCGTAGATTCCCGGTATCCCTCGGCCTACTGCAGGCGACCGTCGGTAACGATCGTCATCTCGGCGTCCGTAGATTCCCGGTATCCCTCGGCCTACTGCAGGCGACCGTCGGTAACGATCGTCATCTCGGCGTCCGTAGATTCCCGGTATCCCTCGGCCTACTGCAGGCGACCGTGGGTAACGATCGTCATCTCGGCGTCCGTAGATTCCCGGTATCCCTCGGCCTACTGCAGGCGACCGTGGGTAACGATCGTCATCTCGGCGTCCGTAGATTCCCGGTATCCCTCGGCCTACTGCAGGCGACCGTCGGTAACGATCGTCATCTCGGCGTCCGTAGATTCCCGGTATCCCTCGACCTACTGCAGGCGACCGTGGGTAACGATCGTCATCTCGGCGTCCGTAGATTCCCGGTATCCCTCGGCCTACTGCAGGCGACCGTCGGTAACGATCGTCATCTCGGTGTCCGTAGATTCCCGGTATCCCTCGGCCTACTGCAGGCGACCGTGGGTAACGATCGCCATCTCGGCGTCCGTAGATTCCCGGTATCCCTCGGCCTACTGCAGGCGACCGTGGGTAACGATCGCCATCTCGGCGTCCGTAGATTCCCGGTATCCCTCGGCCTACTGCAGGCGACCGTGGGTAACGATCGTCATCTCGGCGTCCGTAGATTCCCGGTATCCCTCGGCCTACTGCAGGCGACCGTGGGTAACGATCGTCATCTCGGTGTCCGTAGATTCCCGGTATCCCTCGGCCTACTGCAGGCGACCGTGGGTAACGATCGTCATCTCGGCGTCCGTAGATTCCCGGTATCCCTCGGCCTACTGCAGGCGACCGTGGGTAACGATCGTCATCTCGGCGTCCGTAGATTCCCGGTATCCCTCGGCCTACTGCAGGCGACCGTCGGTAACGATCGTCATCTCGGCGTCCGTAGATTCCCGGTATCCCTCGGCCTACTGCAGGCGACCGTGGGTAACGATCGCCATCTCGGCGTCCGTAGATTCCCGGTATCCCTCGGCCTACTGCAGGCGACCGTGGGTAACGATCGCCATCTCGGCGTCCGTAGATTCCCGGTATCCCTCGACCTACTGCAGGCGACCGTGGGTAACGATCGTCATCTGGCTGCATCGCTTTTGCTCCACGGTTAAGGGTCATCTTGGAAACATCGCTTTTGCTCCACGGGTCAGCAGGTAGATTTCAGAATCGCCCGAAACATCGCTTTTGCTCCACTAAAGAGGGGCCTGCGCTCCCTCTCCTCCACATTCTCTCCTTCGCTCACCTCCAGGTTCTTACTTTTAAAATGCTTCAAGTATACCTTGTATCTTAATACAAGGTGCACTAAGCAAGGTGCAAGGTTGTATCTTAGTATGGTACTTATACCTTACTTGAAAAAGGTTCTTACTTGAATATTACAACTTTTAATTTTTTTGCCTAATCCTAAACATTGAGATTTTTGAAAGAATGTTAAAAATTATACTGAGTTTGAATCAAGTGAAATGAGGTTACTTAAATGGTGTTTGCTTGATGCCCATCGAAAATTTACTCTTACGGCTCGAACGTCTGCTCCATGCTCATGGCTAAAAGCTTGATCTTGTGTTAAAAGGCTACCCTGTTTCTAATCGTGCTTCATTGGATAAAATAATTTAAAAATGGATAAGACATAGTAATACTAATAATAGTATTTTATTTTGTAAGCTATTAATTTTAAACAATATTGTTTACTTGTTACTGTTACAGCTTAAGTAGTTTAACACTCTTTCAATTATAAATATTTTCGTTTAGACAAAAAAAGCAATGTTGCATTCACGTTTAGATGCAGTACTCAAGAATGAACTTAGAGGTGAGCGAAAGAGAGAATTTGGGGGGGAGGAAGCGCAGGCCCCTCTGTCGTGGAGCAAAAGCGATGTTTCCAAAACGACCCTTAACCGTGGAGCAAAAGAGACACACGCCGTCATCTCGGCGTCCGTAGGTTCCCGGTATCCCTCGGCCTACTGTAGGCGACCGTGGGTAACGATCGTCATCTCGGCGTCCGTAGATTCCCGGTATCCCTCGGCCTACTGCAGGCGACCGTCGGTAACGATCGTCATCTCGGCGTCCGTAGATTCCCGGTATCCCTCGGCCTACTGCAGGCGACCGTCGGTAACGATCGTCATCTCGGCGTCCGTAGATTCCCGGTATCCCTCGGCCTACTGCAGGCGACCGTCGGTAACGATCGTCATCTCGGTGTCCGTAGATTCCCGGTATCCCTCGGCCTACTGCAGGCGACCGTGGGTAACGATCGTCATCTCGGCGTCCGTAGATTCCCGGTATCCCTCGGCCTACTGCAGGCGACCGTGGGTAACGATCGTCATCTCGGCGTCCGTAGATTCCCGGTATCCCTCGACCTACTGCAGGCGACCGTGGGTAACGATCGTCATCTCGGCGTCCGTCGATTCCCGGTATCCCTCGGCCTACTGCAGGCGACCGTGGGTAACGATCGTCATCTCGGCGTCCGTAGATTCCCGGTATCCCTCGACCTACTGCAGGCGACCGTGGATAACGATCGTCATCTCGGCGTCCGTAGATTCCCGGTATCCCTCGGCCTACTGCAGGCGACCGGGGGTAACGATCGTCATCTCGGCGTCCGTAGATTCCCGGTATCCCTCGGCCTACTGCAGGCGACCGTGGATAACGATCGTCATCTCGGCGTCCGTAGATTCCCGGTATCCCTCGGCCTACTGCAGGCGACCGTGGGTAACGGGTCGTCATCTCGGTGTCCGTAGATTCCCGGTATCCCTCGGCCTACTGCAGGCGACCGTGGGTAACGATCGTCATCTCGGCGTCCGTAGATTCCCGGTATCCCTCGGCCTACTGCAGGCGACCGTGGGTAACGATCGTCATCTCGGCGTCCGTAGATTCCCGGTATCCCTCGGCCTACTGCAGGCGACCGTGGGTAACGATCGTCATCTCGGCGTCCGTAGATTCCCGGTATCCCTCGGCCTACTGCAGGCGACCGTGGGTAACGATCGTCATCTCGGCGTCCGTAGATTCCCGGTATCCCTCGGCCTACTGCAGGCGACCGTGGGTAACGATCGTCATCTCGGTGTCCGTAGATTCCCGGTATCCCTCGGCCTACTGCAGGCGACCGTGGGTAACGATCGTCATCTCGGCGTCCGTAGATTCCCGGTATCCCTCGGCCTAC
Source organism: Flexamia atlantica (assembly GCA_035578135.1). Classification (NCBI taxonomy): domain Eukaryota; kingdom Metazoa; phylum Arthropoda; class Insecta; order Hemiptera; family Cicadellidae; genus Flexamia; species Flexamia atlantica. The sequence continues at coordinate 11,191,037 of JAQJVK010000010.1, forward strand.
TGCAGGCGACCGTGGGTAACGATCGTCATCTCGGCGTCCGTAGATTCCCGGTATCCCTCGGCCTACTGCAGGCGACCGTGGGTAACGGGTCGTCATCTCGGTGTCCGTAGATTCCCGGTATCCCTCGGCCTACTGCAGGCGACCGTGGGTAACGATCGTCATCTCGGCGTCCGTAGATTCCCGGTATCCCTCGGCCTACTGCAGGCGACCGTGGGTAACGATCGTCATCTCGGCGTCCGTAGATTCCCGGTATCCCTCGGCCTACTGCAGGCGACCGTGGGTAACGATCGTCATCTCGGCGTCCGTAGATTCCCGGTATCCCTCGGCCTACTGCAGGCGACCGTGGGTAACGATCGTCATCTCGGCGTCCGTAGATTCCCGGTATCCCTCGGCCTACTGCAGGCGACCGTGGGTAACGATCGTCATCTCGGTGTCCGTAGATTCCCGGTATCCCTCGGCCTACTGCAGGCGACCGTGGGTAACGATCGTCATCTCGGCGTCCGTAGATTCCCGGTATCCCTCGGCCTACTGCAGGCGACCGTGGATAACGATCGTCATCTCGGCGTCCGTAGATTCCCGGTATCCCTCGGCCTACTGCAGGCGACCGTGGGTAACGATCGTCATCTCGGCGTCCGTAGATTCCCGGTATCCTTCGGCCTACTGCAGGCGACCGTGGGTAACGGGTCGTCATCTCGGTGTCCGTAGATTCCCGGTATCCCTCGGCCTACTGCAGGCGACCGTGGGTAACGATCGTCATCTCGGCGTCCGTAGATTCCCGGTATCCCTCGGCCTACTGCAGGCGACCGTGGGTAACGATCGTCATCTCGGCGTCCGTAGATTCCCGGTATCCCTCGGCCTACTGCAGGCGACCGTGGGTAACGGGTCGTCATCCCGGCATCCGTAGATTCCCGGTATCCCTCGGCCTACTGCAGGCGACCGTGGGTAACGATCGTCATCTCGGCGTCCGTAGATTCCCGGTATCCCTCGGCCTACTGCAGGCGACCGTGGGTAACGATCGTCATCTCGGCGTCCGTAGATTCCCGGTATCCCTCGGCCTACTGCAGGCGACCGTGGGTAACGGGTCGTCATCTCGGTGTCCGTAGATTCCCGGTATCCCTCGGCCTACTGCAGGCGACCGTGGGTAACGATCGTCATCTCGGCGTCCGTAGATTCCCGGTATCCCTCGGCCTACTGCAGGCGACCGTGGGTAACGATCGTCATCTCGGCGTCCGTAGATTCCCGGTATCCCTCGGCCTACTGCAGGCGACCGTGGGTAACGATCGTCATCTCGGCGTCCGTAGATTCCCGGTATCCCTCGGCCTACTGCAGGCGACCGTGGGTAACGGGTCGTCATCCCGGCATCCGTAGATTCCCGGTATCCCTCGGCCTACTGCAGGCGACCGTGGGTAACGATCGTCATCTCGGCGTCCGTAGATTCCCGGTATCCCTCGACCTACTGCAGGCGACCGTGGGTAACGGGTCGTCATCCCGGCATCCGTAGATTCCCGGTATCCCTCGGCCTACTGCAGGCGACCGTGGGTAACGATCGTCATCTCGGCGTCCGTAGATTCCCGGTATCCCTCGGCCTACTGCAGGCGACCGTGGGTAACGATCGTCATCTCGGCGTCCGTAGATTCCCGGTATCCCTCGGCCTACTGCGAAAGTCAGCAGACGAAAGGACATGATTTAGAATTGGAAGCAATGCTTTTGATGCGCATCTTGTAAGTAGCGTCGCCAGCGCGGGCCACGTCGCCTGGCCGTGCCTGTAGTCGTGCAGTCGTGCCGCGGCCGGTGCGGCGGGCGCTCGCTTTACTGCGCCGGGGCCACATTGACCGACTCGCGTGCGTAGCCCCCCTCCAGATTGTATCGCTTATGGGAGTCTGGATACAATCTGTGTACATCGCGCAATAACGTGACCTACTGTTATTTTTCAATATAATCTAAAATTTCACCACATTACCTTAAAACGAGATCGCAATCTTTCAATGAATTTCAATTTTTTTATCAATTTGCAATGTTAATTTTCCCAAGGGGAGCTTTCTCGAATTAATTTTTAATCTAGTTTCTCTCAATTTTTAATAATTTTGTTTGTACCTTACACTATGTATCAAAACAAAGTAGTTTTGAGGAAATACGGAGATTCAAAACTGGACAGCTATGAATCAATTATTTGTAGGCCTACTTTTTAAATGCGAACAAATCGGAATTAATAGCGAATTTGTGTACTTTCTGATGCTGACTATTCAAAGTTTTACCTGGTGCGTGTTGAAATTTAAAAGCAGCTGTTGCAGGAAAGCAAAATAAACAGCACGCTTAGGTAAACTTATACATGTTCTTTGGCAACAAAACACCCACCTGACTGTAGTGGCCGCTCAGAATGCAAAAATACACACACTGGACAGTATTGGCTGCTCAGGATGCCAAAAATACACACACCGGACAGTAGTGGCTGACCAGGATGCCAAACATACACACACCGGACAGTAGTGGCTGACCAGGATGCCAAACATACACACACCGGACAGTAGTGGTTTCTCAGGATCCCAAAAATACACACACCGGACAGTAGTGGCTGACCAGGATGCCAAACATACACACACCGGACAGTAGTGGTTTCTCAGGATGCCAAAAGTACACACACCGGACAGTAGTGGCTGCTCAGGAAGCAAAACATACACACACCGGACAGTAGTGGCTGATCAGGATCCCAAAAATACACACACCGGACAGTATTGGCTGATCAGGATGCCAAACATACACACAACGGGCAGTAGTGGCTGATCAGGAAGCCTAACATACACACACCGGACAGTAGTGGCTGATCAGGATGCCAAAAGTACACACACCGGACAGTAGTGGCTGATCAGGATGCCAAAGGTACACACACCGGACAGTATTGGCTGCTCAGCATGCCAAAGGTACACACACCGGACAGTATTGGCTGCTCAGGATGTCAAAAGTACACACACCGGACAGTATTGGCTGCTCAGCATGCCAAAGGTACACACACACCGGACAGTAGTGGCTGCTCAGCATGCCAAAGGTACACACACCGGACAGTAATGGCTGCTCAGGATGCCAAAAGTACACACACCGGACAGTATTGGCTGCTCAGCATGCAAAAGGTACACACACCGGACAGTATTGGCTGCTCAGCATGCCAAAGGTACACACACCGGACAGTAGTGGCTGCTCAGCATGCCAAAGGTACACACACCGGACAGTATTGGCTGCTCAGCATGCCAAAGGTACACACACCGGACAGTATTGGCTGATCAGGATGCCAAACATACACACACCGGACAGTAGTGGTTTCTCAGGATCCCAAAAATACTCACACCGGACAGTAGTGGCTGCTCAGGATGCCATAAATGCACACACCGGTTAGTAGTGGTTGTTCCGCATGATAACAAAACGAAAACTTTTTAACAGGGCTTGTTCTGTACGCCAACAAAACGCAAACGAGACAGTAGGGGTTGTTCATGCCAACAAAATACACACCGGACAGTAGTGGTCAGCACGCTAGTGGTTGCGTGTTTTCCTCCGAACCAATTTATCATAACATTGTTTTTATTACGTGCCTTGTGCGATAACATTGGGTATTGTTGGTGCACGTGTTGGTTCAGGAGTCGCTCTTGTTAAAACTCGGATATCTGGCAACACCGAACCCGGTGGTTACGATAACAAGGCGCTTAATAAGGTATTAAACGGCCATTGCTGCTACCATTGGTCTGACTGTTGTCCTCCGACTGTACCTGCTGCTGCACATACACGTCACGCACAGGATGTGACAACCAAAGTCGCTGAAAAATCGTATTAAATTAGTATATAAAATATAGATAATTTTGGTAGATATATCTTTATGATTACGTGCCTAATGAAATTCAATGTCAAAACCTAAGGTTTGCTATTAACACCCATATATTTGTAACCCTTTTATTTTAAAGGTGATACGTCTTAATGGCATTGATTAGAAATTATAAGCGATATGCATTCGGAAATATTTATTACTTATGTAACAAATGCTAACCTTGAACGCGAATAACAGCACTTTGTACAGTTCACAGAAGAAAACCGAATATTTATGAATAAACCTATCATATGGAAGGATAAATGTTGAGGAGTACTTGTCATAAGGAAGGCTGAATGTTGGCTTCTAACTTAACATATGGAAGATAGAATATTGAGCAGTAACTGGTAATATGGAAGGCTGAATGTTGAGCAGTAACGTTTCATATATGTGGAATGCTAACTTTAAGCAATAACTTATCATATGGAAGGCCGAGTGCTGAGTTGTGCTCATAGAATTTTCTATATGTGATAGTGAAATCAAAAAACCTCCAGTCAGGCTTGTAACAGGTTATTTTTTCAAATTTGGGTTTTCTCAGATTTTTTTCTATTTAAAGTCGTGTATTTTTATATATTAAGTAAATAATATAAACCAAAGGTTAGGGTTCATTATTTATACGTGTATCATAAAAAATTGTATTTGTATTTAGATTAATGAAGCTTTAATTTATTTGACTTTTGAACTGCTAGGGTTTTTTGGTTTGTATTATTCATTTTTCCTCAACTGGGAAATGCTGCACGCTCAAATCTGTTGTTAAACCCCCTCAAAAATGGGCCTTAGGATATTTTACACAGAAAAATAAAAATGTACAAACTTTGGATTGAACCATTGAATTCAGCATGAAAAAGGAATACATTTTAGTTATTATATTAAATACACAATTGCAAAAGCTTCATTAGCTACATTGTTATTAGTATTTAAAGAGATATTTAAAATATTCCGGACCTTTTCCTAACCTTGTATAATTTTAAAATTTAAAAAAATTTCAATTTTTTTGTGTTAGGACCTATAACAAAAAATTATAAAAATATTTAAAAATATATACTGCTTGTTAAATGCTTTATTTTAGAGATGTCTTCTAAACAAGTTTTTTGTTCATCCTCAATCTAATGTATTCAAATTTACCATAACAATTAAATTAGATAACTACTGTAATATATTTTAGTGTGGAATCCATTGTAGGTAGACAGGTAGACGGGTAATCTTATATTTTCTCCAGTCTATAAGTTTCCATAAAAAATAAAAAATATTTTTTAATAGACGATCAATTATCTCATGATAACTGGAATGTATATTTACATCATTTTTATATTACGATATAGATTTACAAGAGTGGGAGCACTAGCCACTAGACTACTGGGCCTAGCGACGAAACTGTATTGATTTTTGGAGGTGTAGAGGGGTGAGACCCTTCTCAATGTAATCCAAGTGATTATAGTCAAAAGACCTCTTCTCGTTTACAGGGTTGTACTAACTAACCTAAGTAATGCCGAGCAATATGCTTTAAAAATACATGAGTGTATTACTTAATGCGATTTTCGACACTCGTTTACAAGTTTAATTAGCTCCTGCTTCATAACAGTTGAAACTCATTCATTGAAACATTCATTCCACCGTTTTGCGATTTTTTACATAGGTTTGTTAATATTTGAAGGGAGATTTTAAAGCTCAATCGTTGTCTACTATGATAATAAAAAAATCTAATTAATTATTTCAAAATTACTAGTGCAAGGTATACTAACAGCGCCAGGTTGCGGCAGCGTTTTTTTTAATAAAAAAATGGAATAAAACAACTTTCAGGTGTGTTTATTTGAACATTGGTCATTTTTACAATATGTATATTTTCACTTATATTTGTCGTTGGGAACCCTTAATGTACTCAGATAACTTTAATGTTTTATTTCTAGAGAGATCATTAGTGAAGTAATTAACGGTAAAAAATTTATTAATAATAAAAATCTTTTCATTATTAAAATAAATTTTTGGAATTATAACTTTTTTTGCAAATTGATATCATGACATGAAAAAGTTAGTCGGTTGGATTTTTTTGTTTCGTGGTCAGATAAAAAGTGTAGGCGCAAACGTTTGAGCCAATAAGTTGAATTTTATTAAAACTATTTTTTCAAAAAATTAGCCCAAATTGTTTAGTTTTTACAGCAGGTTAAAGATAACTAATATAATTGCGTTAGACTCACTCAATTACTACGCTCGGAAACGACGTTAACTTTTTGATGCGCGTGATTCAAATACACTGATGTTTGGAGCACTTAAAACTCACAGATTGCTTTTATATTTTGCACACTTACAGATAATCAAAAGTATAGAGCGTTTTGACATAAACTGCACTTTGTAGTAAAAATAAATTAGTAAAAGTAGGGTTTTATATACAGATTCATTTTGTGACATGAAAAAGGTTTTCTTGCTGCATATTTTTTTTGCTTTTTGGTCAGAGAGAAAGTGTCAGCGTAAAAGTTTGAGCCAATTAGTTAAATTGTTTAAAACTTATTATTTTGGAAAAATTTGCCCGAATTTGAAGATACAATGCGTTGAAGTTGACCAACTTTAATGCCACGTATTTCTTTAAAGAGTGAGCATAACCGATTTTGGAGAAGCAATAAACACTCTACAACTCTTTGACCTTACAATGGTATATCCAAATAAATGTTATTTTATGAATTGGAGTCACTAAATGACACTGCGTTTACCCCTGCACCGCCTTGCGCGGCGAAAAGTGCACAAATTTAACATGGGCTCTTATGGAGCCGAAGTTCCAAAAGTCGCCGCTAGTGTCGCAGAAAAACTAAAACTGCCGTGGGTAGGGAGGACTCTTAAGCGTGTTCGCCTTTCAACCACCAATTAGCACGTATTGCGACCGTGACAGACGGAGCGGTAATATCTGACATAGAGTAAGTAGCCGGAGCGCAGCCGAGCACAGAGTAAGGCGCCTTTCATCAGGCTCCTTTGACTCTCTGGTAATTAGCCAGCTTAATATTACGATTCAACCCCGGATTGAATGGAAATAGTAACACTTTGCCCTCGTAAAATTAAACACTGCCTTCCGGTCTGTCGGCTCGACTCGACGACTCTTTGAGGTCATGTTGCTATCGGTAATGGTAAAGGCGAGGCTATACATACACGTCAAGTCTCGTCCATTTTCTAGGTGTATAAATGTCTTGAAAATGCCCTTTAACCGTGGAGCAAAAGGATACAGCCGTCAAGGGACTCTGTTGATGTTGCGAAAGACAGCTAGCTGTTTCATGCTAATTTTAGCATATTCTCAGGTCTTGAATATCGATGGAAATGTTTAATACCCTTCTTTTTGGTACTCATACTATTAAAATCTTAGGAAAAATCACACAAGAGACACGAAAAAATTTGGTCAAACCACAACCTTAACAAATCAACGGATACGTGCCCACGTGCGACGCCCGTGGTAGAGATGTCATGATTGTCCAGAGGCTATCGCAAAACGCGATCTGTAGGAAACTCCAAAGTCAAACTAGGCAGCAAAGTGATTCGAATAAAATGAACCATGACAATGCATTTTCAAAGAATCTGTATTCCGAGGCAAATAACTTAGCCCGGCCCGTCCATGAGACTGAGGTTAATTCCAACATTGGACTTTTGGATGGACTGGACCCGTCCATGAGACTGAGGTAAATTTCAACGTTGGGCTTATGGACGGACTTGGACCACCCATGAGACTGAGGTAAATTCCAACGTTGGGCTTATGGACGGACTTGGACCACCCATGAGACTGAGGTTAATTTCAACGTTGGGCTTATGGACGGACTTGGACCGTCCATGAGACTGGGGTCAATTCCAACGTTGGGCTTATGGACGGACTGGGACCGTCCATGAGACTGAGGTGAATTCCAACGTTGGGCTTATGGACGGACTTGGACCGTCCATGAGACTGAGGTGAATTCCAACGTTGGGCTTATGGACGGACTGGACCCGTCCATGAGACTGAGGTAAATCCCAACGTTGGGCGTATGGACGTTCTGGGCTCAGTTTTTGACCCGACCTTACATTCAACTGTGTTTTAATGGAGTTCAGTGCAACGTTGTCTTTCGAGGAAAAGTGTAAATTTTACTTGTGAGGCGATGTTTACTCTTATATTAAGTTCATCCCTCCACCTTTATACCTTTACAATTGAATTAATACTCAGTAGGGTATTGTTATTTAATTAACATAGAACACCTACTTTTAACAAATATTTAATTTGTATTGTTCTATATTAGAGCTTGAAATCCGCGTAGCTGCAACTATTCTTACAGCATAGCAATTTAATTGTTACATTCTTACATAGTGCAAGTATAAGTTGTCTGCTTATGACAGAGTAGCACTTTACTCTCTCTGCGACTGAACATATTATCAGGCGGAAGAAAACTTTGATCTGCAAGTCCGCCATACTGCAATATAGTGCAAAAAAGAAATCTATAAAATAAATTATTTGGTCTGTCTATATTCTTTTAAAGAAATTATTTGAATGTCGTTCATTTGGTTGACGGTTAAACACTGCCTTAAAATGTAAATATCATGTGCTGCGGTTCCATTATACATTTTCGCCATTTCCCGTCATCCGTAGGAAGTGGAGGGGATTTGCGGACCTTGCGCCCCTCAATGAAGTGTCGGCTCGTGAAGTGTGATCATGTAGTAGAAATAATTAGGGCCACTGACCCAACTAATCGAGTTATGAATAAATCGCAGACCTTTCTGAGTTAGAAACGCACGAGTTGTCATTTGTTCAGAGAAATGAAAGCTCAGAGTGGATGTAGATACGAATTAATTTAACACGTTAATAAAAGTTTTAAACAAGTAATTCTTCGTGAGTAATTTATTTTAATTGTTAAGGCTTGGTATACAATTTATAATAAAAAAGTACAACACAGTTTATAAAGTATATTGAATTTATAAAATAAATTGTAGATTTTTAGCGATATAAAGGCGTAAACTTTATAGTTGAAATATTAACAATTACACCTTTTTCAAACTATTAATGTTTACATGTAATATTTTTTAATAATTTTTAATCATTCTTTGGTGAGACAGGTACCTCATGGAGGACGTTACCCTGAATATGAGTGAAGGATGAGTGTAGTGATCGTGATGATAGTGGCGTGATCTTGTAGCCTTGTTCCTGACTAAGGTTGGCACGTTCCTTAGACAGGACTGTTAATTAATAGCCCAACAGCCAATGGCAGCTGGCTCCAGAAACAACCCTTCAAAAAGCAAGCTACTAACTTTTCTCGGGATCGATCCGGCTTCCTACAAGTTTGCAGGCGGGCACTATAACCACTACACCAACCAGCCACACCTGTCATACAGAATTGACATCATACTACACAGAAACACCTGTTTTCTGTGCCTTACTCTTGGCTGGAAAGTTACTCTTCGCCAAGCACTGCACAGTAAAATTACCGTGCACTAGGAAACGGAAATACCGGAAGTCAGCAATCAAAACAAACAGCTGATTGCAGTAAACCTACTTTTAATGCATGTTTTATTGTTACTTCAAGAGGAATGTAGTGGCAGCACTGGTGGCAGTAGCAAATGTTGGTTTATTGTAGGCTAGGTTTGAAGAATTGAGAACCGCACTAGTTTATACAGTACAAGGAATATGGTATGATTAAAAATCTTTTTTCCTGTGTGATCTAAAGTATCGTACGTCACACGCCCGGTAAGTTTTACCGTATTACTCGCATGAAAATCTATGAACTATCATGCTCGCACGGTAATAACGGTACTTACCGGGATAGTAACTTAATATTCTGTTACATCATTTGTGCTTTAATGTTTTAAGTGGTAGCATTTTTCTGTCCAGAGCTGCACTAAAATAAATTAAGATCGCATCTTGCCACAATACACAATAATTAAATCACATGCAAAAGCGTTTGATATTTCTGACTATTTCAGTGCATCAGCAAGAGAGTTTGCCCGTAATATGGTCAATACCTTATTGTTCTCTGGTACCTTACAGTCTAACCATTTTTAAACCCGGCATTTTATAATATTCGCGAATAAACAAGCTTATGATAAACTTTGTATGAACAAAAATCATCCCGAATAATTTTTTTCTCTCGTCTTTGAAACGCCCCGCTACGTCAGCTTCTCGAACCAATACAGAACGCAAAACTACGCGAAGCAAACAAGTCTCGAACACTGTTGGGAGGTCGCCCGAGGGGGCAGAGTTGACGACCGCCGCTGTTCAAATACCGTTCAAACACTCTCTGATGGTCACTTTTGATCGACTCAGACGGCCATACCCCCCCCTCCACCCACCCTTACATCCCAGGACGCTATAACCCAGTTTCCCAACCTTTTGGTGCTCGCGTACCACCTACCATGTTTTCAATATTTTGGCGTACCATTGCAAGGAACCGTCTCTCCTTACCACTGAGGTATTCCTTCCAACAATGCTCGAAGTTCCCCTTTTGCGGTTTTATTTTCCCAGTTAAATATGTTTTATTTTACTTGTCAACGTACATTTTAGATCGTACTTTGATTATAAGGACATTATGACATATTGTTCACCTCAGCTCTGCTCAATAATTTAACAGTCAATTTGGTAAAAACACCCTATGAATTTGAATATGAATTTCGTAAATGTGAGAGGATGTACATGAGGAAAATATAATCCCAGTCTGTTATTTGTAACTTTACTTTCAAATTCAAATTCAAAACATTTTCATTAAAGAAAAATTTTACATGCAATGTTGAATGTGCCAAACATAGCACGTGCGGGCATTAAATTACTTAAACAATCAAGCGTTTCTAATTTTAACATACAGTCTTGCAGTCAGTCCTTTACCAGTCCATGCATGTAACAGTAAATAATTAATTATAAAGATTAACATAAACAATAAAATATGAAAATGGACAACTAATAACAAGATATAATTATAACGAGCAACAGGAAAATGAATAACAAGCACTGGCAATAAATAGCAAAAAAATAAATAAATAAAATATCATAGCAAACAGTAACAATAACATGCCAAGTTAGATTAGTAGCATGCCTCATTTTGTAATCATGCTTCATAAGTGCAAAGGGGGAATTTCTGTATGCTGTGCAACAAATGCTCTTGCTTTCATTTTTACTTTAGGCTTACTTTCATAACATATTTCATCACCATTTATTCTTATAAATAGATTGAATAACTTTCCTCATATACTTATTCCTCATTTTTAATTGGAAAAAAATTTAATGAATAAAAAATTCAAAGCCATTCAAAGTAAACTGTGTTCTTACCAATGCTCTTATATTGAAGCATATTGCAAAAGTTATACAGCAGGATCGACATAACTGGACTGTGCGTTCAAAATAGAAAATGTGTTTGGTTAGTAAATCGTACAACTAATAATACCTAGTAAAAACAGTAATACCACCGAATTAACACTCTAAAAATGGTGGGATTTTTTAATGGAAAGAACATTTTGAGGCCAAACAGTTTTGTAAAAAGAATTACTCTTTGAAAGAGTAACAATATTTACTGAAATATGGTACGAAATTGACATATTATGATCAAAACAGACACTGAAAAGTTAAGGCATTAAGCGCGACTTTACTGTTTGCCGGACAGCGTTCGTTCGTAAACCCAGTTTTTTTGTACTAATTCTTCAATCTCTTGCGTACCACCTGAAATGCCTTCGCGTACCACCAGTGGTACGCGTACCACCGGTTGAGAAACACTGCTATAACCTATTATAGCGCTAGACCTAGCCCGGAACTGTTCTCCACATAACTTGTGGCATTATCACATACATACGCTACCACCCTCCCTCTATACCTCTCCATCCATACTCCACCGACTACAGCGCAGTATAGGGCGATTCAAATCTTACGGCCCAATGCATATTAATTTATCATTAGCCTGCTTGGGCCACGTTTTACTAGGCCTATACATGATTTAAATATAGTCAGTAAATACTAATTTATACGTATTTTTAAAATTCATAATAGCGAAGGATTTGTAATTATTATTTAATTTGTTGGACTTTCTAGTGTTTAAACTACACTACGTTTCGAGAGGTATTGAAACTCCTCTCGTTTTCAAGTGACCCTACTTAAAGTTACAATACCTACTTATTTTTATTTAACCTACTTTTTTGGGTTTTTTGTTTTTTTTACATACACTTTACATTCATCCAACATTCAACAGAAATCTCACTCACACAAAAGTCACACAAAACACATTAAACATACTTAATACAGAAAGAAAATTAAAACTAAAACATTAAACATGATACAGAACACAGATAGAAAATTAAAACAAAAACATATACCTTACTGCCGGCAATGCCTCCAAGCTGGCAGTGGCACGACACGCACACACGTCCACCCACACTCACATACGCAACTCTAATGTAACTTTAAGTAGGGTCACTTGAAAACGAGAGGAGTTTCAATACCTCTCGAAACGTAGAGTGCAGTTTAAACACTAGAAGCGAAAGAAAAGTCCAACAAATTAAATAATAATTTAGCAAATAAAAAATAATAATAATAACAAATTAAATAATAATTAATCACAAATTAAATAATAATTCTTGATTAGCATTCATTATGTGTTGATCTATATTTATAAAAACCCTCATAAAAATTATAATATGTTAACAATTATACTGAATCTACACGCGCAACGGTAAATAAGATGGATATAGTACCTCAATTTCGACTGGTTGCCCCAACGATTCCTCATCACGCCCAGTGAGAATCTCAGGCCTCAAAATCGATCGCCGTTTGCCATTGTGCTTGTATTTTTTTTGTGAACACAGTGCAAGTGGAAATAAAACGTAAATATGAGTGTTGTCAAACTGTTGTGTTTGTATCCTAAATATATTGCTCGCATTCATTAGGAAAAATTAATTATATTTCATAACTTTAATAAATTAACTTCCAATGACGTTGTTTATTGAATTTGTACTTAATTGTTCATATTATATTATATGAAAAAATTGTGCTTTTAATATGGCACCCACAAATACGACTTTTTTGCATTGTAATTAACCACGACTGGGCGTGGTTAATTGTTATTATCTAGCATTATTTTGTGGTTATGTACCTATTTTATCAATTTGTAATGTTAAAGTCGGTTGAAAATTAATTAATATAAAGTACTCGTATGCAAAGAACCAATCTAGATATTAAAAAACGGATTGCTGCATTGTCATCAGTGAACAAATCTAGCTTGAAATGATGGGTCACAACACCACTTTTACATTTGAAAAATTATTTTGGATCCAAGATGGCGGCCGAAATAGATTATCCCACTCAAAATGAAGTATTAACTACCCAACAATAGTTGGGGGTGGTGTGGGATTGATATGTGCAAAAAAATATAGAAACACTTAATTTAAAAAATCGAGATTCGAAAAGGAGCGAACGCGCCGACAAGAAATAAATCAAAATAGCCCCAGTCGTTACAAGCTTAATTAGATCACAATAAAAAATACTCCGCACCCAACGGCGATACTGAACAATACCCTGAGTGGCTACATCGCAGCGCCTGGAACTTCCGAGCAAGAATCGTTCTTGTTAACACCATTACAATTACAAATCGTTAAAAGTATAAGGTGCCCATTCTACACGGCTACAGCCATGTTCATCGGCAGAGGTAATACCTGCTCAGTGGATTGTCGCACCCTCGCAACTGATTTGTCTACAGGAAGCTGGAATCTGTCGCTATTTTCCTTTATTAAATTTTTTGTTCGGAAAGGGTTGTAATTAAAAGCTTTTGTTAAGTATAATGCGATTTCAGTCTGCTTTGGAAATTATTACAATTAAACTAGAGCGGTTTTTTGTTCGGATTGTCTGAAATTATCCTTGTACATATTCCGATTTTTTTAGTTGTAGTTTTAGTTATTCAATGTAAATTGTTTTGACGCATGCAAATGTATTTTTTATGTTTTCATGGCAGTAAAGAATATGAATTTGATTTGATTTGAAATAACTTGATAAAAGTCTCTTTTTTACAAAATTTCTTTTTTTAGCGATTTACTGAGTCAGTTTGACAGTATAGGTGAAGATAACTCTGGTTTAAAGGCTTTTTGATACGACTTTCCTTCTTAAAAGTTAGAAAAGTTTGATCTTTTGAGAGCAATGAAAACTGTACAATCCAAGAGACAAAACAATAAATGTATAAAAAAATAACAAAAATACTTGGATACCGTAATAACAAAGAAATCATCTGCATATAAATGAATATTTATCTGTTGGTGGTAAATGATTTTCGTTTATTCGATTGAACAAAAAATAAAATAAATATATAATATTTATAAAAATGTATATTTTATTAAATATTACATTATATATATATAATAAATAATATATATTTACTATAAAATAGGGCATACTGCCATACACGTCTAACTATCGCACATTATAGGATCGTAGCAGACTTTAAACAATTGTAACAGCACGATGTAAATCAGATCGACTGTTTTGGATTCAGACTAGCCATCATGTGAATATGTAAAAATAATATATCTCACGTTTGCAAACACAGATTACAAAATCGCAGTTTGCGCCTATCAAAGCTACAGCCGTTCGAGTCGATCTCTCGGCACAAACGGAATTTCATACGGATTTCCGAATGTACAGGGTGTTTATTTTAATCGCAACCCATTTTTAAGATTGAATAATGCACATATAAATATGAAATGAGTTTTGTTTTATTGATCTTTAGATTTTATACAACCTATTATTTAAGTTTGATCACATTTAGTTCACAGTATGTGCTCAAACAGTCCGCCATTGGCATTTGTACAAAGTTATGCTCTTTCCACCAAATTCCCAAACACGTGTTGCAAGGTATATCTTTGAATTTCTTGCATTTATTTTGTTGTTTGTTTTGAGGTGCTGAATAGCCTGTGAATTGTTTTCGTAGGCATTAATTTTTATGTATCCCCAAATAAAATAATATAGTGGGGTCAAATCCGAGATCTTGGGGGGAAATAATCCTTCGCCGATAAAATAAAGTTTTGGGTTGCGTTTTTAATGTGTTTGTCTCGAAGCACGATAACTCGCGTAAAAATGGTCCGATCCGAATGAAATTTGCCACAGACATGTAAAGTAGTATTATTCTACGAAAACAATTCACAAGATATTTAGCACCTCAAAACAAACATAACAAATTTAATGCAAGAAATTCAAAGAGGTACCTTAAAACACATGTTCGGGAATTCGATGGAGAGAGCATAACTTTATACAAATGCCAATGACGGACTGTTTGAGCACATAATGTAAACTAAATGTGATCAAACTTAAATAATAGGTTGTATAAAATGTAAAGATCAATAAATCATTACTTATTACATGTTTATATTCCTATTATTCAATCTTAAAAATGGGTTGCGTTTTAAAAAAAACACCCTGTATTTCTCGGCTATCCCGCCAACCCGAAAACGCTGACTCCTCGCTCTTTGTCTCTCCAGCGTCCGGTGATTTTATTTTATGATTCCAGTAATTACGTACTTGGTCCGTAAATATTTTAACCGTACATTCACTCCATTTATTGATGAAGTTGGGTCGAGTGCAGTGCTTGAAAGCGCCTTTATGTTAAGAGTAAGCGCATTTCTCATACGTTTCTCACCGTTGCAGTGTTGAATGGACGAAACACCATATTTAAGCGGCATCTCATTAGAACCATCTGAGTATTTCAGATTACACTTGTAAATTTACCATGGAAAAGGTAAACGTGTAATGAAGTATTTTTCAGTTAATCGACTTAACTTGCCCTTTGCACATGTATATACTTATAGCATAATCCGTAATATAACTTCCATCATTTTACATGCAGGCCCAATCCACGTTCTGAAGATCTCAACTTAAGCTGTTTTTAAAATGAAGATAAACTGAAAAGTTTTTGCCCATAAGAAATGTTCAGGGAAAAATGTTATTTGAGTAAATCTTGAGAACGAAACAATATTTTTTCAAACGGATTACAGACTTGATTGTTTTTAAATCTAGTCTGTAATGACGTGTCACAACACTACTTTCATGTTTGAGAAAATTGTCTTGTATCCAATATGGCGGATCCAAGATGATAGCTGAAAATTAATACCCAATCAAAATTTAGTATTTACTACCCAGCAACTATCGACGGTGGTTTAAAATCAATATATTGGGGAATATTCGTTTGGATGCCATAACTACTATTATTTCATTATATGTTTCTTTATTTTCGGCCCTGTGAACTTTAGCCTTCGATATTTAAAGCTTCCCAAGGATGCCAGTCTGGCATCTGCCATGTTTATGAGTACATCAAATAATACTAGAATCGATCATGAAATTGAGACGAACCCTATTTCAAGGTTCACACCTAATTTCTTTATCAGGCGACTGAACTATTAGCTCTTTAATTCCCAATTATCTTTTTGGTAAATCAACCTACATAACAACTGATCGAAGTAAAAATAGCGTTAACAACATTAAAGCACTGTAATCTTGTGTACTATTCAATTTGTGGTTGTTACGTTTTAATTGCAAAGTATGAAGATCACGCACAGACGTGTCGGTCATGACACTTTCTGCCTACAGTGATTGATTACGCAAAGCAATTTTTGGAATACCAAATTTCCCAACTCCTAAGATCTTTAAGGGCGTGTAATCGAACATTATTTTTCTTACCATTGCATGCAAATAATAACATTGCCACATCTGTAAACAGTACGTAAAACTGTTCATTCCCGCTTTAATTTCATTCCCGCTCGCTAAATCAGGGTTACTTATTAGGTTAAGGTGCATGGCACACAAGAAAGATAACTATGACGTCAAACACCAAAAACCAGTTTCTATTGGTCAGAAATCCCATGACACCGTATTCTAAATTCTAGTTGCCTTGCTCTAAATCAGCTGATTTCACAGTCGGCGTTTCTATACACTAACTAACTTCCGGTTCGTTCCAATAGAATAAGCAAACATAACCTCAATGAACTTTTGTTTACAGGTTAGTTAATAAGTTTAAACTGTTTAAATAATGTTGGTAGGAAAAATCTTGTGTGTATTACGAGCACAAATAGTCGTTGCCGCTCTCGAAATGTTTGGCCGCACTCAACTAACGCTTCGTGCAGCCATCTACAATTCTCGAGCGGCAATGACGTACTTTGCGCTCTTAATACACAAATGGCTGTTTCCGATTACTTTGCGTGTTTGAATGAAACGATTTCAGTTAGGAAATTCAGAATCAAGAGTTGGGAAATTCAGAGTCAAAAGTTGGGAAAACCAGGAGACCTCCCCCCTATAATTTTGTCGTGCGACGCCATCGGCCCGAAGATCCTAACCCGGACCCCCGGACATAGCTGTGTCACCCGGACATAGCTGTGTCACCCGGGCATCCTTGTGTCATCCGATATAGACCGTCCGAAACAACACCCTGACTTACGACACCGTAAACGTCTTCGGCGAACGACCGATTTGGCATCGTATCTGGATGGCCCCAGTCGCACTCGTTGTTGATTCAGGAACTATCAGAGTCATCCGGTATTTTAAAGTTTCTTTCGGTGGATTGGTCACTTGAAGTGGGTCCGGTACTAAAAATGGGTACATTGATAAATTGTGGAATTTAGTTTATTAGTTTCGCGAATTTTCCCTATAGGGAAGAAGGTGTTAGGGAAGAGGTCTCAAGCTAAGACCTAAGACCGAGATCATCACAACTCGTTTTGAGGTACCCTGATACCAAAAACACCATTCGTACATTTTCATAATAAATAAATAAATAGTAAAAATATATTTTTTTATATTTAATATAATATACATATGTGTGTGCGCCTTTTAGCACGATAACTCACGTAAAAATGGTCCGATCCGAATGAAATTTGGCACATACATGTAAAATAGTAATTATTCGGACTAGTTCGAAAACCAGTCCGATTGACCATCGTAAGGGGGGGGGGGGGGGGGGGGTAAACCCCTCCAAAAATGGGATTTTTACGTAGAAAAGATTCTTATTTGGATCATCGATTCCAGCTAAAAAATAATTTTGTATTTTGAATTGTTGCTGTATGTCCATTGGTTACCGGGATATCGCTAGTGGTAAACACAGTATGTTGTCTCAATATTAACCCCTTGGGAAGTAAATAAAATTCTATATCTTGCTTATTTCTCAATATATCTGAATGAAACTTGGAATAGAGCTTCTTATAGATGATATTTACTGGATTATCATACAATTTCTCACTTCCATGACAGCAACCTGCATACTCATTTCCCATGTTATTGTTATGGAAAAATATTGTTGTATGCTCATTTTATGATTTAAGTTGAATTTACTTAATTTGAGGCTCCGTCTAAATGATTCATTCAAGCTTTTGAAATTCGCTGAGTATGCAGGTCTGCTGCAACGGGGGTATTCTCTTCTTCTATAGGTCCTAATATACGAGAAAAAATTAAAATAATTTTGAAAAACAAAAAATGTTTATGTAAATTATAGCAAACTTGTTCCATTCAATCGCAGTTTTCCGAACGTTCCTGTTTTAATTTTTTTCGCAACAAAAATGGATATATCTAGGGAACCAATAAAAGTACATAATTCGGCTGCATCCCTTTGGCTCCATGGTTAAGGGGGCATTTCCGAATTATCTCTCTAGCTCAACGGGTCAGCAGGGAGATTTAGAATCACCCAAAACATCCCTTTTGATCACGGCTTGCGCCTCCTCTTCCCCACATTCTCTCTTTCGCTCATTTCCAAGTTCTTACTCGAATATCGTCATTTAAGCGTAATGTGTAACTTTGTTTTTTTGCCTTAGTGAATATCTTTCGGTTTCAATAATCGTTACGATGTATCCATCGAATAAGTCATCTAACGGGTTTATATACCTGGAGATGTCCGGTTTGAGGCCGGACGGGGACGTTAGATCACCTCACAGGGAAGTTATCGCCGCCGCCGCGCCGCCCTGATCCCCCAGGACCACAGATAGGTTCAAGAAGTATGTGCCCTTACGGAATTGTACGTACAAGGTAATAAATCGCTGTTTTACGCAAGCCATTTTAAAAGGCTTTGAGAAGTTGTAAGGAGTGAACAGGCGGGTTTTATTCGTTCGGAAAGAAAAGTGTTAAACGTATGATTGCGTAGTGAAGTATTGGCACCATTCACAACTTCATCTTATGGTTTTAATAATCTTCTATGGCGAATCGCTGCGCCTTGCGTAAGCCCGTGGATGGTTGTCTAAAGAATGCTGTGCACTGAAATGTTGACACCGATACTTAAATAGTAGTTTATGCAACGATTGTATTATGAATTAAGCCACGAGTGAGATGTACGCGAGTGTTCTAAATATCTCACGAGTGATGGTTTAAAGGCATAATACAATCAATCGTTGCATACACTAATTTATCTACGACCAACAATATACGTCAAAATTTTCTCCGAAGTTAAACAAAACTAATGACTTTTACTAATGATGGAATAGGTCAACTCAAATTTGAGGTTAGGCACATAAACAGACTTAACCATGAATCGTTGTGGAAGAATCAGCTAATGGGACTAGTCAACTCAAACATGAATCGTAATGCAACAATCAGCTGATGTGCGTATCGCGTAATTGTCATTATGACACTACTTTCGTCAAATGCCGCGTTCCCGCATTGGTCTAGAACCTGTATCATAAAGTGACATCAGTTGCATAAAGTTAACTTTTTGCAACGGGTTTGTATTTGGTTTCATAATGGACCTCATTATGACATTAGTTGTAACATCGTTATTGGTGATTATTGCAATGGTCGTAGATAAAATACTATATGGCTTCGGTGAAAGATGAACGATTCAGTGAATCCCACATCTACAAGGTGGAGGCCTGAGGGTGTACTGATGTGGGAGGCTGTTACACTAGAGGGCCTTCAGTAAACTTACAAAGTCAGACAGCCTTTTGAGGCGTAAAAAAGCCAAGTTTTCCTTAGTGTGTCGCAGCTTACACGATTCCAGGGTTCAAGCTGGGAAAAATTTTCTTTGAGCAAAAATGCTACAAGCTCTTTGATACTTGTAGCAAAATTATTTTCCTTTTAGCATTTTTATCGCATGTCATTATTATTTGTTTTATTAGTAACAGCACTAGTATTGAAGGGGCCCGAAAGCTTGTACATCTTCAACTTCATTGGGTTTACTTCTCTTGATAACAAACTTATCCATTAATGGAAATAAGGCATACTAAACAAAACATCTAATATGTGGAATGATGTGGTACACGTCATCAAACCAAAACAACTTAATCGAATAACATAACCTCAAACTATATTTCGCATCACCGTTTTCGAGACGTCTGTTTTCGCCAGTATTGCCAGACTGGTCATGAGATTTTACCCACAGTGAGTTTCGGAAATCCCCGGTTTTACACGGCAGTATCTTTAAAAATCCCCGCATAATCCACGGCAAAGTTTCTTGCCCCTTAATAGGGTATTCATATCTTGAAACTAAAATTATCAAATTACTATATTGATTATTCGACTCCATATCATTCCAAGCGTTGGTGAACTAGCCCTCCACATTATCACAGTCGCCACCGCTCGGCTAGACTCGGCGACTCGGCCACTACAGAGTGCGCGCCAACTGCTTTTTAGCACAGAGAACGTAGAGAACGTTTATACGTTCTCTGTGTCTACCTATACTCTTCTTTTTGACTGTGGATCTTGATGATGCGGCATCTGATAGAGGTTT
The DNA here is from genome assembly GCA_035578135.1 of Flexamia atlantica. NCBI lineage: Eukaryota > Metazoa > Arthropoda > Insecta > Hemiptera > Cicadellidae > Flexamia > Flexamia atlantica. The sequence continues at coordinate 11,211,539 of JAQJVK010000010.1, forward strand.
ACGTTGCAGACTACATTCCATAACTAACTCTTATCTTATTTTAAAAGACAAAAATAATTTGTGGGAGTAAATGGACTTTTATTGTGATTTGTATTGGTTAAAACCAGATTTTCTGCAATAAAGTTAAATAACTTCCACACTTTACTTTGTAGCAAAAAAGCAACAGCCTGTCCGAATATTATCGCATTTTCTTGGTGCATATCGCATTTTGCGACAAATGCGACCGCAGCTTAAACCCTGCATTTTACTGTTTCTCCCCTCTGCTCTGACCGTGCTCTCTGAATGTGTTCCGATCATAATGATTTCATTAGCCTCCGATCGGGATCGAGGAGGAAGTAGGGGATCGAACCCGTTAACCGTTAAGCGATTCCACAGTGCGAATTATAGGACATAAAACCTCGTTTTGCCTTCCAACATAACCTCACAACGTGACACGACCAGGTTATAATGTGTAAAATGTAGAAAGGTGGAGGTGGGGGCCGATCATTGAAAAGATTCAATCGCATCTTTATTAACCCTGGTCTTTTAAACGCGGCGTTTGATCGGTAGAGTAAGAATATGCGTTTGAGATTTTATTTTAATTCGGATGATACAAAATGTAGCAGATTTCCATTTTTTTTTGGGGGGGGGGGTGATGGTATGATGGTGGTGCAGCCAAGGATGGGTTGTGACTAGGATGTGTGGAGTTTCCAGGCCGGTAACAGTTATTAGGTGCTGGAAATAAAGGAAATGCAAACTGTGGAAAATTGTGGTGAAGGAGAACTCTGTACTGATATGGAACCGGGATTACTATTTAACTGAAACTTAAACTGGAGGATCTACCAATAGGATATTGTTTTAGGATTGGAAGCGATTTGATATACCCAAAGGAAGAATCTGTCTGCCAGATTGACCTTGCCGTAAGTCAGCTTTGATGGACCCTAAACTACTTCAATTCTAAAGATTGGAACAATTTACCCAAAAGGACATCATGTACTGACAAGTTACCTAAGTCATTAAATTCATTATTCTAACTCAAATTCCCTACCTAAACTGTTGAACATCAAGCCAAGCCTAAACTGATAATTTATTGTAGTGAATAATTTATTTCTGAAACTGAGCCATTTACGGATTTACAATGAAATAATACTAACACGTGACCAGAACATTGGCGTGGGCAGAAGGCCCACGCCCTAATACTATTTTATATCGGCTACATTATTTGGATTTACCAAAATCACCCTAACCTTCCTTCCCCTTGCTAACCCCCTTAATATTAAGGTACTTAAGCACTCATGGTGAGCTACGGACGGTCGGTAGAAATTAAGCCGGCTCTGCGGACGATGTTGCACACCATGTCACTCCTAAGGCGCCCAGGTTGACAAGAACGAGAGCTTGAGAGGGTACCGGAAAAGAGAGGGTAACGGTCAACAAAAGTTCCGACAAGGACTGCGGTTTTGGATCACGGCGGCTAATGACTTTTGGTGACATATATATTGGAAGTCGTGTCGTTGCACGGCACAAAAAGAGTAATCTCTGCAGTGTCAAAAGATGAATGTGTGTAATTTATTACGGAAGTATGAGTCATAAAAGTGTAGGGCAAAGTAGGGGTTACAGTAGATGTGAACTTTGATTAACATAATTAAACTAATTTTAAGTGGTGGTAGCCAGGTTTTATTCAGTCTATGAGAACCTTATATAAAAATTAATCGAAATATTTAATAATTTGGCTACGTTTGCGGTACGTTACGAAGTTAAACTAAAGTTTAGACTTCCTACGTTAGGCTATGCGATTTCCCCCTCGACTTTATTATATGAAGTTTTCAATATTTCTATAGAATTTTATCTTTAAGACTCATAAATTTTTGAATTATTCACCATATATAAATATATGTATGTCCCTACATATTAAATGTATTGAAATTGATAATATGTTGTTATTAATTGAATTTCTGTTGTTTCAGGTAAGTTATGTGATTCAGTGAAGTCATGAACCCTGTATACGTATGTATTGTTGAAATTTGGATTTGATATAAGTTAAGTTATTTATTCATGCAATGGAAAATATTTCCCGCATAGACTGCAGAGCTGTGCGCGGGAAAGCATCCATATTAAACATGTGCTTCAGTTTGTTTAGAGGATTCAGCCCAAATAATTACTTTTCCTCTATTAAATCTCTTGAATTAATTTATAGTCTTTGCTCGAGAGACTGTGGTCTTCTCTGTAATAAAACTAATTATTTCTAATTTTAATTGTGGTCATATACGATTGAAGTAAGTGTTTTATTTCAGAATAAGAAACAAAAGTAGTTATCAGTAATTGTATTGGTAAAAAAGTCCCAGTAATATGCAATCATTGCATGATTAAAAATCAGCGTTTTAATGATTGTAACACAAAAGTCACCTACAGCTTTCGTGTATTACTCGATTGATAGTTTTTGTTTATTATAATGTTCATATATAAAACCAGATTCAAATAATGCTCCGAATGATTTTATACATATTTGGGTTGTCCTGCATCAAGACTAAAAATTCATAAGAGAGTTTCATAAGGTCTCACTGTAGAATGGCACAATCACTTGGCAATTTTATCGGGAAGTATTGTTAAGTTTGTCTTTGACAATTGCAGTGAGATGAATTCTTAAAATACATTAGATACACTACTTGAAATGGCGACCTACCCAGGTAGGCACGAGACCCAATTGGTCATTTGATAACACGCGATGAGGAGGGCCCTACACAGGAGCGAACCCGGGAATTAATTCGGGGGGGGCAACCTTATTATCACCATAATAGTTTGTAAAGTATATATATATATATATATATATATATATATATATATATATATATATATATATATATATATACTTATATATACTTATATATACATATATATACTTATATATATATATATACATATATATAATATATATATATATATAACACGTACGTATATATATATATATATATATATATATATATATATATATATATGTTATTACGCTTCTGTGTTATTCAACGTTGAAAGACGCTACAAGCTATATATTTATTTTTAACATTGAGTTACAAATATTCTCAAGAGTTGAAGGTTATATTTTTTTTATCCCCACATCTTTCTTAGGTTTGCACCTTTCTGAACTGTTTTATGTGTACAGTATTACCGTGTTTTCTGACAAATTTCCCACAAATAATCACATAAGTAACTCATTTATGCTTGTTATTGTATGCTCGCTTTATTGCACAATTATCTCAAAAAGGCTCCGAGGATCTCTTTCAAATGTTGGTATAGCTTATTTTCGACTCAAAAACGTGTTTAATGCAGCATATGATCAAGTATGCAACGGGGATGAGCATAAGCATATATAAAAGGGTCACGCAATATTATTTCGGATTAACTTTGAACGTTAGAGATTAGTTTGAACGTTATCCACAAGTCACGCGACGCGTCGCCCCGTGCAGCGCGTGTGCGTTATGTTATCCACACGTCCACGTGACGCGTCGCCCCGTGCAGCGCGTGTGCGTTATGTTATCCACACGTCCACGTGACGCGTCGCCCCGTGCAGCGCGTGTGCGTTATGTTATCCACACGTCCACGTGACGCGTCGCCCCGTGCAGCGCGTGTGCGTTATGTTATCCACACGTCCACGTGACGCGTCGCCCCGTGCAGCGTGTGCGCGTTATGTTATCCACACGTCCACGTGACGCGTCACCCGTGCAGCGCGTGTGCGTTATGTTATCCACACGTCCACGTGACGCGTCACCCTTGCAGCGCGTGTGCGTTATGTTATCCACACGTCCACGTGACGCGTCGCCCCGTGCAGCGCGTGTGCGTTATGTTATCCACACGTCCACGTGACGCGTCGCCCCGTGCAGCGCGTGTGCGTTATGTTATCCACACGTCCACGTGACGCGTCGCCCCGAGCAGCGCGTGTGCGTTATGTTATCCACACGTCCACGTGACGCGTCGCCCGTGCAGCGCGTGTGCGTTATGTTATCCACACGTCCACGTGACGCGTCGCCCGTGCAGCGCGTGTGCGTTATGTTATCCACACGTCCACGTGACGCGTCACCCGTGCAGCGCGTGTACGTTATGTTATCCACACGTCCACGTGACGCGTCACCGTGCAGCGCGTGTGCGTTATGTTATCCACCGCCCGCCGCCGCGCCTCTCGCTTACTAATGTGCCAATTTACTTCATATTCAGCCCAGGCTCTCTCTAATTGTTCCCGTATTTCAGTTTTCCACCATGGCGGTCCGCTTTATTATTCTTAAACTTAATTTCGCCTCCGCGACATTTCTCCATAACGGACAGCATCTACGCGGCCTATATTAACGCTTACACGAGTTATTTTGACGTTGTTCGCACTTTGCTTTTTAATTTCTTATTTCAAAAGTCATTGTTCATTCCATTTCCTTGATTATTTCCTTCGACAGTGGGTGTTACTAGACATTTTTTCCCAGTTCTGTCGGCATTTGGTACAGATTTAACAGTGATACTGTTAAAGTTTACTACATTCAACAGCATAAGTTCAATATTGTAGAGCAAGATTACTCTTTCACTTAGTGAGGTCAATTAATACTATTTGTTATTTTTTATTTAAATTCAATTATTGTTTGCAATGTCTCTTTTAGCTCGAGAGTCCGAAGAATTTGTCAAAACAATGAAACCAATTAAATTTGCCAATAGAAACTCGGTTATTTCATCATAAAATGTCTATTAACAAAACCGCAATACCTCTGTGGGGAACTTAAATATTTATTATTTTTTAAATCACAATACTTGCATGAACTATTGTTTCGGCGAGTGAATGAAGTGCCCCAGTGTATTGGATCCCCGTTAATGTAAGTATTTATGGGGCCAAACATAAATATTTAAAACCAATTACCTGCCAAACGTTATATCGCGTATCGGTTGTGATGATGATATTCGCCTTCGCTTCGGCTCGCTGGGGCCTCCTCTACAAGCCCCGATGATGTGTCATTGGTCAGGAAGTGTTTTTATCATAAAACAAACCAAAGATATGTTTGGGGGTGGTGGGGTGGAGGGGCAGTATACAGGGTAGGATGGTTGGATTGTATGAGGAGGATAGGACAGGGTGGGGGGATAGGGATGATGGGGGTAGGGTATGGGGGCTAGGTAAAAGAATTGATTTAAAAATAAATACAATGCAATTTAAAAAACGAAATGTTAATATTATCAATTTGTTCGATTTATGGGGTTGAAAGAAGTAAGAATTGGCAAACTAATCACAAATCCTGATCGAAAGTGGCAATTTTCACAAATTCTGATAAGAAAAACTCTAGGTCGAAAATTAAATATTAAAGTATATAAAAATAAAAAATAAATACCTTTGAGACAATTAAAAAATGTTCGAAAGTTCAAATTTAGAGAATGTTTTAGGTGTTGGACGTTGGAACGGGGTGACCTTGGAACAGAGGTCAGTGACCTCTACTTCCCTATTGACTTTCAATTATCCGGTCGTAAAATAAAAAAATTAACAGAAAATAAAGTTATTAATGAATTGGAAAAGTTAATGAAAGTCCGAATTTAGAGGGCATTTTGAGAGTTGAAACGAGTTAAAATTGCCAAATGGCCTTGATACGCCTCTAAGGTCAATCACCTCCTTATTTTTTACTATCTGCGTATAAAAATAGGCCGGAGCAGCCGCAAAGTCAAAAGATAAATTTGCAAAAAAAAAACAAAATTACGAAGGAAATTGAAATCTCAACTATTTTGAAGCTCTTAGATGGCTTTTTAGGAGCCGAAATCCCCGGTTTTACCCGGTTTTTTTCTTAACCCCGCGAAATCCCCGCACCGCTTCCAAAATACCCGAAAACCGGGTAAATACTCGGTTTTTGGCAACACTGTTTTCTCTCCACTCGATTTTGTAATATCCTCGATCTCTGAAAGTTTGGCGTTACAGATTATGACTCATCCGCTAATGGGCTGTTAACTGCACAAGTCGTGCTAATGGCTGTCCTGAGGCCCCCTTTCTCTGCTTCCGGGAATGGCCAGTTCCAATGGCGATGAACTTGCACGCTGGCGTCCATTGTTTATATAATTGGCGTCGTGGTGCGTCGGTTGCATTCCTAATTTCAAAATATAAATCGACTTTCTCTCGAAGCCTGTCCCGGGTATGCGGTGATTCCATGTGCGAGTCCGGCAACGAAGAGTCTGCAGTACCTGTCGCTATGTTGAATGTCGGACCCCATAGGCGGATTTAGGCCATAATATTTGGGGGTGCCAGCTCACCTAACGTTTGCAGTATTTTATGCTAAAATTCAAACATCAAACTCCTATTTAAGTGGTCCATTTTAAGGCCTTTTCCAAGTATTTACCCATTTTATTTAACAATAACCATTTGAAATTTTTACAAATACCTCAATCAAAACTATTTTGAAAACATTTTCCCCCACCACATATTAGGGGGTGCCAGGCACCCCCTGGCAACCCCAGAAATCCGCTCGTTGGTCCCGTAAGAACAATGCTGATTCCCTTGAAACGTGTCTGTGATGGTATCACACAAATTCCTCGTTTTAGTTCTTATATTTTGCAGGGAACTGTGAAGAAACATGTTCAAGACGTTATGACAAGCACAAGATGTTTATGGCACAAAATGCCATTGTTAGTGCAGGAAAATAGTGTTGGATTCTAGAATTTTCATTTAACAGGCTGAAAATTGGTGGAGAGGTCGTACATATAGCTGGGATCGTTTGTGTTAATCGAACTGAAACATGATCGTGCTAAGCTACATCGACTTGAAATATAGATTATAGATTACACAGAAGCGTATATACCACATGGTAGATAAATGCAGTCTCCTAAAGAGATAAATTTCCCTCCATAGTTTCTGGAACAATTTATTAATATTTGTCGTAAATCGTTGAAAGTATTAAAATAAATAACTATTCTGTAGCGAGTTTCCACCCACCCCTCTTAACTAACTCATTTATATTCTTTAAATTTAAAATAAAACCTAATATCATACAAATATGTTTTACGCTGACTCATTTATATTCTTTAAATTTAAAATAAAACCTAATATCATCCAAATATGTTTTACGCTGACGGCAAAACGTAAAAAGATACTAAACGTCGTAGCCTGAAATCTCTAATCGGTAACGCAAGTATGCAGGCTAAACTTTAGTCATAATATTGCGCGAATAAATCCTAAACATAATTATGTAAATTAGAGGAACGAATTGGGAATAACTCCAAAAAATGTGACGAGAATATTCAGCTGTAGGGTCGGCGTAGCGGCATACTGTGGCTGACTTAGCGGGTCTATGCATTATTCATCGTCTAAAGCTGTTTCCTTTAATTAAATCTCTCGAAATAAAACTATGGGCAAAATATGCATGGGATGAACGATGTTTATTTACGAAAATCCCAAATGGCGATGCATCGTGATGTATTTCTACATTTTAAAAATGTTCTGTTTAGGGTAACTCTTGAGGTTGGTATTATTACAAGTCGATCATTGTACAAAACCTCCAATAAAACTAAAATTCAGACCATTAATAATTACCATTATTATACAATCGCCCTCATGCCTTTTATCTTAAAATAAAATCTTTCGATTTGGGATTTGGGGTCACATAGGTCATACTGTGGAAATGCGTTACGAACCTATTTGTGGGACGAAAATTTAGGAAGTTGGTTTTTAAAGTAAGTTCGGAAACGAATATAACTCTGAATAATATCTAATTCGAAAGAACTACGTTTGTTCTAGATTAATTCATTGATACAAAGCAGAGTGTTCTGGAAAAGTAGAACAGTCTATTTTTATCTTTTATGTTTATGAGGTTTTATATATGAAATTTCATCATAATTTGTATGGCACGCAGAAAGTTGCTTAATCCCTCACTGTGCATGTTTTTAAAGTTCACTGGCTGTACTACACAGATTTGTTGTACTACCGCTCGTCTTAACACTTCAATATTTTGTTTCGAGTTCTTCAGTGTATCAGAGCTTAAAGGCAACTCATTAACGTACGGTTAATACGTGTTCACGTGAAACCAAAGTGTTGATATAGCTTGCTTTACAGCGACCCGATGAGAAGCGCAGTGTGGGTGAAGGTTGCGCCGGCGCCGTTGGGGACAAACTATTCCGCCAGGCAGCAAGTCTAATGATTATTTTACTTTATTTTTCTCAACTTTTCATCAGTGCATGTGATTGACATGTGTCATAAGAATTTTCCGGTAGCATTCTTTTGTTGAATACGGGTTGTCTAATCAAATTATGAAGGCGTTAAGTTCAGTTTGTTCGTGGATCATTCCAGGAGAAAGTGTAAATTATTAAAATTTAATTTTTTGGGATATTTTATGGAATCCTCTGGCTTACAAAATGACATAGTTTTTAAAGAATTGACACTTATAGTAAGGAAAAAATTCCGACAGCGAAATTTTTTTAATATATTTTAAAATTTCCTCGATATTAGTCATTAATTATAATTAATTCTCAAATGAAGGCCCAATAGTTTCACGGAAACTGTGTCTCCGTGAATGATGTAAGAAAGATGAGAATTTTGGCCTCATTATTGCACTTTTGGCTTCGCAAATGCTACATCAAAATAATATTGTTTTAATTCCTCGGAACCATCTTATCATGATTAACATAAAAATAGAAGAAAACATATCATATAAATTTTCGACAGCACTACCTTAAGGGGTTACGTTTTAGCGAATTTCCCCAATAGGGAAGAAGCTATTACGGTAGGGCTCATGGTAAGACCTAAGCCCAAGACCATGATAACTTTTCGTTTTGGGGCCCTCAGAGGCAAAAAACACCATTCGTTCAAATTTCTATATATGTATTTAGTAATTATTCGGATGAGTTCGAAAACCAGCCCGATCGGACCACTGGAAGGGGTGGTAAAGGGGGATAAACTCCCCCAAAAATGGGTTTTTTTGTTTTTCACATAGAAAAATAAAACTAATTGGATTTTGGTTTGCACCATTGAATTCACCTCGAAAAAAAACAAACAATTAAGTATTTTGATTCATTGCTCTATGTTTATTGGTTACCGAGATATTGAAAGTGGTAAACACAGTACGTTGTCCCAATGTTAACCTTATGGGGAATAAGTAAAATTCTATACCTCGCTTATTTCTCAACATATCTTAATAAAACTTGATTTGTGGCTTCATCTACATGAAATCTAACGTTTAATAGTCTAAAATCCCCGATATTTCCATTTTCGTGGCAGCAAACCTGCATACTCATTCCCCATGTTATTCTTATGGAGATTACAAAAACATGTCAAATCTCGCTATGTTGGATTGAAATATGTTCTTTTGCATTTGAAATTTGCTGAGTATGCAGGTCTGCTGCAACGGGGGTATTTTGACGCACTCATAGTTGCACGTGGATGATTGTGCACTTTTTGTACGGTATACATTGGCGACTTGACGTGTTATCCGAAACAAGACAAGATTAAGATGGATCTTCTGTCGTGAGCCGCTTGAACTCCACACCTCCTCGAGCAGGACGATCGAGTAATAGATTTGATTATTAGCAGCTATTTAATAGATCAATTATTACTATTTAATTATTACTATCTATTAATTATTAATATTTAATAGATTAACTAGCGTTTCGTAACTATCGAATCGTTTTACAGGTTGCTTAAGATATGGCTCCATAAAAATCCACCAATGAAATAAATTCTTCGATACAAAATTTTAGATGCGCAATAGGTGTATGTTTTCTACATGTGAACAATCTGTGTTGAGCTTCCAATATCCTTTGCAGGTTTCACTATTGGCCATTGTTTTCGAAGATCTTAAGATTGAAAGACTTATATCCGTTCGTGTTCATAGCTTTGTTCTACGCGGTAGACTCTAGAAATCATTAAGGTGCTGCTATAATAAACCACTGACACTTGTCACGTCCACGTACGACCAATTCGGCGATTCCGGTGGGGGTGCTATACATATTCGCATCGATTCGCATCCATTCGCATCCACGTGACGTGACATGTATGTAGGGTGACCAGACGTCACGTAAAAACGGAAAAGTCCCGTTTTTTCACGTTGCGTTTCGTTGTCCCGAAAAACTTTGTCGGGACGTCAAAATGTCCCGTCTTTTTAAGTAGGCTATATATACAAAAATATACCTAACATTATCTTAAAATTTAGAGACATCTGTCATTACTTACGGAAAGAAAAGAATATTACGAACTTTTACTAAATACTAAACAAGATTTTATTTTTGCGCCAACTACTATAATCGGTTGGCTGTACTGCTGCGCTTTTTTATCCTACAATTTTATATATATTACCACCTACATAATTTATTGTTAGTAAATATTTTCCCCTTTTTAATTAAATGTTAAGAACTTCAAACCGTGACTCGATTATTTTTAATCCTCAGTATGTGGCGCACTGAATTATGTTTCCCCTGTTTCCTCTACATGCCCTTTATTGTATTCTTGAAGAAAAACTGTAACAATAGTGCGATGTAATACGTTCAATAATTTGATAATAAAATTCATGGTCTAAAAGCTTCAAAAACAGTTTGATACTTAATTTCTTCCATTACAAAATTTGTAAATTACAGAGACCCCTGTATAATTAAACACCTTAGTGTGTGGTGTGTTGTATCGGTGATGGGGGGGGATGAATTTTGTTTAAGTGTCCCGTTTTTATTTGGAAATAATCTGGTCACCCTACATGTAAGTATAGTAGGTTCCATTTGATTACACAGATTTCATATTCACCTCGAAAATGGACGTGTCGTGTCGTGACGTGACGTGACGTGACGTGACGTTACGTGACGTTACGTGTATCTATAGCCTCACCTTCACTCGCAGACTTCATCGTGCCTAACATCACTCTCGCGTTCACGCTTACACCCCTAACATGCGCTTAACGAGCTTTAATTCCGTGCAAATCAATAAGCCACTTGCTGTGTTTATGTGTAACAGGGTGTAAAAGTTTAAAGGCTCGAAATTACGAAATCAATAATAGAGGCTATGATGGGCAAGAGGCTGGTCGTGTAACGTGTAAAAGCGGTGGGCAACACGCTATCCCCCCCCCCACGCCTCTCATTGCACCACCCCCTCCCCCCCTCCTCCGCGTAGTCTAGTCCTCGATCACTGTTTCGGTGGCCTCGGAATAAGATATTGAATGACATGTATATTTCATTACTACGGCCTTAAGTCCAGGGTGGCTATTGATACTTGAAATCCTGGAAATACTGAAATTATACTGGAATTTCTAATTGACACTGGAATTTTGTTGATGAAATCCGTTAAAAATAGTTTTGTCCAATACAGTCAGATATAAAAATCTTGACAACACTTTTTTAGCAATTCGCAAACCTAAATTTAACCTCCTGTAATTCAGTTCTATTACTTAACATCCTCAATCAGATATACAATTTTATTTTTGTTATTTTTTTAAGATTGGAGATGTTCTCAACATTTTTTTCATTCATATATTCACATTTTTATCTTATTTTTATAGAACAAATGATGTGATATAAAAGAGTGAGAGACTGTGTCGAAAGACACTCATAGTAAATTAGAACTTTTTTCCCTAAATTTAGTGTACTTTAGATTATGTTTTTTGTAAACTCTACTTCTAGCAATAAGTTAGTCAGGAGATGAAGTGAAAAGCAACGTGTGTGATTCAAAATCAGTTTCGTATTTCGTCGTATTATCGATTATTACTTTTTTTCTGTAAACGGTTACTTTTAATTAATGCTGGAAATTTCTATTAATTACATGGATAATATAGTGGGAGGAACGTAGGGCTGTAAGGGGAGTTGGGATGCCCTCATAAAAATTAAACTAATATGTTTTTTCTTTGACAAGTTTTTATTATATTATTTATCTTATTTGTCAATGCTGTAAACGAGTTGTTTAATTTTAACGATAAAAATGATTCATATTAATAAAAACATTATCAATGGTGCTCTTTAGTTTGATAGTTAACGAATGATACTGGAATTTTGAAAAAAAATTGTACTTGAAATTCTGGAAATATGCTGTAATTTTAAAATCAGATGTCAGTAGACACCCAGGTGACGCTTTTCGTACCAGGTTAAGTTTTACCTATCAATGACCGAGTAACGAAAAGCAGCTTTAGGCCCGTTTGATGAACTGAATAATATTTTTCGTTATATCGCTGAATACAACACGCTAACTACTTAAGAAAACCAAAATGTTACAATTTGTTTACCATTAAAGATACCTCCCAAAGACGCTTCCACCTTGTTCTTGCTATTTAAAACAATCAGCTGATTCTCTGTTTCATTTCTGTTAGGTCAGACTGTCAACAATGAACAGCTATCGACGAATCGAACGCCTTTAATAATCGTTTGGTGAAGAGCGAGTTTCACAAATTGATTAAACCGACAACAATGCAACAATGATTCGCAATTGATAATAACCGATAACCACTCTCGATGCAATCGAGCTCACCATCGACGCTGACGAACACACGTTCGCAGTTTTAGTACATTATAAACGAACAGCTGACGTCTTCGACATCAGCTGATTCTTTTTCTCCTTAGGGCAAAAAAGAGCTTTATACCCGCAACATGCACATGTAATGAAATCTGCCATTTTCGCAGCCATAGCGAAAAAGAATTTACGCGTGAGGACCGAATACATACCGGATCAAACATCCGAATTATTCGCCATCCTGATTGGCAGAGCTCCGAACCCGATATCCTGATGAAGCGGCCGACGGTTCATCAGCTTTCGGACGAGAAAATCAAAAATTAAACTGCTAAATAAGGCGACCCCGGTAAAAAGGCGAGAGGACGGGCGGGTCGTAATTCGATTGTACGTCCCAGAGCGATGCGAAGGTCGATCGACATATTGCGTCGCAAACAAATTAAGCATTATGAGACGCGGAATGTTTCGTACGATGGTAGTCGGCTTATCCCTTTCATACAAACTGGTTTTCACATTTCCACAACTCCCGAGATCAGACGGGCTTCGGATTATGAGCGGAAGACCGCCGTCCATCATGTTCCGTAGGTTTCCTTCCATGGAAACCTACGGAAATAATCATCTCGCTCGGAGTTTTATAAAAATGAATAAATGAATTTTATTTCTCATAGTAAATAAACATATACATACAGTCATTGTATTTATTGAGAAATGAAACTGGCCACTATGTATTGCCGTGTGACTTATTCTGCGGCCTTAGGAGTCCTCCTTACCCAGCCATAAATTTTCAAAAGAAGCTCTCACGCGGACCCACAAAAAAAAAATCACGCGGCCTCATGAGGCTCTCACGCGGCCTCATGAGGTAAAAGAAAATTTTAAATTCAGTATAGTTTTAACGGAAAATATCCAAACTACTAGAATTGCTATTTGGAATTTCTATAACTTAAATAATTTTGTTTCTATAATCAATCACTTTGTAAAGTGGTCAACTTTGAACATTAATATAACGTGTTTTATGACCTTTTTCAAAAAATAAAAAAAGCAATTTCAGTAGTTTAGAGTACTATTTATTTAAATAATATCGCATGGTATGGATATGTTAAAAAATATGGGAGCTAAATGGGACCGCGCGAAACCTTACGTCGTAAAATGTGCACTGATTTAACATGGGCTCTTATGGAGCCGAAGTTCCAAAAGTCGCCGCTAGTGTCGCAGAAAAACGAAAACTGCCGTTTAAGGTTGTGCGGCCGTCAACATTTTATTTTTAATTTTTTTGTTGCTTGTAGTAGGGGCATGCCTAGAAACGCATTTCATAATTTTGAAACAGCTACTTTTCGAGTTATGAAGGTATATGAAGTGCCAAAATATTAGTATCTTCTTGCAAGATTCACGCGAAAACCATTTTACCAACTGACTTCAAATTCTGGTATTGGGTATATGATAAATTAAACTTAAAAACGTGACATCTTTTTATTGTTAAAAATAAAAAATACTTTTTTTATTCCTTAAATATAATTTTTTATCAAGCGCATTTGCAAATGGACTGCCTTAAAAATTATGTCACTTTGACTGTCTATACATCTATAAACACATTGCAAACAATTACATCTTGTTCTTTTATACTTTTTCCTTTCGCTGCGGTTTTTAGGAGGGGCTTTGATCAATTTACAGTACGTTTCCGTTTATAATTTCGGCATATCGGCACTGAATATTGAACCTGAACATTTTTTTGTGATTGTTCAACACATTCGCCCCCTAGACGATTCATATTGCGGTACAGTACACTCCCGATTATCCGAGGTTGTCGGGACCGAGGCTGCCTGGGATACCGAGAATCTCGGATAATACGGAGGCTGCTTATATTTTGAGGTTTGAGAGTTACAAGACCACATAAGGAAGTTAATTGCTGGTAAAATACTTGTTTTAGAGTATCTAGTCCGGTAAGACAGAATTTTTAGCCAAAAATAATTTGAATACAATACCAATATTTAAAAACAACAAATGAGTAACAAAATGAACTTCGTCAAGCAAAATCGTCATTCGTCATATTAACGTCTGTATTCGTACGCACGTTTTTTGGGAGTTCACTACTGGAAAGCTTAGTATCGGAGGGTGAATCAAGGCCAATACGAATGTGGTGATTGAACTGGTAGGATGTACGCGTTTCTTGTCATTCTCGTAAGGCCTCATGCGGCATATAGTTCGCCCAATATTTGGGCGAGTCAGACTCACTATTGTTCGACGATAGTGAACTCCCGCCTCGCATCCACCAGAAGACGACTCGGTAAGTTCCTCCACTAATGATCTTCATTCAAAACAAAAATTAGTGTTATCGGTAGTTTTCGTTTCATAAAATAAAAGGCCCTACTCGGAATATTTATTTAAATTATAAACTCAAATAAACTAATAAACTAACAAATTGAAGACAATTTATATTTACTTTACCAAAAACGAAAGACAATCACGTAATTTTTATGTTTCCACCGAACGAGTATATTCTTAAGCTTAGAACGACCTCGGATAATCCGGAGTCTCGGATAACCGGGGTTCGGATAATCAGGAGTGTACTGTAGAAGATATTTTCAACAAACCACACCAAATGTAAAATACCCCCGTTGCAGCAGACCTGCATACTCAGCGAATTTCAAATGCAAAACAACATATTTCAATCCAACATAGCGAGATTCCAAAAGAATAACATGGGGAATGAGTATGCAGGTTTGCTGCCACGGGCATATTAAAACTGGGTGGTTTTAATTCAATATTTAGTTGATCTGACCTAGAACAAGCCATTTACCAAGTTTTATCAAGATATGTTGAGAAATAAGCGAGATATAGAATTTTACTTATTTCCCATAAGGTTAACATTGGGACAACGTACTGTGTTTACCATTTTCAATATCTCGGAAACCATTGGGCATAGAGCAGTGATTCAAAATACTAAATTGTTTTTTTTTTTTTAGATGAATTCAATAAAGCTAGCAAAAATTGAATAATTTTTAATTTTCTATGTAAAAACTCAAAAAACCCATTTTTGGGGGGTTTACCCCCCTTTACCCCCCCTTCCGGTGGTCCGATCGGGCTGGTTCACGAACTCGTCCGAGTGATTACCACTTTACACGTCTGTACCAAATTTCATTAAGATCGGACCATATTTACGGCCGCTATCGTGTTAACAGACATATATATATATATATATATATATATATATATATATATATATAAGTACGAATAGAGTTTTTTGCTTCTGGGGGCCCCAAAATGAAAAGTTAACATGGTCTCGGGCTTAGGTCTTACCATGAGACCTACGGCAATAGCTTATTCCTTTAAGGAAATTCGCTAATAAAAACCGCTCCGAGCGAGGTACCCGCCCACGGAGGACGAGGTGTTCTCGGAGCAGGTGATGGATGAAGTCCGTCCGAGGAAGCGGCGAACCCCCGTCGTGGGCGCGACAAAATAATAAATGAAAAGATTTGATAGACTAAGTGCTCGCTCACAATAACGCGCGGCAACCCCTCCTCGCCAAATATTACGGCCCGTTATCTCCTTTGTCCGCGGGAAAACTGTTCCTCCGTCTTTTGTTTAAAGGAACCCGGCACCTATCCTTTAATTTGTATGATGACGCGATACTCCTACAGTTATACGGTTATAGTCTATTGTTTGTTCGTTAGGTGTCTGGCATTATTGCGATCGTCAGTTGTTTAAAACAGATCGTGAATGGTATTCCGTGATATCAAATCCGACTCACCCTTTGGTTAAGAGTTCTCCCTACCCGACCAAAAATGTTCAAAACAGCTCTTACCCATATAGACGCCCCATGAGGTAAGGGAAAATTTTAAATTCAATATAGTTGTAACGGGAAATGTCCAAACTACTAGAATTGTTTTTTTACAATTTCGATAACTTAAACAGTCTTTTTTCTATAATCATTTTAAACTAGTCAACGTTGGTCATGTGTATAACGTGTTTATGGACGTGTTTTAAAAAAATAAATAAAAAAGCAGTTTCAGTAGTTTAGAGAATAATTTATTTAAATAATATCGCATAGTATGGATATGTTAAAAATATGGGCGATAAATGGCTTAAATTTACATCGCAAAATGTGCACTGATTTTGCATGGGCTCTTATGGAGTCGAAGTTCCAAAAATCGCCGCTAGTGTCGCAGAAAAACGAAAACTACCGTGGGTAGGGAGGACTCTTTAAAAGGAATACCGGGTTGCAGTCTAATTCTTGCTTGACTGAAGAAGATCCGCTTGATTCGATGTTACTTAATCTTACTGTATTGTGTGATTGTGTGCTCGCACGCGGAGGCGATGCTCCGGGTCGTGGCCAAGGGAGCGCCGGTCCGCCCTCAGTGGTCACATAAGGTTAGTCGACCAATTGAATGTAGTTGTAAAAAAAGCTAACTTTTGTAAAAACGAAAATTTCATCGTCTCTAACACATTGATTTAAGGGTTTGATTACTGTTGATAAAATTTTAAACTGAGCATGACCAATGTTCGTAGTAGCACGGTCGATGTTTGAAGTAACACGGTCGATGTTTGCGGTAACACGGCCGACGTTTGCGGTAACACGGCCGATGTTTGCGGTAACACGGCCGATGTTTGGTGTAACACGGCTGACGTTTGCGGTAACACGGCCGACGTTTGGTGTAACACGGCTGACGTTTGCGGTAACACGGCCGACGTTTGCGGTAACACGGCCGATGTTTGCGGTAACACGGCCGATGTTTGGTGTAACACGGCTGACGTTTGCGGTAACACGGCCGACGTTTGCGGTAACACGGCCGATGTTTGCGGTAACACGGCCGATGTTTGCGGTAACACGGCCGATGTTTGGTGTAACACGGCCGACGTTTGCGGTATCACGGCCGATGTTTGCGGTAACACGGCCGATGTTTGGTGTAACACGGCCGATGTTTGGTGTAACACGGCCGATGTTTGGTGTAACACGGCCGATGTTTGGTGTAACACGGCCGACGTTTGGTGTAACACGGCCGACGTTTGCGGTATCACGGCCGACGTTTGCGGTAACACGGCCGACGTTTGCGGTAACACGGCCGACGTTTGCGGTAACACGGCCGATGTTTGCAGTAACACGATCGATGTTTGCGGTAACACGGCCGATGTTTGCGGTAACACGGCCGATGTTTGGTGTAACACGGCCGATGTTTGGTTTAACACGGCCGATGTTTGGTGTAACACGGTCGATGTTTGGTGTAACACGGCCGATGTTTGCGGTAACACGGCCGATGTTTGCGGTATCACGGCCGATGTTTGCGGTAACACGGCCGATGTTTGGTGTAACACTGCCGATGTTTGCAGTAACACGGCCGTCTGCCGCTAACAAGGTTTCACCTCCAGCGGACTGGCGGAATGAGCCATTTACATATGTAGAAACATGCCTTATCGCGTACGGAACCGACAATTTTTGTACGGCCGGAGAGCTACAATCGGGCCCAATTTATTCGCATCAGATAGTTATGAATGAATCCCCGGCCGGCGGCTGCGGCGGAGCGGCGGCGTGTGCGCTATTGACGCTGCTATCACCCGGCTAATAATGTTGTAGGATCGTGAGTCCGGCCTTAGGACTTCTGCGCCCATCTCGCCCGCTGATCGACAGATGGTCCGATCGACGTTTACGATTCTGTAAACTACAGATCCGCCGATAGTGGCAGCGATAGTCGAGTCGTTAAACCTTCGCTCTTCGCTTCGAGGTCCAGTGCTATCCTCGTCTCCTTTATGTAACAGTGATGAAACCTCTAGTGATTCGTATTGATATTTTCACCACAAAAGTAAATTATCCTATACTCTTATATGAGCAATGTTATCGTCCGGCCGTGCGTGCTTGCTTGTATGCTTGCTTGTATGCTTGCTTGCACATTTATCTCAAAAACGGCTCCGAGGATTTCTTTCAAAGTCTGGAAATAAGTAATTTATGACTCAAAAACGTCTTTTACGCAGATTACTTGGCCAGAGAAAATCTAATAACGTAATAAATCGAATTTTAAAGTTGTAAAATTTTAACATTGGCCTTATGGGTTGCCGTGATAGCAACGAAAATAAACAAGGAAAGTGTAAACAAATGAAGTAATAATAACAGCTGTTTGGAATCTAGGGAAAATACAGCAGGTGGGATGAAGAGTCCATGGAGCAATAAAAAAGGTTTATATTGATACATTTTATGACATTGAGATATTTTATAGTAACTGGATGAACTGGTAAACATGAAATAACACCGAGCAAGGCTCGGTCCACCAGGTACTTTCGCATATTTATTATTATTAGTTTGTTTCATCAAACGTAGTGTATTCATTGTTTGATTAGTGAATTTTCGAGTCAAGTGAAGATCTCCGAAATTGACTGTATGATATTTTTGAACTGCTTCGAGGTAAGTGGTATTATTATTGGAATATGCGAATAAATAAATAAAATACAGGCGTGATGTTCCGGTTCTAGAGCGACGCCGCTCGGATTGCAAACGAGCGATTATGATAGAAAGCGGATTTTAAGTGTTATTTGAAAAGGCTGAAAAAGGAGTAAACATTTTGTTTTGGGTATATTGTAAACAAAAATATTATAATCGACCTAAATATAGCTATCCCCATTGTAGGGAGGCATGAAGCCCAACGTTTGGGTTCTTGGGTCCAAAAATAGGTAATTTACGCTATTGAAATTCGCGTCTACGTCTTGTCGTCTTGGTAAACGAGATCTCTTTTCCTCTTTGCTTTTGAGTGATGTATGCAAACTACATTAGACCGATTCATCCCATTCACATGGTCACTAGTCCACTTGCTACAAGGTAGATCTACCCTGAAGATTATGAACCTCAGGATTTCAATCTTTAAATGCCGATATTCCTCTGACATCCCTTGTTTTGTAGACCATAGAAGTACTTTGGTATTATACGGAGGCCACTGTTTTTAGAGAGATTGTTTTGCTGGACACCAAATATAACTACATCATAAAAAAGAACATACTTTAATTGACTTACTGTCGAAAATTGACTTAATTATGATGAACGGTATTTGTGTTCTGCCTCGCAGAAGGCAGCGATGTCAGCGAGGATCGAGTGTTCACGTCACCGCCGCTATCGTCCACACCCGATCGCCACCCTTGTACAGCGCGCTGCGGCGGTTATGTTAGGTTATCATAAATATTTTAGTAAGACTTTCCTCGTAATGTTACGAATCAAACGATACCAGATGAGTCATACTTTCGCCCGCCAAATCTCCTCCAAGTAAGTAGAGGTCTGGTCGTTGACCGGAGCGCGCGCATCACCTGTCAACGCGTTTTGGCGGGTGAAAGTATGACTAATTTGGTATTGTTCGATTCGTAACGAAATGAGGAAACTCCTTCTAACATATTTATGATAACCTAACTTAAAATAACCGCCGCAACGCGCTGTATGAGGGTGGCCTCCGTATAATACCAAGTACCCCCATAGATACTCGCTGCATATTGCATCCCGTTTCTCCTTAGCAAACAGAGAATTAACCTATCGAGCTGTCATTTACCACGGTCGATCTAGGAGATGCGCAGAGAGAAGAGAATAGTCGTCTCTAACGAGCGATGAATGGTTTGTTAACTCGCCTCGTCGTCAGCATTACCTCTCAAACCGGCGACGACGTCAGGGACGGTGGAGAAATATTGATTCACCGACCAATGATCGATGCAGACAAGTGCGTTGGAGAGTGTGAGAAGTGGCGATGAGAGGGGGGGAGGGGGGGAGGTCAGGGGGTCGTGCGAGATGGTCAGAGTTGTTTTGGAAAAGGTCTGCTGTATTGTAGGGTGTCAAACCTATACGGGATATGTTTCCCTTTTTAAATTTTAATCCATTATTGATGGAGAGAAAAGCCGCTTTTAGAAATAAGTTTTTTTGTGATGATGCACTCTGTGCCGACCGTTATAATATTCATTGACAATTAATTACATGCTATTTGTATTTCGGTATCAAACAGGATTTGGCATTTTACCCGCCGACTCCATTGAAAATCCCCGCTTTTACCCGGTTTTTCGGCAATAATCCCCGCAAAATCCCCGCAAGTACCAAAAACCGGGTAATTACTCGTAAAACCACCTAATGACTTTCAAAGCAGCCAAAACCGGGTAGTTTCCTAAAATTAATAAGGTAAGGAGGGAAATCTTAAATAAAAAAACTGCACACTATATACCAAAATTTCTCTATTTACTTCAACTATTGTTCTTAAAACCACAAAAAACATTATTTTTATCATCTGACATGAACATTGGATATTTTCAGAGCAAATCATATTTCAAAAATCCCCGGTTTTCATGTATTTAGGATGCCGGATAAATTTCCGCAGCTTAAGTCTAAAATCCCCGGTTTTACCCGATTTTTCTTAGTCCTCTCAAAATCCCCGGACGGCCTCCAAAATACCCGAAAACCGCGTAAATACCCGGTTTCTGGTAACACTGATATACCAATAAAACCATGCCGAATACTTAGTACAAACTAAAAATTTAAGGAGTATAAAAAATCTACATAGCTTGTCCAGAATACCCGGTTTTACCCGTTTTTTTTAAATATCCAGGTTGTTGGGTATTTAAAAATCCCCGCAGCCCAAGTCTAAAATTCCCGGTTTACCCGATTTTTTTAATCCCCTCAAAATCCCCACGCGGCTTCCAAAATACCCGAAAACCGGGTAAATACCCGGTTTTTGGCGATGACACGGGACGAAAGAGAAATTGATTCGAGCGACCCATGATCGATACAGACAAGTGCGTTGGAGAGTGTGAGAAGTGGTGATGAGAGTGGGGGAGGGGGGGAGGGGGGTCAGGGGGTCGTGCGAGATGGTCTGCGTGTGGACAGCGACTGCACGGCCACGTTACCGACAATTACAGCCTCAACGAATGCCGGATAAAACTACAAACGGACAAAACTACAAATCTAAAAGAATGCGGACAAAACTACAAATATCCTGGGTCTGCTACCTGGGGAGGGTCAGTAGGTAATCCAAACAAAAATATAGCGGACAAAACTACAAAGATTCCGTCAACCGATTTTGATGACTTTAGCGATTCTTAAAGTAGCACAGTTATAACTCATATAGGTAGCCGTCTTGGAGTTCCACATTAAATGAAGCGAAACAAAATTCTGATTTCCATCACCCTTTATCCAGGCTTTGGACCACAGACCATATAAAAAGTTTTTTTCATCACTCTGTATACGAAAATTGCACCTCCCCCTCCCCCTCCCCCGCCGCCGCCACTTGGGAAAACCCCGGCAGGTGTACCACATGCAGGTGTCACCCGATGAATGTGACAAGTTCGCGCTTGGCGTTGTCGCGCTTCAGTTTTCTGATATGTCTATTGATAAAATATAAAATGTTTATGTTTAAAAAATATCTATTTTGAAATATTACATGAATTCTTATTTTTTAAATAACAAAATACCTTGTGGCATTGCATTGTTATCAAATACGGTATTGTTAACACATATCTCTATACGTGATAACAATAAGATTTTTGTTTCGTTTCAGTTATCGTGAAACTTCAAGACAATCTACCTATATGAGCTTTAACTGTGTTACTTTAAGAATCACTAAGGTCATCAAAATCGGTTGACCGAATCTTTGTAGTTTTGTCCGCTACATTTTTGTTTGGTTTACCTACTGACCCTCCCCAGGTAGCAGACCCAGGATATTTGTAGTTTTGTCCGCATTCTTTCGATTTGTAGTTTTATCCGGACACCAGCCTCAACACGGGGCGAGAGTATTCGACTGCTACGACAAACCGTATCAGTGTATCTGTGTTAAGAGGGTTCCCTTTCACGGCAGTTTTCGTTTTTCTGCGACACTACTAGTAGCGGCGACTTTTAGAACTGATGCTCCATAAGAATCCCTGTTAAATTTGTGCACTTTTCGCCGCGAAAGGCAGTACAGGGGTAAACGCGGTGTTATTTAGCGTCTCCAATTCTTAAAATAAAAGTTATTCGGAAACAGCATTGTAAAGGTAACGAGTTGCAGAGTGTTTATTGCTTCTCCAAAATCGTTTATGCTCACTCATTAAAAATATACATGGCGTTAAAGTTGGTCAACTTCAACGGAATGTATCTTCAGAATACGTTAACGTGAAAGATTTTGTATTAGCAATTAACATTCGACAACTCTTCCTCTTTGAAATGCATTGTTAAATTAAATTTTATTTTGAAAACTGGAGGTGCTAAATGACACTGCGCGGAGCGTGTTTTAGGCATATTTTGGGGTAGTTAGGGAACCCTCTTAATTTGTGCATTAAGTGAGAAAAGTCAACATTGTCTAACGAGGGTGACAATGTGCTTTACTCTCGAAATACTCTCAAGAGTTTTTCCTCAACTGCAATATTAAATGTCCTGACCTTGGAAATCTAATTTAATTAAATAAGAAGTAATGAAAAAATCCATTTTGTTTTGTTCTGCTATTAGCGCCCGCATTTGGGTGCTGCACCAGCGATCAGCTGATAGTTGCCTCGGTCATACATACTTAATTCTTAGACGTTCTCACAGCTGATTGTTATTACTGTTAATCTTATTTGATTTGTTTTATTCCTGCCTCTAAATCAGCTGTTAGCATCTGCATTCGTTGAGCTGCAACATATTTGGATGTGTCCATGCTCTAACTTTTCAATAATTGATTCAAATGTTGTTCTTGCATTGTTATTGATTGCAAGTGATTACTTTGTCTCCCGGCAGGAGACGAAGTAATCTCTTTACTCCCGCTGGGAGAAAGAGTTATTTGTGCATCTAGGGACCAAAGTGCAACTTTTTCATCGTCTAAAAAGCACTTTAGGCCGGCCCATGATGCACACAAGATTTTTCCTACACCATTAACAATGATTGTGACAATATAATGTTGCCTTCCTATGATCTTTTTCTCCTTTAAACTAGGTTAGATTAGAATCGCATACAAATATATAACATAAGCAATTGTAACTAAGCAATTTAAACAACCATTTATTCAAACTTTCACATTATTTTAAACACTATTTTTTCTAAAGTATCAATTTTTAAAAATACCTCCCAAAATCTGTTGTTAAGAAACGATCATGTTTATAAAACGTTCGGCATGTTTATAAAACTAGCTCTAAATCAGGTGTCTTTATATTCAGTGTTGCCTACTTAATTCATCCAAAAAAAATATTACCTGGCTATTAAAATGCATACGGTTTTGTTTTCTTAACTTGAAACACTGAAGTTCTTTAATTAAATTTAGAGTAAGCAAATGAAAATCGACAGTGTTGCCACATTTTCTCACTGTCCATCGCGGCGTTGCCGGATTTCTCCCCTTGTATTTTTTATGAGATTACTTTTAGTCCCGTGGGAGAAAAGTAAGTAAGTAAATCCCATGTAGTATAAACTAGTACTTTAGTATTCTATTCCAGGAACTAAAAGACGACTTTATATAGTAGGTGGAGGAAAAGTTATCATTTAACTCGCCCATCACATGGAGTAAAAAGCGTCCAAACATAAACCTAGGGGGTGTGGGAAAAATATATTTTATTATTACGAGCTTGTTGTATTTATTTCATCGTGCAATAAAATATTTCGACTCGATTCGCTGCAAATTAATAAAACTCTCTGCGGTCATGACAACATCACCCGATCTCCAATACCTCCGTACTCTCCAAATTAGTGTAGGCTATAGTTTCAACAGCAAAAAGCTTTGCAAACTTGGTACCATCGGAGTGGTCCAGGTTGTTTTCGAAGCGATTAATTAAATTACAGTACTTTCCAGTTTGACGTCGGCCCAAGGGTCCGGGGTCAGTGGGAACGGCGCGGGCGGGACTATAATCGGCCCAAGGACGGTGAGGTGAATGCAGACCGAGGGAAAGGAGCTGAACTGAGTGGGAAAGGCGCCGCCGCCCCCGCGTGCCATACCGGCTACACAGACGTAAGACCCGTATACTCGGACACTCAGCGTCCCAAGCGGCTGGGCCGAGTCCCGCCTGCGTCCCGGAAGTGTCCGGGAAGCGGTTTAGCGTCTCGGACGCAGCCGAGACGCTGCAGAGACACCGCATCGGCACCGCCCCACCACGACCAAATCACTCAGTCGTTACCATGAATATTGTTTTCGTTACATGGATATTTTCCATTTCAAAAATAAAATAAAATCTTCAGTGTTCAAAAAAAAAAATTTTTACTTATTTAGGGAAAATTATTTTGTATCTTTTGTAGCAGCCCTTTGATGCACCATTTTTTCAACTTAAAGTTGTATGTTTGCACAGTTGGAGAAAGTTCAAAAGAGGTTTTTACGATACTTGTTTTATAAAAATAATAATTTATACACGTTACAAGTTAGCTATAATACTGATTAATTTTTTTATTCAACGTTCAATGTTTAAATTCGAGAATAAAATTTGCTTCCGTTTTAAACCTAAAAAAATAGTTTTAGGACAAGTAGATTATTTCAGAAAGTAGATATTTCTATACCTCTATTCAATACGAGGTCGAATAGTTTATTTTGTATAAGGAACTATCGAGCAAATAATATGATTAATACTACTCCGAATACCATGATCCGTAATTACAATTATGTTATCTCATATTAAATGCTGATGTAGATATTTTTCATCACAGTGACAGTCCTCGAACGTTGCGCTACAGTCTGTGTCCGGGACACCGTGTGTCCGTGTATAATGACTCGCGGGACGTTCTCACAAGATTCAATGTTATTTAGACGAGAGACGCTGGCGGCCCAGCTGCCGGGACGCAGATCTGCGTCCCGCGTGTGTCCGGGCTGCGTCTCGCCCTCGGACACTGCCGGGACACACTTCGGACGCAGATCTGCGTCCCAGCCAACGGTGTCCGTGTACAATAGCTCGCGGGACACTCCCATTTGGTCGATGCTAAACGAGTGTCCAGGGAAGCTAGCGTCCCAGCCACAGGACGCTGAGAGTACCCTACATTGCCGGCAGTCGGTGTCCTGGGAGACGCGGGGCGCCGGACCCTGGGTCCTGGGAACGCCCCAGAGGCGGGGCCGTCACTCCGCGCCAACGAGGTGTCAAGATGTCCTACAATCGAATTACGCGGGACGCGTGGTTGCGCTCGGTTGACGCTCGAAAGGCCGATCGGAAACAGCGGGAGACAATCTAAACTTCCGCCGGAAAACACGGCCGTGAAACACTAAAGACCGGGCAGAGACGAGCCGCGGGCAGTTGCGTGCTGGCCCGCTGGCCCTCGTGACGAGACATCGAGTGCAGCGCTACAGCTGATACGTTCTGCTGGAAAACTTTACCACGACTTTTTCATTATACTAACACAGAAACATCTGTTTTCAGTTCCTTTTTGTTGGCTCGAAAGTTACCCATTGCCGGCCTAGGCCGGAACTATAATCCGGCATAGGACGGATAAAACGGAATTAAACAATCAGCTGATTTGCAGCAAACCGACGTTAAATGCTTGATTACTGGTGGTTTATTGGTTTCTTTTTAGAGGAATGTAGTGGCAGCACTGCATCCGTAGCAAATGTTTTTCTTTTTATAGGTTAGGTTTGAAGGTTTGAGAAACGTATGTTTATGCTTAAGGACTACGTTATGATTGAAGGTTTTTTTCTGCGTAGTATGATGAAAAATATTGTACGTTACACGGCCGGGAAGTATTGCCGTACTCGCATGAAAATCCCGCACTCGCTTTCACTCGCGCGGTAACTATCATGCTCGTCCGGCAAAACAGTACTTCCCGGCCTAGTAACGTAATATACTATTTTTATTCTGTTGACGCTAGCAGTATTTTCACTAGAATAGGAACGAAAAACCTTTGCCAAGAACAAGAAAGAAGTCCGAACCCCTCACTGTTTTTGGACATGCCAAGATCTGAACCGATGACCAGGACCTCCAACCTCCAGGCTGACTAGGCTGCAGTCTAGGGCGCCAGCCATCCAGAGGGTGCCACGGGACGGAAACTTTTTAGAAGATCTAAAAAAATAAAACAAAAGTCCCACGCCCCCTTTCGCGTAATTCCGGTCTGCTTGGCATCTTTTTTATCAAACCTAAAGGTAGATCCCACAGCATTTTTTACAACGTGCATAGATTAAGACTCCGTGAAAGCAGGGCTGCAATAAATTAAACAAACGTGGCTCAATCGAGACACCGGCGCGCGGCGTGTGCGAACGTGAGGCCGCTACAACCAGCGAGCACATAGTAGAAATAGACGGAGCATAGCTAGCAAGTGAGGCCTGGGCCGCCATATTGTCTGGGTATAGAAACATTAAACGGCGCTTAAAGCCGCGTAATCTGACAGTGCTCATTTTTCAAATAACTCGTAGTTTATACTATTAGAATTGAGGCTTAAGGTTGAAATTTTGCATGTGAAGAGTCCTTTAGATTTCAACAGTAATAGTATCAATCGTATTACCAAAAGAAATTCTGTTCTATTTTAAAAAATGATAAAAATTTATAAGTTTTTATTCAACTTTTAAACATGACATGAAAAAAGTAGTCGGCTGGTACTTTTTTAATTTTTTGGTCAGGTAAAATAAAAAACGGTGGAAATTGTTGCTAAAGAGTTGAATTTTTTAAATCATATTTTTTGAAAAAATTAGCTGCCGTAGATTGGTTGACAACTTAGTTATTGTGGGAGAGTTTATCCGTGCGGCGCCTGCATAAAAACAAAATCAATCCTAAACTGCTGTTTACAAAAATGCAGTCTACTACAAAAATACAAATGTGGTATCAAATTAAAGGTCTGAACCTCACAATAACTATGGTACCAATTATAACTGGTTTACTGGCACCATAGGAACGTTACAAGTGCATTCCGCGGCGGCAGCTTCTCTTAAAAAATGTCAGGACAAGCTTCTAGGTTATCGAATTTTACGATATGTAAACTGCCTCTAAACAGTTTATAATTGGTACCATAGTGATTGTGAGATTCAGACCTTGAATTTGATACTCTATTTTTAATCTTACGTAATTTGTTCCGCCATCTTGTCACCGACTAAGGACAATCTCTTGCTTCATCGCGCGCGGGCCTATGCTCCATCTATTTGTACTATGTGGTCGATGGTAGAAATAGACGGAGCTCACGAGGCGCGAATTGAAGCCTACATTTGCTTACAGTCCCTATGCTTGGAAAAACAATGTACGTAAAAATTATAAATACGGTATCAAATTAAAGGTCTGAATCTCAGGATTACTTTAGTACCAAAAATACATGGTTTACAGGTAGTTTACACATCGTAAACACTGATAACCTAGAAGCTTGACCTGCCAGTTTTTGAGAGAAGCTGCCGCCACGGAATGCACCTGTAACGTTCCTATGATGGGTAAAATGCTTGTAAATCGTTTATAATTGAAACTGTGAGATTGTGAGATAGTAATTGTGGGATTCAGACCTTTAATTTGATACCACATTTGTATTTTCGTAGTCGAATATAATTTTGTAAACAGCAGTTCAGGATTGATTTTGTTTTTATGCGCAGGGATGGCTAAACTCTTCCACAATAATTAAGTTATCAACCAAACTACGGCAGCCATTTTTTTAAAATATTATTAAAAAAATTCAATATTTAGCAATAATTTCCACCGTTTTTTATTTTACCTGACCAAAAATAAAAAAGTAGCAGCCGACTACTTTTTTCATGTCAAGTTTTAAAGTTGAATAAAAACTTGTGCATTTTTATTAATTTATAAAATAGAAAGAAAATTATTTTGGAAATATGATCGATACTATTGCTGTTCAAAACTAAAGGACTCTTCACACGCAAAATTTCAACCTTAAGCCTCAATGCTGAATGGTATAGTACGAGTTATTTGAAACACGAGCACTGTCAGATTAGGCAGTTTTAGGCGCCGTTTTATGTTTCAATACCTAGACAACATGGCGGCCCAGGCTTCATTTGCTGTAATGCAAGTAAGATGGCTATGCTCCGTCTATTTGTTCTGTGTGGTCGCTGCGATCAGCATCAGTGACTGCGAGAGACGAGAGTAAAGCTAACACGACTCGCGTACGCAGCCCACATAGAGTGACCAGACGTCCCGTAAAAACGGAAAAGTCCCGTTTTTCACGTTGTGGTTCGTTGGGGGTAGCGGATTTGTACCCCCCGGATTTGTACCCCCCACAAAAAACGCTACGTCATTTTGACGTCACAGGAGGCGGGGCCTAAACCGCTCGAGAAACAGCCCGCGACTGGAAATGTACCCCCCGATACATTATTAAATCATCAACACCTAAATGGTTTGCAATTAAACTATTTCCCTTAAGTCTGAACCCGGAATTGTACCCCCCGGATTTGTACCCCCCTTGGTCATATTCTTAAGTCCGACCCCGGATTTGTACCCCCCGGATTTGTACCCCCCGTCGCCAAATCCTCAAGTCCTACCCCGGATTTGTACCCCCCGGATTTGTACCCCCCGTCGCCAAATCCTCAAGTAGCCTACTACCCCGGATTTGTACCCCCCGGATTTGTACCCCCCGTCACCAAATCTTCAAGTACTACCCCGGATTTGTACCCCCGATTGAGTTAGGACGAAATGAATGACTTAAAAACCTCCTCCGTGAAATTTTACACATTTATACCAAGTTTCATGGCAAAACAGTCCAACGGAATACGAGACCATAAACGTGAAACATATATAGGCCTAATCAAACTAAATATTTTTTATGAATTTAGATATTCAAAACAATATTTTATCCAATACTTTCATCACGTATTATTGACAGATTTTCTACCATACTTAATGATGAATAAGACTACACAATATAATACTAATACTAATAATAATAAGACATATTCGTTGAATAATATTAGGCAATAGACTAATTTAATGAACAACCGTTGATTTACGAGAACTAATTAAAAAAGTCAACAACAACAACAACGAATATCGACCCAGTATATTTCCATGGTCGGTTAAACTGGATTTGAGCACAGGGGGTACAAATCCGGGGTAAGACTTAAGGATGTGGCCACGGGGGGTACAAATCCGGGGGGTACAAATCCGGGGTAGGACTTGAGGATTTGGCGACGGGGGGTACAAATCCGGGGGGTACAATTCCGGGGTCGGACTTAAGAAGTTTAATTTAATTTATATCAATTATGCAGCTGTTCAGCCAACTGTGAAATATCTGTTGATTAAAATACATAATAATTTATCCGTCCTAAAAGTTCGCGGCCGGAATTGTACCCCCCGTTCTGTGACGTCAAAATGACGTAGCGTTTTTTCTGGGGGGTACAAATCCGGCGACCCGTTCGTTGTCCCGAAAACCTTTGTCGGGACGTCAAAATGTCCCGTTTTTTAAAAGTAGGCTACATAAAACATACCTAACGTTATCTTAAAAATTTAGATTCTATTGAATTTAGATGCATCCAGAAAATTTAGATTACTTACAGTTATAAAAGAATTCTACGAACTTTTACAAATGCCAAACAAGATTTTAGTTTTATGCCACATATTCAAAGCTCTTCTTTCAGGTATCATATAACTTCAAAATGGATTGTTGCCGAAAAAGGGCTGGGGCAAGTGACAGGTATAGGAAAACTTGAAACGTTTAATGAACTTATTGTTTAAATTTTGTTTTCCCGCATAAAAATTAACGATAAGAAGTTAAAGTTCAAGATAATCATGATAATATTTGATCCTACTGTTTTATATATATATTACCACCTACATAATTTATTGTTAGAAAATCTTTTTTTTTATAATAAAATGTTAAGATCTTAAAAATATCTCTCGTGGCCATTCAAAAAATTACCTTTCATGGCCGCATGCCATTTCTTGTATTCTAAAAGAAAAAACTGTAACGATCGTGCGCTGTAATAAGTTCAATAAATGTAAAATAAAATTCATGGTATAAAATCTTCAAAAACAGTTTGATTCTTAATTTGTAAATTACAGAGACCCCTGTATAACACCTTGGTGTGTGGTGTATTGTATTTGGGATGGGGGGGGGGTGAGTTTTGTTTAAGTGTCCCGTTTTTATTTGGAAACAATCTGGTCACCCTAAGCCCACAGTAAAATACGAAACGATAAAACTCCACTCGCCGTAGCATATTAATTATATTACCCTTGTGGCCTAAGTAAACGATCTGTTTACTTTATCGATCGGACTTGGCTTTGTTCCGGGACCGCATTTTTAATCTAAAGACACGCGACTATGTGTTCTCTCGGAACGCACGTTGTTTATGGCGTCCGCGAGTTTTGTTGCGTCCGATCTCGCTCTAGTCAAACCTAACCGATTCTGACAGGTTTGCCCACTGTAAACCTCTGTTTATAAAATTAAAAATACTCATTGTTATTAACCTATATATTTTGAAATTGTCAAATATACC
Organism: Flexamia atlantica; assembly: GCA_035578135.1. Classification (NCBI taxonomy): domain Eukaryota; kingdom Metazoa; phylum Arthropoda; class Insecta; order Hemiptera; family Cicadellidae; genus Flexamia; species Flexamia atlantica. The sequence goes on from JAQJVK010000010.1 coordinate 11,242,190, forward strand.
CTAAATGAATTGCCTAGTTTTACCCATCGATGTAAATAAGTAGACTGGATTGGTAACTCAGGCCCCGCAACGCGAGCCGACGGCAGTGGTTGCGTTTAAGATTTTGCAGGGGCGATGGGGGAACGGATCTTTTGCCGACAAACTTGTATTGACCGTCTAGCTAAATATTAATTGTAATTTCTTAAGAGTTATAGCAATACATCTATTATAGCAAGTTTTACCCGTAAAACTGCTCCTAGATCCGTGCGGTTTAAATACGGTTAATAATACAGTTTTCGCTTTTTCCCCCAACGCCCCTTCAATTCAGCCCGGCTGCAACCCCAACGCACAGCTGTGTTGGCTCGGAAATCACTACGCGACCCTTACGGAGGGCGCGCTATCCAGTTGTACTTATTTACATCGATGGTTTTACCCTGCGTTGTAAAGTCCATACTTACATTGCAGTACGAGAAACACAAATAAACCTGATTATGAATATTGTAGATTGAGCAAATCTTAAAAAGATCAACGTCTGTTGATCTTAGAATTTCAATCAAGTTTGTAATAAATTGAATTTTTCAATTGTGGTAAAAAACATAGTGACAAATTTTACGATTGGCTGGTGTTAAACCCTTTTTAAACTTTGGATGAATTTATGGCACTCAAAGATTCTGAAATATGTTTTTAGGTTAAGATTCTTGTTTTTAAATTAATCTATTACTCATATTGTTGATAATCTTTTGTTGAAATTGTTTTGGTTATTCATTAAAATTGTCTTTGACTGTTATATTTTGAAACTGTTTTATGTCTTGTAGCTTTGTTACTATTGCTGATGCTGTAGCGCCATCTGTCTTTGTAATCTTGTTTAAGTGTTAGTACCAGCTCTCTATAATATCCTTTGTTCTTCGACTTGGTGATGCCACCGTAATTTGACTTGGCCTTTTATGAATATTTAATCAATGACAATAAAGAGATTTTGACTTTTTGACTTTTGTTGTTATTTAAGTAAAGTACAAACAAAATATTTTAATTTTTTACGATACCATCGTCATATTAGATAAGGGTAAAAATTTACCAACTGTTTTTTTTGCTTGCAAAGTGATAGTAAAACTTTAGTGTGAAAAGTGTGATCATAGTGTGATGATATCTCTACATGTGATAACAATAAGATTTTTGTTTCGCTTCAGATAACGTGAAACTTCAAGACAATCTATATGAGCTATAACTGCGCTACTTTAAGAATCACCAGTCACCAAAATTTGTACTTCTATTGGTTGACGGAATCGTGGTTTAGCCGCCACATTTTTCTTTGGATTACCTACTGACCCTCCCCAGGATATTTGTCGTTATGACCGCATTCTTTAGAGTTGTGGTTTTGGTCTTTGTCGTTTAAACCGGACACCACAGAGAAAACAAGAGTTTTCCTAATTAAAACCCCGAACTGAGCAACAACGGTCGTGAGATCGGACGGGCGGTCGTGCACTTTCTCCGCCGTGGTGCAGCATTGTTTATCGGCCGCCGCGATATATATCGCCGATGCCCACCACAGCGATCTGACCCGGCATGGTGGACTTCCGGGAAAAAAATGCTTTAGTTAGTCTTCAAGGCATTTAAATTTGCATCCATTCAACTTAAGTACTGCACATAGAGGCCCGAAAGGCAAAGCGGACTAACACACAAATTGTCAATTTTGAGATTTATATATCAGCTGATGCAGAAAAAAGCTCTATTTAACGGTAGAATTGACTAATCCCTATCAGCTGTATTTTTTTTACTATGGTGAAAAGGTTGGTCCAAAATGCACTTGTATACGCATGCTTTTATAGCCAGACTGGACCAATCCACAAAATTAAGTGCAATTTTGGATTAACCTCAATTGAATTAATGTAACACCAATTCTTTTTTTTGTAAAGGCAAAATGGACTAACCTGTGACAAAAGAGCAATTCCTGTAGTGGGATATATATGACTCAAACTCTACCTCTTCATATCTCAAAAATGACTTTTTGTGTTGGTTCAAAGTATATTTACCTTAGTAAATGGCCTTGAGGTGTCAAAATATTTCTTTTTTACGCTGTACGCGTTTCAGACGAATTACCGTCCGAAACGTCCGAAACCGTAATTCGTCCGAAACGCGTACAGCGTAAAAAAGAAATATTTTGACACCTCAAGGCCATTTACTAAGGTAAATATACTTTGAATCAATATATTAGGTGTCAAGGCTGTTACAAAATTAAATATGACTTTTTGTGGTTAGTCCACTTTGCCTTTTTGGGCCTCATTTAACATGGGCTTTACATAGTAAATTGCAGTTTTATGCTTATAACTACAAAACCATCAAAGATAGGAGGTAAGTATAAATTGAAAAGTTGTTAGTCTTTGCAAGACCTTTAAAATGATGTGCTATTTGACATATGCTGCTATTTAAAACTTTTGATTTCCAGGGCTACCAAGACGAAAACAAAATAAAATGTACAGTATTGTCAAAAACATTTATTTTCTAAATGTTGGCATGTCGTATATAAAATCAAAGCTGGGTTTACGAGGATTAATGATTTTTTAACAAAACAAAAATATGTATTGTGGTTCTTGAGATACAGGGTATACCGTAAACACCAATATATTTCTAAAAAATGGCCGCCATTTTGAAAAGAATCAATGAAAGTGAATTCTGTTTTCACCAAATTGTTCGCCTTTTTTAGAGCTTTAAAACGATGCATAATATGACATATGTTTACATTGAAAAATTTTGAGATTCGAACCCATGACCTCCGGTTTTTGGAATACCCTGTATTTAAAAAAATCAAAATATTTTAACGTTGTTCCTTGGGTATGAATTAGTGGGGGAAGATTTTGTTTCGTCTTTGTATGTCAAGCCGTTCGTCTACAATCGATTTTTAATTTTTACCAGTCCACCCCACAAAAAAAAATCACTATCTCCATACATATTTTTATATCCCGTGCTGTCTTAACTCCAAACTTTTAAATAATTTCTCTTGATAGATGGTCGAGTTTTCAAACACAGGCAACTGTGATCGCATTTGTATATGTCGTCCTTTAAGTAAAAACATTACGATCGACAATAATGGTTGAAACTTATATATCTTTTACTTTCCATTCCCTCCTCCTGTAATTTTTTTCTCATTTAATTTCATTGCATTTGAATTCCATATCTTAATTTCTCTTTTCCCTATTCGTCACTCATTATGTTTATCTCCTACCTTCCACTCTCCCGTACCATCGTTTGTTCTTCTATTTCATTTCCTTACCCTTGACTTCCATCTCTCTTACTCTTTCTCCTATTTATTCCTAAAATCCAATAAAACACACGGGTGGGGAAAGGAGAAGTAGTTATTATAGAGAGGTTCCTAACCACAGGTTTTGCTGGGAATGGGCGACGCCCTCGAAACCGTATTTCCTGGATTAAGAAGAGATATTAGATCCAATATGATGTTTCCCCTATAACGACTCAACAGGTCTTATCCCTCCAAGATGGGATTAATGCTGAATCGTTTTTAGAACAAGTGGATTGTCTCGGTTGTGATGTAGCCGGCCTGTTCAAAACCATTCTACAATATAGGGAACATGCCCCCGTTGCAGCAGACCTGCATACTCAGCGAATTTCATATGCAAAACAACATATTTCAATCCAACATAGCGAGATTTGACATGTTTTTGAAAGCTCCATAAGAATAACATGGGAAATGAGTATGCAGGTTTGCTGCTATGGGTATATTAAAAATAGGTGGTTTTAATTCAATTTTTAGTAGATCTGAACTAGAAGAAGCCATTTACCAAGTTTTATCAAGATACGTTGAGAAATAAGCGAGATATAGAATTTTTCTTATTCCCCATAAGGTTAACATTGGGACAACGTACTGTGTTTACCACTTTCAATATCTCGGTAACCAATGGACATAGAGCAGTGATTCAAAATACTAAATTGTTTGTTTTTTTGAGCTGAATTCAATGGTGTCAACAAAAATTGGATTATTTTTATTTTTCTATATAAAAAACTCAAAAAACCCATTTTTGGGGGGGGTTTACCCCCTTTACCCCCCCTTCCGGTAGTCCGATCGGGCTGGTTTTCGAACTCGTCCGAATAATTACTACTTTACATGGCTGTGCCAAATTTCATTCAGATTGGACCATTTTTACGGCCGCTATCGTGCTTAAGGACACATAAATATATATGAAAATGAACGAATAGTGTTTTTTGCTTCTGGGGGCCCCAAAACGAAAAGTTATCATGGTCTCGGGCTTAGGTCTTACCATGAGTACTACGGTAACAGCTTCTTCCCTATAGGGGAAATTCGCTAATATCTTGGAACAAGTCATAGGCTATGTGTTCAACAACAATGAAATACGTTGTGCGTGTTAACAAATTTAATGGTAGTTGAAAATAATCCGGATGATGATTTGTAATAATATGGTAAAAACACATGGAAGGGAGTAAGGAAATCATATCCAATACATACCACACTATTTAAGGAAATAATATTCATTAGCATTGTTCATGACAACCAATATCCATGGCATTATCAAATATTACGGCATCATGTATGGAATAGAGGACCTTAGTTAGAAACGGATCTCATGTTACCAGTGTAATAGAAAACAACCTATTTTCCAACAAGAAATTAGAGGTAGTGAGGTATGAGAAGAAGCTTGCGTGTTTACAAACAAACCCGGATGAACTTGGATTTTTCCAGGAGGGGAAATAAATATTTACGTACGATCAATTGATTCACAACGAATTTCTTGTGTCAGTCATGTTTTACATGCTAAACAAAAAACTCAACTGCTTAAAATGTCAACTGTTTATTGACTGTTATTCAAAGAGCAAAACATTGTTTCTAATATCAACCCACATTTTGTTTTGGATTAGAATTTTTTATTTACCAGACTATTAGCGTAATCACGTGGCTTTGTTTACTTCCACGTCATCAATTATTTTTCCCTCCTCATTTGAAACTTCAAACTGAAGCTTCTTCTCATACCTCACAACCTCTATTTGTATTTGTCTCTGGTTTGTATTTCTCTCTGGTTTATGATTAATTACACATTCAGTCTTAAATAATTTTCAAATCTATTCTGTGTAGATTTAGCTCGGTTTTCCCATGAACCGTGCACCAAAATTGGCATTTAGATTGGCAAATAACCCTGATACTTTTCATTTAAAGGATTTTTTTAAATCCACAGCGTTGTCTTACTACAGTTAACATAAAAAATGCAAATCATGAAATTGCTATTTCCGTCTGATCTAATTTCCCCAACTACCCCGTGTTGATCTCATGCGTATTGCTACGGTGATGGAATTAATAGATCAAGCCCGAACACGGGATCCGAGTGAATCTGATGGCTAAATTGAAAACGGTTAATTCAAGTCATGCACGGTGGAAGCCATCGACCCCACAGTAGTCCAGGAGCTGAGGGGTTGAGCATGCATGGAAGGGTGGGTAACGCGATATTTTTAGCGAATTTCCCCTATAGGGAAGAAGCTATTACCGTAGGTCTCATGGTAAGACTTAAGCCCAAGACCATGATAACTTTTCTTTTTGAGGCCCCCAGAAGCAAAAATCACAATTCGTTCAAATTTATATATATATATATATGTCTGTGAGCGCGATAGCGGCCGTAAAAATGGTCCGATCTTAATGAAATGTGGTGCAGACATGTAAAGTGGTAATCCCTCGGACGAGTTCGTAAACCAGCCCAATCGGACCACCGGGAGGGGGGGGTAAAGGGGGTTAAACCCCCCAAAAATGGGTTTTTTGAGTATTTTACATAGAAAAATAAAATTTATCGAATTTTTGTTTGTACCGTTGAATTCAGCTCAAAAACACAAACAATTTAGTATTTTGAATCACTGCTCTATGTCCATTGGTTACCGAGATGTTGAAAGTGGTAAACGCAGTACATTGTCCCGATGTTAAGTGGTAAGCACAGTACGTTATACGTTATCCCATTGTTAACCTTATGGGAAATAAGTAAAATTCTAAATCTCGATTATTTCTCAACATATCTTGGTAAAACTTGGTAAATAGCTTCTTCTAGTTCAGATCTACTAAATATTGACTTGAAAACCACCCAGTTTTAATTTACCTGTAGCAGCAAACCTGCATACTCATTCTCCATGTTATTCTTATGGAGTTTACCAAAACATGTCAAATCTCGCTATGTTGGATTGAAATTTGTTGTTTTGCATTCGAAATTCGCTGAGTATGCAGGTCTGCTGCAACGGGGGTATTTGTTGATTATTGTACTATGGACCGAGGTGATGAAATTTACGTATGTCGCCTGTTTCCAAGGCGGTCGATAACGTGGGGGGAGGGGGCGAAAATGACGGGGATCGCTATGCGTTGCAACGCAGATATCGAAAAAGGTAAAAAAGAAAAGAAAGGGAGAAACGTTTATTCCAAGAAAATATGGACAGCTTTACAAATATAATATAAAAAAACTTTAGCACATTCAAAAAATGTAAAATTGTTATAACAACTTTATTGGCTGCTAAAAGAAAAAAGAATGGTCTTATGGAATCAGCAGACATAGGCAAATGTCTGTGCGTCTGTTGCATTGCAGTGGTACAATTTTTTGTACTATGTGGTCGCTGGTTGCAGTATAAAAATATAGTTAAGTTTGACCTCATTATTGTAAATAAGTGTGTAAAAGATAATTAATTAAGTTATAATTTGGAAGTTATAGATGTCCTAATTAGGAAAGATATATCATTGGTTAAAACGACATTTTAATCACAAAAATATGGACAACAATAATGGTTATTAGGCCTGACGTCTCTCGGCCCACGTACGTCGGATGTGGAATCGAGTAAATACGCGAACGCACTTTCACATTTCAATACAGACTTTATTAGAGATCGCAAGGAATATTTGATATATATTCAGTGCAGAGCATGTGATTATGAAATTATCAGCTGAATGTGATATAATCTGGGAAGTACACCTTAAATTGTCGTTTGAAATAAGTGCGGATGGCTAATGGATATTCCATACTGAAGGTGTACGTGGAACGGATAGTATTTTTCGATTTTTTAAACATACGATTTTATAATTTATTACTATCGAAGATACTTTATAGTACCCCATTATTTTTATCGGCCACATTTTCGTGATTAAAATATTACTTTTACCGCTGCTCTATCTCGTATCGTAACAGATACAGTATATGGTTTCGAGGCATGCTGCTTTTCGTCATGTTAGCCCCCCGACGTTGTCGACCACATGGGAAATGGGCGACATATATGTGATTTATGGCCACATCCCATGTTGCAGCGAGCAACAAAAACATTTGTTTATACTTTTAGCGACGTTCACAAATTAATTTTGATTTCGTTAAAAAACCCATAGGCCTATAAAAATATCTAATTTTTATGTTTTATTTTATTTTATAACTCATTTATTATTTGAGATACGACCTCGGGCCTCCTAACCATTATTGATGTGCAAATTATTTGAGATATAGTCGCACTGTTGGAATTACCGTGTGGGCGTACACCAACTCGATTAACTTGGGTTTCCTGACGGGGGTGTCCAGCGACCACACATTACAAATAGACGAAGCACACGAACCGCGACTTAAAGCCTAAATTTTCTTCTAGTCCCTATGCATGGAAAAAACAAAGTACGTAAAAAATTACAAATATGGTATCAAATTAAAGGTTTGAATCTCTGAATAACTATTGTGCCAAATTTAAATGGTTTACAGGTAATTTACACATTGAGTGAATAAAGTGCTAAAAAATCGATAAAAAAACTAAACATACATGAAACTCCTATACCTCATGCCAGGACCAATAATCTAAATACCCCCGTTGCAGCAGACCTGCATACTCAGCGAATTTCAAGTGCAAAACAACATATTTCGATCCAACATAGCGAGATTTGACATGTTTTTGTAAGCTCCATAAGAATAACATGGGGAATGAGTATGGAGGTTTGCTGCTACAGGTATATTAAAACTGGGTGGTTTTAATTCAATATTTAGTAGATCTGAACTAGAAGAAGCCATTTACCAAGTTTTATAAAGATATGTTGAGAAATAAGCGAGATATAGAATTTTACTTATTTCCCATAAGGTTAACATTGGGACAACGTACTGTGTTTACCACTTTCAATATCTCGGCAACCAATGGACATAGAGCCATGATTCAAAATACTAAATTGTTTGTTTTTTTGGGCTGAATTCAATGGTGCCAATAAAAATTTGAAAAATTTTATTTTTCTATGTAAAAATCTCAAAAAACCCCATTTTTGGGGGGGTTTACCCCCCTTTACCCCCCCTTCCGGTGGTCCGATCGGGCTGGTTTACGAACTCGTCCGAATAATTACTACTTTACACGTCTATGCCAAATTTCATTCCGATTGGACCATTTTTGCGCAAGTTATCGTGCTTAAAGACACATATATATATATATAGATATATATATAGATATATAGATATATAGATATATATATATATATATTTATGAAAGTGAACGAATGGTGTTTTTGGCATCTGAGGACCTCAAAAAGAAAAGTTATGATGGTTTTAGGCTTAGGTCTTACCATGAGACCTACGGTAACAGCTTCTTCCCTATAGGGGAAATTCGCTAAAAAAGAACACCATGAGAAAAAAGGCCCCGGGACACAGCCCCGCCTGTTTTTTTTTGTTTTTTTTGCATTGTCACGAGGGAGACAATGTACTTTACTTTCGAAATATACACAAAGTTTTTTCCTCACCTGCAATAGTAAATATCCTGACCATAAAAATATATTAGTAACCTCGTAAGTAATTAAAAAACCATTTAGTTCATTCAGCTATTAGCGCCCGCATTTGGGTAGCTGCACCAGCGATCAGCTGATTGTTATTAATGTTAAACTTATAGTATTTGATTATTCCTGCCATTAAATCAGCTGTTAGCGCCTGCATTCGTTGAGCTGCAACATATTTGCATGTGTGCGTAGAAAATTGAAGTGACTCTAATTTTTGAGTCATTGATCTTAGTGTTATTCTTATGGGGTTACTTTGTCTCACCTTAGAGACAAAGTTATAACTTAACTCCCGGAAGACAAATGATAATTTTTCTCACCCATTACAAGGAGTAAAAAGCGTCTATACATAGCAGTTGGGGGGAGAAACGTTTTTTATTTTAATTATACAACATATACGATTCGAAATACCGCACATATTGATATTTAAAGACTCATATCGGCGATAAATAATGTTATAACTTCCCGACCTCGGTCTGCCGCTAATTAAAGTCACCCGTGGGGTTTAACATTGCATTGCTGGGTGGTCACGGCCCGCATATTATTAATGTTATTGATTTTTTTGGGGTTTATGCTTAAATCGGGCGAAAATAATTGACTTGTATTTTGGGGAATGTAGTTATGTAATGTACACCACGGGAGATGTCATGCTGATGGAGTGTCATAGATTTAGCGATATTTTTACTGATGGATGTCGTAGGTTCATATCGTTTTTAAGATGATTACGTTAACACGGGTAGGCGAGGATGCCTCAAATATGATACAGTATAGAATTTACAATCGTTTAATAGATGCAAACCAGAATTATTAGAATATGTTTTGAGCATGATTATAAACATTCAGCACACATTTTGTTCAAAGTTAGGGTGTTTGCGATGTATTGTTTAAAATCTACTCGTGTGCGAGTGTAGGGCTTCTGTCCAAAAGCTTTTCAGGTAGAAAGGGGCGTCATCACGTAAAATCCGCTGACCCGGAGAAATGTCTGAGTTTCCGGGGCTATGGGGGATATAGAGGGAGAGACAGTGGCGGCCGGCCCATAAGGACTCTCGGACGCCGCCCCCCCAGAAGATTTTCAAACATACTGAATTAAATTAGTTTACATATGTATCCGATAAATGTGTAAAACTACTAATTTTCATGACACTGATCATTAATAATAAATTCATTTCAACTATATGCATAGAAATATGTTGCGAAAGTATTTAGGTACATCTGCTATTGCGCGTACTATATCCCGCGGACGCTAGCCGAAGCGTCCCAATCCTAACGCATGCTGTCTTATGGCAAATCGAGCAGTCACTGGTGAGGGTGCTCTGACGTCACTACCATGTTTTGATATAGGGCGGATCGGGCAGAGTCCGAAGATGCGCGCGCACATCAGCATTTAGTGCAGCCACCACAATCTCTTTAGGGCAATAAGAAACTGAACCTTTGCTGCCGTTATGATGCACGATTCATGTTGGCTCACCTGTTGTTTGCTCGTTTTAGTAACCATAGCAACCAAACTCTCTAACCTCCAAACCGTAACGTAACCTAAACGATGGGAGCTGAAGTGAGGTTATTTATTTACATTCTGTGTTTCATGTATCTATTTTACTCCAATGAGACGGTAATCAGGGATGGTGACAAGTGATTAATATTATTTTAATAGTGAATCCAGCGGATATTGGTAATATTGCAGATTATGAAATATGAATAGCAATCGAAGGTGGGTGAAATACACAACATCCGTAATACTCTTTTGGTAGTTAGTAGTAAGTGAGTCCTCCTGTTCATTTAACCCACCAGCCGCCACTGGGGAGAGAGGGAGGGTCGAGTCAGACGTTGGGGGTTTTAACTTCTAGAAACATGCGAGAAGGTGAGATGAGCTCAGCGGTCTTCCTGTCCGGCAATCATTACCTGAAGTCTAATTTTTCAACCATATTATATGGCTGGCTCCCTTATATCTGCTTTTGGGAAAATAATCCAGATTAGAGCAATTACCATTGTAAATTACCATCGTGGACATCAAGGAACGCATTAAAGAATATGCACTCAGTGCTTGCCTCCCTCACGTGATTCTATATGAAGGGCTGCGGCGGAATATCGGTCTACCCCTGGGACGAGATTCAGAGTCGCGGCGGAATATCGGTGTATACCTGGCGCCAAATCTTTAGGCCCACGCCGTCCATAACTAATGTTAACTTTAGCATCGGGCTTATGGACGGCGCGGGCCTTACGATTTGGCGCCAGTTATACCCGGATTTAGCGGCGGAACATCGGTGCGCCCACTGTCGGGCGAGAGCGCTGACCGCGCATGTCAGTTGCCCGATGTGCCGTACGACGTACAACGGCTAACAAGCTCGTTACACCTAGCCCAGTTGTACCCGCGATCGTTTGTTCGGATCGTTACACCACTTTCGCCGCCGCGCGCCGTGTCCGTCGTACGTAAATTAGGCCCGCCCGATATGGAAGCGAGACGCGCATGTGTGAGGCCGGTTTTTGTCGGTTTCTCACGTCTTGTTGTGTGACAGGTCTTTTTGCAGGTCCTTCCTTTCTGCATTCCGCCCGCTTGTCGACCCCCGCTCCGACCAGTTACGGAATCGATTGAAAACAACCGATTCATTCGGTTGTTACGGATCAAATCGAATCAAAATAGTATATTTCATTACAAGGACCTAAAGTGACGCTTTTCGTTCAAGGTCAAGTTTTACAACCGAGGCTGTAAGCCGAGGTTGAAAAATGACCGAGTAACGAAAAGTAGCTTTAGGTCCGAGTGATGAACTATACTTTTCGTTACATTGCTCAATACAATACGTAAACTACTTAAGAAAACCAAAATGTTACAGCTTGTTTACCTTTAAAGATGCCTTCAAAAGATGCCGCCGTCTTGTTCTTGCTATTTGAAGCAATCAGCTGATTGTCTGCTTCATTTGTGTTAGGGTAGACTGACAACAATGAACAACTATCGACGTATCGAATGCATGTAATAATCGATTGGTGACATGAGCGAGTTTCACAAATTGATTAAACTGACAACAATGAATGTTTCGATAATAACGATGAATGTTTCGATTATTTGTAATCGAATGAATATTGTTTGATTATTACGACGTACTCGGCACTTTTTGACTTTTATAGTCCTAGGACTATAAAGAGTCAGCTGGTATCGAGTACATCAGCTTTTAATTTCTAGGAATAAAAATAGTGTATTTAGGTCCGGAAAACATGCATTAAAAACATCTGTTTTTGAAGCAGTATAACGAAAATGTCTTTATTTCCTTACATTACATAATATAGATTAATGGGTTTCTATTAAATAATAAACCCCACATAGGTCAATGACCTGTGCTTAGAACTGAATCTTCACCGTAAAAACAACAAATGCACCCAATTCCAGTTACAGAAACCGCGACTTGTCGATTATTTTATTTCAGAAAACATGTTACTGAATACTCGATCACTTTCCTATGAGTGAATTGCAATAAAAAGGGGGAAAAGCCACAACTTTTCCGGGAATATAAATGTTTGCTTTGGTTTTCCTAAAACATAGGTTATCCCACAACTTTTGCTGATTTTCACTCGGGTTATCTTCGATCGAAGGCATCCGATTAATCGGCAATCAATTAAGAGCCCTCCCTACCCACGGCAGTTTTCGTTTTTCTGCGACACTAGCGGCGTCTTTTGGAACTTCGGCTCCACAAGAGCCCATGCTAAATCAGTGCACATTTTGCGTTGTAAGGTTTCGCGCGGACCCATTTAACGCCCATATTTTTTATCATATCCATACTATGCGATATTATTTAAATAAATAATACTCTATAAACTACTGAAATTGCTTTTTTATTATTAAAAAAATGTCATAAAACACGTTATATTAATGTCCAAAGTTGACTATTTTAAATCGATCAGAGGAAAAAAACTATTTAAGTTATCGAAATATCAAAAAGCAATTCTACTAGTTTGGATATTTCCCGTTACAACTATACCGAATTTAAAATTTTCCCTTACCTCATGGGGCGTCTATATGGATCCGCGTGAGAGCTGTTTGAACATTTTTGGCTGGGTAGGGATGACTCTTAATAGTGGTAGTTGTGCGAGACTGGACACCCCTCTTAAAACATGGATAATTTTGTTTGTAGGTATGGAATCTGCTCCAGGTGCTTAACGCACCGGCATCGTGCCATACTCAAACGACCCCATAAAACTAAATAGTCACAATAATGTGGAACAACTCCTATGCCAAATTTTGTGATTTTTGTGCGAATGGGGTGGTGATATCAAAATTTGACAGATGCATAAAAATCTCATAGGAAGTCTTTCGAGAATTATTTTACCGATACTAATTTTTCTTTAAATTTAAAAACCACTTGCACGGTACTGACCTATAATAATCAATACTTTTCGATACAAAATTCATGGCAATCTCGAATTTTGAAACGGCTGTAACCACGACAAGCCCAGTATTCTGCGTAACTCATGTGTAAAACATATTTTACTTGTATATTTTGTTTCAGACACACGGTATAAATTTTTGTATTTATTAATAAAAATTAGTTTTTGTCAAAAATAATGATATTGTCTTTTCTGCCTGTTCTGCTAACATGTTAAAATTAAATTAACTATTAATATTCTCTGGGTTTGATTACTGATATGTTAGCACAGTTCCATACTTCTGTAAAGTGAAAGTGAGTGAACTATTATAACTTTTTTGAGACTCAAGAGTTACCACAGCTTACGCATTGGTCATAAGGGACCTATGTAGGGCGTTTATCCCATACCATTTGTAATTTTTCTATGTTCAGGACATTAATGTTGTAAACAATTAAATAACCCAGTTTATTATTTAGAAGCATCCTTAATGGGAATCCAATCCCGGGATCCCGCATGATTTTAGGGCATCTTCAATCCCGGGATTCTCAGGCTCGGTCCCACGATTTTCGGGATTATAAAATTTATGTGTAAAATACATGTTGATTAGTTCCCATCAGTTTTAACTACGTTCATAACCAAGAGAACCTTGTCAAATGACCTTTTCAATCAGGTAAATAATGGTTTGATGCGTTTTTGCAGTCTATCTATGGAAGTGATGGTTTTCATCTTTAAAAAAATTTTTAAAAATAATTTTAATTTTTTTCTGATACAGTATCTTGAAATTGCCATTAAGTTTCATTATGATGCTCTTATAAATATTCAAATTATTTTTGTCGTAGTTTTTTTTCATTTTACTTTACATATTTCCGAGCGAAGTTTTACTTTTAGTTCTAACATTATTTGGCCAATCGTATAAATCCTATTCATATTGTGTATACGACTTTCTTTAACTTATGTTTAAATCAATATTTCTATAACTCTCTAGCATATTTTATTGTTATTTATCTGATGATGTGTTTCGTTTTGACCTGACGTCTTTATTATTCAGTGTTCCATGATGGGGCCGACCATATTTTAATTTCTCGTTGTAATTTTTTGTAATTGTAATCTTTTGTAACTTTGTAATATATTTATTTTGGAGATGTTGAACGTTTACAACTCTAAACTAACTAAAAGTAAACAAGTATAACTGATTCATGTATTGCCCTATAATTAAGATACCATGCACAGAGAAAAATCAAACAATGTAATGGTCGCTATATGGACAACTCATGCGATTGTTTTCTATAATAATACTAATAATAATAATAACAATAATACGTTTATTTATCCATAAATAATACATTACACAGAACGTACAAACAATACAAAGCCATAACAACTAAATAATGTACCAAATACATAAATACATTAAAGTACAAATAAATAAATAAAATAAATACATCAATTAGAATAAATAACATTTTCAGATGTATTGTTTTAAATGAGATACACATATATACCACATTTCACACTGGCTTTTTGATGGATAAATATAGGTGCCTCCTAGGCATAGCCAGTTTTGAGGCATCCATCACAAAAAATATAACCAAAAGGCTGTGAAAGGTTGGTTACATTAGAATTCAATCAAGTTCATCTAAAATTAAAATTAAAAAAAATATAAATTTGTGATTTTTTACAAATCGTCAACTTATTAATTTCTGCAAGTGACTGTAGAGCAGCACTTCCTCTTATACCTCTTAATTGTGAAAAGTGAGAAAAAAAAGGTTTCATCTCTAGCAAACAATTTCAATTAATTACCTGAAACAATACAATCATCATTCTTTTACTATTATAATTATATATTTTACGATCGTAATTTATAATTATAATAATTATATTTTTTAATATAATCATTATACTAGTAAAAGAAAACGATCGCACGAGTTATCCATGTAGCAACCATTACATTGTTTGATTCAACAATTGATTTTTCTCTGTGTGGTCATGGTATATATGCAAATTTATCGTAACAATTTTTTATATCGTTAAATACTATGTAAGTCCAATCCCGGGATTGGATTCCCTAATCCTTAAAGACTAGGAGCACCAGCGCGCTTGTGGCCGTCGCGCCGACCGGCAACCGGCAACTACCGGTGACACCTCGTCTCATCCGTCCATCATCGGATAAAGATCGAAGACGGAAATTTTTGAAAGTTTTGCATAAATCTCCATGATGCGGGTGAAACATACAGGACCGGTTCGGGCCCGTATACTCTATGAAATCTGATATCGACGTGTGGCGAAACAAAGCGGGATTCGGCCGTAGCGATACGCCCGTGTCATATAAAATCCGACGACCCGATTGAATTATGACTGAAAGGTACGCACGTACCTAACGACCGGCGGAGTTATCTGGCAGCCTTACTCGAGTGTCGAGTTTATTCGAGGTGTTTCGAGTGTCGTAAATTTGAGAAGGAATAAAATTACCGCGACGTGTGAATTTGGAGGAATCCGCATAACCGTAACCGTACAGGAGGTCGTTCATCACTTGCGCGGTATGTAAGCCTAGTGTGAAATATTCTGAAGGGTCGCCTTGTCCCCTTACATCATCTGCGCGGTGTCCCGTCCAGGTAGCCTCAACCTGCCGACAACAATTCGCCAACAGCCGCCCTCCCGCACGTACCACATGAGGCAGGTCATAGCAAAACTGGCTGTGTCATTTTTTCGAAATTGAGATTTTGATGTTTTCTTACCCCATGGGAGTCGATACACCAGACTGTGTGCTCATTTTGTGTCAAAACTTGTTATTTTCTATTTAAAAACTATGTTAAAGTTTAGCGGTTGTAGCAAAACTCGCCTTTTTCATCGCGACTGTTGGTTGCAAAACTGGTTGCTGTATTTTGCAGCCGACCAATGGTGTCGGAGCTTACGATCACGTGATTTTCAGTTTATTTACATCTCGATTGAAGTTCCTAAAGGTTGCAGCTACTATCAGTGTATTTTAAAGTTTATTATTAAAATAATTATGGATACAATCATTAAACCTTCGCCACGTGGAAAAGGGGCGAAAGAAGAAATTTAATCCCGAGGAATGGAAGACATTTTGACTTTTTATTACTCTATGGGAATCGATACAACAGGCAGGGAGCTGATTCTAAACGATGTTGGTAAATAAATAATAATGACTTTGTATTTTGTAATCCTAAGATACCGTTTGAAAACTGTAAATATACAACTGCGAGATGGATTGTAACTATATAGTATTTAGTAATTTGAATGCCGCTTCCGCCACCCCTCACCGCGCAGATGATGCATATACCTGAGAGCCACCTGGAACTCACCGCGCAGAACACGCAACCCTTCTACCTGGCTCTCCGCATACCGCGCAAATGATGTACGCCCCCGTACAGGAGAGGCACATGGGGGGTGGGGTATTGGAAATTTTATTCCAACAATGTTTTGTTGACAACCAAAACTCCTTTTATCAAGTCCATTGCGAGTAAAACCTCTCTTAATGACGATGAAAGCCCGCAAAAAATAGTTCACATGCTTCATTGTTTTCGAGGAAAAATAGCATCCATTAAGGCTGAAAACTTAAACAGAATTTATGTTTTGAGGAAAAGAAAAAAGTTTAGACCTACTGAAAAAAGATATTCCTCAACTTAATCCTGCCCTCCTCCGGGATTAGTGATTTGCGATACTTATCGTATCGTATCGGAATATCGCGATACTCGGGACGATACGATATTTAGAAAACGATACGTATCGTATCGCCAAAAACGATATTCGATCTCGTATCGGCACATAGAGGCGATACTGACGATATTTTACGATATTTTCGATATTATCTACTTTTTATGGGAAATCCGCTTATTTCTCAATAAATCTAAATAAAACTCGTATGTGGCTTCATCTGATTGAGTTTTACTTGACTATGGTGTAAAATCCCCCATTTTGACATTTCAATGGCAGCACCTCAGCACCTGCTTACTCATATCCCATGTTATTCTTGTGGAGAATATTCTGCATGCTTATTTATGAACATAGGTACGTTGAAAAATTTTGATATGAGGCACCATTTTAATTATTTATTAAAGCATTAGCAATTTTCTGAGTATGCAACGGGGGTATTACAGTATTTAGTTGCCTGTTATTTTATTTTAGTTACCGGTAAACTGTTTTGGTCGATACGATTCGATACGTATCGTTTTCGATATTTAGGGGCGATACGATACGGACGATACGATACGATACAGGGTTAAGATACGATACGGACGATATGATACCGGGTTACGATACGATACGGACGATACGATACAGGGTTACGATACGATACGGACGATACGATACAGGGTTACGATACGATACGGACGGTACGATACAGGGTTACGATACGATACGGACGATACGATACAGGGTTACGATACGATACGGACGATACGATACAGGGTTACGATACGATAAGGACGATACGATACAGGGTTACGATACGATACGGACGATACGATACAGGGTTACGATACGATAAGGACGATACGATACAGGGTTACGATACGATACGGACGATACGATACCGGGTTACGATACGATACGGACGATACGATACCGGGTTACGATACGATACGGACGATACTATACCGGGTTACGATACGATACGGACGATACGATACCGGGTTACGATACGATACGGACGATACGATACGATACAGGGTTACGATACGATACGGACGATACGATACCGGGTTACCATACGATACGGACGATACGATACACTTGACGGTACCATGCCTCTACATTTTTGAAATTTCTGTTTATGTTAAATCCGCTTTACCTGAATATATAAATACCACTCATCCCTATAACACTAGATTTAAAAATAATTTTTCCGAACAGCACAGATTAAGATTATTTGAGAAAAAACCTGAATATATGGGCAGAAAAATTTATCAGTTTTTACCTTCTAGAATTAAGCAAATAATTAATGTAAACAAATTTAAGAGAGAACTAAAGTCATTTTTAATTCAAAACAGCTTCTATAGTTTAAGAGAATTTTTTGAAAACAAATTTAAGTAACATAGCCTACTTTTGCCAACTACCTGCCAGACACCAATTTGTCAACCCAACCTAACCTTCCGAACAAGCCTAAAAGCCTCGAATAAATGCCCTTCCATAATTGGAGGACAAGATGACGCTCCCAAAACTCATCGAGTCAACGGGAAAGAGAAGAAGTATCAAGTAAGTAAGTGTCACTCCTCCGATTCGTATCGTATCGCCGTATCGCACATCACTATCCGGGATTAGGTACAATAGGCGGCGCACGGCGTGGCCTCAACATGGACGCCGCTGCGGCGTGGCTTCCCAACATGGCGTCACCCTCCCTGTCCCCGCTATTGTAAACACACCGTCATAACTCTGATTTTCTTTCGCTCATAAGCAGTAATCTGTCAACGGAAGATGACACGCCATTGTGTAGTTTTTTATTTTTATAAGACCGATAACGCGGCCAGCGTCCCTGTGGCTGGGACGCTAGCTTCCCTGTACACTCGTACACTCACTCGTTTAGCATGGATCAAATGGGAGTGTCCCGCGAGCTTATACGCGGACACAGTTGACTGAGACGCAGATCTGCGAAGGGTGTCCCGGCTGTGTACAAGGGCGAGACGCAGACGGGACACACGCGGGACGCAGATCTGCGTCCCGGCATCCCGGCCGCCAGCGTCTCTCGTCTAAATAGCCTTGAATCTTTTGGGAACGTCCCGCGAGTCATTATACACGGACACACGGTGTCCCGGACCAGACTGCGCCGCGACGCCCGAGAGTGGTCGTTTTGATAACGAAGTGACCTCAGTTCGTAGATAACCTGTGACTGGTTAAGTTGTACAGAGTGTTCGAATAAAAGTAATTATGGACAACGAAGTAGAACAATTATCAGTGTGTGAAGATGAAGAAAACAACCGTAAAATCCACAACAAAGCTGATCCAGAAAGTGATCAGGATAAAGAAGCTGACAATGAAGCAAACGTCGCATTCTTTGTTTGAAATTCATTGTTGGTGATGGTGATTTTATATTTTGATTAGGATTTTTGCGGACATTTGCCATCACTGATTAGTAAAAAACAAGTTACACGACGTAGTGTTTTCGTGACTGCTTTTACAGTTCTCTGTTTTAGCTGTGATTTTGTCCAGGTTTTCCTGGCTATGTGTTACTAATCTTGTTATGTTTTAGGTTTTCTTCCACCTGAAGACGGGATCAGATTCCAGATCCCGAAACGTCGTGAAACTTGATTTTTACTAATCAGTGATGACAAATTTCCACAAAAATCCTAATCAAAATATAAACGTCGCATCAAAAAGACCGCAACTAAAGATCAGACAAAAATCAGGAAGTGTATCAAAAAGTAATCGATAAAAAAGTGAACACAGAAGATTTTATCTGTGAAGTGGAAAAATATCCATGTCCCTATGGGTCACAAGGTTGGAATCATATGTCAACTAAAACGAAAAATTAAACGCGTGGAACACTATCTTGGAAACACTAATCGTGGAAACACTTGGAACACTAACTTGGTAAAAATTAATAATGAAGATTTTATATGAGAAATGTAAAAAAATATCCATGATACGAAAAAAAATATTAATGGTAACCACTGAGTGATTTGGTGGTGGAGCGGTGCTTATGAGGTGTCTCGGCAGCGTCTCGGCTGTGTCCGAGACGCTAAACTGCTTCCCGGACACTTCCGGGACGCAGACGGGACTCGGCCCAGCCGCTGGGACGCAGAGTCCGTGTGTAATACGGGCCAATGTGACACGGCACTCGCCATCGTGTGGTTTTATTCCATAATATGATCTATGTCAATTTGGCGCAATACCCGACACCTCAGGTCAGCGTCTTGTTCATTTTGGCGGCAAATTAATGGAGTTGTACTCTGGTGAGATGATTTTACATATTTCCCCATAATCAGGCCATTTCGGTTTAAAGTAAATTTTGTTATTTTCAATATTTCATTTGCAAACCTAAAATATTACTGAAGGATTCAGTAATATTTTAGGTTCAGGATCAGGGATTCAGGGATTCCAGGGATTCCCTGAAATTCAGGGATTCAGGATCTTTCAGAACTGACAATAAACGATTATTTAAATGTCGATCGATTGAGCGAAATTTTCCAAATACTGTTTCAGTATCAATGTAATACTTACTATTGTCTAGTCACATTAAACCTGTTAGACCGATCTTCAGGACCTTTGATTTCAGGAACCTGCGAAACCGATGGATTTTTTGTAGACCTAACAGCCAGTCACGGGCAATGATAATATTTTTTCCCTTTTGTAATATTTGAAGCTGCAAAGACAACGTCATTAAGAAAGTATCATGCGTAAGGAATAGCGAGCTTCGATTAGTGATAATTTTGTCATTCGGTTTGTGATTTCAATGGTGAAAGTTTTTACGTATTATATCTGAAAGAAATTTGTAACATACTGTAAATGTTTATACCACAAACATAACTTTTATCATCTATGGTAAATATGTCAAGAATAGATTTATTATTAAAAAGTCGGTCCATCTTAGCGGTCCTCTATTAGCGAATTTCCCTTATAGGGAAGAAGCTATTACCGTAGGTCTCATGGTAAGACCTAAGCCCGAGACCATGATAACTTTTCGTTTTGGGTCCCCCAGAAGCAAAAAACACCACTCATTCGAATTTATATATGTGTGTCTGTGAGCACGATAGCAGCCGTAAAAATGGTCCGATCTTAATGAAATTTGGTCAGACATATAAAGTGGCAATCCCTCGGACGAGTTCGTAAACCAGCCCGATCGGACGACCGGAAGGGGGTAAAGGGGGATAAACCCCCCAAAAATGGGGTTTTTGAGTTTTTACATAGAAAAATAAAATTTATCCAATTTTTGTTGGCACCATTGAATTCAGCTCAAAAAACAAACAATTTAGTATTTTGAATCACTGCTCTGTGTCCATTGGTTACCGAGATATTGAACGTGGTAAACACAGTACGTTGTCTCAATGTTAACCTTATGGGAAATAAGTAAAATTCTATATCTCGTTTATTTCTCAACATATCTTGATAAAACTTGGTAAATGGCTTCTTCTAGTTCAGATCTACTAAATATTGAATTAATACCAACCAGGTTAAACATACCTGTAGCAGCAAACCTGCATTTTCATTCCCCATGTTATTTTTATGGAGCTTACCAAACATTGTCAAATCTCGCTATATTGGGTTAAAATATGTTATTTTGCATTTGAAATTCGCTGAATATGCAGGTTTGCTGCAACGGGGGTATTTTGCTATTAGCCTCTGCGATAGCTCGGCTACAATGCTATCGATACCGCAGCCAGGGAATGTGGTCGGTCGAGCTGATTGAATATTTAGGGTGCATTACTGACGGTGTTGTTGGACCAAGTTGTGTACCGCGTCATGACTCGTAAATGATGGCATGCCGAATGATCGTCATCGCCATGGAATAATACGCCTACTGCAGGAACTACAACTGCAACGGCGACCGCTGCGAGCTGATCACTTTCGGTCAACTGATATCCACCTATCCACTTATATATTAAGAGTCCTCCCTACCCACGGCAGTTTTCGTTTTCTGCGACACTAGCGGCGACTTTTGGAACTACGGCTCCATAATCCGATGCCAAACCACTTTTGGCGACTTTTGGAATTTCGCATAAGCCACGCTAAACCAGTTTACATTTTGCGATGTAAGGTTTCACGCAGACATTTAGCGCCCATATTTTTTAACATGTCCATACTGTGCGATATTATATAAATAAATAATACTATACTCTAAACTACTGGAATTGCTTTTTATTTTTTGAAAAAAGGTCATCAAACACGTTATATTAACGTCCAAAGTTGACTATTTTAAATTGATTATAGAAACAAAACTATTTAAGTTATCGAAAATCCAATAAGCAATTCTAGTAGTTTGTAAATTTCCCGCTACAACCATATTGAATTTAAAAATTTCCGTTACCTCAAGGGGCGTGTATATGCGACCACGTGAGAGCTGTTTTGAACATTTTTGGCTGGGTAGGGAGGACTCTTAACAGAACACCTCGGATTACTCGAGTCCGAATTATCCGGACCCCCCCGGATCATCCGGAGGAGGTTGAGGATTACAATTACATCGGTATTCCTTATTAAACACAAAAACTCAGTTTCAACCGAAATACCGTTATTGTGCACGCGAATCGTCCTTATAGCTGCAACTTAGTTTGGAGTCGAACCCGAACCAAGACCTTTAGGAAAGGGTTCTGACTACGTAGTTCGACCATTAAATCTCTCATTTGCCTGGTTTTGGCGACGAACCCGCTTTTTCGTGCAGTTGACGAGATCCTTTTGCCGCGGTACTTCCTCGAGATGGTTCGGCAGACGACGACGGCGACGGCTTCGGCGATGGCAATATCGAAGACTATAGTTTCCACGGTGTCTACTGATACTGGAAATCCTGGAATTATACTGGAATTTTATTTGATACTGGGAATACTGGAATTGTACTTGCATTTTGTGGAAATGCAAGTAAAAATTAGTTTTGTCCAATTCAGATATAAAAAGCTCGACACTACTTTTTTAGCAATGTGCATTTGCAAACCAAAATTAAACCACTTCTAATTCTGTTCCATTATTAAACATCCATCCTTAATAAGATTAACAATTTTATAAGTTGTCATTTATTTTAAGATTGGAGATGTTATAAACATTTCCTATATTCATATATTCACATTTTCATATTATATTTCTTAAACGAATTATGTGATATGAAAGTGAGAGACTTTGTCGAAAGACACTCATTGTAAATAGAATTTTTTGTGATAATAACTTCGTTTTGATTATTTGGATAGTAAAGTGTGAGTAACGGCTACAAGGGGACTTGGGATGCCCTGATAAAAATCAAACCAACATGTTTTTCCTTAGACGAGTTTTTATTCTGTTATTTATCTTATTTGTCAATGCTACACTGATTTACAAATCAGTTGCTTGATTTTAACAATAAACATTATTCATTAATCAAAAGTTTATTAATGGTGCTCCATAGTTAGATAAATAATTGGCGATTGATACTGGAATTTTGAAAAGAAACTGTATTTGAAATACTGGAAATATACTGGAATTTAAAAATCAGATGTCAGTAAACACCCCGGTTTCGCAATCGCTTCTCATTATAATGAGCACTGTCGATATGGTAACTTCATTTCAACTCGGTGTTTCGCTATCCGAATCGGGTCTCCGCCACATCAATCCGGATAATCACTGGTGTTCTCTAGGCGTTGTTAAAACCTATCGCTGCATAAAGTCATTTCCCGCGTTAATTTGATTCATTTCATATTATTTTCTAAAATTATAGCCACTGCACCACTTTTTTCCGACGTTATGTCATATACCTTAAGCGATACGTTCTCGCTTGCTTTGACGTTTGATCACTTAAAGTCTGGAATGATGACCTTGCGAGTACTAATGTATATAAAAAGACCAAAAATAACAAAAATTCATCATCGACGTAAAATATAAAATCGGTTTTTTCTCCACTCTTAAGTTGAAACTCTTAATAAACTGAAACTCTCAAAAACTCTTTTATACTCTTATCAAACCACTAATCGATTTCTTTTTGACGAAAGCCTGTTTATTATGACCCAACGGCCGTTGCACCGATGACTACAGAAACTGTAGTGTCTGTAATTCGTCGGTCGTACTCGGGCCCCGACCGGCACAACACAACGTCGTTTCAGCTGTCACTGAAACGTAATTTAAAACAAATCGTGGTCGAAGTTTGAGAGAAGGTACGTGTAACAACGGTTATTGTCGCAGCGACGACAATGTGTAACGAACAAAAGTCATACCGTGTCGGGTGTGTTTTGCAGAAGTAAGTGAGTGCACGCACCTCTCCACTCCGCACCCCTCACAATGCCCCACACCTAGCGACCCCTTCGCCCCCCCCCCCCCCGCCACCGCGATAACAAGCATGTGTTCCAATTTAAGAAGGGGGATTTGAAGAACCCGAGTCGGGGTGAAAGCGTTATTAAGAGGCCAAAAGGAAAACGAGAAAGAGTTGGGGGATGCGACTAACCATTAATACCTCGGCTTATGTCACCTACGCCGCGAACATTATGCAAAAGTAAGGTGACTAGATTTTGGAACAGCCAAAACGGGACGCCGATGGGGAGAGGGGGGTTCGGGGGCCCTCCTCCGGAGCATTTTGGTGCGTTTTAGACTCTTTCAGATTGAAAATATATGCTAGACTCCAGTTCATCTGTCCCATTAATTTTAAGTTAGTAGGAAACTACAAAAGAATCAAAACATTTACGTAAGAGTTTTTTTACATTAAAACGTATTTCCATACCCCCCAGAAAGAGGGGGGTCCAGGGGTTCCCCCCGGAAAATTTAAAAAAATTAGGTTAATTTTTGGGCGTTTTAAGACTCTTTCAGATTGAAAATATGAAGAGTTATTTAAGAGTGTTTCTTATATTAAAACGTACTACGTTTAAAAGTATTTTTTTACCAATAACGCCAAAACGGGAGAAATGGGCGTCCCGAGAGAGTTCGTCGGGACAACGGGACACGTCGCTAAAAAACGGGACTGTCCCGTTCAAAACGGGACGTCTGGTCAGCTTATGCAAAAGGCGTCGGTCGGGAAGTTTACTTCGCTCGGTGGCGGCGCGCTGGAGAAGCGCCAACAGCCGACCGCGCCTCGTCTGTGTCTGTGGGAACGGGTAAGAAGTGACGACCGCCGCGGCGCGCGGCGACTAGGGAATCCAATCCCGGGATACCGCATCCCGGGATCCCGGGATCCTGCGTGGTTTTAGGGCTTATTCAATCCCGGGATTTTTGGGATCAATCCCGGGATTTTCGGGATTATAAAATTACGTTTAAAATCGATATTTACTAGGATCTTATCAGTTAAAACAATGTTATAACTAAGAAAAACCAGTTACATGTTGTTTTTGATCAAATAATCATGGTTTTATGAGTTATTTGAGGTCTTATAGTATGTATAAAATTAGTTTCCAGTTGATATTTTCAAGCTTCTGAAACAAATACATAGACATTTTAACTTGTTTCTGATACAATGCAATGCGATTGCAATTAAGTTTCGTTACGGTGCTCTAATGATCATTTTTATCGTACTTCTAGTTTTTCGAACTACATCTTTCCAAGTCCTGATATTGTTTGGTCAAGTAACTATATTCATGTTTTGTATAAGACTTTCTTTAAATTATGTCTGAATAAATATTTTATGGTTACTTCACGCTTATACAGGACCATCCTGATAAAGTGTTCCGTTTTCACTCTGATGTCTAATACTGTATTCAGTGTTTCACGATAAGGCTGATTATATCGTCAATTTTTTACGCTCTAAGTTTTTATATATAAAATCACGTCAACAAGTCAAAACTAAACGGAAAACTGCTTTCTATATAGCAATATATTACGATACCATGTGTACATGCGAATCAATACTAAATATTTATTTTTGTATCGGCTAATACTTTGTTGGGTCAATCCCGGGATCAGTCCCGGAATCCCGGGATTAAAGTTTTTAATCCCGAAATCCCGGGATTGAAAATATTGCCCGGGATTGGATTCCCTAGCGGCGACAGACACAACGGCATCGCGTGCCGCGGTCAACAGCCGCAGTGATTCACGTCCATTTTTATACATTAATATTACTAATTAAATATTATACTGGAATGCATATTATGATAATGATACATACTGGTTATGATTTTTATAGTAACTTTTTTATAATGCTTTATACCATAAGCTGCCCCGGTGTGTTGTGGTAGGATCTCCGCTAGTCCGAATATGTCGGGCTTAGTGATAATTTACAGTTACATTTTTATAACCCTCCGGGCTTCTCCGCGAGGGTCGCGACATAACACATTCACATACGTCGCGGCGAGTTTTTATACTCTCCGCTCGATCGACAACAATTAACCGTAGTCGTGAAAGGACGGAAATAAAAGAACGGCGAGAGAATTAATAAAGGATCGGTAGGCGGGTCGCGGCAGTCCGGCCGCGATCGCCGCCGCCGCCGTTAGCGGAAGATCTGATTTGCATTCGGCCGGCATAAATACCGCCGACAGACTGCCTTAAAGTAAGCCAAATTGTAGGGCGTAAATAGGCCCGCCGTATCGATGTGGGGCCGAGTCCCTATTGTTCCCGAAACGTTTATTTCAATGAGAGCCGATTGATATAGTGTCGGAATCGTGTACTACTTATTATTTATCCCGGCGCG
Organism: Flexamia atlantica; assembly: GCA_035578135.1. Taxonomy (NCBI): domain Eukaryota; kingdom Metazoa; phylum Arthropoda; class Insecta; order Hemiptera; family Cicadellidae; genus Flexamia; species Flexamia atlantica. The sequence continues at coordinate 11,268,532 of JAQJVK010000010.1, forward strand.
ATGCGCATCTGGAAACACCTCGGCCACGTCGGGAACTGGGAGCCTTCCGTCCCGCGTCCCGCGTCGTGTTGTATTCCGGTGGTAATGAGAGCCGCGTGTCCCGACAGCCGTTAATGAGCTGAGCGGTCGTCGCCGCCGCTGCTGAACACGACGACGCGTATATGCGCCGCTTCTGCTAAACACGACGACGACACATATATGCGCCGCTGCTGCTAAACACGACGACGCGTATATGCGCCGCCGCTACTAAACACGACGACGCGTATATGCGCCGCCGCTGCTAAACACGACGACGCGTATATGCGCCGCCGCTACTAAACACGACGACGCGTATATGCGCCGCCGCTGCTGAACACGACGACGCGTATATGCGCCGCCGCTGCTAAACACGACGATGCGTATATGCGCCGCTGCTGCTAAACACGACGACGCGTATATGCGCCGCCGCTGCTAAACACGACGACGCGTATATGCGCCGCCGCAGCTAAACCCGACGACGACGCATATATGCGCCGCCGCCGCTAAACCCGACGACGCTTATATGCGCCGCTGCCGCCAAACATGATGACGTCGTTTATATGCGCCGCCGCTGCTAATACGACAACAACGACGTATACGCGCCACTACTTCTAAACAAGACGCGTATATTCGCCGCTACTGCTAAAGCCCACGACAACGTCGACGCATATGTGCGCCTGTGCCGCAGTGGTGTGCTGTTGTTCTCAGTACTGGCTAACCCTTAGACAAAAACGACGCATATGTGCGCCGCACTGGTAAACGCCGAGGCTTGATGGCTCATTGTACCTGTAAACACCACAACAGAATGCCGCAAAATGGGCTACTCTGACAGATTGTAATGCTGCTATTTTAATCTCACACGTGAAAAAAAAACTGGCGAGTCGAGGTTTGCCTTGTAATTAAAAAAAAAAACTCGGAATTTCGAGTGTGTGATACGCCACAGAGAATTTCGTCAAAAATTGCCTTGCCGATTCTCTTCTATGACAACGGCTAGTTAAATTTGGTAATTATTTTTTTGCATAGTTTGTTGTTTAATTGCTTTCACTAGTCGATCGTAATTTGCGATTCTAAAAAAAAGAACACGCTGTAAAATTATTAGGCGGGCAATCAGAATGTAAGGTCAGGAGTTGGCGCGCTAAGGGCTTAAAATGATGAAGTAATGAAAGGTCGCGCGTTGCTACGTGCCGCGCTACACCACTTTGTGCTGGGGGGGGAGGGGGAGGGGGAGGGGCGGCAGGGGTGGCAATCCTCTCTTGGCCTTTCAAACGAAACCTGTGAACACGTGTTAGGGCCCGTCTATTCACCGCTACTCTCGACTGAGCCGGGACACTATTGACGCCTCACATCGCGCCGGCCTCATCTAATGAGAAATTATCATGCACTGCGCTGCGGGCTAGTTACGAGCTCCGGCTCATAACCAAGTTGGAAACAATATCGCGTCTATCTACACGCATTTTCGACCGTATTTACAATTTTCACATTAAGTGAAGGAACGCGTTAAAAGTCAGCAGTACCTCCCGCCATTTTGGTTTTTAGTCCCTTCAGAATAATTGTAATTTCCTTTAAGCACGCATGGCTTTAACACGAGTTACTCGATTATCATAAATCGAATGAAACTGATTAAAGAATTTGTTTTTTTTGTTATTATTTGGCAGTGAACTGTGAAGAGAACGATTAAGAATTAGTTTAATTTATTGCCAAACATTTTAATGTAAAATGGTCAGTTTTGTTAATTAATGGAGAAAGACTATAGTATATTTCAAAATTTTAAGTTAAAAGTTTTATAAATATTTGGTTTGCTTTTAAATTGATACGAATTTCGTAATTTTTAAGAGGAAAATGAAGGTGTTACTGCCTGTTTGAAATCAAAATTTTTCTTTTTGGGGAACTCCCTTAAAGATGGCAGGTACTGCGTGCACACTCATGACTTTTTTAACCTCTAAAAACCTTATCAATCGCACTGACCGCAATGGATGCGGACGTTCCGCTACTTCCGATACTAGTACGTATCGATACTATCGAAAGAAAGTTTGGAATATCGGATGAAAAGTATGGAATCGTATAAATATATTAATTAATTAATTATTAAATGCGTTAGAAGAGGAAAAATTTACATGATAATCCTTCAAAAAATTTAGAAATTTGAAATGTAAGTAATATTTTACGTCATGTTTTTTGCCCCATAATTTATTGTTTATTTATTACTTTATTATTTATACTTTGTACCAATTATGTTTTAAATGTGAAATCATACTGTTTATAATTGATATGTATAATATAATATTTGTTACCATACCTATTTATTTACAAACTAATAGACAATAGACAATCTTCAATAATCCGGAAAAAGTCATAAGATCGTAATTAGACATGTCATGCACAAATGAAGAATTTTTATAAAGATAGTTACGTAAAATAAATGAGCAAATTAAAGTTTAAAAGTAAAATTTTTCTAATAACATGTGATAATTGTAATGTTAAATGTATCGGTTATTTAAACAACATAAAATTAATTTATTTTAACATTCCGTATTATCAGTTAAAACAACCTCATTTAATATGAACTTGTTAATTTTTTAAATTTTCCTGGTATCTTCTGATCCGATACCAATACCGATACTCTCGGTATCGATACTTTGGATCCGATAATAGCGGGATATCCATACAGTAGACCCCCTCTTAACCGACCCACACGGGACCGGACTTAGGTCGGATAACTTAAAAGGTCGTTTAAAATGGGCAATCCCCTTAACACCTAAAAATAGAAACCCTATTGATTTAGGGTTCTATTAACATCATTCTAGAGCCGTTATTTGATTATTTAGAAATTAAACTTATCGACCTATTTTCTAAAATAATTACTGTAGAAATGTCACAAATAATCCAAAAACACAGTCAAAAGTAAACCTTTTTATAAACTTAATAATAGACGTGTTTAAAAAAAGTTCTAATAATAAATAACACCTTTATTGACGTGTTAAAATTTTTTAACACATCGTTCCTAATGCGGTATTGATTGTCAGTGCATCTACTGTACGTTTTAATAGATCAATACATGCTGTATTCAAAATATTTCAACTCTCAACAACCTGTATAGTTGAGCTTGACGTTCTTATCGCCGAGTATTGAAACGGGAATACCGCAATTTCTAGAAAATGGCGGTTAAACCGAAATATTCTAATAACAGGGTCGGTTAAAACGGTCTTTAATCTTTTTCACCAAGGGCGGATAATCCGATCGTCGGTTAAAACGAGGTCGGTTAAGAGTAGGAATCTCAATCCCGGACCTAAATTCCAATCCCGGGATTTCGGGATTGACAAAAGACAATCCCGGGATCCCGGGATCAGTCCCGGGATTCCCGTTTTCTTTATATTAAGAATATATTTCTGCGTGATGACAACGCAGAATGAATTTTTATTAAGATTTAAAACCAGTTGTAATTGTATCTTACAAAGTCTTCAAATCTGGGCTTGTTGGAGGCTCATTACCTATTGTTTCATATTTTTGAATGGCTTTCATGCTGTGTGTGCTTGACAAAAATGAGTATGGAGTCCCTTCGTAGAGCCGCCTATGTTTATAAAGCAAATTTTCGAATATTTAATTGCGCCTTTTTCCCGCCCTTTTATGTTAAAAAATATATTTTCTAACTTTTCATCTGTTTGGCATTATAATGCCACAGACGTTTGATAACTGAAAAAGTTGGTGTTCGTGATCAGATAGATATAAAAATTCATTAACATAAAAATATCAAAATTAAGTCACCTGTGTGGCTTTGGTCCGTAGGATACCTCGATTCGTAGGAAACAACTGCAACGGAGTTCGGAGCTATAAAGAAACTGTTGAGTGCTGTCCCATTATATTCCAGAGATAAGTTGTCATTGTTGAATTAAACTTTTGTTAAGGCGAATAACAGTCATAAGGGACGTAAATTAAAAAATAAACAACTTTACTCTTAATTATTAATATTGAAATATTGACTTCCTAAAATATTTTATGTTTAAACGTGTTTGTAAAGACGACTTTTGCAGTAGTTTAAAACAATTAAATCACGCAAACATTAAAAAAAAAATCTTTCGCAATCCCGTCAATCCCGGGATTGAGAGGCTCTAATCCCGGGATTTTCAGGTACTCAAATTCGACCGGGATCCCGGGATCCCGAATCCCGGGATTGAGAACCCTAGTTAAGAGCAGTGTCCACTTGGCGGAAAATAAAATCCCACACAAAGACAAGAAAAATCCCGTTGTATCCCACCTTTCTGCATGATTTATCCCACAAAATATCCCTCACTTTCCCATTGAAAGTATAAGTCTAAATCGTAAGTCTAACACCCACTAACCTAATCCTATACTTGAATGAAAGGTCCCGGTGAGAAGGAAATCCTAGAAAAAATATTAGTTTTTTGATAAGATTCTCTCTAAGGGCACAAATTTAAAGAACAGGGCTGAACAGCTGATGCGTTTATTTGTATTTACGTTTACTTTTTCCCAGCGAAGCGGGACCCCCAAAATTCCCATCAGCTAGTAAAAAAATCCTTAAAATTTATCTTTTACATAAAATCAAAATACCTTATTATAAAAATAAACTTAAAAATTTATTTTAACCGTCAGTTAAAAATTGATTGAGGGCAGGTTGTCATCGTTGACTATGAATTCTTAGAATTCTTAGTCAGCGTGTTTTTATCTTTTTACTTTGAGAGCGCTCTCTCTCTCTCTCTCTATACCCTAACTTAGCCTTCAAAATATCACTTTTCTTCAAATTTTACCTTAGGTAATATTAAATGTTAGCGTGAACATTTTATTACGAATGGTTTTATTACTTAAGAAAAAGAACAAAAGATCCAATCTCACAAAGCACGAATAAGAATTTCTTTTTTCTAGTCACATTAAGAATAATCCCATTTTATCCCACAATCCCATTTTATCCCTCGAGTAGTTGAAATATCCCATAAATGAGATAAAAAGCCCTAAAGTGGAAACACTGGTTAAGAGTGGGTCTCCCGTACTTTTCTTTCAATACTGATTCGATACCAAATATCGGATCGAAGTCTGTATCGGAACATCCTGTGGCTCGTGCTCCTCTCCTTCTCTCTGCTCGTTAACCTGTTTACCTCCCGCCTGTTATCAGGAGGCCAGTGACATCTTTTATTGTGAGTCATAGCCGGATGTTTTAGGAGGTCGTTTGGAGAGAACAACAAGACTGATTAGAAGAAACAAGGAAAAGAGGACATCATATTTTCTTCGTTCTCTACAATAAGTTTTGTTTTAGTTAAAAATTGACTTATTTTTCAACGATACAGTAGCATTTTTGATTATTATCTCGCTCTTTTTCCCCTTCAGTCACTCCCGCGGCCGGTATTTTTTCTTCATTCCAGAGCTTGTAACAGGTCATTTTGTTTGTCTGTTGATTATTAATTTTTAATTTGTTATTTTAATTTTCTAAGAATGTGCTGATATTTTTTTATGTGAAAAGTGCATCACTGCTGAAGAGACAGTTCTACGCACAGGTCATTTTTGACCTATGTAGGAGTTATTATTTCTTACCATATAAGATGTACTGTATATATTTTGTTTTTATTTGAAGGAAATAAACTGATTTTTGATTTGATTTGATTTGATTTTGTTTGTTTTGGGGCCCCAGAAGCAAAAAAAAACCCTTTGTTAAAAATAATGGTGCGTGTATGTGAGCGTGTGCGCTGTGTGAACCTGAATAATTATGTGGACAGCGCACACGTCCACACTATTTTCCACATCGATGCATAATTTTTGTTGACCTTGTGGTGTGCGTTACATTAACTATGTGGACAGGTTGTGTTCTATGTCCATGTGAGGTGGCACTCCTAGCGGAGGAATACCAAAGTTTTTTTGTTTTTTTTTGTATTATGATTTTGCGGACATTTGCCATCACTGATTAGTAAAAAACAAGTTTCACGACGTTTCGGGATCTGGAATCTGATCCCGTCTTCAGGTGGAAGAAAACCTAGAACATAACAAGATTAGTAACACATAGCCAGGAAAACTGGACAAAAACACAGCTAAAACAGATCCCGAAACGTCGTGAAACTAGTTTTTTACTAATCAGTGATGGCAAATGTCCACAAAAATCATAATAAAAATATAAAATCACCATCACCAACAATGAATTTCAAACAAAGAATACCAAAGTATCCCCCCCGAGTTTACAGCGCCATTTCTCTTTATCTGGCCTCTTAAATCTCGCCATCTATCTTTTAATTTTTCAAGTGTTAGTTATATTTTCATTCTTTTACTGAATGCGAATCAACATTCAATATATACGTTACATTCAATTTAAAACTATAGCCACATAGAGTTATAATACCTTAAACTTGGTCCAACGACAAAAAACTTATTATTTATTTTTTACGAAATTTGATTTCAAATAAAGGTATATCTAACCAATACTAATTATGTTAGGCTGAATATTTTAATTTAAGAGCCTTGAGGGAGTTGTCTTCTTTAATTTTAGCTATTAATTTATTTAAAATTGGTATAGGCAGTGTAACCATAACGTTAATGGTCCACCCTTTTTAAATTTTACAATTCGTACGTCATACTGGAATTTTGTCAAAAATGTACTGGAAGTACTGAAAATATACTGGAATTCCAAGAAAAAAATTCAGAACACACCCTGGAAACCCGTTCGAGGCGACAAATAAAAATACTAAACTAGGATAAAATATGTGCCTATCATGGCTCCCACAAGGGTGGGCTGATGAAACTCTATTTCATCAATTAGTTACTATTTAATTAGGTGCATGGTGTATATGGCATAAGTGCCAGTTAGTGTTGCTTGCATATTGAAGGTGCTGCTATAAATGCACGTCACGTCACGTCGCGTCCACTTACGGCCAATTCGACGATGCCGGAGGGGTGCTATACATATTCGCATCGATTCGCATTTTCTAGTTTCTAAGAGCCAAATGGTCGATTGGACGTCGGTGTAGGCTATACATGTACGTCACGTCACGTCACGTCACGTCACGTCGCGTCGCGTCGCGTCCCAATTCGGCCGATTCGGCTGTGTATGCTCTTCAGAGAATTCGAGTCGGGCCGCGACGTGACGTGACGTGACGTGACGTGCATGTATAGCCGGTTCCATTTGATTACACAGGTTTCATTCACTTTGAAAATGGACTTGACGTGACGTCACGTGACGTGACGTGACGTGTATATATAGCAGCACCTTTAGTGTTGCTTGCATATTAGTATACGACAGCTTGCTCGGGGCCCACCATAGCCGTCTCGGCCTTCGAACTGGCAAGGCCGCTTTCAACGGTTTTTTGCATAGTAAAAACCCTTTCAGGGCCAGCTGATTTCATGTAAGCAAGAGGTAGTGCCATAAGAGAGTATGGATAGGTAAATGAGCTGAACCCTTAGGCGCAATGTTGCCATTTACTAGCACCGCGTTATTGTTACTAGAGGTGGCTATAGCCCCACACAATAACATCTCAGGCCCCAATTGAATTTTAATCTTGGTCTTAAGGAAAATCTATCTCAAAGTGGAAATGTACTTTCATCGAATCGAATGATTTATTTTAATTTAAGTCAGCGTTTGCAATAATTTAGCCGGTAAATTTTGGTTTTTAGTTCGAAATAAAAGACTAAATTATTCATGATTATCAATAACCGGTTCAAATCAAAGTTTAACAGGATGTAATTTTTAGCGAATTTTCCCTATAGGGAAGAAGCTATTACCGCAGGTCTCATGGTAAGACCTAAGCCCGAGACCATGATAACTTTTCGTTTTGGGGCCCCCAGAAGCAAAAGTCACCATCCGTTTGAATTTTTAGTTATATACGTACATATATATCTATATGTCTGTAAGCACGATAGCAGCCGTAAAAATGGTCCAATCTATATGCAATTTGGTACAGACGTGTAAAGTGGTAATCAATTGGACGAATTCGTAAACCAGCCTGATCGCATCACCAGAAGGGGGGGGGGGGGGGTTAAGGGGGGTAAACTTCCCCAAAAATGGGATTTTTGCGTTTTTCACATAGAAAAATTAAAGTGATCCAATTTTGGATTTCACCATTGAATTCAGTTCGAAAAAACAAACAATTTAGTATCTTGAATCATAGCTCTGTGTCCATTGGTTACCGAGATATTGAAAGTGGTAAACCAATGTTTATCTTATGGGAAATAAGTAAATTTCTATACAGTAGAGTCCCGCAAACCCGGACTTCGATAACCCGGAATTCTGGATAACTCGGAAAGCCTGCCAGAGCAATAAAGTGCATTGAGATTCAAGGCCAGAGCACGAGGTGACATATTTAAAAGAGTTTTAGTTTTTCTTTAAGTTTTTTTTTGTAACTAATATAGTTTTTACATTTTTTAATGTGCAATAAAAAATAATTTCTTATAGAAATAACAGAAACTATTCTTATTTTTTCTTATTTTTACTCATTTCCCGATAACTCGGAATTTTCACAAACCCGGACACCGTTCGGTCCACATTAGTCCGGGTTTGTGGGACTCTCCTGTATCTCGCTTATTTCTCAACATATCTTGATAAAACTTGGTAAATGGCTTCTTATAGTTCAGATCTACTAAATATTGATAAAACCACTCATTTTTAATATACCTGAAGTAACAAACCTGCATACTTATTCCCCTTGGTTTTCTTATGGAGCTTACAAAAACATGTCAAATCTCGCTACGTTGGATTGAAATATGTTGTTTTGCATTTGAAATTCGCTGAGTATGCAGGTCTGCTGAAACGGGGGTATTTAAACGCAGCTTAGCACACGAACATCGGGGGCCCGAGTCTGATCGTAAATACAGTGCCCTCGATCGAATGTGGGGGCCGTGGTGCCCGTCATTTTGATTTCAATTACCGAGTGGCAGGACAGCCAGTTACGTCACCGAGGGTCGTTGTCACTTGTCAGTCGACGAGAGCTGACGGACACGTCACTTCATAACTCACTAATTAGGCGGCGAAACCCTTCGTTTGTATCCGCCAGTCTGCTTTGTCGTCTTGACATATTTGGCCGAATTGGTGATAAGAGCGATATCATTCCCTAGAACGCTCTGCAACCATCCAAGCCCAAACGCTTTTTCATCGTGTATATATAAGGTGACCAGATTTTGGAACAGCCAAAACGGGACGCCGGCCTCCGGGGGGTGTGAGGAATATGGAATACCCCCCCCCCCCCACAAACAAAGGGGGGTCTGGGGGTCCTACCCCGGAAAATTTTGAAAAATTAGGAGCATTTTGGAGCGTTTTAGGCTCTTTCAGGTTAAAAATATGTGCTAGACTCTAGTTCATCTTTACCATTAGTTTTAAGTTACTAGGAAACTATAAAAGAACTAAAAAATGTATTAATAGTTTTTACATTGAAACGTATTTCCATACCCCCAAAAAGAGAGGGGGTCCGGGGGTCCTCCTTCGGAAAATTTAAAAAAATTAGGAGCATTTTGGTGGGTTTTTAGACACTTTCAGATTGAAAATATGTGCTATAATTTTGTTCATCTTAACCGTTAATTTTAAGTTACTAGAAAACTACAACAGAACCGGAAAATTTGAGAGGTTTTTATGCAAAAAACGTATTTTTAAAGTATTTTTCTTACCATTAACGCCAAAACGGGACAAATGGGCGTACCGAGAGAGTTCGTCGGGACAACGGGACACGTCGCTAAAAAACGGGACTGTCCCGTTCAAAACGGGACGTCTGGTCACCTTATGTATACAGGCTTACGATAAATATTCAGTTAACCGCTGACACCTAAATAAAAGGGGGGAAGGAGGGGGACAAGGAAACGAAAGGGTGTGGTAAAGTTTGGTCCGGTGTAATTCTAAGTGTGATACCTGGTGAAACCATAAAATATCCCTTCGTTTCGTTTAAAATATTTCTTTCGCTTTGTATAAACTTTCTTAAAAACTGCTCAAAAATAATTACCAACAAATAACAATAAAATACTTATTTCGGGCGTTTTCCTCTCTTGTTCACGCAGGCTGAATAAAACCAGCTGAATAAAACCACGGAAAAAATTCAACCCCGGACGTTTCCCCGTACGCAAGCCTAAAACCCGGACTGTCCGGGGAAATCCCTGACGTCTGGTAAGCTTGTGTATAGCTGCTACAGCACTTTTAACATTTATATTTGATAGTCATATTCATGAAGTGTTCGTATACACCGCGGGAGTAGATTCTTCAGGCAGAAATAAATAAATATCGATTGAAACGAGTTCTATAAGTGTTTACCGGTCCAACACGCATGTATGTCGCTGTATTTTAGCGTGTGGAAGAATTAAGTATCGGCTTATGTAAAATACTAGTTTTGCTCATTTTGGTTTTTATGAAGTAAATTTACTTCATTATAAAAAGTGGCTTGGTACTGGTGGTTCTTTGATTCATCTAATACTCTTTGCTAAACGTAAAATAATACAATCAATCCGTTTTTCTTGAATAAAAAGTGTGTTTTTTTATTTGGACCTCAGAGTATAATTTTTAATTCTGAAAAAATTGTGTACGCTTTCCAAACCCGAAATTATTTAAATTTGATCCAAGCAATAAAAAGCGACTCGTGTGTAAACTATATAGAAGACTCAAACCGCCGAATTACGAATAACTGAACTAATACCGGTAGTTTTAAAGAGTTGAGTTATGTAGACTGTTTTCCTCATTAAGCTACTCTTTTTCATTAATATGTCATTGACCTTGATAAAAAAAATTATAAAAAACAGACACAACCCAGAAGCCTTAAGGTCTATAACATAAATATTGTTGTTCGCTTTTTCTATTATTAGCTTATCTGAAACAAAACTGGCGTTTGCACCTAGTTTTGTTTGGCGAATTAAAGGAATGAAACCCCAGATTTTATGCGTTTGATTCGCGCGAAGAATCGATTATTTTCAAAAAGAATCATGATTCATTTGATTAATCAAAACGATTCTTTCACGAATCGCCCATCACTAATTTGCAGCCTATTGCACATCATGCAATTGAGCGACTGTAACCATTCGTTATTAAAGATATCGCTAATAATATAATACCGAGGGGGCTAAACTTTTTAATGCCGGGACAGCTAGGATAGTAAATTCTTAAAAAATTAAATTGTCGAGTCGGTAGTCTCATAGTCGACGGAACTCCGTGCACCGCGAAAAAGAGCACAACACTTTACACTAACGGTAAGATATCGATGGCGTGCCGGCGCCCGGCGCTCGAATCTGCCTTTCAAATCTGCCGTGAGTTATACCGGCGGGGTAGTCGCCAGCGCTCCCTGGCCAGAAATCGACTCGATTGGGAATCTACGGTTAAATATTTAATGACGTTCACAATTCTATTCCGTGCGATGACTGACGGTCCGAAGAACCGTTGGTCTTCTTCTTAAGAAGAATAGTTAAGAAATTAATATATAAGGAAATAAGTTAGTTAAGGAATTATGGAGGAATTCAATTAGAGGTTAAGGTTTGAATAAGAATCAGAAAGGAGGGCAGAATCTGGTGGACAGGAGATTGGTTAAATAAGACAAAAAAACGTAAGACAAAGAAAGTCAGAATGAGGTTTAAACAAGGCCAAGAGATAGCAAGCCAAAGTCCCGGTATATAAAAGGAACGGGATGAAGAATAGAGTAATGAAAAAAAATGGTCCGAAGAACCTAGAGAGAGTGAAGTCCTCTAGGTTCTCTAGGTAAGGGGGCTGAACCCCCCCGAAATCTTTTGGGTGGTTTTTCACATAGAAATATAAAAATAATACAATTTCGGTTAGTACCATTGAATTCAGCTAAAAAACAAACAATTTAGTAATTTCAATCGTTGCTCTATGTCCATTGGTTACCGAGATACTGAAAGTGGTAAACTCTGTACGTTGTCCCAATGTGATAGGAAATAAGTAAAACTTTTTATAACGCTAAATTCTCAACAAATCATTATTAAACTTGGTTTGTGGCGTCAAATAGATGAGATCTAATGTATATTAGTCTTAAATCCCCGATGTTTCCATATTTATGGTAGAAAACCTGCATACTCATTCCCCATGTCATGCTTATGGAGCTTAAAAAAAACATGTCAAATCTCGCTCTGTTGAATTGAAATATGTTTATATGTATTTGAAATTCGCTGAGTATGCAGGTCTGCTGCAACGGGGGTATTTACTGTTGTTGTGTCTTGCAGTCAAGTGAACCCGGACGCCGCCCGCCGTCGGCCTCGGGTCGGACAAGGTAGTCAGTGTGTCCAAGGTGTGGAGATTTTCCCCACATTGGGGATTTTTAGCGTTGAAAAACAGCAGGGCTTGTAACAGGTTATTTCTTTTATTTTTTTTTGCTCTAGGTTATTTTTTGTTATTTTTTTGGAATTCGGTTATTTTTGTTATTTTTTTTATTTTTTCAACCTCAAGAACGGCTACAAGCCCTGTTCACAGTATTCGTCTGTCAGACGATCTCATAGGAGCATCGTGGCAGACGGATCTCATCATCCTAAAATGCGTGAAAACTAAGTCTCGTTGCATGAAAACCAAGTTTCGCTGTCAAATCTAGGCAGATTTGTGATTAGTCTGTCGAGATTTTCTTTTTTCCCAAGGTTAAGAATGTATTATCCCCAATATAACGCCGGTTTTTTAATTTTTATCAGCATTTTTTGTGTACAAATGGTTACTTTTTGGTTATTTTTTCCTTATTTGAGTTATTTTTTTTATTTTTTTCAACCTCAAGAACGGTTACAAGCCCTGAAACAGTGGTTGGGAATTGTGTGGAAATTTTGGTTACGTAGGGAAAAAGTGGGGAATTCTCATTATTATCTCTTAAATGAACACAGACTGACTGGTAAAATTGAAAAATGTAGTTGAACCGTGCAGTTGTAGAATGAATGAACAAATTGCAGTAATTTTATAGAGTCATGTGCAGTTAATTTTGTGTTTACACTCTGACTTCTCCCTTCTCCAAACGGCCCTGACGCCCAAACCTTTCCGTTTCGTTCTGTCCCCGTCCTCTTCTCCTCTACAGTACTGTAGCTACTGGTTATACGCATAGATTGTTATATATCGATGGTTCCACGGTGTAGTTCTCGAAAACAGTGAAAAATTGGTTATCTGTGTGTACTCATTACTGTATTTTGTAGCTAACGAAATGTCGCATATAAAACCAGGGGTTTTAAGTGTTGATAGTGATCAGTCGTTTAAAGTTTTTCAAAAGATTTTCTTTCCTGACAGTTGGGGAAATGTGGGCAAAAATTAGGACTGCAGGTGGGTAATTGTGGGGAATTTTGGGCCTGGCTGGTGGGGATTTTTCGGGGAATTTCAGTGGTGACAAGTGGGGAATTTTGATTTTTTGACCTGGAGACACTGACAGGCAGATCGACCGAGGCAATCAATCGTGAGAGCACGGGGTAATGGGCATTAAAATTAATACAGCGTGGGTGCCGGCAAACAAATGGGGGCGATACCTCAGACGAAGCAGATGATGATGTCCGACCGGGGTGAAGCTGCGCCGGCCATTACACGCTGACAAATGATAACTAAAACAAGTTCATAAGAGATAAGTGGAGTCATTAAGGGGTCGAAGCCGACACCTCGACTCGGACCTCGAGTCCTCCTTTTTCCCGCTTCTCTTTCTCTCCTTCGCTCTTCGTTTTTAGCAGAACGAAAGAAGGGAGAAGGGAGAAATACTCTCGTTGCAGCAGACCTGCATACTCTGCGAGTTTCAAATGCGAAAAATATTTCCATCCGACACAGCGAGATATGACATGTGTTTATAATCTCCGTAAGAATAACATGGGGATGAGTTTGCAGCTTTGCCAAACCAAAAGTTAAAACTGGGTGGTTTCAATTGAAAATTTATTAGATCTGAAGTAGAAGAAGCCATATATCAAGTTCGCTGAATGTTATGTTAAGAAATAAGGGAGATGTAACATTTTTTTCCTAAAAGGATGACATGCGGAATGAGTATGCAGGTTTGCTGCCACACGAAAATGGACATATAGGGAATTTTAGACTGATAGACATTAGATGTCATCTAGATGAAGCCACACCAAGTTTTATTAAGACATGTTGAGAAATAAGCGAGATATAGAATTTTATTTCCCGTAAGGTTAACATTGGGACAACGTACTGTGTTTACCACTTTCAATATCTTGGTAACCAATGGAAATAGAGCATTGATTCAAAATACTAAATTGTTTGTTTTTTCATGCTGAATGCAATGGTGCTAACAAGAATCAGGTTATTTTTATTTTTCCACGTAAAAAAACTCAATAAACCCATTTTTGGGTTTTTCCCCAAACCCCCCCCCCTTCCGATGGTCCGATCAGGCTGGTTTTCGAACTCATCTGAATAATAACTACTTTACACGTCTTTGTCAAATATCATTCCAATCGGACCGTTTTTGCGACCGCTATCGTGCTCACAGAGAGCATATATAGATTTATACATAAACATTTAACGGCTTTTTTGGCTTCTGGAAGCCCCAAAACGAAAAGTTATGGTGATCCCGGGGTTAGGTTTTTCCATGAGGCCCAGTGTAATTGCCTGAAAACTGAGAATTAATTAATTACTTTATTTTTACACTATTAAATCAACAATTTTCGACACAATAATTTGCCAATCTTTAATTAATTATTATAAAAAGGTATGTTACTGCAGTTTCAGGTCTGTATTCACTAAAAAAGCACTGCTTGATATAGCTGCGGTTATTATGTCTGTGTCCATTGCAGTGCTGCTTGGACTAGAAACTGGCATGCCTGTAACACAAATATATTCGTTCTACTGGACCTGCCAGCTACTGGCGGGTCTGTGGCTTACTGGCTACTCCAGTGACTGGCAGGACTTGTTTACACGGTGCCAGTCGCTGGCAGCTGGCATCCAGTGACTGGCAACCTCAACTGGAACGCCGACTGGCATCGTGTAAATCAGCCTTTAGTCTCCCGGGTGGTCTAGGCCAAGTCTTTTGAATTGACCTGTACAGCGCTACAGCTCCGACTGAACCTTCGACCGTCAAATTAACTAAAGGTGCTGCTATACATACACGTCACGTCACGACACGTCACGTCAAGTCGCGTCACGTCCATTTTCGATGTGAATGAAACCTGTGTAATCAAATGGAACCGGCTATACGGTCTTCACGTCACGTCACGGCCCGAATCAAATGCTCTGAAGAGCATACACGGCCAAATTGCGCCGCGACGTGACGCGACGTGTATGTAGAGCTTACTTCGACATCCACTCGGCCAATCGGCTCTTCGAAACTAGAAAATGCGAATCGATGCTAATATGTACAGCACCCCCTCCGGAATCGCCAAATTGGCCGTAAGTGGACGCGACGTGATGCGTTGTCGCTTCACCTCGCGTCCATTTTCGATGTGAATGAAACCTGTGTAATCAAATGGAACCGGCTATACATACTCTTCACGTCATGTCACGGCCCGACTCGAATGTTCTGAAGGGCATAAACGGCTGAATCGGCCGAATTGGGACGCGACGCGACGTGACGTGACGTGACGTGACGTTTATGTATAGCCAGAGGTCGCATCTAATGTTGCGCTAAATATGTGTCGAGCAGTGCCGTAGAGTACTGCGTAGAGTTATCTCTCATAGTTCTCTCTCATATTTATTATGTTCTATTCCATTATCCGTTTTTTTTCGTCTGCATGCGCACGTTTAAGTCTTGTATGAATTTGAGTCCCATTTTTCTCTTTTTTCTCTTTATTTCTCTTTTTTTCTCCTTAGTCAGTGAGTGATAAGGACTTTGTGTTCTGTGCACTGATGGACTGATGAAACGCATTTCCCTCGCACGGGCGTACATGCCTATGAGGGAAATATTTCCAATTGTATAATGCTTTGTATTTGTATGGTGTATTATTTTTTACGGAATAAAAATTCATTCATTCATTCATTCATTCATTCATTCATTCATTCATTCATTCATTCAGAGTGGGCGCGGGGGGGAAGGGGGGCGCCCGGAAGTCTATTGTCTCCCTATTGTTTTACTTCCTGGTGTTAGGCACTTACCCGAAACACTACTGCCATATGAATGCGACCTCTGCTTATTTCTTCTCTGGTATAGCTTACACCGACGTCCACTCGGCCATTCGGCTCTTAGAAACTAGAAAATGCGAATCGATGCGAATATGTATAGCACCCCTTCCGGAATCTCCGAATTGGCCGTAAGTGGACGTGACGTGACGTGACGTGACGTGTATGCATAACAGCATCTTTAACGATTCCACATCGCGCTAGTTATTCATTTAAAGCGTACAACATCGGATAATGCTATAACACACGAGGAAGCGATGCTGCAAACGGAACCTAGCGGCGCTTAATGAATCTGGAGAGATTTCTCACTAGAGTAAATGAAGGTATTTTCTGTTTTGCAGCCGAGAGTGTAAAGAGATGAAGCCTTTTCAGCGAAACGCTTTAATTCGCAGCGATGAACAGGCGGGGCCCGCGCCGAGGTTCGAATAAAACCCAGCGTATCGGCCCTTAAATATCGCGAGACATTCTTCATTGTTCGGTGAATCAAGTAGGTCCATCTTCGCCCGGCGGAACTGCTCCGGTTTATTTATTTACTTATGTTTAAATGCACGAATGCGGCTCTTTGTTGGGGACGATCTATATGGACATTTTCTTCGCTGTAATTTTCCTACGTATTTTTTAAGCAAAGCTGTTTTTGTTCCCTTAGTGTTAATAGTTCTATCGTAAAAACGGCAAGTAATTAATTAGGCGAATAATCTAGGTCCAACAATAGTTAAAACTAAAGTACCTGGTGGACCGAGCCTTGCTCGGTGTTATTTCATGTTTACCAGTTCATCCAGTTACTATAAAATATTTCAGTGTCATAAAATTGATAAATATAAACCTTTTTATCGCTCCATGAACTCTTCATCCCATTCACTGTATTTTTCCTTGATTGCAAGATTGCAAGCAGCTGTTATGATTACTTCATTTGTTTAGTCTTTATTTATTTATTTTCGTTGCTATCATGACAACTCATAAGGCCATTGTTAAAATTTTACAACTTTAAAATTCGTTTTATCACGTTATTAGTTTTTCTCAGGCCAATTAATCTGCATAAAAGACGTTTTTGAGTCATAAATTACTTATATCCAGACTTTTAAAGAAATCCTCGGAGCCGTTTTTGAGATCGTTGTGCAAGCATACAAGCGAGCAAACACGCAAGCATGCACGCACGATAACATTACTCATATCTAAGAGTACAGGATAAGCCAAAAGAAGATTGACACGTTAATGATAATTAGATTTTAAAGCGATTTATTTTTAATATGACCCATAGCCCAACCTTTTGACTAATTAAAACAACTTAATTTCAATAACATGTCGCATTTAGAGAGTAACAAGTTGTCACACTAATTTTGTTTATTTCTTCTTAAAGGGCAAATATTCCTGTATCCTTGTATCCTAAAAATATTTAGAATGTCTCTCTGGTTGCTTGTAAACTGATGGAAGCAAATTTAAACCTATGTGACAATTTGTTTAGCTATAGTTTGGTATGTTAAAACGTTCATTATGAGATAGTTATTGTTAACACAAATGCAGGAAACCAACTTTAAACTTCGATAGTCTAGCTAAGGGCATTTTGACAAAATTGGTATTGCGGTCATACCCACTAATCTGCCGAGCAGTATATAACAACATTTGCTCAAATACTGCAGTAAAAATACACGTAAGTCTGAGATTGACTTACATTCAAGATAATCCGAAAACTCGAACCCTTAATTAGGAAGACACTACAGGGCAGCCATAGCCTGAGACCCAAGGCTGAAGGTCTTATATGACCAGTCAGCGTAGGGGAAGGAATTCCATGATTCCGAAGGAGGTGAATTTCAGAATCCTGAGAATGCGCTAGGTACTTTTAACACTGCTCCCGAAATATTCAAAGTTTAGGCCATAGACCTTTTTGTAATAACGCCTTACAAAACTGTATTTTTCCATGAATACGTTTTATAGATCCCCGTTTTAGGCCATGTGTTATGGTTCGTTAGGTTACGTTAGTTTAGGTTATGGATATACCCGATTTCATAACTTAACCCGAAATAAAAGCTCCATCTGGGACGTTTGATATATAGCTAGTCATATACCGGGTGTCTCACGAAGAGGTTTAAACGTTTGATTTTATATTACGTGCCCATTCATGCACCGAACTTTTTTAAACTTTACACAGTTTACAAAGTAGGTTCTAAAAATATTCTGGAAAAATTTCAGCCCTTTAACCTTAGTTGAAACAAAATGGCGGCATATTGAAAAACGATACTTAGAAAACATTAAAAAAGTGTTTTTGGTTTTATAAAATATTTTTATTGTTACATTCTAGGGCAATATGACTTGTAAATAAAAAACTAGAACATAGCCTAATGGAAAACCTTAAAGTCCAAAATTATTCAAACTGTAACCCATCCACAGCAACACACTGATAACAGCGCGTAACAAATGAATCGTAAGCTCTACAAAGAAACTCCGCGGTATCCGGAGAAGTTCCTCTTCTATTGATCGTTTTAGTTCTTCATCATTATTGAAGCTATGGGTATAAACTTGTTCCTTCAAGTAACCCCATAAAAGTCACAAACAGTTAAATCAGGTGATCGGGGTGGCCAATCTAAAAAATCGCTTCCACGACCAATCAACGGCCATGAAGGTTGTCATTTAGTAATTCCTTGACAGGATTTGCGAAATGAGGTGGAGCACCATCTTGTTGAAAGATTGCATGATTCATTTCTGGGTACCGTGAAATGGGGCAAGACCTGTTCTAGTTTTTTTTTTATTTACAAGTCATATTGCCCTTTAATGTAACAATAAAAATGTTTTTCGTTATACTGCTTCAAAAACAGATGTTTTTAATGCATGTTTTCCGGACCTAAATACACTCTTTTTATTCCTAGGAATTAAAAGCTGATGTACTCGATACCAGCTGACTCTTTATAGTCCTAGGACTATAAAAGTCAAAAAGTGCCGAGTACGTCGTAATAATCGAACACTATTCATTCGATTACAAATAATCGAAACATTCATCGTTATTATCGAAACATTCATTGTTGTCAGTTTAATCAATTTGTGAAACTCGCTCATTTCACCAATCGATTATTACATGCGTTCGATACGTCGATAGTTGTTCATTGTTGTCAGTCTACCCTAACACAAATGATATAGACAATCAGCTGATTGCTTCAAATAGCAAGAACAAGACGGTGGCATCTTTGAAAGGCATCTTTAAAAGTAAACAAACTGTAACATTTTGGTTTTCTTAAGTAGTTTACGTATTGTATTGAGCAATATAACGAAAAATATAGTTCATCACACGGACCTAAAGCTGCTTTTCGTTACTTGGTCATTTTTCAACCTCGGCTTACAGCCTCGGTTGTAAAACTTGACCTTGTACGAAAAGCGTCACTTTAGGTCCTTGTAATGAAATATACTATTATAAAACCAAAAACATCTTTTTTAATGTTTTTAAAGTATCGTTTTTCAATATGCCGCCATTTTGTTTCTACTAAGGTTAGGGAGCTGAAATTTTTCGAGAATATTTTTAGAACCTACTTTGTAAACTGTGTTAAGTTTAAAAAAGTTCGGTGCATGAATGGGCACGTAATATATAATAAAACGTTTAAACCTCTTCGTGGGACACCCGGTATTTATGTAAAAATCAAAATGTCACCGTCCCAGAAGCGTCGATCCGAACGGCACTGTATTTTGGAGCAGTCGGAGCAGCGCTCGCTCCCCCTCTGCACTCCCCCGCGCCGCCATGCTACCGAGCCCTTCTGTTTGGGCAGGTGTGCGTCCAGTTGTCTTATATTGAACCAAGGTACACGACCGACGAGGTACGTAATTGTGGGTTTTTTGATGGGAGAAAATGTTAAAACATGGACCGAAAACTGTTTTAATTAAAAACTGTTCTAACACAATCAAACATTCCACTATATTCGCACCATATTTACCTACGCCTTAATTATGGGCAAATTTCCTCATTATTGATAATTTAACTCACTTTTATATTACATTTTATTCTAAGCGAAGTACATGATCAGTAATGAGGAAATGTGCCCATGCTTAAGGCGTAAGTTGAATATGGTGCGAACCTGTCCAGATAAAATTGCTCAAATGCCCCGTTAGAAACGGATAAGCGGTCTTCTCATATGACAACCAATAGAATTTGGAGGTGTGATTAGTTTAGCGGGGAGTGCATTCAGTATATAGGGTGTGCCAAAAAATATTAGTTTCTTTGGTGCGACAGACCCACACGGTTTTGAAAGTGTCCCGATTCGTATGAAGCGTCAGGCGACAAACCTGACGGTTTCATTTCTGTGCAGAAACGTCAAAATTGGACGACGACAAACCCGGATGGAAAAAGTGTCCGGGTTTTTCGCCGTCTGACTTGGACCGTTCCCGATAAAGGCCGACAACTTTGAAAAGAGCCTGCCCACAGTTGCATTTTCGACCAGCATTCTAAAACCCAAGGGAATTTTGTAAAACTGTTTAAGCATGATCAGGGCCTAAGAGGAACCTAAATGCCAAATTTCAGGATTCTAAGTTTTGCTATTTAGGAAAAAGGACCTAGAGATCGATCGGAAGAAGTCTCTTTTGTAAGTTGTCAACCTGTAGAATAACGTTAGGTTTTAAATAGCATATTTATTTTCATTATACGTGCCAACTCCACTACTTTCCCCCTCGTTGAAATCTAGGGAATCGTATGAGTTTTCAAGAAACGATTTCTGATTTGTCTGTAGACTCAAAATTTAGATTTTAAAATCAAGAGTCTTCATCATCCGCGTAAGAATTTCGTTCGAACTGTCTGATATACTTTAAATCAGTGTTTCCCAACCTTTTGGTGCTCGCGTACCACCTATCACATTTTCAATATTTTGGCGTACCATCGCAGGACCCCCCTCCCGCCCCCCACCACTGAGGGATCCCCTCCAAAATTGCTTATAGTTACCCTTTGATGGTTTTTTACATTTAAATTTATTTTATTTTACTTGTTAATGTACATGTTTAGATAGTATCTTCATTATAAGGACATTTTGACAAACCATATGAAAATCTCAGCTTTTCTCAATAATTTTACTGTCAATTTGGCGAACAAACCATATGAATTTGAATGAGAAATTCGCAATGTGGAAAAAATTTCTAGGTACATGGGGAAAATAATCTCCGTCTATTATTTGGAACTTTACAAATTTCTCATATTTTATAATGAAAAATTAACATAAATAAACAATTTAGTCATTCAAAGTATACTGTATTTTCACCAATTATCTTGTATTTAAGCATATTAGAAAAACATTATACAGCAGATCGACATAGGTAGGCTGTGTGTTAATATAAAAATACGTTTGATTAGTAAATCGTACAACTAAAAACTGTAGTAATAGCACCGAATAAACATGTAAAACTGGTACAATTTCTTCAATGGAAAGAACATTTCTAACACCAAAATGTTTTTAAAAAGAATTACTCTTAGAATGAAAGAGTAACTATAGTTCCTAAAATATAGTACAAAATTGGCATATAATGTCCAAAACAGATACTGAAAAAGTTAATAAAGTTAAGGCATTAAGTGCGACTTAACTGTTCGACTGCACAGCGTTCGTTCGTTAACCAAATATTTTACTTTGTACCACTTCTTCAATCTCTTGCTTACCACCTGAAAGGCCTTCACGTACCACCAGTGGTACGCGTACCACCGGTTGAGAAACACTGCTTTAAATAGGTATAGTCAAGTAAATCCTGGTATAGTCAAGTACGGAATTCTATGGCGATGGGAGGAGGGGTACTTTGATAAAAAAATCAAAACCGTTGATGTCACGATTCTTGAAAGATCTTGAGTACGTGTTTGTCTTCTCTGTGCCAAATTTAAGAGCTAAGATGAGCTCTTAGCTTCCAGCCTAAATTTAATGCCATTGTTTGTGTGAGTAAATCAGCGATATTCGGAGGAAGGCTAGTAGCGTTGAATTTTAAGCAGAGTTTTTTATTAGCCCAAACTCGCTTTCATAGTACCCTGTTTCCGTCGCTGCGATCAATAATTAATTAATGGGGTGCATTCTTTTTACAAAACGTTTGCGTGTCCCCGTAACTGTAAAACTTCCCTTTATTGAAAGTTTATTTTTAATCATGAAAATCAAGAAGTTTTGAGGTTTTTATCGCAACACTTTGCATTTTATCATAATTTGGAGGTTATAGGGGATAACGAGGCACTTTTCCTGATTAATTTTAGGGCAATTTTTGAAACTAGGTTGAAAAAATGGCGTTAGAAACGGTGTACTATGAACGCTTGTTTTCGACGAATTTCGCAGGGGCATTTTGTCGTAGACGCACACTAAAATTCTGTTAAAAAAACCGAAATTAATGCTCTCCCTGTACACTGGCAAACTATCTTTATGAATATTCCGATTATTTTTCTGTTGTAAGTAAATTTATGTCCTTGTTTTGTTTCAGGTAAGTGTCGCCAATGGTCCTGCTTCTTCTGCATCCGTATGTAAATATTAACGTCGCAGTACCGCTTTTGTTTTAAAGCGTCTTATATTGTAGCCCGTATACTTTTATATTTCATTTTGTATTTTTTTGTTTAAACATCTATCCGAATTAGATGTAAAATTATTACTGTAAAATTATTACTGTAAATTATTACTGTAAAATTATTACAGTACTATATATATATTTTTGTAAAACTACCCGTAAGCACACAAGTATGATTAGCTAAAACAACAAACAGTTCAAAAGCGCGTTTTGTCGACCGAAAGTCGAATGTCCATGGAATTAAAATATAAACGAATCTGCTTTGAGGAAGCATTTTATGCAAAGTGTTTAGTGCGTTGTAGAGTGTGGCGTAGTAGTTTTGATGAAATTACACTTATTAACTTATTTTAAAAAGATATTAAATTAAAGTTTCCCGCCCGGTCGTTTTAGCACATTAAGACTTTGAACCCCCCTTACTGGGAATTTCAAAATGCAAAAGTTACCCTAGTGACGTATGAAATTAAAATGGATGAAAAATAAACATTTTACTGAAAACAAATTTAACTCTAGAAAGGTATCGTTATGCAAATATACGCTAAAGGTATCGATACGTAAATTTTACTCTGTGGTTAAAAATTAAAATATCTTTGATGAAATATTTATTTTTTTTAAAGAAGGCACCCATATCATTATCTAGCATTTTATATAATTTATTACTATATAATAAACTTACATTATGTCTTTAGATCCATTATAATTTTAGGGAATTAGCTCCATAAGAGTCCATTGAAAAGCACATTTTACTGTTGCAGGTATCGTACGTAAATTTGACGTATTTTTTCAATTGAATTTGGAAATACATTAAGAACAGCCATAATACTGTCAAATTAGATCAAACCTATAGCGCGTAAAACACTGCTGACGGTACAGGGCTCAAGGTCATTTGATTGCAAAATCGGACAAAAAACACTTCCGCACACGTCAAAATTACGTACGATACCTTTCTAGGGTTAAAACAGGTTCTCAATACTGAATACTCAAATTTTACTTTTGTTTTTAAATAACTAAATTAGCTTGCCACCTAAAATAACACCCTGTACAATCGGTACATTTCTTACAGTACCCAACTAATACTCTTTTTAAATCGTGTGCTATACTACGTTTTGTGGTGTCTGTGCCATCTAAATATACCTTTTTTTGTAAACATTACTTGCTATCATGGAATTAGGCGATTTCTCGAGGTGGTGAACTCGGCGCATTCATTTGTATTAAGTGAGTTGGCAGCTTGAAGCCGGTTGAACAACCTGGTCGGCGGTGCCAGTGATTCCAACCTGTTATGATGGGATGCAAATGCACGCAATAACTTATATTACAGATGCATACCCTTACAGTTGGCATCCCCCCTAATACCTCGCATATCAAACGGTTCCCTGTAACTTGATGACCATGCGATTCGTTCACTAGACTTGATTGAACGGTTCTTCTTGAAAATCTGTCGAGTGACCCGTTATATTTTGGATTTCAGTCGAGGGAGACTTTTTGTCAGTTCAATCGAGTTGCCATTGGCTCTTGCGTATCGTATTGCGTATGAAGGAATTTTGCCTGAACTTAGTCGGTCGGTGTAGTAACTCATTGAATTTTGATAACTGGCGCCAATTCTTGGGGCCCACGCCGTCCATAAGACCAATGCTAAAATTAACATTAGTCTTATGGACGGCGTGGGCCCCAAGAATTGGCGCCAGTCATACTAAAATCAATACGGAGCTTGAATATGTGAGGCTAATATATGGTATATGTATAAAATATATTCCAGGCTTATATATGTTCGATTTTTTGTTTGTTGTTTAATGGATTTTTTTCATGAAATAATCATTTTATGGCCTGTAAAATTATTACAGTATTTAGTCAACTGTTTGTGAAGATTTGTCCAAAATTTGCCAGGATAATCCTTTTTACTACTGTTTTAAATTTCATTCCCTTAATTTTCATCGAATCGGTACAATTAAGATTTTACAAGATGACAGATTTTGTCAACAGACCTAAAACTTACATTTTAAAATAAGAATTGTTTTCTAATCAAGGTATATAATGGTACAACCATATTATAGCAATACAATTATTAATTATTTAATTAACTGCTCTCTGTTCATCTACATTGGCAAATAACCGTTCTTTAATTTAATTTACTTCGCCATTTTCAGTTACAGCAAAAGTTGCAGATTGATTAGAAGTATGGCGACTTTTTAAAGAATCATTACTTTAAAATCCAAACTAGGTCTATACCTAAAATATACTGCTACAATTAATAATTAATTGGTGTGAAAGTAATTTATAATTTGTAGCGACACTACCACCCTTATACATATACCCATTTTCGTCTTCAAAACAAGGCGATCAGATTGATGTTTGCTTTACAAAAAGCAGGTTCTCGAATGGGTATATTTTGTGCACACAACCTTTCAACACTGCCTTGTCTGCACATATTTCTCCGCCTCTCTTGATCAAGAAAAAAATTGGAGCAATCCGTATGCCGCAGTTTCTACCTGCTAAGGGCGAGTAATCCATTGTTGCAGTTTCTACCTGCTAAGGGGGAACAATCCATTGTCACAGTCTCTACCTGCTAAGGGGGAGCAATCCATTGTCGCAGTCTCTACCTGCTAAGGGGGAGCAATCCATTGTCGCAGTAATCCATTGTCGCAGTCTCTACCTGCTAAGGGGGAGCAATCCATTGTCGCAGTCTCTACCTGCTAAGGGGGAGCAATCCATTGTCGCAGTCTCTACCTGCTAAGGGGGAGCAATCCATTGTCGCAGTCTCTACCTGCTAAGGGGGAGCAATCCATTGTCGCAGTCTCTACCTGCTAAGGGGGAGCAATCCATTGTCGCAGTCTCTACCTGCTAAGGGGGAGCAATCCATTGTCGCAGTCTCTACCTGCTAAGGGGGAGCAATCTGTACGCCACAGTTTCTACCTGCTAAGGGGGAGCAATCCGTATGCCGCAGTTTCTACCTGCTAAGGGGGAGCAATCCATTGTCGCAGTTTCTACCGGCTAAGGGGGAGCAATCCATTGTCGCAGTTTCTACCTGCTGACGGGGAGCAATCCATTGTCGCAGTTTCTACCTGCTGAGGGGGAGCAATCCATTGTCGCAGTTTCTACCTGCTAAGGGGGAGCAATCCATTGTCGCAGTTTCTACCTGCTGAGGGGGAGCAATCCATTGTCGCAGTTTCTACCTGCTAAGGGGGAGCAATCCATTGTCGCAGTTTCTACCTGCTAAGGGGGAGCAATCCATTGTCGCAGTTTCTACCTGCTGAGGGGGAGCAATCCGTATGTCGCAGTTTCTACCTGCTGAGGGGGAGCAATCCGTATGCCGCAGTTTCTACCTGCTAAGGGGGAGCAATCCGTATGTCGCAGTTTCTACCTGCTGAGGGGGAGCAATCCGTTGCCGCAGTTTCTACCTGCTAAGGGGGAGCAATCTGTATGCCGCAGTTTCTACCTGCTAAGGGGGAGCAATCCGTATGTCGCAGTTTCTACCTGCTGAGGGGGAGCAATCCATTGTCGCAGTTTCTACCTGCTAAGGGGGAGCAATCTGTACGCCGCAGTTTCTACCTGCTGAGGGGGAGCAATCCGTGTTCACCCCAGTCAACAATTAATCGCAACATTAAGCCCAACTCGGCGTAGATGTAATAAAACCCCGGGAAAGCCCTCTGTTGTCACAAATATTAATTAAACTAAACCCACTCTCGTGTGCTCGGATTGGAACCGTGGGGCTTCTGGGTTGCGATATTAAGCCGATATGTCTTGAGTTGAAAATGAACCACCCTACCTCATCGCGACGACTATCATTTCACCTGGGGGATCCTTCCGCTCTTAGAATATTTTCGCCATTTTCGCCTTATTAGAATTTAGCCAGGCCCGTCTTAACTTCAACACGTAGAGTAGGATTCACCTAGTTGACCAAAGTTGACTAATCATCTCATCAAAGATTTTTATACGATTCACATAGAAAACATTTTTGGTTACACATGGTGTTTGTTTACATTTTCTCCGAACTGTCAAATCGCCACGTTGTGTTTGTTTACAATATTGTTTTTGTCATGCGTATTAATCGTTTAGTTTATAGAATGTTTAACAATACCACCTATTTTTGGAATTTTTTATTTTTATAAAACCTTTTTGCTTAGCGATAAAGTTTGATTTGATTCTATTTCGTAATTAACATTTATTTTAGTTTGTTTAGCTACTTGTTAATGTTTTCCTGGATCAATTTTAAAACGCAATATGAAACAACCTTTCTTGTCAGATGCTGACTTGTAGCAAGTAGTAATGTCTATTCATTAACTCACCTATTTTTCTTTATACATATTATTTAATAATAAAATCTAAGACTATTAATCATGCCGCATCCATGACACAGTATCTCCGTGTTAGTACATACTTAATTTGATTAAAGCTCATCAGTAGTATTTTAAGTTGCGCAAGAGAACTCCCAGTTGCAATATTGCATCAGAACTTTCCCTTTACCGCAAGTTTTATACCAAAACAGATGTTCGTTAGCAATGTTTTCAGCACAGCTGGATTTTATGCCTAAGTTCGTAAGAAGATAATAGTTCGTTTTTCTTTCGTTTTGACCAATTTAGGTGACTCCTACTGTACCTCTCTGTGAAGGGGGGGTGGGCTTCAAAATGTAAAACATCTTTGGCTTAAGCAACAATGCTAGTATTGTATAGTCCATCCAAAGAATTTATTTTATCTGTAAATTCGAGTTCGTTTTGAGTATGATCAGTTATAGTCAAGACTATGGTAATAAAGGGTATCCATTAGCATTTAAAGCTCCACTACCTTATAATTTACATTTACAAAACCGATAACACAACCACCACTACATAAACATACGTATTTGTGCTAGGTTACCCAGCACAAATAATGTATTCTCAATTAGATAAAGAAGCCCTGGGTATGTATTTTTGGTTTGAACAAATTTCACTAATATTTGTGCGGAAGAATTTTTACTATTTGTAGCGATCACTTGCAATTAGAGAGTATTTTTGGTGAAAACAAAAGAATACGAAATTTAGCATCCTCTATAAGCTAACCCGATGGGCTATTTTTCTGCCTGCCTAGCAGTACAAAATAATACATAAGAAAGGTTCATTGATACTACATGCGATGTCATGGCTGCCTAGTTCCAGCAATGTACTAGATGATTAATTTTTCACATATCTGTCAACTCCTTAAGTCTCTAATGATGAAGCATGTAAAGAAGCGATGAAAGACAAAGTATTGGGTAAAGTGTTAGAATTTGTGCTACATGGTTTTCCTAAAATGGTTGTGAATGGATGGTTATTTTTCAGCCGCAGAATTGTAACACCGGAAAGCCTAAGTAATCAAATGTTATATGTAATTTATCTGTCACGCTAGTATTACTAGATCTAAGCTATTTACAAGGACATATTACGTCTTGGTAACGATCTATACAGATTTGTTTCCAATTGTAACATATGTCAGTCACACAAAAACAAAGGTTCTAATCAGTGTCTAAAACCATGGCCGAAATCTAAAACCAAGTATGGATATTTTAAGTAGGGAACCAAAACACTGTATTTTTTAAATCCGTTTACCATTAACGTGTTCAGCCTATTTGATTAGGCCTACTCCTAATTTAATTTCTCGTAGTTTTCTCGTATTCACATTTTACAGCCTTGGTCATAATCAAAAAGGATTCTTTAATCTTTGCAACGGTTTTCTTTTTCAATTTTAGAGATACAGTATGATGCATCCCTACTTGAAGTAGGGTTCTTCTCAACAATTTTTTCCGATTACCACAAATCCGCAAATCGCTCCTTGGAAGCAATAATGTGTGTTGTTGTAACAACGAAATACGACTCAAATGTTATTTCACAAAGCTGTTATAAAATATTTCCCAAATATCTTTATGGCTCTTTAATTACTAAATCAACCTTTTTCCTTATTTGTTACTATTTGACCATAAAACGTCCTTAAAATATAATTCAGTCACCGCATGAGTAAAAACTATCGAACTAACAGCATATTAAAACAGCGAAATGAAAAACGGATTATCACGGTCAACAATAACTTGCACATAAAAAAATTGTAGTCAGTTGATTTTTTTATTCGAAATTTTGAAGGAACGTCTTTAATACGAAATTTTATTGGGTTTTATCAACAATATTTTTAACCTGGTGACTTTTAAGGATATTGAGAATAAATTATACAAAAAGGATTAAGAATTAAGACAGAAAAAAGGTTTAAGAAAAATTACACTTCATTCCAATAAATGCACCCCATTTCAGTCTAGTGTGTTGTGTTTAAAAGCCGAAGAGCGGATCATCTATATATATAAAAGCCAAAACGGTTGACTGACTGACTGACTGACTCACTGATCACAGTTTCTCGGCTTTGGGCAATGAAACTTGACACAATGAATCATTATAGGCTCTAGATGCGTACTAAGAACGGATTTTAAAATATATCCTACGAAAAGGCTAAAATAGGGTATATTATCAAATTCAAGATGGCGGCCATTTTTAGTTAACAAAGCTTATTTTCCAAAACAATGTAGGGCTTTGGGCGATGAATCTTGGTTCAATTATTCTTTATAGGCTCTAGATGCATACTAATGAAGGATTTTAAAATGTTTTCCCTAGAAAGGCTAAAATAAGGTAAATTCAAAAATTCTAAATGGCGGCCTTTTCAGTTTTTGAGAGATATGAATTCAAAATATCAATACAAGGTCTCTAGAATATTTTTAAGGAGGCAAAAAATATAAATTCAATTTACTAAAAGAATAAACTGTACAAAATTATTACGGTTTTCTTATACTATGTATTTATCAGTTCCCACATAACTCCGGAGCTTTTATACGGATCACCCGAAGTAATTTAACTAAAATCTTGAAACTCTACTGGGACATATCATACAGTTATTTATATAGAATCGGGTATTTTCTGAATTTCAATTTTTAAGAGGGTCTGCATGCTGGTCGAGAGCGATTTATAGGCAAAGTTCAAACAAATATACTATTTCTACCTAATGTAGCGCTTAAAAACGTATAGTTTGGATAAATCATTGAAATTATTAGTCTACTAGGAAATTTGTAAAAAATGCACGTTACAAAAAAACGGATAATTGAACGAAACATTTGTTATCCTTTCAGCAAGTGAAGCCGCGGGTATATCTACTAGTTGTCTAATATATGTGGTTCTGAATGAGCCATTTTTACCTAACTCCGACTTAACGGAGTGTGTGGTCCTTCGCTTAGTTACTGCCACAGACACGGACGCCGACAACGACGTCATCTCACCCCCTCAGCTTTGCCTGACTCTGAGTGCAGTTCAGTACTTATTACATTAAATGGATACGCCTCCTTCTAAGACTTTTTTATATTTTTAATGGCTTTTGTGGGTTTATTCTGTTTATACTTGACCAAATTAGAGGATTTAGAAAAAAATGTTACCTGAATATATTTTGGGTGACTTTAGGATAATTTAGAAAATTTTAAGAATATATTTTAATATTCTCAATTTTGAATAACTTTTTTGTTTATCAACATAATGTAAAAAAGTAAATGTATTTTAATTCCCAACATAACAATGAACATTTCTGTGTATTGAAAATATGGTAACACAAAAAGTGCATTGTTATTAGCCTTTTTACAATATGATGAAAAATTTTACGAAAAAACAGATTTTCAGTGTAAAACGATGAAATGTATAAGAAATAATAATTGCAAAATGTTCTCTATACACACAAATCTTCTTAATACTATCAAGAACATCTGGGTAGAATTTCATTTGAAAATAATAAGTAGTTATTCAAACTTACGTAAATGCAGTCGATGAAAAACATAGTTTTGAGGAAACGCCGTTTAAAGTTTTCACTACATTCCACACACACACTAAAATCACTTGAAATCGCTGAGCGCAATGTTTTCAATTTTATTACAAAAATACCTGAAATAATTTTTCAAATCAAATGAAACTTTAAATACAAGTTCAAAACTAAATTTGGAATAAAAAATGTCACTTTTGAAAAATGTCAAAATTAAATAAAAACAGCCTAGAGTAGGAGGCGTATCCTCTTAAGTAAGTACTTCATTTCATGAATAGCACATTCATGTTGGTGGTAAATGAACTACCGAAAAATAATGTTACTAAAATTGTAAATCAGTAATTTTTATATGAAAAATATTACGATTATGCGTTGAATTAAGCGATTATTAGCAATTGCTAACGAATCTTTGGGAACGGTAGTAGGAAAGCAGACGATTTGTGTAAATGGATTCTTGTGGAAAAGTGAGGTTTTAGCAGAATCGATTCTTTTAAATTGGATTAATGGCATCACCTTCTTAAGATATTTTGTACGTCCGGCCCATAAAATAGTTCTATGGTTTGGCTGCGCTTTTATCACTTGCGATTTTGACGATTGCGGTATCAGATGAAACGGATTTTCCCCTAAACGCTGCACATGTTTATCATGACATGTTGTTGGGTACCCTTCACTTATAGGCTTCGCCCCATTAAATTAAGAGAGTATCCAGGGTAGCTTATGAAAGAGATATTCGATCGATTTTATGTATAGGGTAATATAAATTAATTAAAAAAAAAACATCGCAAAACTAAAATTAAATTGTCAATTGTCAATTTACAGAATACGTAACAGGCCTGTAACTGTTCTCGTAGTCGGTGTTACACACTTAATTTAACAGGAGTTTTGGTCAATATACAGAACTTTATAATTCGCTTTTAAATGTCCGCAAACATTTACAGACACACCATACACTCGAGTATCTGGATGTGTACGGAAGAAGGGAAAGGGTTGAAAAAATTGTTACCCAGGCGAGTTTTGCTTTTCACGCCCTACACATTTACTTCTTAAGATCTTTTACAAAATAGTATTGAAATTCGCTTAGCAATTCTTGGCGACAACTATGCGATTTAATAAGGAATAACGCCGATAATAATATCCTTTCGCTTGTAAATGGCCGAGCGTTTCCTCCTATCTCTTATAACAGTGTTTCCCAACCTTTTAGTACTCGCGTACCACCTACACATTTTCAATATTTTGGCGTACCATCGCAAGGACCCCCCTCCCCCACCACTGAGGGATCCCCTCCAAAATTGATTATAGTTACCCTTTGGCGTTTGTTTTTACACTTAAATTTAATTTATTTTACCTGCCAATGTATACATTTGTATATCGTATTTTGCTTATAAGGGCATTTTGACAAATTATATGCTCCTCTCAGCTCTGGTCAATAATTTTGTAGTCAATTTGGCAAAAGAAACCGAATGAATTTGAATATGAATTTCGTAATGTGAAAAAATGTCAAGGTGTACGGGGGAAAATAATCTCTGTCTGTTATTTGGATATCATATTTTATATTGAAAAATTATCATAATTAAACAATTCGAAGACATTATTAAATACTGTATTTTCACCGATGATCTTATATTTAAGCATATTATAAAATTTATACAACAGATCGACATATTTAGACTGTGTGTTCAAAATAGGAAATACGTTTGGTCAGTAAATCGTACAACTAAAAACTGTGGTAATACCACCGAATTAACACTGTAAAACTGGTTGTATTTGTTTAATGGAAAGACAATTTTTAATGCCAGAATATTTTGTAAAAAGAATTACTCTTAAAATGAAAGAGTAACAATAGTTCCTGAAATGTGGTACGAAATTTGCAAGTGATGATCAAAACAGATACTGAAAAAGTTAATAAAGTTAAGGCATTAAGTGCGACTTTACTGTTCGACGGGACAGCGTTCGTTCGTAAACCTAGTATTTTACTTGGTAATACTGGTACTACTTCTTCAATCTCTTGCGTACCACCTGAAAGGCCTTCGCGTACCACCAGTGGTACGCGTACCACCGGTTGAGAAACACTGTCTTAAAACTAATCTCTTAACACGGACCATGATTTCTCTCATCTCTCAGGGCCATTCCAGGCGATGCAGGAGACATTAGGATCGACTCTGACCAGTTTCTGGCGAGGCGAACGTCGGGAGTCAGGGAGTCAGGGAGGATGGTGCAATGGGTCGCGGGATCAAGGCTTGCAAGCGACTTTCTCGCCGGGGCCGGGGCGGTGCGTAGGTGCGTAGGCGCGTCCGCACAACTGGCCGGTGTCTGTTGCTGGCCAACTCAATACTTATGTGCATTAAGGGAGCACCCCCCTCCTCTTGCAATTATAAAATAAATATCCAATCAATAACAGGGTGTCTACTGATACTGAAAATCTTTCTTTCTTTCTCTTTTTTCTTTTTTAAAAAGAGGGTGACAGCCTCTTTTTACCTTTGATTTGCCCCCCACATGGGCCTCAGGCCTGTGCGTATCAAGAAAACCCAAGGAGTGAGCCGGTACAGTACAAGGATGAACAGTACTGTTAAAAGTATGCGGCATCATCGGGACTCGATCCTGCGACGCTGCCGCCACAGAACCGACCGAGTGCGCTACCAACTGCGCCACCGACTCACTCAGTATTCCTGGAAATACTGGAATTTTGTTGAAATACGAGTGATGAAATCTATTAAAAATAGATTTTGACCAATACATTCAGATATAAAAAGCTTGACAACAGTTTTTTAGCAATGTGTGTTCTAAACCTAAATTAAACCACTTGTAATTAGGTTCAATTAATAAACAACCTTAATCAGATTAACAATTTTAGATGTTGCAATTATTTAAAGATTGGAGATGTTCTCAACATTTCCTAAATATTCGCATATTTATACTAGGATTTTTCATAAAACAAATGATGTGATATAAAAGTGACAGACTGTGTTGAAAGACACTCATAACAAATCAGAACTTTTTAATTCGTGATTGTAATTTTGTATTGATTACTTGGATAATAAAGTAGGAGGAACGTAGGGCTACAAGGGGATTTGGGATGCCCTGATAAAAATCAAACAATTATGTTTTTCTTTAACGAGTTTTTATTATATTATTCATCTTATTTGTCAATGCTGTAACTTAATTTTAACAATAAACATTATTCATATTAATACAAAATTTATAAATGGTACTCCTTAGTTTAATAAATAATTAGCTAGTGATAGTGGAATTAAAAAAAAAAATTTACTTGAAATACTGGAAATATATTGGAATTTAAAAATCAGATGTCAGTAGGCACCCTGAATAAACATCCATTATATCTCCATAAATTGTAACAATCAATTTTTATTTCGATTTGTTTTGCTATTAGCGTCTGCTATCATGGTATAGGCCGATTTAAATAACAAGGCCCAGCCAGTCCATAAGACTAATGTTCTTTTTATCATTGGGCTTATGGACGGCGGAGGCCTCGTAATTTGACTCTGACTATATTTGCAACTATTCATATCAATCAATCAATCATTTATTTGTCATCCGACTGGGTGCATCATGGACAAACGTCACACAATAATCGTTTACAGAACATTAAATACAAACAAAGTAGGTAAGTACGTAGTATATAATGTAAAGAAAAGTTGACTGTGGTAACTAAAACTTACTTTATCATTTAAATATTCAGATACTCTGTAAAACTCTTCCCTAATCAAAAAGATCCTCAGAAGCCTTTTAAGGTTGTGCGGGCGCCGTTAGAGACAAACTATTCCGCCAGGTTGCATAACAGTCTAATGATTTTTTTACTTTATTTTTCTCAACTTTTTGTCAGTGCATGTGATTGGGATGTGTCTTAAGAATGTTCCGGTAGCATTCTTTTGTTAAATGCGGGTTGCCTTATCAAATTATGTAGGTGTTAAGTTTAGTTTGTTTGTGCAACATTCCTGGAAAAAAGTTTAAAGTATAAAACTTTTATTTTTTTGGGATATAATATGGAATCATTTGGCCAACAAAATTACATAATCATAAAAGATTTAACACTTTTAAAAACGGGAAGAAAAATGTTTTTCTTACAAAAATGAATTTTATTTATTTACTATTTTAATTTCCTTTATGTTAGGTTTAAGACATTCATTAATCATCAATAATTCCCAAATATAGGCCCTGTAGGTTAAACCGTGTCTTCGTGAATGATGCAAGAAAGATGGGAATTTTCGCCCCATTATTACACTTTTGACGCCCGTAGCTCACAAATTTTACATCCCAAAAATTTGCTTTAATTTCTCGAAGCTATCTTATTATGAGTAACATAAAAATAAAAGAAAACTTATCACAAAAATTTTCGACTGCACCACCTTAAAGGTGACTGGATCAGAAACAGATCTCAGGTGGGTCGGGAGGAAGTTGAATAACTTAATTCCAGAATAAAAAGTTTAGTTTTCGAAAAAAGTGGTGTTGTGTGGGGAATAGTTAGTAGATCTCGCCTTCTAAAGTCGTATATAGATGAAAGATAGGACCGGAACAGGTTTTTTATCGCACACCAGCGATAAGATGATTGCTGATTTGCAACATTCCCACGTTTATCAGGTGATTGTTGTCGATGTTATTCTAACCTGATTATTCCTCTCACTAAATAATCAGGTTATAGCGCCCAAAATGCGATTAGATTCAACATATTTTCATACCTGTTTCTAAATTTGATGGCGCTCGTTTTTTAAATTTTTGAATTCAATGTCATCCCGGAAGAAAAGAGTGTTATTTTACTCACTCGTTACAAGGATTAAAAGCGAATTAACATAGCAGGTGGGTACATCGGCCCTGAAGGGACACACGTTTCTTTTTTCATTGACTTCGACTTTTATCTCGAAGTACCCCAACTTTTACATTTTTACATTTCCGGTGATAACCGTAAACACAGTACGTTGTCGCAATGTTAACCTTTTGGGAAATGAATAAAATTTGATATCTCGCTTATTTCTGGATATACAGTACTTTACTTGTCTGTGCCAAATTTCATTCAGATTGGACCTTTTTTACGCGAGTTATCGTGCTTTAAGACATATTATATATGAAAATGTACGGATGGTGTTTTTGACATCTGGGGACCTCAAAACAAAAAGTTGTTAAATCTCGGGCTTAAGTCTTACCATGAGACCTACGGCAACAGCTTCTTATCTATAGGGGAAATTCGCTAGAACGAAGTACTTCGAGATAAAATTCGAATTACCTCGAGATAAAAGTCGAATTGAATGAAAAACAAAAAGAAACGGCGGGTCCCTCCAGGGCCGTGGTAGGTGGGGGATGTCGGAGATGTTGCCGCAGCGAGCCAGGCCCGCAGAGACCCGCCGTCAGACGTGATGCTCGTGCTCCGTACTGATGTGCGACGTGGCCGAGTATCAAATCAAAGTCAAAGTCAAATTCTTTATTGTCGTAAGACTATAACTGTACCATTGACAATATGTCATAATAATTGCAAGTGACTGCAATTTCTTCAAAATACACAAAATAAAACAAGGAATTAAAAATAAAATTATGCAGAACATATGTCATTATAATATGATTGAACACTGTAAAATTCTTTTTTGATCAAGAGCAGTTTCAAACTTTCTTTAAATTTGCCAACATTGGTCTCTGATTTCAGATTGTTTGGAAGAGAGTTGTACAGTTTTATTAACGAGTAAAAGGATTGTTTTTCATAGAGTGTCGTATTGTGACGTGGGATGGAAAGAGAAGATTGGTTGCGGAGATGATAATGACTATTATTTTGAAAATCATGAAGTTGTCTGTGTTTCATCAAAAAGGTCAAACATTCTAAAATATACAAGCAGGGAAAAGTCAAGAGATTGTTGGATGAAAATATTCCCCTACATGAATCCAGCCTTTTCATCCCGCAGATTACTCTCAAGGCCTTCTTCTGCCAACGGAATACCTGCTTATGATTTTCTGTTTCAGAACCCCAAATCGCCAATCCATATGTAACATGAGGAAGAAAACATCCGTAGTATACCGCCATTAAAATTTCCTTATTTGCAAAAAAAGATAGACGACGAAGAAGAAATACGCAGCTACTCAACCTATTACAAACCTTATCAATGTGCGATGAATGATTTAATCTAGAATCGATGACAAGCCCTAAGAAATTAGTCTCCTGGCTGGATCCTATTAAACAATCCCCAATCATAAAATTTGACTCAAAACATGAACTATTGGGGATTTTCATCCTAAAATCAACAAACTGTGTCTTCTCCGTGTTGACAATAAGATTATTTTCACTGAACCACAGCAAGAGCTGACTAGTTATGATGAAAGAGTTAATTTCGAGAGACTCTCTACATTTGTATCGTCCGTATCGTATCGAAACCCTGTTTCGTACCGTCCGTATCGTATCGAAACCCTGTTTCGTACCGTCCGTATCGTATCGAAACCCTGTTTCGTACCGTCCGTATCGTATCGAAACCCTGTTTCGTACCGTCCGTATCGTATCGAAACCCTGTTTCGTACCGTCCGTATCGTATCGAAACCCTGTTTCGTACCGTCCGTATCGTATCGAAACCCTGTTTCGTACCGTCCGTATCGTATCGAAACCCTGTTTCGTACCGTCCGTATCGTATCGAAACCCTGTTTCGTACCGTCCGTATCGTATCGAAACCCTGTTTCGTACCGTCCGTATCGTATCGAAACCCTGTTTCGTACCGTCCGTATCGTATCGAAACCCTGTTTCGTACCGTCCGTATCGTATCGAAACCCTGTTTCGTACCGTCCGTATCGTATCGAAACCCTGTTTCGTACCGTCCGTATCGTATCGAAACCCTGTTTCGTACCGTCCGTATCGTATCGAAACCCTGTTTCGTACCGTCCGTATCGTATCGAAACCCTGTTTCGTACCGTCCGTATCGTATCGAAACCCTGTTTCGTATCGTCCGTATCGTATCGAAACCCTGTTTCGTACCGTCCGTATCGTATCGAAACCCTGTTTCGTACCGTCCGTATCGTATCGCGGCCTAAATGTCGAAAACGATACATATCGAATCGCATCGACCAAAATAGTTCAAAATCTAATAACAAGGCAACTTAATGGTGTAATTACCCCCGTTACATAATCAGCTAAAATGATGCCTCACATCAAGATTTTCCAACGCACCAATGTTCATAAATTAGAATGCGGAATATTCTCCATAAGAATAACATGGTATAAGTTATGAGTGTGCAGGTGCTGAGGTGCTGCCATTGAAATGTCAAAATGTGGGTTTTAAGACCTTAATCAAGTAGATCTCGGTTAGATGAAGCCTTAAACCAAGTTTTATAAAGATATGTTAAGAAATTTCCCATTAAAATTCAAATATATCGTAAATATCGAAAATTTTGGAAATATCGTAAAATATCGTAAATATCGCCTCTGTGTGCCGATACGGGATCGAATATCGTGTTTGGCGATACGATACGTACAGTTTTCAAAATATCGTATCGAAATATCGTATCTTCCCCTGCGTATCGCGACAATCCAATACGATACCTATCATATCACACATCACATCACATAGTATTGTTGTTTTTTTTTTCTTTTCTAAGTAAAGAGACTGCCATTAATTTAATTTATATGTTATGATTGTTTTCATTATGATCTGTAGGATACTGTTATTCTGTTTATTTGTTTTATGTTATATTAGTTAAGATAGCTGTTTTAGGTTAAGTAACCTGTAGCTGTCATGTAAATATTCAAAATAAATAAATAAATAAATAAAATCACTACCGTACAGCCTCTCACGTGGACGGTCGGGCTGCCCACCCAGAAAACCGACCGGGGGACGTTAATATTCTTAAAGGGTTTTAAGACCGAATACAAAATATCTACATAGCTACCGAATCAGTATTTTTCCATTTATCAATCGATTCCATGTTTTATGTTTATGTTCTATGACATTTTACTTTTTTAATTACGTCGAATCAATACATTATTTGTAAGGCACTTTTAAGCTCTTTCACATAGACATAAAAATACTTGTCGAAATGCCCTTTACTAACATAAATGCCGATTCTAGGTATAATACCAGGCAGAATGTCAAATACACAATTTGTGCTATTACTGATACGAATAGAAACTTTATTGAACAATCACTTACTGAACGATTATAAGAACAATTAATTGAAATTAACTAACTAAAACTGAACGGATTAACTATAACTAAACTAAGTATATGACAAACTAGCAATTAACTAATTTCACCGTATCATGAATTCGTTGTTTCGTTTTAGTTATGGTCTTTAAGATTTAAAACAATGGCTGGCAAGGTGATTTTATAGCAGTTATTGGCTACTGTACCGGTTGTAACAACGATGTTACTAATTAGATATTTAGATCGATCAACAACCAACCGACTAACTATTTACCAGACTTGTGATAGTTACTCGGTTTTAAAAATCGTTATGGTTATGAAAATCTACCCAACTGACCAGTCTCTGTTTGGTATCATTTTAGGGAACATCCTAAAATTGCATTATTAAGGTGCTGCTATACATACACGTCACGTCGCGTCCATTTTCAAAGTGAATGAAACCTGTGTAATCAAATGGAACCGGCTATACATACACGTCACGTCACGTCACGTCACGGCACGGCACGGCCCGACTCGAATGCTCTGAAGAGCATACACGGCCGAATTGGGACGTGACGCGACATGACGTGACGTGTACGTATAGCTTACACCAACGTCCACTCGGCCATTTGGCTCTTAGAAACTAGAAAATGTGGATCGATGCGAATCGATGCGAATATGTATAGCACCCCCTCCGGTATCGCCGAATTGGCCGTAAGTGGACGCGACGTGACGTGACGTGCATGTATAGCAGCACCTTTATCGGTATCTTCGTCTCCGTCTTTTAATTAGTTATTTAATCGTTTGAAATTAGCTAAATGCTGCAACGGGCGATTTGTATTGTTACAGTATGTCGGTAAGGGATTTATTCCTGATTCATTTAAGGGTTAATGCTTAATACTCAAATGTGATTATTCGGATGATGACGGTTTTCTGTAGTAGAATTTCAGGGGACCCTGCTGTTGTGAATCTGTTGTAGTGATTTAACTACGATAATGAAAACATTTAAAAAGTCTGTTATATTTAAGTTGTCTAATAAAAATCGTTTCGCATGTGCAGAGAATATTATGCATAATTAAAGAATAAATAAATTAAAACAATTAAGAATACATGACCGGAAATGGTGGATCGCATCCGTGAGGTTTGTTTCGTGGCATTTATGTAATGTTGCAGCCATCGCATGTAATGTTTGTTTATATGTCAAATTGAAATGGTAGCGTTGCCCTTGTGTTACACTTTAATTCCTCCTCAGAGTATATATATAAGTTACGAATAAATTGTAACTAGTACAAATGAATAGTTGTACAATAAATAGTTTTTATTTGCTGTGTAATTTTTATTATTCATCAAAAAGCTTTCAAACAATTATAAACGATATATGTTTCTCATTAAAGGACTACATGCCCCTTGTCTTTGACACCCAATAAATTATTTTTCTCGCCCTTACTTGTGATAAGAAAAGGAATCAGACATTTAACTGATGTCTGATTATCCCCCACTGTGCTTACGGGTTATAATCCCAATGCGGTTTCTACTTATTAAGACTCTTTTAACTCTTTACCTCTCATATTAAAATGAAAGATGATCTTTCCCTCGATTAAAGGAAATTTGTTTTCAATCATTTTATATAGTTAATTACTGTTTAGAAGTATAAAAAATTAAATGCGCGGGCCTAAAATCCTACACATTTTTTTGATCGAAATGACATGACTTTTATTGGTGGGGAATATCTATTATATCAATAATTTTTCAAAATTATTGGGCAACACCACAGAGAAGAATTAAACAGAGGTCGCTTTTAAATGGGTCTTCTACTGCGCCCACGTAATATCTACAGTTAAATCCAGTTACGGTTACAGTAAAGTTACTAGTTACAGTTAAGTTAAATTATAGGAGAGGGCAGCGACGGTGCTGCTCTCTTGCGGGGTTAATGGTAAACCAAGTCCTCGACACACGCTGGGCAGCGCTCGACACACTCTGAGCGCAAGATTAGAAGATACCTCTGTTTGAATCTCCTCTGTGGTACCACCCACCTTTATGAATTGACGTGTAGATCCTTTGGTCACTCTTATACCTAAACACCATTAAACCCGGATCTCACACGAATTGTCCAACGTTTCGCGTAAACGAAAAACATTACTCCTCTTCGGGGGAATTTGTGTTGCACTTTCGTTGTTGGGTGCGTAGCCGCTCCGACCGTCTGACCGCGACGGTTTTGAAAACATCCTTCCTTCCCGTGGGTGGATGGGTGTGCGTGTAGAACGGTCTTAGACGTTTCGGAAGGAAAGTCGAAGTGATGAAAATATGATGGGTCGATTATGTGTTGAAGGGTGGCGGCTTGAGCCCGAGCCAACTGGCGACCCGCGCCCTACCGGTCGTAGTAATTGTTTCGAGGCCGCCGGAAATGTTGCCCATCCAAAACATCGCCGTTATATATTATGGTCGCGTCCGATACTTCGTTTCCTAGCTTTGTTCACCCTCGCAGGGTATTGTCATTACAGTACACCTCGGTTTATCCGGACCTCACATTATCCGGATCCCGGATTATCCGGACCGGTTCATCGAAGAAATTAAAAAAATAAAATCACAGCAAAAAGTGATTTTAGAGAGTTCACGAGTGAAGTGCGCCTTCTAAAAGTAAACTGCAAATGCAATACATGGTTGTATGAATTTGGAATCGCAATAATTAAAGGAGTCGTACCGCCAAAACAGTACACTACAGCATTTCCGTGAACGTAGTCTTTTGGTTTGCTACTTGGGGCGCTAGCAGTAATCAACATAAGCTTAGCCTGTGGTAATTTTGCGAGCTTGTTTATTGCTGTCACTTTAAGGGTTAACAGTTGTGAACTCTTTATGTGAACTGATATTGAATTTCAAAATGAGTGGTTTCAAAAGGAAAAATTGGTTTTAACTTTAAAACAGAAACTAATTGCTGTCAAAAGACTTGACGCAGGAGAATCAAGTAAACAATTAGCTAAGGAAGTGGGTGTAGGAACAGGTATGGTGACAGGAAGAATCGAGCGCAGTTAGAAAAATGGTACCTATGCGGAACAAGCTTGACAGAATATAAAGTTGTACAGTCATGATACTGTACTTAGTTTGCAGCATCAGTTTAGCAGGGACTAAGGTACGAGATCGCTATTTAGACGATATTGTATTGACCTCGGATCATCCGGATTTTTCGTTTTCCGGATCGGTGTTCCGCCACATTAATCCGGATAATCCGAGGTGTACTGTATTTGCTTTCGCGTTCTTTTTCCTCTCAGATAAAACTGCGATTGATAATACAGTAGTCTGTGAACAATCAGGTTGATCGGACAGTGCAACGTTGATTATCAGCTGTAATTTCGTGGCTTTCCACGGAATTTCAGTGTTTTTTGGGGTTACTTCGGGCCGATCACTTAAACTTGTAGTGTAGATTTTTAAGTTGATAAATAACCTTTAACTTAGGCTATATTAATTTTACCAGCGATTCATCACGTACAGATGGTATTAAAAGTTGACGGTAAAAAAAAGTTGGTATTAAAAGTTGATGGTATTGAAAAGTTTTTTCATCAT
This sequence comes from Flexamia atlantica, assembly GCA_035578135.1. Taxonomy (NCBI): domain Eukaryota; kingdom Metazoa; phylum Arthropoda; class Insecta; order Hemiptera; family Cicadellidae; genus Flexamia; species Flexamia atlantica. The sequence goes on from JAQJVK010000010.1 coordinate 11,310,469, forward strand.
ACTAACACAGAAACATATGTTTTCTGTTCCTTTTTGTTGGCTCGAAAGTTACCCATAGCCGGCCTAGGCTGGATAAACTCTTATCCAACCTAGGCCGTAAAGAACGGAAGTAAACAATCAGCTGATTGCAGCAATTGGTGGTTTATTGGTTTCTTTTTAGAGGAATGTAGTGGCAGCACTGCTTCCGTAGCAAATGTTCCTCTGTTTGTTCTTGGTTAGGTTTGAAGGTTTGAGAAACGTATGTTTACGCAAGGACTTCGTTATGATTGAAGGTACGTTTTTTCTGCGTAGTATGATGAAAAATATCGTACGTTACACGGCCGGGAAGTTTTGCCGGACGAGCATGATAGTTCCCCCACGAGCGAAAGCGAGTGCGGGATTTTCATGCGAGTACGGCAAAACAGTACATCCCGGCATAGTAACGTAATATACTATTTCCGTAAATTTAATGGAAAAAAATTAAATCGTAGTGATTTGCGAATTTATAAGGTATTAATATATTATTGTTTCAAAGTTGGTCGAATGTTGGCTAAGCAATGTCGGTTAAAATTGCGATTTGTACAACTCGAGGAAAGATTCGTTGCGTAATAATTTAATAATGTAACATGCCAAAAACCTTTTTTGCCGAGACCCTAATTCTACTGGGTAATACGTAACGTGGGTACCTATTTTAGACTGTTGCGTTGGTACACCTGTCTGTGCTACCTCAGAAAGGCTGAATTGCGTGATGATTTTGAACTACTGGAGAGCATACTTATTAATTCAGATAATAAGTAACTAATGAGCTTTACCAAGCTCATTAGTTACATTAAGTAATAAATCCGACTAACTAATATCATACGCAAGGTTATGAGGCATGTTTTTCCATCATTAAGTTAAGAGGGGGCTCCAGTCACGAAAAATATCGCGTTTCTACCTGCTCCTCCCATTAAGCCAATGTTAACTTTCAAATTTGGTACAGCCTCAACCGCTCAACCAAAATCATTAAGTTTTAGGTAATTTGAAAGAACAAAAAATTATCTAGCGATTTCAGTGAGTAGATTTGATATCATATTTACAATAATTTATAAACAAATTCCGAAAATCTCATTTTTGCAACTTTTTGACAGCTAAACAAAAAACGATATCAAAATTCTGCTCACTGAAATCGCTAGATAATGTTTTGTTCTTTAAAATGAGCTATAAATCAACGATTTTGGTTGCCCGCTTGACGCTATAACGAATTTGAAAGTTATCATTGGACTTAAGGGAGGAGCACGTAGTCGCACGGGACTGAAGCCCCCTCAGGGATAACTTTTAGGGTGAATTCCAAGACACCAACAACTACCGTCAGGGAATCCTTTCCTCATTTTGGATCCCGCCGCCTCGAGAAGTAACAACGATGCGGCGTCCTCTCCTATCGAGTCAGACCCCGACCTAATCCTGCTTAGCTGACGAAATTAGGTTAAGAGGGTTCCCTACCTACCCCAAAATATGCCTAAAACACGCTCCGCGCGGTGTCATTTAGCGCCTACAGTTTTCAAAATAAAATTTAATTTAACATAGCATTTCAAAGTCAAAGAGTTGTGGAATGTTGATTGCTACTCCAAAATCGTTCATGTTGATGTATTCTGAAGATACATTCCGTTGTAGTTGACCAACTTTAACGCCATGTATCTTTTTAATGAGTGAGCATAAACTATTTCGGAGAAGCAAAAAACACTCTGCAACTCGTTTTCTTTACAATGATATTTCCGAATAAGTTTTAGTTTAAGATTTGGAGACGCTAAATGACACCGCGTTTACCCGTGCACCGGCGAAAAGTGCACAAATTTAACATGGGCTCTTATGGAGCCGCAGTTCCAAAAGTCGCCGCTAGTGTCGCAGAAAAACGAAAACTGCCGTTGGTAGGGAACCCTCTTAACTTCCATTCGGGACGTGGCAATATAACAATATGGGATGTTGCAAAAGAATAAGTTAACAAAGAAGTTAATAAAGATTGAGGTGAAATAGTCCTGTTCCCACTTTAAAACTTCACAGTTAAGTATTTATTTGCTAGCAATGCAGTGCACTCTGAACCGAGTCAAAGCATTTATTCTATTTAATTTCCATCTCACTTTCAATTTCGTCATTGACCTAGAAGATTCTCTAGGCTGTGAAGCATCTTTGTTTACAAGATGATCTTAATTCACGGATCCGCCACACATATTGATGACATCTGGCTCGATGATTGTAAAACAGGATTAATTCAATTATCAAGGCGTTGAGACCGCGAGTTCTCGCCAAGCCGCCAGCTCCAATAAACTCGACATTTGATCGCCCACCCTCGACTTGCACTTGACTCGTAATTTCGTAAATTGTTTACTGTAGTTTTATTTTGGTCTTCTGTGGCCGGATTCGAACCGCCAGAGTTTATCTGCTAAACACTCATTATTCAACACTTGTCAGGGTACCTTGGTTTAGTTTAGGAACGATGACATGTGTCTTTATACTATGTTAATTTAAATATTAAATTTAAAATCACGCTGGGAACAGAGCAATGTACAATTTAAATATATTAAATTTAAAATCACGCTGGGAACAGAGCAATGTACAATTTAAATATATTAAATTTAAAATCACGCTCGGAACAGAGCAATGTACAATTTAAATATATTAAATTTAAAATCACGCTGGGAACAGAGCAATGTACAATTTGAATATATTAAATTTAAAATCACGCTGGGAACAGAGCAATGTACAATTTAAATATATTAAATTTAAAATCACGCTGGGAACAGAGCAATGTACAATTTAAATATATTAAATTTAAAATCACGCTCGGAACAGAGCAATGTACAATTTAAATATATTAAATTTAAAATCACGCTGGGAACAGAGCAATGTACAATTTAAATATATTAAATTTAAAATCACGCTGGGAACAGAGCAATGTACAATTTAAATATATTAAATTTAAAATCACGCTGGGAACAGAGCAATGTACAATTTAAATATATTAAATTTAAAATCACGCTGGGAACAGAGCAATGTACAATTTAAATATATTAATTTTAAAATCACGCTGGGAACAGAGCAATGTACAATTTAAATATATTAAATTTAAAATCACGCTGGGAACAGAGCAATGTACAATTTAAATATATTAAATTTAAAATCACGCTCGGAACAGAGCAATGTACTTTGATGGTTATGGTCATGTAATCATGGGCGGATTTAGGTCTTAATTTTTGGGGGTGCCATGTTGTCTCACTTATGAAGTATTCCATGCTCAAATTCAAATAACAAAATCCAATTCAAATAGTCCGTTTGGAGGCATACTCCAAAAAATATCTGTTTATTTTACTTGACAACAACCCAGTTGTAATTTATGTAATAGCTTATTCAAAGTTATGTTGAAAATTAATTCCCCTTTTCTGATAAAAACAAACCAGCAAAAATCAGGGGGTGCCGGGCACCCCCTGGCACCCCCCAGAAATCCGCCCACGCATGTAATAGTTTATCGCGATTGCGCTTTTTTCTCGTGAAAGTTATGAAATTCATCCTCGCTCTCTGTTGTATTTAAATATATAGAGCATTATTATCTAGGTTTTAGTCTCGAAATATTCGTTTATCTTAACTATTTATTGTAAAAATAAATCCTGTTTATTTGTGTTTCCGGTTTGGCAAAACTCCTCCTCTCGACAGTTTAAAGGGTTAAATGTCTTAATGTTCCTCCGTTTGTGTCCACATGTGTCCGCATGCGTCAAAATGTGTCCAATGTGTACTGATAATATATTATATTGTATAATTTTCGTTATTTTAAAAACAATATTATTATGTTGCATAGAATCAAAAATCAATGTATATAGTATGAGCATTATTATATATATATTTAATTAACAATATTATAAACTTACAATATGTATCTACTTTGTCGGGTTGGCATTCTGTATTAAGTCTTTGCTTTTTCTTTACAAACTTGCTGAATCTCTTTTAAACTGACACCCATAGAAACTATTCATGCCCGTTGACATAACGGGTTCGGTTCGATTCGATTCAAAACTTCAACTTGGAGATGGGTGATCAGTATAATTAGTCGCACAAGTAATACAGGGTGTTTTTTTTAAAACGCAACCCATTTTTAAGATTGAATTATTCACATAGAAATATGAAATAAGTATTGTTTTATGGTTTTTCACGTTTTATACACTCTATTATTTAAATTTGATCACATTTAGTTCACCTTATTTGCTCAAAAAATCCGCCAGAGGCATTTGTATGAAGTTATGTTCTCTCTATCAAATTCCCGAACACGTGTTGCTAGGTACCTCTTTGCATTACATTTGTTTTGTTTGTTTTGAGGTACTGAATATGCTGTGACTTGTTTTTTAGGCCTTACTTTGTAAGTATCCCCAACGAACATAATAATATAGTGGGGTCAAATCCAGGGATATTGGGGGAAATAATCCTTCATCGATAAAATCAAGTTTTGGGTTGCGTTTTTAATGTGTGTGTCTTTAAGCACGATAACTCGCGTAAAAATTAAAAATGAAATTTGCCACAGACATGTAAAGTAGTATTATTCTACAAAAACAATTCACAAGATATTCAGCACCTCAAAACAAACATAACAAATTTAATGCAAGAAATTCAAAGAGGTACCTTGCAACACATGTTCGGGAATTTGATGGAGAGAGCATGACTTTATACAAATGCCAATGACGGACTGTTTGAGAACATAATGTAAATTAAATGTGATCAAACTTAAATAATAGGTTATATAAAATGTAAAGATCAATAAAACAATCCTCATTACACATTCATCTGTGCATTATTCAATCTTAAAAATGGGTTGCGTTTTAAAAAAACACCCTGTATTAGAATAACAAGGTTTATTTGCTGAAAATAGCATATAATTTTGTCAAGAGTAAAAAAACAGGATCAATAAATTATATATATATATATATATATATATATATATATTGTGAGATGCTGATGTATGATTTACGAGTCCAATTACCCAAGTGTTAGCTTGTCAACTTACCACCTTGACGTACAATTACTTTAAATGCAAACGGCACTTTGCTGACATTCCCTAAAATTTCAAAATTAATGAAGTACGGTATCCCATAAAATTGGCACCTACGGGGATACGCAGTACAAATGTTACATCGGATACTGCCAACAGCAATGTAAACGGCAATGACCAGGGGAGCTGGGCACTTCATGAAGTGACCGGTTGGCGCTGGACACTTTATGAAGTGCCGAATTACAGCATGTGGCTTCGACATGATACACGTCAACGAACACGTCTAAAATCTATGTGCATTATTAAAACTATAACTTCGTCATCGACGTGTCATAAAAGTGACAGGATAGGATGTGAGGACCGAGCACGAATATAAGTGTATAACATCAAGCTGTAAGGAAATCTTCTTTGTCTCGAGCTACAAGATTTCTTCGTTGTAAGACTGATAACAACTAGTCTTGCCAGCGAAAATTGTGAGACGCTCTAATTTTACGTTGTCTAATGTTATTCTCATGGCAGATATTTAAATAACCGATTTCTCCTTTAATTACTAACCGATTTTGGTAAAATTTTAGATGTATTTTTGAGATAATTAATTATTTAATTGTTTTATTGCATTATAAGTTTTCTGGTTTTAAATTACTATAAGAGAAAATGTATTACTTTGTATTTACTTTGTATTTTATTCCTTGACTCATGTTAGTGCACGTGAAGCCGCTCTATCGCGCTCGAGTTGAAGATGGCCCGTAGTAGTTTTGTCAACCCTAACACTAATTTATTACTTCCGTACTTCCTACTTTTTCAGAATTGTCCCAATTGACCCATTGTGACGTGAGTCCGGGCGAAGCTCTTTATAGGGTTGGAGAGTTTAAATAAAAATGAATTTATAAATGTTATCAGGAAACTGATACTTACGTTCTCCCTTAAGGTTGTGCGGGCGCCGTTAGGGACAAACTATTCCGCCAGGTTGCATAACAGTCTAATGATTTTTTTACTTTATTTTTCTTAACTTTTTGTCAGTGCATGTGATTGGGATGTGTCTTAAGAATGTTCCGGTTGCATTCTATTGTTAAATGCGGGTTGCCTAATCAAATTATGTAGGTGTTAAGTTTAGTTTGTTTTTGTGCAAAATTCCTGGAGAAAGTTTAAAGTATAAAAATTTTATTTTTTGGGATATAATATGGAATCATTTGGCCAACCAAAAGACATAATTTTAAAAGTTTAACACTTTTAAAAACGGGAAGAAAAATGTTTTTCTGACAAAAATGAAATTTTTTAATTTACTATTTCAATTTCCTTGATGTTAGGTTTAAGACATTCATTAATCATAAATTCCAAATATAGGCCCTGTAGGTTAAACCGTGTCTTCGGGAATGATGCAAGAAAGATGGGAATTTTCGCCCCATTATTACACTTTTGACGTCTGTAGCTCACAAATTTTACAACCAAAAAATGTGCTTTAATTCCTCGAAGCTATCTTATTATGAGTAACATAAAAATAAAAGAAAACGTATCATAAGAAGTTTCGACTGCACCACCTTAAGTCATTTAAAACCAGAAAACTTATATAATGAAATAAAATCAAATTAACCTAGTTTCCCCCAAAAATAAAATAAATAACCTGGTTATAAAAAATTAAAAATACCCCCGTTGCAGCAGACCTGCATACTCAGCGAATTTCAAATGCAAAACAACATATTTCAATCCTACATAGCGAGATTTGACATGTTCTTGTAAGCTCCATAAGAATAACATGGGGAATGAGTATGCAGATGTGCTGCTACAGGTATATTAAAACTGGGTGGTTTTAATTCAATATTTAGTAGATCTGAACTAGAAGAAGCTATTTACCAAGTTTTATTGAGATATGTTGAGAAATAAGCGAGATATAGAATTTTACTTATTTCCCATAAGGTTAACATTGGGACAACGTACTGTGTTTACCACTTTTAATATCTCGGTAACCAATGGACATAGAGCAGTGTTTCAAAATACTAAATTGTTTGTTTTTTTAGCTGAATTCAATGGTGCCCACAAAAATTTGATAAATTTTATTTTTCTATGTAAAAAACTCAAAAAACCCATTTTTGGGGGGGTTTATCCCCCTTTACCCCCCCTTCCGGTGATCCTATGGGCTGGTTCACGAACTCGTCCAATCGATTACCACTTTACCGGTCCGTACCAAATTTCATGAAGATCGGACCATTTTTGCGGCCGCTATCGTGCCAAGACACATAGATATATATATATATATATATAAATTCGAACGAATAGGTTTTTTGCTTCTGGGGGCCCCAAAACGAAAAGTTATAGTGGTCCCGAGCTTAGGTCTTACCATGAGACCTACGGTAATAGCTTCTTTCCTATAGGGGAAATTCGCTAAAACTCTAGACCCCAAAAAAATAATAACCCGTCACAAGCCCTGGGTCCTGCTTGAACAAACGCCCAGTGCGTCGGACGCAGTGACGCAGACGTGGAATGTTTACGTTGCGGCAGACAGCCCGGCCAGGCGGCCTGCCCGGTCTTAATTATCTCTCTTGTCGCCACAATGGAGTCGATCGACCGGCACATCGCTGCGCCGATTTTTCTTCATTAGGTCGCCTTAGATTCGGTTTATCGAAGTCACTCTCGATCGACGCGCGGCGCGGCGGGGAGGCCATCGATATGTCGATGCCGAGTCGCTCAACATCAGGGCTTGTAACAGGTTATTTTTTTATTTTTTTTGCTTTTGGTCATTTTTTGTTATTTTTTTTGGAATTTGGTTATTTTTGATATTTTTTGGGGAATTTTGGTTATTTTTTTATTTTTTCAACCTCAAGAACTGCTACAAGCCCTGTTCACACTATTCGTCTGTCAGACGATCTCATAGCAGCATCGTGGCAGACGAATCTCGTCATCCTACATTGTGTGAAAACCAAGTCTTGTTGCATGAAAACCAAGTCTCGCCGTCAAATCTTGGCTGATTTGTGATTAGTCTGTCGAGATTTTCTTTTTTACCAGGGTTAAGAATGTGTTATCCCCAATATAACGCCGGTTTTTTTAATGTTTAGCAAAATTTTTTGTTTACAAAAGGTTATTTTTTGGTTATTTTTTTCTTATTTTAGTTATTTTTTATTTTTTTCAACCTCAAGAACTGTTACAAGCCCTGCTCAACATTGACAGCAGGGTTCCCAGATGTGCAATAATTATCGTATGTGTGCGATAATGTCTCTGGATTGTACAATGTACGATAGTACTTCCTATCGTACGCGAAATTGTAACGATAATTTAGATAGGTGCAACTGTTTAAAAGAAAATAAGATTCAAAATGAAAACCAGGCTTATTCCTCTATTTTGGATAGTAATTGAACAAAGATATCCACAGGTGAGTTGTATTTTCTGTGCTGTCTGTCTGTTGCTAGTTGTCATATTTATGCAGCGAGTGGGCAAATGATATTTTTTTTACGTGTTCAGTAGGTTTTATATATTTTATGGTAATTTGGGTTTATAAGAAGTTTTTCATTTGTTTTAATAGAATATGCCTATTCAATTACATTTTTTTCCTTCGTAATTAATCATAATTTTTTTATTATTTTCACTAAAATGTGTGTAATTTATTTTTTTAGTTCATACATATGCATATAAAACAGAACATATTTTAATATACACTGTACCTTCAAGATTGTTAATTTTTACATAATTAAATCGTATTTGTACCTTTGTACGATAATTTTGCAGGAAATACGACAGTTTTAGCAGCTAGCGTACGATAATGGGATTTTAAAATCTGGCAACCCTGTTCGGCAGTGCGAGAGGTGGGGAAGAGGTCGAGGAAGAGTAGGACTACGGAAATCGGTCAAATTCCGTTATCTGCCCACAACTAAAATCCTATACTCGTATATGAGTAATGTTATCGTGCTTGTATACTTGCTTGTTTGCTTGCACAATTATCTCAAAAACTGCTCCGAGGATTTCCTTTAAAGTCTGTATTTTTATAAATAAGTAATTTATGACTCAAAAACGTCATAAATGCAGATTAATTGGCCAGAGGAAATCTAATAACGTAATAAATCTAATTTTAAAGTTGTAAAATTTTGGCATTGGCCTCATGGGTTGCCGTGATAGCAACGAAAATAAACAAGGAAAGTGTGAATAAATGAAGTAATCCTTACAGTTGTTTGGAATCTACAGCCATAATCAAGGGAAAACAGCAAGTGGGATGAAGAGTCCATGGAGCAATAAAAAGGTTTCTATTTATCAATTTTTATCCTTGAAATATTTTATAGTAACCGGATGAACTGGTAAACATGAAATAACACCGTGCAAGGCTCGGTCCACCAGGTACTAGTATATTACGTTACTAGGCCGGGAAGTACCGTTTTGCCGGACGAGTATGATAGTTCCCGCGCGAGCGAAAGCGAGTGCGGGATTTTCATGCGAGTACGGCAAAACTTCCCGGCCGTGTAACGAACGATATTTTTCATCATAACATAGTCCTTGCATAAACCTATACGTTCCTCAGTCCTTCAAACCTAACTTGAAAAAAACAATCCGGTTGGTGAAAAACAAAAATCAGTGTGACGGAAGCAGACTTCAGTTGATTAATAATACTTATGAAGCTAATGTAGCTTGGTCGACGAACAACGTAAATTTCAAATGCTGGCTCAAAAAATACTTTAGTTACCCCATTAGAAATTCGTCTTGGCTGTAAACATCGTAAGAAATGTGGGGTATTCAGAGGAAATTTAATTGTTTTCCGGGACGGAACGTATTTTATTTACAGTGGCAAGTTATTAATGAAACGAACACCTGCCTGCGAAGGAAGGTGATCAAAAGTATTGTGTACACAGTAACTATAAATGCAAATTCAAAAGTAGTCTCGTTCTCACTGCCGGACACTATATACTTGGTTTTAAAGACTCATTCTGATGACGACATTTAGACCGTGAAATTATGTAAAAATGTTTGGCCCATCTCCCTCTAACTAAAGACTATTTGATCCAAAACCTCTGGCGGGCGTGTTGCTAGCCTAACGGTTAGCGTCGTGGACTTCGGTTCAAGAGGTCGCGGGTTCGATTCCTGGCATGCCAACACAAATTTGAGGGGTTTGGACTGCTTTACCTTAAAAGCGTTTGTGATTGATTCTCTTCTGTAAAAATACCGTTGGCGTAGACACACAAAAAAACGCCAATAATCCTTAGTGTCGTAGTGACTAGTTGAAACTGAAGATTAACGATATTCAAACGATATCGTTAGAAATCTCGGATGTCACCTCTCTAAATAATGATATATAAGCTGTTAGCTTACTAAAAACAAAGTTTGTTTTGCCTTTTGGAATTAAAACGGTCGACTTTTAATAATTTGGTCGTTGGTTCCAGTCCATCAATGAAACAGTTTGCACAGCTCGGAGGCAATTTAAAATCGATCAATTAATTGGAATATATTATTTTTTACTTCTTATTTTTACCTTTTTAATCGCGTTTTTTTATAAATATGTTTCCCGTTTTTTATAAATATGTTTTTTTTTTAAATATGTTTAAAAAAATATTTCCCCGTTAATAGCATTTATGAAATGAAACATTACTTGTTTCGTTGTTAGTGAGTGACTTGAGTGAGTGACCAAATTAAAGGGGTTGTACGCAGTTAATTAATTAAAAGCCTACAGAACGTTTTATCTTATCGCAAAAATTAATGAGACGCTAAAAAATAGCTGCCAAGGTTGTCAATAACCGTCCCTTGCTTCTCCCGCCCACTTTCAGAATAACTTTGTATCTTCCCTTGACAATTGATGGAAGCCTTATAATTTTGTAACCGGCGATGTCAAGAGTTCCGACGATAAGGAAAGGCAAGTTTTGTGAAAATAAATGTTTTGACGGAAAACGGATATTTTTCGTCTCGAATGTAATAAGGAGGTTTTACAATTGAAAACCCAAATTCCTGCTTGAAACTCTACTGTAAAAAATTTATATATATATACATATATATACGAGAAGCCGCTTATTTTAGCTTAGTGCCAATAGGGAGCCAAACATCCCATCACGTCTCCTGATCTACAATTTCTGCAGGACAAAAAATTCGTATTCTTTCAACAATTAAATAAAATACCACTCGAAAGGTTCCTAAAGAAATGTTCCCAATTTTTGTCAATTTCCCCCCAGTATTTGAGTAAATTGCAAATTAAGCCTAATTTTATTTTTTCTAAGGTTTCCTTTCCTTTTTTCTAAGGCATAATACATGGCCTTCAAGAACCAATAGCATATTACGTTACTAGCCCGGGAAATAAACTTTACCGCACTAACCGTATTAACCGTAAAACGTACCCGGCGTGTTACGCATGATCCTTTATATCCTTTATATCATACTGCACAGAAATACATAATTTGTAATCATAACGTTTTTTGTTGCATAAACCACTACGTTCATTAATTCTTCAAACCTTACCTAAAAGCTTAACAAACAATTTAACAACAAAGCTTTTCCTAAATCTTATTCCTATCTATACATGCACGTCACGTCACGTCGCGTCGCGTCCCAATTCGGCCGATTCGGCCGTGTATGCTCATCAGAGCATTCGAGTCGGGCCCTAGGTTGGGCCGTGCCGTGCCGTGATGTGACGTGACGTGTATGTATAGCCGGTTCCATTTGATTATACAGGTTTCATTCACTTTGAAAATGGACGCGACGTGACATGACGTGCATGTATAGCAGCACCTATTAAACGGGCGCACCGAAATTGCGCCCCAAAATCCAGGTAGACACCGAAATTGCGCTCCGACCTAAATCTTGTCCCAGGGGTACACCGATATTGCGCCCCAGCCCTTCCTAGAATCACATGAGGGAGGCAAGCACTGACTCCTCGCCTCGCCATTGAAGTCGGAACATAGGAATTCTTTCAAAACCCTTCATTGTTGCCGCTTGGAGGGAAGTGGCGAGTGAGCAACGGGGTCAGCTAAATCTGAAAATTCATACAGTTTTGTCAGCACTTCCTAATCCGCAGAGCAGCGAGCACAGATAATAGAGGGGAAATCTGTATTCCCGTAGCATTGATTGTTGTGAAGCCGGTCCGCGGCCTGACTGTGGGCAACAGCCACGGATCGTCGCTCAGAACGCTACAAAATTTTAATGCGCGCTTTTCAAATAAACTGCGGTTAGAGACACTTACAGTCAACAAAAAATTACCAAATTTGGCAAAGAGGATGTCTGTTAGTGCTGCTCACTAACGGTATGATTTTTAAGTCGACAAAAATTATACTGTAATTGCAATAAGTAATTAAATCATTGAAAATGAATTAAATGTATATTCATGACATGAAAAAGTTACTAAGCGACGAACTTATTATTTTTTGGTCAGGAAATTTTTTATTGTTATCACTTTTCAGAAAAATAGTTGAAACGTAACAAGCGTATGTGCTTCATTGTTATGATTAATAACTAACTAACTGATAACAATAAAAACTAAAAAGCAATAAACAACTAACTAACTAATTTTAAACTATTATGGTTCGGTTGAATGGAACACCCTAACACTCAGGTGTCTTATGCAAAACTGACAAATCGTTTGGGGGTTACAAATATTTGGTGGTTCATCAACTAGTCAGGCGGGGGGTGGGGGGGGGTAACATTCCTGAGTCATTGCGTGGTGTTGCGGTCCTCAGGTACCTGCCACCCTCGGGGCGCAATATCGGTTAGGGATTAGCGAACCTTTTTCGTCAGTTTGGTATGGGGCGCAATTTCGGTGCGCCGTATTAAACTTAACACAAGTTCAATTCCGAACAATGCAGTGCGCGCCAAACCGGGCATCACGCATGCGCCGCGTGGTGGGCGCTGATTGAGGTGTAACCATCACGCCGCTATATATTAGTGGGATTAAGCCCTCCTTATTTATGTATCGTTCCTACCACGAGACTCGGTTCTTTATACGGTAGAGGATCCACAATTTCACCCGTTTGTTGGCATTTACGTCCCGGCTTCGACGGCGCTCGGCTATTTTCGTAATTTTTTTATTGGATTACTCCTTGTTTACGAGGGGTCGCGGTTTACGAGCCGCGGCTTAGGCGAGTCCGTTTCGTTTTGATCGCTTCTGTTCGGGATTAGCGGTGTCGTATTTTAACGCGATCGCCGTCGATGCGCTCCGCGGCGTCGCTGTTTGCTGTGAGATTCTGCCCGGTCCGTCGCTCGGCCCACACACGACCAGTGGCGGATCCAAGGGGGGGGGGGTAAAGGGGGCAATTGCCCCCCCCCGAGAATGTGGGGAAAAATCATAACAAGAGTGTTCACGAAACTTGCGATCCGCCGCAAAAAACGCGTGTATTTGCCGATCGCGAATAAACAGCAAATTCAGCTTTAAGAAACTCGTGATTGGCCGCAAAAAGTATCGCGAATAAAAATTGGCAATCGGCCGCGATAACGATCGAAACGGCTAAATAAACTTTGCGGAATTCGTGAACGGCCGCGAAATACGATAGTGCGTGTCAGCCGATCGCGGATAAATAGCCGATCTATATAGCTTTGCGGAACTGCGATCGGCCATGAAAAACGGTCATGAGTGTTTGCCGATCGCTGATAAACGGCAAATTTAAAGCTGGTTAAATCTTGGTTATGGACAAGAAATGTTGAAGAGAGGTTGAACGGACTATGTCTTTTTGCATACATCGTTGTGAATGTTGATAATGTAATCGAGCGTTATGCTAAGGTAGAAAAAGAATTCCCGATCTAGAACTTATTATTTAGTTTAAGTTTTCTGGAGAAAGTATTCAAGTATTGTAAATAATAAACATATGGCTTGAACCTCTAAACAAGTCTTTTCTTCCCTAATTACGTACACTTTAATAAATAAATCCAATAAAAATCTGTAGTTTTTAATTGAAAATTGAGCATGTTTTTTGTCTCTAGATTGTCTAAAAACACGAGTTTTCAGTTCAAATTTTCAAAAATTTTCCGGGGGGGGGCCCCCTCCCAGACCCCCTGGAAGGTTACCCTCTTAATCCTACTTGCCCCCCCCCGAACTTATGCTCTGTATCCGCCACTGCACACGACTCCAGTCAACGTCGACGGTTGGAATTGAACGTTCTTAAAGCTTCTGTTCGCATTGCAGCTAAATAATTCTGTATCCGTAACTAATTCCTTTTTTGTTGCACATCACCTCTTCCGGAATTTAAGCCAATAGTGCAAATAATTTATTTGAATCGCCAACAATAAATATTTTCAAACATCGCTCCAATAATTTGTTGCTTTCCATTAGTTCCGAAGAGGCCGAGACCCTTGACAACCCCCCCCCCACCACCATCTCATAACTTAAGAAAATTCAAGTTTACCATGTAAATAGGCTTCTGTTCTGTTGTGGTCCTCGAGCCTACAGGTGCTCATTGAATATCAAAATATCAAATTTCACCTCAATTCAACGTCATTCATCAACTTTCACATTCATTCCCATTTTTAATACCGATCAACAACAGTTTATTTTTCAATTACACTTTTTCACCTATCCAGCCACCTTTAACTGATAGCAACTGGGGCCTACGCACAGGCATCTGCCCATGTAAGCCCTTCCGTTTTTTAATAGCTTAAATTAATGTTAATAAAATTTCAATATTGTATACTTGCCAAAAGAATTGTTTATCTTATAAGATAAATAAATAAACATTTCACATTTCATTTCACCTTTAGCGCTCTTTACTTTCGTAATACTTTTTAAATCGTTCGTGTCTGTAGGATTAAACGCATTCGTTAATCTTATGACGTCAGTTTCAATCTAACGTTAGTTTTAACGTTATAAAAATGCGATTTAAACCCTAGTGTTGTTACTACTGTACTTAATTCACTATAGAAAGGGTTTGTATTTGAAAATTTTGGGCAACCTTCTCTCTCCCAGTCATATTTTAAATTTGAGGTTGGGTATTGAAGTGTACAGCAAAAAGAAGTGTTTTTAGACGGAGCTCGCGTGTAAAGTATCTTTAACCTGGCTGACTTAGTAAACAAGTAATAAAACCGGTTCTTGACTTTTAAGACACATGAAAAAAGCTATTAAAACTTACGCTTGAAAAGGAAGTCATGTTTTCTTTGATCCGACTTTTAATTTCGATGGAGCTGAAAAGCTCAATGTTCATATGTGTATAAATAAAGTATTTAAACTCATTACTGTTTTCTCCTTTGATAATTAACATTGATAAATAAATATCGCTTATGTAAGCTGACCAGACGTCTCGTTTTGAACGGGACGGTCCCGTTTTTTAGCGGTGTCCCATTGTCCCGACGAACTTGCTCGGGACGCGTTATGTCCCGTTTTGGCGTCATTTGTACAAAAGTTCACTTTAAAAATACTTTTTACTTTCAGAATCTGAAGTTTTTCCGTTTCTTTCGTGAAAAGAGTTTTTTGTAATTTTTTATTCAAATAGGTATAACAAATTGATTGTTGTATTTTTCGTTTATTTTTTACAAATTCAATCGATTAAAAAATATTTTACTAGAATGTATTTTATAATTAATTTTTATACTTGTTAGTATTTTATCGGCTAATTACTTTTTTATAACAGCTTCATATTCTAATCTAATATGTTAATGAACAATTTTGAAAATTTGTAGGACAGTACCAACTGATCTACTATAATTTCTAAAACAGTCAAGTAACAAAGTAAATAGTTGAGATAAAAAGAGGAATATTGCATAAATGTCCACTATAAAAGTGTCTAAAAACACACCAAAATGGACCTAATTTGGTTAAATGTTTTGGGGGAGGACCCCCGGACCCCCCTCCAGAGGTTATTCCATATCCCCACACTCCCCTGAGTTCAGCGTCCCGTTTTAGCTAATCCAAAATCTGATCACCTCATTTATAGGCCTAAATAATTTGCACGTTCTTTAAAGACACTTTTAGGTGGGGTATTTTTCTATATTTTTGTTTCTATTGGCCACTACCCACCTTTAGGTAAATGGCGTTATTCAATTGTTTTGCGAAGACTGATGTCCCATTTAGAAATCGAAAAACACATACAGAACACTCATTACGTCACACACGAATACCCGACGTTTCGGAAAACCGGGTCACGGTTAGCTCGGATCAATTCGAAAATTCAATGTAAATAGTTTAGTTTTTTCTCAAGGACCCTTAATAACGGAAAACGTTTTCCCCGGTTTTCCGAAACGTCGGGTATTCGTGTGTGGCATAATAAGTGTTTCTTTGTGTGTGTTTCGTTTTTCAATGTGACATGTGGACTGGATATACATCTCATCAGTCTTCGCAAAACAATTAATTGAACAACGCCATTTACCTGAAGGTGGGTAGTGCCCAATAGAAATAAAAATATACATAATTTATCTGGAGCGCACGCCGCGCGGCGCGGCGGCAGGCGGTGGCAAAGTCGCGTGTCGCGCGATGTCGCACGCGTACAAATGAGATGAAGGCGCCGCGCCGCAGAAAGCAGCGGATATCCGTTTGCGCAGCGCTCTGACAAAGCCTTGATTTTAATAGCGCTTTTAAATTTTATTTAACCGGCTCTGTGACCGTTTCAAAGCCTGCAATAATCGAGTGAACTGCAGGGCTGCGACGGGCGTCGGTGACTTGCGGCCAGCGACGCTAGAGCCTAGCAGGGTGTCTACTGATACTGGAAATCCTGGAATTATACTGGAACTTCCAATTTTGTTCTGGAATTTTGATGAAATCCCTTAAAAATATTTTTTCCCAATACATTAAGATATAAAGAGCTCGTCATCACTTTTATCAATGTGTGTTTGCAAAACTAAATTAAATCACCTGAAATTTAGTTCAATTAATAAACATTCTTAATCAGATTCACAACTTTATTTTTTAATTTTTTTAAAGATTTTAGATGTTCTTAACATTTCCTACATTCATATATTCTCATTTTTATATTGTTTTTCACAAAACAAATGATGTGATATGAAAGTGAGAGACTGTGTCAAAAGACACTCATAGTAAATTAGAACTTTTAAATTTGTGATTGTAATTTTGTATTGATTATTTGGATAATAAAGTGGGAAGAACGTAGGGTTACAAGGGGACTTAGGATGCCCAGATAAAAATCAAACAAATATGTTTTTTCTTTGACTAGTTTTTATCATCCTATTTATCTTATTTGTCAATGCTTTTAACCAGTTACTTAATTTTAGCAACAAACATTGTTCATATTTATTAATGGTGTTCCTTAGTTAGATAAATAATTGGCGAGTTATACTGGAATTTTGAAAAAATATTTATACTTGAAATACTGGAAATATACTGGAATTTGAAAATCAGATGACAGTAGACACCCTACCTATACTAAAGGGTACTTTGGTATGATCCGGAGACCACTAATTTTAGAAAATATTGTTATAAGATATTAAAAAAGTTTGATAATTTGAGTAATTTAAGTTGGCATACTTATGATGAGCTGTCTTTGCGTTCTGCCTCCAAGAAGATAGCGTTGTCGGTGGATTTAGTTGAACGCGTCTCCCGAACACGTCGCTTCCATCTCCTCCTCAGCCGCAGGTAGTGGCCCAGCCGCAGGTAGTGGCTCAGCCGCAGGTAGTGGCCCAGCCGCAGGTAGTGGCCCAGCCTCAGGTAGTGGCCCAGCCGCAGGTAGTGGCTCAGCCGCAGGTAGTGGCTCAGCCTCAGGTAGTGGCTCAGCCGCAGGTAGTGGCCCAGCCGCAGGTAGTGGCTCAGCCGCAGGTAGTGGCCCAGCCGCAGGTAGTGGCCCAGCCGCAGGTAGTGGCCCAGCCTCAGGTAGTGGCCCAGCCGCAGGTAGTGGCCCAGCCGCAGGTAGTGGCCCAGCCGCAGGTAGTGGCCCAGCCTCAGGTAGTGGCCCAGCCGCAGGTAGTGGCCCAGCCGCAGGCAGTGGCTCAGCCGCAAGTAGTGGCTCAGCCGCAGGCAGTGGCTCAGACGCAGGTAGTGGCCCAGCCGCAGGCAGTGGCTCAGCCGCAGGCAGTGGCTCAGCCGCAGGTAGTGGCTCAGCCGCAGGCAGTGGCTCAGCCGCAGGCAGTGGCTCAGCCGCAGGTAGTGGCTCAGCCGCAGGTAGTGGCTCAGCCGCAGGCAGTGGCTCAGCCGCAGTGATGGTGTCGTTTGTACCACAGGTGTCTGTGGTGGAAACACTCTGTTTGTGCAGTGCTTGCTGATTTAGCTTATCTATGTCAATAAGTTCATCACTGCTGAAGATGACTGCCAAACTGGCATCTGGCTGTCAAGGCTCTGGAATGTTGTTGGTTTTGGCTCATCTGTTGCAATCAGCACATCGTAGATTTTATTTGCCAACTATTTCTTTCCTATTTGATAAGGTGCATTCCATGCCTGGTATGTAAATATCTCTCTTATATGCTGGGTTTTCGGGAATTTTTGACATAAGTCTAAGTCTTCCAATAACAAATTAGTTTTCTTCAGTTCAGCTTTCACGCAGGACCTTTTAAATCAAATCTAATTGGCAGATATACTAGGATTATTCTGGTGCTATTGCATTTTTGCACAGTCCTGTCAGTCGATGTTAGAAAAATTACTAGAAATAGAAATAAAAGAACTGCTATCTCACATAATTTGTCAATGTTTGAGAAAAAACTAATTTTATAGGGCCTAAACTTTTTCAAAAACTTCCGGCCAACATTAAAGCTATTCAATCCTTCTCTAAGTTTAAAATGGCCCTCAAGCAATATCTTGTCTCACAGTGTTTTTAAACTATTGATGAGCTTTGGTACCACCTTAACTCCTTACCTAACCTAACCTACATTTGCCTACATTTAACCTTGTTTGATCCTAGCTAACCTGGGCTAATAGCTCATTAACATTGACTGGTCTCATGCTGTGATACCACGGTCAACGATACGACGCCGAAGGTAAAAGGTAAAAGGTAAAAGATGTTGGTGCATTGTCAGCCTCATTGTGAGCGACATTATTAGACCTACTAACCGTTACAAGTACATCTTCAGGTCCTAACATTTCTCCATCAATATTTTCATGGTTTAACCTGTTCTGCTAACCTCCAGGCTTCACAAAACCGATCAAACGAGTTAGAACACTTACATAAGGTGATGAGCTAATCACGTCACGTCCGTGACTGTCTGCACAAGAGGATTTTTTTTCAACATTATTTCTTTCATAACTCCTGAAATTTTTCTTCTCGTCAACTAAAATAGGTTTTTTAGTTTTATCTTTTCTGAAACTAGTCTGACGGTTTTCGCAGTTAGGTTTGGTCCACTTTCGTCTAATTTTTCAGCTTCTGAAATGTTTTGTAAAATTTCAAAAGGATTCTCTAATGTAAAAACTGAACTAGTAATTTCCTTATTTACGTTGTGAAACCTTAAGCTATCTTTTGATATGCAGAGTTAGGCTAAGGGTTTTGAGGTTAGGATACAAAACTACCACGTGGTACGTGATGGGCTAACGCGACGCGTGTAACACGGTACTATACTGACATGTTCAAATAACGTGACGTTTTTAGTTGTAATGCATCGGAAGCCGCGAAAATAACACGATTTAATTTGGCCCGTATTCCGACTGCAACTTTGAGAGAAATGAAAGTTCGAGCACGCACCTCTCCCGGCGGCTTCGAGGAAATGAATTTCCGCCGCTCCCGCCAACTGTGCCGGGGACGGACTAACTGCCAAGTTTGCTGTGACGCATTGCCCCGGGGAAATGGACGTCCTTGATTCGAAAACCCCCGTCTATTATAATTATAAATATTTAACGACGAAGTAAACACTTTTTAACGGATTTCCCCTAAAGGTAAGAAGCTGTTACCGTAGTACTCATTGTGAGACCTAAGCCCGAGACCGTAATAACTTTCCGTTTTGGGGCCCCCAGAAGCATAAACACTGTTCGTTGTAATATCTATTTGTCTGTTAACACGATAGCGGCCGTAAATATATAGTCCGATCTTTATGAAATTTGGTACAGACGTGTAAAGTGGTAATCACTCGGACGAGGTCGTAAGCCAGCCCGACCGGACCATCGGAAGAGGGAGGGGGTAAGGGAAAATAAACCGCTCAAAAATGTTTTTTTTTATAGTTTTTTCATGGGAAAATAAAAATAATCCAATTTTCGTTAACACCATTGAATTCAGCTCGAAAAATCAAACAATTTAATATTTTGAATCACTGCTCTGTGTAAATTGGTTACCGAGATATTGAAAATGGTAAACACAGTACGTTGTCCCAATGTTAACCTTATGGGAAATAAGTAAAATTCTATTCTCGCTTATGTTTCAACATATCTTGTGGCTTCATCTATATGAGATGTAATGTATATTAGTCTAAAATCCCCGATATTTCGATTTTCATGGCAGCAAACCTGCATACTCATTCCCCGTGTTGTTCTTATGGAGCTTACAATAACATGTCAAATCTCGCTATGTTGGATTGAAATATGTTCTTTTGCATATGAAATTCGCTGAGTATACAGGCGCTACGGCGCATTTAAAAGTGTTGATGAAAAATGTACGTTATCGCACTGTCTTGTTAGTGGAAAGGCGTTGTAGGCCCACACAACTCACTCCTGGAACCTCAAACATTAGGTAATTGGGGTCCCATTTGAGTTAAGCCAAGGGTAAACCCACAACCCATTTACAAGTTATTACTAAAGTGTAAGTTATGATCATGATTAGTTATGATATATATCCTAAAGAAATACGAATGAATTATAATTTTTTTACTGTCGATATGTTATTCATACCAACATTAAAATATTAATAATTTTCAAATCATTTTATTTTTTTTATGGTTGGTAGCCTTTAAAATAAAAAATGTTAAATGGCAATATAATTAAATAGGATATTATTTAGAAGGTATTGCGAAACCCAACAACTTTTCAATTTATATTTACCTTCTATCTTCGGTAGTTTTGTTATGATAAATAAAAACTCATTTCCCCATATAAAGCCCATGTTAAATATGCAGTAAAAAGATTAATAATTTTCAAATAATTTTACTTTTTTGATGGTGGTAGCCTTTAAAATAAAAAAAATGTTAAATGGCAATATAATTAAATAGGATATTATTTTGAAGGTATTGCGAAACCCTACAACTTTTCAATTTATATTTATACCTTCTATCTTCGGTAGTTTTGTTGTAATAATAATAATAAAACTCCATTTCCCCATATAAAGCCCATGTTAAATATGCAGTATTCAGTTTTGATGGACGTAAATTTAATTGCCTTGGGTACTGTACATTTAACATGGGCTTTATGTGGGAAAATGGAGTTTATATACGGTAAGCCGTTTTACACATACATACCGTTAGTTATGTATGTTGTAATAGAAAATTCTAATACTAGATTTTCTTTAGTTCATGTTTTCCTAAAGATCTAAAGACTTGTTTTAGGATAGGCTGTAACATCCAGTTTATTGCAATCCCTCAGCAAATCATAAAACCATCAGGATTCTCTGTAGTCCGTATTTCAATTTCTTTGAATTACCGCGCTAGTTAATAAAAAAACGAAAGAATTAAGTTAACGAAATGAAAGTTATTAATTTAACGAATGCTAAGTTCTATCATCTGTACATAAAACAACTATTCTTGAACAGTAGAAACTCACTATAATTAGAATGTCCATGATTCTAAAACCTTTATAATTAGTATATTTGTCTGTTCCCTAAAAAACACCGTAAAATATAAAAAAATACATCGATGATTGTAAATGTTTTTAACGCATTATATTTATGTTGCCTCTGAAATTCGTTAGTTTGTCTCCTTGAGCTTTTAGAATTTGAATTTTGTTCCTGTGATTCGAAGTCAATCTCTTTAGTTCAACTGACGCCACCGCAAGCCTCTGAAATACGAATTAAGCACAAAAACCTATTAATACATGAACAAGTGAAATGCTGAGCCGCTGAATCCATCGCTGAGTTTTCTCTCCAGCGTTCAACGTGTTCGTAAACAGACAGATCACAATTCGAATTTTATTCACAATGACCTCAATAAAATTCAAACTCTAGATACAGTAGAACCTCACTAATTCGAACCTCGATGGTTCGAAATCCTGTATAATTAGTATATTTTACCTATTCCCTTAAAAAACCTCTACATTTGTCAAATAGTACACCGATAATTTGATATGGTTCTATGCATGAATGCATCAAAATACTACATATAATAATAATATTTTACCACTGAAATTCGAATATTTGTTAACTCGAGCCTCTAGAATTCGAATTTTGTTGCAGTAATTTGAAATGTTAGCTGTTAAATTCCAAGTCAACCTCTGCAGATCGAACTGGGACCAGCGTAAAAGCCTCTGAAATCAGAATTTTGCACAAAAAAAACTTGTATATACATAAACTAGTGCAATCCTGTACTCTGAATCCGTTGGTGATTTTGTTTGCAAGGTTGAACGTGTGTGTACAGACAAACCTCCATAATTCGAATTTCATTCACAATTACCTCCATGATTCAAAACCCTCGATAATTCAAACTTTTTCTAGTTCGAAATAAATTGGTTGTCCTCTAAATCTTGAAAAAGTGAGGTTCTACTGTCAGTCGACTCTCGCTAACACGAACCTTGATATCACGAAATCCTCGATATCACGAATTATTTTTAATCCCCTTGGAAAAACCTGTCCAACACGAAGAAATTACTATACATAACACGAACTAATTTTATGGTTATATTTTACCTCTATAATTCGAAGGGACACAAACATTACCTCTATAACACGAATTTCCGTAGATAAGACGAATTCGATTCGCGCTTTACCTCCATAACTCGAAATTTACCTCTATCCTACGAAGTTTTGAGAATGGACCTCTGTAATACGAAATCCCGGCGTTCAGGATGCAACCTGTCGGTGAATCATATCCGGGGTCAAGCGCATGTTTTAATAAAAATATAATCTATACTGTAATTGTTTTTACAAAGAGGAAGATTACGGACTTTTTGATCAGTGGAATTAATAAAAGTAAAAAGTTTATTTTTGTAGCTGAAGGGGATACGGTAAAATTTCTATATATTATTGGGTTTAATAAAAATTATGATCGATACTGTAATTGTTTTACATGTTTAAGCAGAGTAAGATGACGAACCTTTTAATCAGAATCAATATGATCTTACATGTTTTTGTGTTTTACAGGCTATTACATTATAAATACTGTATTTTTCATTGATAATATAATATTTAAATAAGTTAAAAGCTTAGATTTGTCGAAGATGGAGGGTATAAACTACATTTTTCTTTACCTCTGTATCACGAATTTTCATTTGGCTTACCTCATTAACTCGAACTATGCCTAAGACGAACTATACGTAACACAAAGAAAAATCGCAGTCCCGTGGAATTTCGAGTTAGCGAGAGTCGACTTTCAAACTTCCCATGGTTCGAAATAAATTGGCTGTCCCCTGGATTTCGAATGAGGTTCTAATACCACGTGTGTTCGGAGGGTCGAGGTGCGGGAGGAACGGAGGGCCTGCTCGATAGTAATGAAAGCCAAACACACCGCGGGATATTGCAGTGGCCCGTGTTGACTCTACCATTTCAACTACCTCTCATTCCTTACCGTTTTTAGTCGTTGGCTAAAATTTTGATTCAAAAGTGTTAAAGGAGTGGTGACGACTGGCGTGTGAAATGATAAAGGCAGTTAATTGGACCGATTGCGAGTGCACCAGCGACCACGTAGTACAAGACGGGGCACTCGAGGCGCGACGTGAAGCCTAAATTTGCTTCTAGTCCCTGTGCATGGAAAAAACAAACTACGTAAAAATTACAGATATGGTATCAAACTAACGGTCTGAATCTCAGAATGACTATTGTACGAAATATATAAATGGTTTACCGGCAGTCTACACATCGTAAACACTGATAACCTAAAAGCTTGTCCAAATACTTTTTGAGAGAAGCTGCCACCACGGAATGAACTTGTAACGTTCCTATAGTGTGTAAACTGCTTCGAAACCATTTATAATTGGTACTATAGTGATTGTGAGATTCAGAACTTTAATTTGATATCACATTTGTATTTTTGTAGTTAACTATAATTTTGTATAGAACAGTTTAAAATTTACTTTGTTTTCATGCAGACGCCGCACGGATAAACTCTTTCACAAAAACTAAGTTATTAACCAAACTACGGCAGCTAATTCTTTCAAAAAGTATGATTGAAAAAATGTAACTCTTTAGCAACAATTTCCTCCTTCTTTATTTTACCTGACCAAAAATTAAAAAATATAGCAGCCAAATACTTTTTTCATCTCAAGTTTAAAGGAAGAATAACAACTTATGACTTATTTCATTTTTTTTAATAGAAAAAAACTTATTTTGGAAATATGTTTGATACTACTACCGTTTAAAACTAAAGGACTCTTCACATGCAAAATTTCAACCTTAAGCCTCAATGCTAAAAGATATAAACTAAGACTTATTTGAAACGTGAGCAATGCCAGATTATGCGGTTTTGGGCGCCGTTTTATGTTTCTGTACCTAGAAAATATGGCGGCCCAGACTTCATTTGCTGTAATGCTAATTCGATAGGCATACTCCGTCTATTTGCATTATGTGGTCGCTGGAGTGTCCCGAGTGTTCCACCGAGCATCCGATGATTTACCACCGGTCTGACACTTAAATGGAGCCAAGTGGTAAGCTTATTGGAGCGGGTTAGTTCGAAGCACTTTAGTTAGATGTCGTTGTAAAAACATGGATTTCTTCTTCTTCAATGAATCAGCCAATCAAAACCACGATAACGATCTGCTAACTTCCTATTCCGTTTCCCCTGTTTTTCTGTCACGACGCGACGTGTACACAACCAAAATAGTTGGAATTAATTTGAGTGTGGGAAAATACCTAAAGTACGTTTGCTACTAGTGTAAGTTGTTTCGCGAAATACTGTACTGCGTGATTCATTTGTGCTTAAAGCTGTTGATTGAAAATAAATACGTAGATGTTTACATAAATTTAAAGGCACTTAATAAAAATTAACTGAATTAATTTTTATTAAGTGCTTTTATGTAAACATCTACGTATTTATTTTCTATCAATCGCTTTAAGCACAATATGAATCATTCAGTACAGTATGGTATTTCGCGAAACAACTTGCACTAGCGGCAAACGTACTTAATCAATTTAATCTAAACAAATCGGTAAAGTCATTAAAACTGAAAGTCTAGCAAACAAAACAAGAAAACGACAATATAAACAAAGCAGACGACGACGATCGATATGTCGCATCGACTATTATCGATATGTCGCATTGACGACCATCGATATATATCGCATCGATCTTTTTAGTTCGTAGCACTTTAATCAGACAGCGCTACTGTTCCCTTACCACCGAGTTAACATGGGAGTGCCAACTCTTTACCAAGTTCATTATTACTCTATGGCTTTACACTTACACAGGTCCGCCCTGAGAAAAGTTGTACACCCTTGATCCTCGGCTTATCCAGATACATCTCGACAGCGATGAAATCCAAACACGTCCCGGATATTGTGGTTAGAAGGGATGTTGACGAGAGAGAAAACTGAAGTCATCGCCAAGGTTCTTCGAGATGCGTGTTTTCAGGATAGTTTGTTTGATATTATGATTCATAAAACAGGGTGTTTACTGATACTGGAATTACTGGAATTTGTTTCTCGTACTGGAAGTACTGGAATTATACTTGAATTTTAAATGATATTCTTGAATTTTATGGAAATTTAAGTAAGTTAGTTCAGTAAAACCAGTTATATGTTTGGTAATAAATTATTAGTTTCATAATTTAGAATTAATAGTTTGTTATTGATAAATAACCTAATTTATGATTGTTTTGTGGCAAACTCTTCTATTTTTAATAATTTGTGTTACCTTAGTAATAATAACTCTTTACAAATTGGTTTGAAGAAAAAAAAGACTGTTAAGCGAGTTAGTGCGGATTTTTAGATATATATGTGTGTGTGTGTGTGTGTGTGTGTGTGTCTGTTAGCACGATAGCGGCCGTAAAAGTGGAGCGATCTTTATGAAATTTGGTACAGACGTGTAAAGTGGTAATCAATTGGACGAGTTCGTAAACCAGCCGGATCGGACCACCGGAAGGGGGGGTAAACCCCCACCAAAAATGGCTTTTTGCGTTTTTCATGTGGAAAAAAAGTGATCCGATTTTGGATTTCACCATTGAATTTAGCTTGAAAAAAACAAACAATTTAGTATCTTGAATCACTGCTCTATGACCATTGGTTAGCGAGATATTGAAAGTGGTAAACACAGTACGTTGTTCCTATGTTAACCTTATGGGGTATAAGTAAAATTCTATATCTCGCATATTTCTCAACATATATTGATAAAATTTAGTAAAATGCTTCTTCTAGTTCATATCTACTAAATATTGAATTAAAACCACCCAGTTTTAATATACCTGTAGCAGCAAACCTGCATACTCATTCCCCATGTTATTCTTATGGAGCTTACCAAAACATGTCAAATCTCGCTATGTTTGATTGAAATATGTTGTTTTGCATTTAAAATTCGCTGAGTATGCAGGTCTGCTGCAACGGGGGTATTTAATGATGCTGTATCTTCGAATGGATTCGTGGGAGTGTTGTAAGTAGGCCTAATGCGTGTTGCAGTGCCGAACGAGCCAAAGGACATCGGTGCAGTGGGGGGGGGGGGGGGTGGGGGGGGGGCAATTGGCCACACCGCGCCATTATTATACTAATGCCACCGCATGCAATTCCCGCCAGGGCCAGCAGTGCCGTCTATCGCCAGATTTCGCCTGAATCGAACCCTGCCAAATCGATAGTTACGATACCGCACTCTGGCTCGCCGTAAAGGATGGGTTCGATCGAGTGGTGTGTAATTGTAACGAGTGTGCAACGGGTTCGGCCGTCAGTTATTGTAAGTGATTAAAATTTTACTGAGATGACAAAATGGAGAAGCCATCAGTTATTTCTTTGTTTGAAATTCATTGTTGGAGATGGTGATTTTATATTTTGATTAGGATTTTTTGCGGACATTTGCCATCACTGATTAGTAAAAAACAAGTTTCACGACGTTTCGGGATCTGGAATCTGATCCCGTCTTCAGGTGGAAGAAAACCTAGAACATAACAAGATTAGTAACACATAGCCAGGAAAACCTGGACAAAAACACAGCTAAAACAGAGAACTGTAAAACTGTGCTCTCTCCTGTCTGGTGATTCTTGATACTTGTGATTCCTGTGTTATTTTGTGTTATTGTTTTTCTTTTCAGCTAGTGTTTTCGTGACTGCTTTTACAGTTCTCTGTTTTAGCTGTGTTTTTGTCCAGGTTTTCCTGGCTATGTGTTACTAAGCTTGTTATGTTCTAGGTTTTTTCCACCTGAAGACGGGATCAGATTCCATCAGTTAGTTTTTGCGAATTTCCCATAGGGAAGAAGCTATTACCGTAGGTCTCATGGTAAGACCTAAGCCCAAGACCTTGATAACTTTTCTTTTTGAGGCCCCCAGAAGCAAAAACACCATTCGTTCGAATTTCTAGAGATCTATATATATATATATATATATATATATATATATATATATATATATGTGTGTGTGTGTGTGTGTGTGTGTGTGTGTGTGTGTGTGTGTGTGTGTGTCTGTAAGCACGATAGCGCTCGCAAAAAGGGTCCGATCGGAATGAAATTTGACTCAGGCGTGTAAAGTAGTAATTATTCGGATGAGTTCGAAAACCAGCCCGATCGGACTTCTAGAAGGGGGGGTAAAGGGGGATAAACCCCCCCAAAAATGGGTTTTTTGGGTTTTTCACATAGAAAAATAAAATAAATAAAATTTTGGTTAGCACCATTGAATTCAGCTCGAAAAAACTAATAATTTAGTATTTTCAACCATTGCTCTATGCCCATTGGTTACCGAGATATTGAAAGTGGTAAACACAATAAGTTGTCCCTATGTTAACCTTATGGGAGATAAGTAAAATTCTATAT
Organism: Flexamia atlantica; assembly: GCA_035578135.1. Taxonomy (NCBI): domain Eukaryota; kingdom Metazoa; phylum Arthropoda; class Insecta; order Hemiptera; family Cicadellidae; genus Flexamia; species Flexamia atlantica. The sequence goes on from JAQJVK010000010.1 coordinate 11,338,283, forward strand.
CTCGCTTATTTCTCAACATATATTAATAACACTTGGTTTGTGGCTTCATATAGATGAGATGTAATGTATTTTGATCTAAAATGCCCAAAATTTCCATTTTTGTGGCAGCAAACCTGCATACTCATTCCCCATGTTACTCTTGTGGAGATTACACAAACATATCTTGCTGTGTTGGTTGGAAATTTTTTTGCATTTGAAATTCGCTGAGTATGCAGGTCTGCTGCAACGGGGGTATCTCTATTTCCAAACCGTTCTTTGGTTTTATAACATTATTTTTTGCTTATTCCATCAGTCATAGATTTTCCTCACGTGTCCATGCACTCGTGACGTAATTAATCTTAACTAGGCCTATGTAAAATTATTCTGTACATGTGTTGTGTGCAAGGGGGAGTTGTTTCTGAGTGTGGATGCAGTGTATGTGTGAGATTGGCTGAGTGCAAGAGTGTGTAGGGGGGGTTTGCATTCTTAGTTGGGGGGGGGGGGGGGGGGTTAGTAGGTTGTTTCCTGCCTTTGTCTTTATCAGAATTAAAAAACTTAGTATTATTTTTTTCTATTTTTTTATTTGCCACTAAGAACTCATCATTTACATTACCAACCAATTCTGTTTTTTATATACTTTGATATAAGAGTGTGTTGTGTTGTGTGAAGTGGGAATTTTTCGAAAATTATTTTACTAAGAACTCAGTCCCACACATAGATTATCCTATGTGGGACTTTTTCCATTCTATAATTATATAATTTTTTTGAGAATTTGTTTTCTTACGGAAATAAAGAAATATTATAAACATAAAATATTAATTTAACTTATTTATAGACCGAGTTATAGCTAGCTAAGTATAAAACTAGTTACTGAATTGTGAAAAAAATGTTGCGTCGTGTTTCGTCTTAAGCAGACATTAATATTCCACATTTTCATCTTTGCCATTGGAATTCCTGTTTGTTGTTTCCAACACGAAGCATTATCAGACACGTTTTTTTGTAAAAAAGAGGGTGGCGGCCTCTTTTTTAAACAGGTTTTTTAAACAGCTTAATGCTTAAATAAAGTTGTATAATAATTTAAAATTTTGTTATAATAATTCAATATTTACAAATATTTTGGCTAAATAGTAGGCGGAAACACTGGTTTTACATCACTTTTGCTAGGTTTTCCCATGTTATTCTTATGGGATTATTGTTTGCACATTTCCCTGATCCTGACCTTGAACGCATTTATCATTTGTATATGTTGTTCATCTACGCGAGTACATTTGTAAATAGTATACATTACTGCTAACTCTCCTGGATATTTTTTAATATAAAATTATAAAATCGGCCAAAAATGTTAACTTTATAGTCTTTATTGTCCGATATGTCTAAATTAAAAATATTATTTAAATTAAAAATACTCTAAACCGCTGGAATTGTTTTTTATTTTTTGAAAAAGGTCAGAAAATACGTAATATTAATGTCCAAAGTTGACTATCTTAAATTGATCATAGAAAAAAAACTTTTTAAATTATCGAAATTCCAAAAAGCAATTCTAGTAGTTCGGAGCTTTCCCGTTACAACTATATTGAATTTAAAATTTTCCCTTACCTCATGGGGCGTCTATATGGGTCCGCGTGATAGCTGTTTCAGATGTTTTTTGAACATTGTTGGCTGGGTAGGGAGGACTCCAACAAGCTACACTCGACGGTGGAAGGTAGAGGCCGGATGTCATCAAAAAGACAGTGCTCTGTGTTTTGTAGCTCAATAAATCAGGCCTCATCAAAGTGGACTCGGAACGGTCGGAATTGCCTCCGTTGTGTAACATAAGTGTAGTAGTTGAAATAAACAAGAGCGGCCTCTTAGAGGACTTTGCCAACATAAAATAGAGACATCGTAAATGGCCGACTCTACTCGACACACATCCCCGATCATACATTTATGATGTAGTTTTCTTGTATCGATACTCGTGTGTTTTAACAGTGTTTTAGATTTAATTATGTAACGATACGAAATTAAATGGAAAATTCTTTATTTAATCGGGCAAAGTTTGGGGCCCTTTTTCACACTTAACCTGTAATACAAAATGTGAGATATGTTCGCAATTTATTTTACTGTATGCTCAAAACTAAATAATCTATTTACATAAAAGAGAATAAATATACAAGTTTAAACTACACATTCGCTCAAACATTCATCCGTCAGTGACCCCGCTCAAGACGACACCTACGACACACCGGCCAAGGACATCCGCTGAAAGAATAATTTTTGAGCCCCACTACAAACCGATGATGCCCTTCAATTGACTTCAGGAAATCAGGAAGATCATTCCATAGACGACATGCAGTCACAACAAATGCCCCGTCATAGACTGCTGTCCTGTGCTGAGGCATACGCAAAGTGAGGGAAGTGGAACGTGAATCCCTTTGACTACCCTGAGCTATGACTAAAATAATTTTTAAATATATTGGCTAACTTTTTTTTATGTCGAATAATTTACAATAATAGAATTTTTGATCCATCTTTTATCTTGTATTTTCAATAATTTTGACTCAAGGCAGTAAGGAGTGATATGCTCCACGCGCCTCAGATCATAGACATCTGACAATAGTTCTGAGGCCGTTGGAGCATATGGGAATGAGCCACAGTGGCATCGATCACAGAGTCGCAGTAGGTAAAGTGGGGTAGCACACATGATTTGAGCGATTTTTTGATGTGCGTTTCACAGTAGTAATTTTGTTATACTCCCTTTCATGGCGGAATGTAGCGGTAAAATATAGTGAAAGGCATTTTGACCAGCAGCTATGAAGCCAGTTAAGTTGCCGAAAGAGAAGAATTATTATGCACATCAAACAAGGTACTTCCGTGAAATGGTCCTTTCAAGGGTCAAAAATCGTAAACATCTATAATGGAAAAAAAGCTGAGGTGGTTTTTTTTTTGTGTGCATGTTTATCCATCTGTCTACAGTATATGTTTGTTCCGAGTTAACTTATTTCTGAACTCCAAACAGACTGGGATGAAATTTTTCACTAAGATAGATCATGAAACCGGCGACCTCATAACTATGAATACAGATTCATTGCTCATAGGCATGTTCATTCCCCCCCGGGCTGTTCAAGTAATTATGTTTACATTTTATGTTCTATTTTTTCATGCGTAAATAGCTAAATTCACACTCTTGTAAATTTACAGTTTAATGGGCCGAAGCAATGACTGAATGATGTTACAAACAAACGACAATGTGAATTTCATCGACCATATAGGGTATCGCCATCAATGCAACGATTTTTAAACCTATCTTTAATACTACGTTGAGTGGAGATTGACTCTGCATAGCTTTAGGGGTATAGCTCCCTTCCCCTCCTTTCGATGGTCCTATCGGGTTGGTTTTCCAACTGGCAGAACGATTACCACTTTAAAGGTGCTGCTATACATACATGTCACGTCACGTCACGTCACGGCCCGACTCGGAAGCTCTGAAGAGCATACATGACATGGCCGAATCTGCCGAATAAATACGTGACGCGACGTAACGTGACGTGTATGTTAGCCTCTACCGACGTTCACTCGGCCATTTGGCTCTTAGAAACTAGCAGATGCGAATCGATGCGAATATGTATAGCATCCCCTCCGGAATCGCCGAATTGGTCGTAAGTGGACGCGACGTGACGTGACGTGATGTGACGTGACATGTATGTATAACAGCACCTTTATTCCGTCTGCACCAAATTTTATTCCGATGGGACCATTGTTGCGCGAATTTTTAAGGATACACATACCGTGCGCATATTATCTTTTCGAACAAATCGTGTTTTTGACATCTGGAGGCCCTGAAGCAAAATGCTATCATGGTACCGAGAATTTCGCTAAAAGAAGTTACGCCAATGTCGCTGAAGGACAGGTACAGTGGTCGGTCTAGACTGTATCTCCTATGATTTTTGTCATTAAAGAATATATCTTACTATCCAAAAATATAAAATTATATATTTTATATTTTAAAATTGCTTTGTAGACCTTAATTAGATTTATTAGCATGAATATTTGGAGTGTTAAAACAGCGTTATTGGCTCAAGTTAGAATATTACATAAAACTTGTAAATGAATCTCAAAGTTGAAATTTTTACTAAAGTTTTATATCACATAAACCTTTCATCTGTACAATTTTCAGGTGTTTTATCAGCTCCCCCAACAGAGATATTAAAAAATTAAAAACTTAAGAAAACGAAAAATTTCATTAAAAAAATTGATATTTTTTAAAGGGTAAGCTTCTCACTTTTGATACTTATTAAAATTGTCAACACAATATAGTGTAACAGGGGAAAAATATTGAAGCTGAGAAATATTTCCTTCTAAGAGAAAATAGTCCTTAAATATAGCATTTTGTGATTAGCGACCAACAATTTTAAGCTTTTTTAAATATTGTAAGAAGATCATGCAGGTGAGTAATTATAGATTTACGAGGTAATAAGTTTAATGAAACTTCTTTTGCTAATTCACTTATTTCAGGTGGAGTAAGTCCGTATTCGTCATCACTCATTTCATCCATTATTGTTGCTGATTGCGCTAGTTTGAGGTTATAAACAAGTCGAGCTCAATCGGAAGCGGAAGGGAGCGCTGTGGCGCGTCGAGTAACAATGCAATCAGCTGGCGAGCGTAAAAGTAATCACGTGGCGAGCGTAAAATACTTTACGCTCGCTCCAAAGACTCTCAAATACATTATTGCTCGCTCCTCAGTAAACAGCTGTTTTACGATTGGGTTTCGGTGCGTAAACTGACACTCTATTTACGCGCGGTTGTAGGAAAAATTCTTGATTTAACCAGGCAAAGTTAGGGGCCCTTTTTACACTTAACCTGTAATACAAAATGTGAGATATGTTCGCAATTTATTTTACTGCTCAAAACTAAATAATCTATTTACATAAAAGAGAATAAATATACACTTTTAAACTACACTCATTCGCTCAACATTCATCCGTCAGTGACCCCGCTCAAGACGACACCTACGACACATCGGCCAAGGACATTCGCTGAAACTCTGAAAGAATAATTTTTGAGCGCCACCACAAACCGACGATGCCCTTCAATTGACTTCAGGAAATCAGGAAGATCATTCCATAGACGACATGCAGTCACAACAAATGCGCCGTCATAGACTGCTGTCCTGTGCTGAGGCATACGCAAAGTGAGGGAAGTGGAACGTGAATCCCTTTGACTATCTTGAGCTATGACTAAAATATTTTTAAATATATTGGCTAGCCGTTTTTATGTTGAATAATTTACAATAATAGAAATTTTGATCGATCTTTTATCTTGTATTTTCAATAATTTTGACTCAAGGTAGTACGGAGTGATATGCTCCACGCGCCTCAGATCATAGACATCTGACAATAGTTCTGAGGCCGTTGGAGCATATGGAAATGAGCCACAGTGGCATCGATCACAGAGTCGTAGTAGGTAAAGTGGGGCACACGTGATTTGAGCGATTTTTTGATGTGCGTTTCACAGTAGTAATTTTGTTATACTCCCTTTCATGGCGGAATGTAGCAGTAAAATATAGTGAAAGGCATTTTGACCAGCAGCTATGAAGCCAGTAAAGAGGCCAAAAGAGAAGAATTACTATGCACATCAAACAAGGTACTTCCGTGAAATGATCCTTTCAAGGGTCAAAAATCGTAAACATCTATAATGGAAAAAAAGCTGAGGTTGTTTTTTTTGTGTGCATGTTTATCCATCTGTCTACAGTATATGTTTGTTCCGAGTTAACTTATTTCTGAACTTCAAACAGACTGGGATGAAATTTTTCACTAAGGTAGATCGTGAAACCGACGACATCATAGCAATGAATACAGATTCGTTGCTCATAGGCATGTTCATTCCCCCCCCCCCCCCCCCGGCTGTGCAAGTAATTATGTTTACATTTTATGTTTAATTTTTTTTTAATGCGTAAATAGCTAAATTCACACTCTTGGTCATTTACAGTTTAATGAGCCGAAGCAATGACTGAATGATGTTACAAACAAACGACAATGTGAATTTCATCGACCATATAGGGTATCGTCATTAATGCAACAATTTTTAAACCTATCTTTAAATACTACGTTGAGTGGAGATTGACTCTGTATAGCTTTAGGGGTATAGCTCCCTTCACCTCCTTTCGATGGTCCTATCGGGCTGGTTTTCCAACTGGCAGAACATTTACCACTTTAAAGGTGCTGCTATACATACATGTCACGTCACGTCACGGCCCGACTCGAAAGCTCTAAAGATCATACATGACATGGCCGAATCTGCCGAATAAAGACGTGACGCGACGTGACGCGACGTGACGTGACGTGTATGTTAGCCTCTACCGACGTTCACTCGGCCATTTGGCTCTTAGAAACTAGCAGATGCGAATCGATGCGAATATGTATAGCACCCCCTCCGGAATCGCCGAATTGGTCGTAAGTGGACGCGACGTGACGTGACGTGATGTGACGTGACATGTATGTATAACAGCACCTTTATTCGTCTGCACCAAATTTTATTCCGATGAGACCATTGTTGCGCGAATTTTTAAGGATACACATACCGTGCGCGTATTATCTTTTCGAACAAATCGTGTTTTTGACATCTGGAGGCCCCGAAGCAAAATGCTATCATGGTACCGAGAATTTCGCTAAAAGAAGTAACGCCAGTGTCGCTGAAGGACATGTACAGTGGTCGGTCTAGACGGTATCTCCTATGATTTTTGTCATTAAAGAATATATCTTACTATCACTTCAAAAATATAAAATTATATATTTTATATTTTAAAATTGCTTTGTAGACCTTATTTAGATTTATTAGCATGAATATTTGGAGTGTTAAAACAGCGTTATTGGCTCAAGTTCGAAAATTAAAAAAAAACTTGTAAATGAATCTCAAAGTTGAAATTTTTACTGAAGTTTTATATCATATAAACCTTTCATCTGTACAATTTTCAGGTGTTTTATCAGCTCCCCCAACAGAGATATTAAAAAATTAAAAACTTAAGAAAACGAAAAATTTCATTAAAAAAATTGATATTTTTTAAAGGGTAAGCTTCTCACTTTTGATACTTATTAAAATTGTCAACACAATATAGTGTAACTGGGGAAAAAATATTGAAGCTGAGAAATATTTCCTTCAAAGAGAAAATAGCCCTTAAATATATCATTTTGTTAATTCGCGACCAACAATTTTAAGCTTTTTTAAATATAAGAAGATCATGTAGGTGAGTAATTATAGTATTAATTTGTAGGTCAGAATGTACCGAAGTAAATATAATTTATTTTTACAACCTGGGTCATCAGGTTGTAGAGCAATTTAAGAAATAGCAGATGCCTGCAAACACTGAAAATGGCGTGCGCCTTAATACCGCCATTTCAAACGGCACACAAAAATAGTATATTTCATTACTAGGGCCTAAAGGGACGGTTTTTGTGCAAGGTCAAGTTTTACCACCGAGGCATATTTTAAAAACAGGAATATTTTTTGGATATTATCGTCGTTCGCCGAGGTTGAAAAATGACCGAGTAACGAAAAGCAGCTTTAGGCCCGTGTGATGAACTATACTTTTCGTTACATTGCTTAATACAACACGCAAACTACTTAAGATAACCAAAATGTTACAGCTTATTTACCTTTAAAAATACCTCCCGAAGATATGCTTCCTTCTTGTTCTTGCTATTTGAAGCAATCAGCTGATAGTTTCATTTCTGTTAGGTTAGACTGACAACAATGAAAAACAATCGACGTATCGAACGCATGCAATAATCGATTGCTGATATAAGCGAGTTTCACAAATTGATTAAACTGACAACAATGCAACAATGAATTGCAATTGAATATAATAACCGATAACCGCTCTCGATGCAATCGATAGCTTACCATCGACGCTGACGTACAATAACGATGTTAGTTATGATAATAAACGACAAAAATGAAGCAGCTGATGTACTCAGCACTTTTTGACTCTTTAGTCCTAGGAGTAAAAAGAGATCAGCTGGTATCGAGTACATTAGCTTTTGATTCCTAGGAATAAAAAGAGCGTATTTACATCCGGAAAACATGCATAAAAAACAGCTGTTTTTGAAGCGGTATAACGAAAAATATTTTTCGAATCCCTAAACATTAAAGAATTTCCCAGCAAATTTTCGAATTTTTCTGAGATGGTCAAGCGACCAGTGCTGGACGACTTGGCATGGATTGACCTCAGGTCCTGGGCCGTGATAATTCGGAAATTCGTTCGATCGCCGCAGCAGCAGGAGTCCGCCCATCCCTGTTCCCACCGGCGACTCCCCGCTGGCCCGCATTGTTCCAGATATCACACCGTTCTGGGAATGTCCTTTGTCCCGATCTGACTGTATCCTGTCCTGTGTGAACGATACGTTCCCCTCAACCCGGTTAGGGGCCGCGCCGGTGGAGCCTGTAATCACAGATTCCCCTGGAAACGGCGTCATCGATTGTTAATTACATCGTTCGATTTTGAAGAAATAAAAGCCCCAGCATTGCCCGCTAGGCACGACTCCCTTCGGTATACTGTGGGGATTTCGGTATACAGAAGGGATTAGCAGGGATGGGAAAAGTACGATATGGTCAGTAAACGAGTAAACCCCTGTTTAGAGAAGCGTTCCTCCGAGCTCCTCCAGGGACAACTCTCCTTGTAACCTGTCGACCTCCAAGGGTCCCCAGGCTAGGACCGCAGTGGAGTCACCCTAGGAGCCCGTCAGGTAAGGGTCCCACAGCTAGGATGATCGACTGCTCCCTTCAGGGCTCGGACCTATTTGGATATCCAAGCGCTGCCGCTGCTGGGAATCAAACGTTCGCAGAGGGACAATGAGAAATCGAGGTATTTTGGTAGGTGGTCGGAGGAAGGGAGAGGGGGGGGTTTCGATAGTTTCGCCCTTAAATTTGGATTGAGCTTTTCATAGCCCCAGTTACAGCAGCAGCGCCCGGCTTCATCCAGAGCCCCAGTTCGATTTCCGGTTTCGACTAGCCTTCCGAATACATAATACATAATCACTCTCCCTTAAAAGTCGCATTTAAAAATAGGTTTAGAAATAGTTTGTTGCGTTACAACGCTTAAGGTTTATTAAGAAGATAATAAATGTTTTGGTATGTAATGGTTTGTTGTATTTGAGATCCGGTACAGATCATGAATCGTTTTTAATGGAAAGCTGTGCAAAGCTCTCAAAATATTCACGGGCATGCCGGAAATCGCACCGGCATCTTGAAGTGAAGTTTAAGACGCCAACCTCAAGGCTAATGACGTTAATTTTAGTGAATTCCCCCTATAAAGAAAAAGCTATTACTTGGGTCTCGTAGTAAGAATTAAGCCCAAGACATGATAACTTTTCGTTTTAGGGCCCCCAGAAGCAAAAATCACCATTCCTTCGAACTTTTAGATATATATCTTACATTTTATATAAAAGCCAAAAAAGGTTGACAGACTGACTGATCGACTGACTGATCAGTTTCTCAAAAACTATATGGCTTAACACAAACATTACTTACAGGCTCGAGATTACAGGCTCGAGAGCGGGGTGGGACTGTAGAGAGCGTGGGTGGCGGGAGTGGAGGGGCGGGGTGGGACTGTAGAGAGCGTGGGTGACGGGAGTGGAGGGGCGGGGTGGGACTGTAGAGAGCGTGGGTGACGGGAGTGGAGGAGCGGGGTGGGACTGTAGAGAGCGTGGGTGACGGGAGTGGAGGGGCGGGGTGGGACTGTAGAGAGCGTGGGTGGCGGGAGTGGAGGAGCGGGGCGGGACTGTAGAGAGCGTGGGTGACGGGAGTGGAGGAGCGGGGCGGGACTGTAGAGAGCGTGGGTGACGGGAGTGGAGGAGCGGGGTGGGACTGTAGAGATCGTGGGTGGCGGGAGTGGAGGAGCGGGGCGGGACTGTAGAGAGCGTGGGTGACGGGAGTGGAGGAGCGGGGCGGGACTGTAGAGAGCGTGGGTGACGGGAGTGGAGGAGCGGGGCGGGACTGTAGAGAGCGTGGGTGACGGGAGTGGAGGAGCGGGGTGGGACTGTAGAGAGCGTGGGTGGCGGGAGTGGAGGAGCGGGGTGGGACTGTAGAGAGCGTGGGTGGCGGGAGTGGAGGAGCGGGGTGGGACTGTAGAGAGCGTGGGTGGCGGGAGTGGAGGAGCGGGGTGGGACTGTAGAGAGCGTGGGTGGCGGGAGTGGAGGAGCGGGGTGGGACTGTAGAGATCGTGGGTGGCGGGAGTGGAGGAGCGGGGTGGGACTGTAGAGAGCGTGGGTGACGGGAGTGGAGGAGCGGGGTGGGACTGTAGAGAGCGTGGGTGGCGGGAGTGGAGGAGCGGGGTGGGACTGTAGAGAGCGTGGGTGGCGGGAGTGGAGGAGCGGGGTGGGACTGTAGAGAGCGTGGGTGGCGGGAGTGGAGGAGCGGGGTGGGACTGTAGAGAGCGTGGGTGACGGGAGTGGAGGAGCGGGGTGGGACTGTAGAGAGCGTGGGTGGCGGGAGTGGAGGAGCGGGGTGCACTGATCAGGTGGTGATACCGGGGAGCGACTGCCTGTTGTCTTGTACAACTCCACTTATCACTCCCCGACTCCTCTCTTTTATCTCGATTCCCTTTTGATATTTCGCTCTTAGATTTACGTACCAACCGACACCAACCGAGGCGAGTCGAGTTGCATAATTGACACACATAAGGTTTTTGGCGTAGTTGTGAAGTTGAAACATAGGTACTGTATTACCAGCATTTTACAGTACGGCAAACAACATAAATTTCTTCATATTGAACGTCTGTTATTTAATGATGTTTTTTATTCTACCGGTTATTATTTAAGATACTTTTGTATGTGGTATTACAAAAAGTATTTTAAAAGCTAATCAATACGAAAATAACATATAAAAATATTTTAATCTTCCCCTTTTAAATAATGAAGCAGGCAAACTATTCAGCATTCGTCTCACTGCTTTATGTATTTCTATGTGGAAAATCGAAATTTAACCACTCATATTTCTCCTTTAACCACTCATATTTCTCCTTAACCGTTGGTTGAAAAAGCAAAAAAGGTTTTTGTAATTATCTCTAGAATAAAAAATCACCATAAATATTTGGGTATTCTATTATAACAATTCAATTAGTCCACCATATATTTCAAAATCTAAACCACGACAAAAACAGCACCAAGATTTAAGAGGGGTCCCCATTAAAAGCTCTTTGTAATTAATGGCGAACAAGCTACCTATTGGTTCACTTCAGGTGAGACACCTGGTGCTATTTTTATTTACTTAATATCAGTTTGGTGCTCCGTCAGTATGAAGAGGTGTATTAGAGACAGACCTTAGTAATTTTTATAAATTTTCGGGAAAATGTAAAAAACCGTTTAGGTAGATGAATGTGGTCAAATTTTTATCGTCTTAAATATTTAGGGAAACTAATTTATGTTATTTATCTGTCAATATTTTTACATCTCATTTTGGGATAAATTGTAAAAGAAATGTTTTTCAAAACGGCTCTCAGTTACTCGACTGAGCTCCTTTTGGAAAAACAATTTATATACGGAGAACGTATTAATTTAATAACCCTCTAATAGTTAAATTACTGTACTTGAAAAATAATGTTTTTTGACAGATTAAAATGTTTCAAACCGCTCCAAACACTTCACAGACTTGAAGGAGTTTTAGAATGCAAGTCACAGACCTAGAGAGCTCTTTTGAATTATATTGTACTTATCATTCATTTTTCATCAGACTGAGCTCATTTTGACTAGTGTAAATAAAACCATTGCATATATAGTACAGTGCATTTAGCTCAAAAACAGGCCTTAGGTCACCCTTCAAAAACACAGAAGAAATTTGCTAGGAATATGTGCAGGACACCTCCCTTGCTTTGGAAACAAAAGTCCCAAAAAATCCCGTGACGGGTTTTCCGCCATCTTGAAAAAAACCTCCGCCATATTGGATTTTGGTAAGCTTCTAGTAAAACTTCAATCAAGAGAAAACCAGATGAGCCAAAGTATTGAATTTGATTTCATCTTGTTCGAAAATAAATTTGCTTCAAGAAAACTATAGTTTTTATGGTAATGTAATGGTATAAAGCATGGTTTAGACGCGATAAAGTGAAAAAGGTTATAGTTTTTCCCGAAAAATCAAGTACACTCTTATAAATTTGCCGCATTTGTAAATGTATGATGTATATAAATACTTAACTTTAACCGATTAAAAATATCACAATAAAATTCTGAACAAAATTTACTACTGTACAGTTTTCAATTGCTTCTCTAAAGCTACTCCGGGGACAAAAGAAAAATGAAGTTTAAACGCGAGCGTCCGGTGTTGCGTCGGTTATTGGATTTGTGTAAGCTTCTAGTAGAACTACAATAAAGTCAAAACTAAATGTCCCAGAGTATTGAATTTGATTTCGTCTTGTTCGAAAATTTATTTCCTACTAGAAAATTATAGTTTTTATGGTAATTTAATGGTAAAAAACATAGTTTAAACGCGATAATGTGAAAAAAATTAAAGTTTTTTCCGAAAAATCAAGTAAACTCTTATAAATTTTGCATATTTTTAAATGTGTAACATTTATTAGTAATTAACTTTCACCGATTAAAAATATTGCAATGACATTTTGAACAGAATTTACTACTGTTCATTATTAATTTGTTCTCTAAAGCTACTCCGGGGTCGAAAGAAAATTGAAGTATAAACGCGAGCGGCGGTGTTGCGTCGGTTATTGGATTTGTGTAAGCTCCTAGTAGAACTACAATAAAGTCAAAACTAAATGTCCCAGAGTATTAAATTTGATTTCGTCTTGTTCGAAAATTAATTTTCTACTAGAAAATTATATTTTTATAGTAATTTAATGGTAAAAAGCATAGTTTAAACGCGATAAAGTGAAAAAAGTTATAGTTTTTTCCGAATAATCAAGTACACTCTTATAAATTTGGCATATTCTTAAATATGTAACATTTATTAGTACTTAACTTTCACCGAACACAAATTTTTAATCAAATTATTATTATTATAAAATTATTAAAAATATTGCCTACATGAAAGCTTTAATTTTAGTCCAGGCAACGAAAATGTATAGACGGAAATTTTCGGAACCCAATTTTTGACTTAGCAGCTTTGTTTGGACTAGTTAGGAGGTGAAAATATCAAAAGTCCCCGTCCGTAGCCCTTGGGCGGAGAAAGGGAGGGGGGTCTGAAGGTACCATTTTTTGTTTTTTTACTAAATATCTTGAAAATTATCAACTTTCAGTGCTCCCTATTCAGAAGGAAAATTAAAGTTTCTGAAAGAAACGTATATAACATGTCTAGTTTGGTCGAACCATTTACAAGATAAGCACTAATTTTATCATTATTTATGCAAATATTCCTTCCATAAGAATTACATTTAAATTTATGTGTAACATATTTGCCCAGTGGGGCAACGCTTTTTCACCTAAAGTAAAATGAACAACACTCAGAAAATATTGAAAAAATGTACAGTAATTTGATACTCTAGTCATAAAAGTTAGAAAAAATTAAAGGTGTAGGCGAGCTCACAAAACGTTGTAGAACCCCGAATATTAGTAATAATTTCTTGAAAAATCTATCATACAGTACTTATATTTTCGATATAATTTAGGTATAGAAAGATCTTTCCAAATCTGAAATTTTATCATGTTTGATAAATAGTTTTTACCTAAAAAATTCAGACATTTTTAGGTAAAATCATCTAATGGTATGATGCTTTCCGAAAAGAATTGTTTGAGGAAGTTTACAGACATGGAAAAAATTGGTAATTTTAAAGAAAATATAAGCCAAGTAAGAACTTAAACTATAAAATTTTAAGATATATGCTGGACACATTTTTATTGCCTATTGCACATCAAGCTTACATTAGACAACGTGGTATTTTCCACTTGTAACATCCCGCTTGTAATGGTCATGGAAAAATTACTAAAAATAACTAGCAAATTTATTTATCTTAATTAATGTAAGGGTATCACCAACTATAACAACCTGCAAAATATTTTCGGATTCCAAAAATAAAATAAAGAAAAAATTAAAATACTATTTTTAATCATTGTTCTACTAATTTGTAAATACATATTAGCACTTACTTATGATTTTGGAGATGAAATAAAAAAAGAAGTCCTAAGTCTATCCTGCTAACAGCTAACTGAAAATACCTTTAACACCTTTTAAGACCGGGACGCAGCGGTTGCGTATTTTAACCAGAATATGAGTAAAGGGTGAGTGCAGGATTATTGTGGCGCGATCTTGTAGCCTTGTAGCCTTGTTACTGACTAGCGAGCGCAGAATTACTGACTTAAGGCCGACATTTTCCTTTAGCAGGACTGTTAACAGCCAATGGAAATTAAAGGACCTATATTTTAACGTGGGATCCGAACCACAATTTCATTATGTTTTCCTTATCAAATAATTTACATCAGAATATTATTATTACATTATCAGACTAGTCCTTAAAATTTACTAGCATATGACGAGCTCAAAATTAAATTAATATCGATCCGTAGTACATTTTGTTCAGAATATAATTGCGAATTGCGATTTCTAAACAGTAAAGGTTATTTAGCATCAATTGTTAGTGGTTTAAATTAGAGGAAAATTTACGACAGGGTACTTGATTTGTCCTAACAAGTTATATGTTTTTCACTTTAAAATTCACTTTAAAGATTGTAAACCAAGCCTTATACCATTAGATGACCATAAAAAACTTAATTTTACTTGTGTAAAATTTATTCCGTTATAAATTTTAATCATAGCTAATTAATACTCTGGGCCTATCCCTTCTCCTAAATTACAGTTTTACTAGAAGTTTACAAGGATCCAATATGGCAGAGGTGTTTTTTTAATGGCGGAAAACCCGGCACGGGATTTATTTTAAGGGATGGAAAGTGTCCTGCGCAAGTCCCAAACATATTTTCACTATTATTTTGAAGGGTAAGGTAAGTTTAGCCTGGGTACAATGGTAATAAGGTACAAAGGTAAGTTTAGGTGCTATTGAAGAATGATCTTTTGATTACCAAAGATAAATGTTAAATTTCTTCATCTCTGTTACACCTAACAACAACTGTTATATATGACTTCTGCAGAGAATTTCTTTCATTTAAACTTTAGTTGAAATTAAAATTTCCAATAGGAAATGTAAAAAAATATATCATAATCCATTTTTAAAAGTGACGAATAATTGAAATTAAATTTTCCTGTATTAAATGTGAAATATATACTGTATATATATATATATATATATATATATATATATATATATATATATATATCATAGTTCATTTTTAAAAATACCGAAAAATAAAAAAAAATATTTTAATGTTATATATGGTATTGTTATCGTGGAATAATGAGTATATTATTACATTAAAAATGTACAGAATTAAATTCCGAATAATGTGACACCATTCCCAGGTGTGTAAGTAAAAAAATACGTTTAGAATTTTTCAAAATATAAATGTACTACATAAATTCAAAATGGCTACCTTTTTCTCAAAGTGGCGGAAAACCCCGTCACGGGATTTTTTTGGGACTTTTTGTTTTGAAGCTTGAGGAGTGTCACCTACATGTTCCAAACATTTTTTCACGGTTATTTTGAAGGGTAAGGTAAGGTTAGCCTTGGAGCTATTATTACTGTACAAAGAATGAAAAATGCAGTTTCGTTCACATACGATGAATGTTAAGTTTCTTCATGACTGTTACACCTAACAACCATTGTTATATATGAACTTTATAGAGAATTTTTCGCTTTACAACCTTACTTCAAATAATATTTTCCCACAGTAAATGTAGAAAAAATGTATCGTGATTTATATTAAAATAAGACAAAAAAATCTAAAAAAATTATTTTAATGTGATATATAGTGTTAATATTGTGGAATAACGTGTACATAATTGTATTTAAAATGTACAGAATTTAATTTTGAATAAAATAACACCATTTCCAGGTCTGTAAGTTAAAAAATACGTTAATTATTGTCCAAAATGTAAATGTACTGCACAAATTCAAAATGGCCGCCTTTCTCTCAAAATGGCGGAAAACCCGTCACGGGATTTTTTGGGACTTTTGGTTTTGAAGCTTCAGGAGTGTCCCCTACATGTTCCAAATGGTTTCCTTCTGTGTTTTTGGAGGGTGACCAAAAAGTCTAATTTTACTGTACTAATAATGTAATTCACCTTCCTGGAACAGCTGAAATTATGAATTGAAACAAATCTGATTTACCTCCTTTTGGACTCCACCTCTTTTAAAGTGAAATCGATTCAAAAGCTTTCAAATAAAATCACAAAACGCCGCTGTGAAATCGCCAAACTCAGTGTTCGCAGCTCTTGATCACAACCTACTCCGAGCACTCAATAATACGGTATTCCATACTTTTTTTCAAGAAATCCAATTTTTATACATACTAACATTAAATACTGTGCAGCTATAAAACAATTTTGTATTTCGAACCATTGTTCTATGTCCATTGGTGTTTGATATTGAAAGTGGTAAATATAGTACGTTGTCCCAATGTTATTCGTATGGGAAATGAGTAAAATTCTATACCTCGCTTATTTCTCAACGTATCCTAATAAAACTTGGTCCGTGACTTCTCTAGATGATATCTAATAAACTAAAGTCTAAAATCCCTGGGATTTACATTTTTGTGGTAGCAAACCTGCATACTCATTCCCTATATAATCCTTGAGGGAAATAATAAATATTTTATGTCTTCTTCAAACAAAACGTGGTAAATGGATTCTTCTAGTTCAAATCTATTAAAAATTGTATTAAAACCATCCAATTTACACATACCTGTTGTAGCAAACCTACATACTCACCCCCTTGTTATTATAATGGAGCTTATTAAAAAAAACATATCTTGCTATGTTGAATTAAAATATGTTTTTGCATTTTAAACTTGCTGAGTATCCAGGTATGCTGCAACGAGGGCATTTTATTTATTTTTTAGTACATTTTTACTTTTTTGTCAAATAATTATTTTGTCAATTAACTAGTTTTTGTAACTGTGAAATCATAATTTAAATTGTTTTGATAATGTACTTTATTCCATAGAAATGAGTAAAAAACAGGTCAGACATCACTGTAATTACTATTCGTTCTATAAAATCATCAAACCTTTTAAAAGAGCGACGTAAAACATGAAATCAGCATTTTGAACACAAACATTGTAAAAAAAGTGAAATTGAGCGATCCTAGACGTAATGACGTCAAGTTAATTTGCGGCCCAAATCTCGGCTGCCGTAAATGTATAATCCTGCAGGCTTGGCACATCACATTCAATTAAACCCTTTATTAGCTTTAAATCTGCTATTCTAGCGGTTCTTTTAATTTTGGCTTCTTTTTTCTCGATGGTAGATTATGTATAATCAGTGATTGCGCGATATGCTCGTTAAAGGTCATGGTGACTGTCGTTCATGATGCTGTCGAAATCATCTCACCTCTTTAGCGAATTTCCCCTATAGGGAAGAAGCTGTTACCGTAGTACTCATGGTAAGACCTGAGCCCGAGACCATGATAACTTTTCGTTTTGGGGCCCCCAGAAGCAAAAAACACTATTCGTTCATTTTCATAAATATATATACGTGTCTTTAAGCACCATTAAATTCAGCTACAAAAAAACAAACAATTTTGTATTTTTAATCACTGCTCTAAATACCACGTACTATGGCGGTGGGTGAATTCCTATACCGTAATCCAATTTTTGTTAGCACCATTGAATTCAGCTCAAAAAACAAACAATTTAGTATTTTGAATCGCTGCTCTATGTCCATTGGTTACCGAAATATTGAAAGTGGTAAACGCAGTACGTTGTCTTAATGTTAACCTTATGGGAGATAAGTAAAATTCTACATCTCGGTTATTTCTCAGCATATCTTGATAAAACTTGGTAAATAGCTTCTCCTAGTTCAGATCTTCTAAATATTGAATTAAAACCACCCAGTTTTAATATACCTGTAGCAGCAAACCTGCATACTCATTCCCCAAGTTATTCTTATGGAGCTTACCAAAACATGTCAAATCTCGCTATGTTGGATTGAAAAATGTTGTTTTGCATTTGAAATTCGCTGAGTATGCAGGTCTGCTGCAACGGGGGTATTTACTTTATCCGGTGTCCTCACATAATTTATTTTTTTAATTGGTTTAAAATAGTATCAGTTACATCAGTTCAATTACGTTGCCATTCCTCGGCGGTTGTTGTTAAGTAGATGGAACTAGTTTAAGGAAAAACTATTCGAAAAGCTCTGAATGTTTATCCAGTGTACCTAATTTCTTTTTACTTGCGCAGTTAAACCTGCTCATACGGTCTCAGATTTAACAAATTTTTTGACATGTTTTCAAAATAGGTGCTTGAATATGGCTTAAACGTTATGGTCTGCATCATATAAAAAAGTATGCATCATATAAAAACGGAAAAAAGTATGCATCATGAAAATCCATTAAGAATGTTTTTACGCGAGTTATGATGCTTAAAGACACATAGATACATAAATATATATATTTATCTTTTTGCTTCTGCGGGCCCCAAAACAAAAAGTATCATGGTCTCGGGCTTAGGTCTTACCATTAGTACTACGGTAACAGCTTCTCCTCCGTAGGAAATTCGTTCAAAATTACGTCGTTAAGAACTAAAAATAAACAAAAGCTGTTTACAATTTAATCCCTTAGATGACTACATGAAAAGACCCATTGTGGCCGGGAAAATATCAACCAATTACTTTTCTGGCTAGGTGTTATTTTCCTTTAACAGGCTTAATGAAGAAGTCCTTTTGTCGCTATGAAAAGGGCACTATTCTGGAAAACGTATCGTATGCAATGACATAAACGTTAACTCCTGCGTTCTAGGTTCTAATACGTAACATAATAAGTGAACTCTACGACAAAATGGTTTGCGGATAGCTCGAATATGCCTACTGCCTCTGCTATATACAACAGTCGTAATATAGGTCATAAACTGTCTCACGGGTAGTGAAGTGATAGCCTAGCCTAAACCCGGTACTACCTCAGCTGTAAACTGTGAGATGCCTTTTGTAATTTGATATAATGCGTTGTCAGCACTTAATTATTGCACCGTAAGCTTTATCCATATCCTGTTAAATATAGTTTTCTTGATTCTGTTTCGGGGTACTGTACCGTCGCGCACCGAACGGATATTCAGCATATCAGATTAGCCATATCTGAAAACAGCCATTTTAAAACACCTCTTTTGAAAATGTGCGTTAAGTCGTTTCCTCGGATGAAATAGGATTTACTGGTTATCCATTTCGCTATCGTTTTACTTAATGGCCCTTTATATCGAAGTCTTTTTTCAGTCGTGTTTGGCGTGATAACTGATTTAATCAGCTTATTCCTTGTCTTGTCCGACTTACTTTTTGATCGGTAATCGATTGAAACAAGGTTTTATCTCTGGTCTACTGCCGTTTTGGCCCTTTCTATCGAAGTCTTTTTTCAGTTGTGTTTGGCGTGATAACTGATTTAATCAGCTTATTCCTTGTCTTGTCCGACTTACGTTTTGATCAGTAATCGATTGAAACAAGGTTTTATCTCTGGTCTACTGCCGTTTTGGCCCTTTCTATCGAAGTCTTTTTTCAGTTGTGTTTGGCGTGATAACTGATTTAATCAGCTTATTCCTTGTCTTGTCCGACTTACTTTTTGATCGGTAATCGATTGAAACAAGGTTTTATCTCTGGTCTACTGCCGTTTTGGCCCTTTCTATCGAAGTCTTTTTTCAGTTGTGTTTGGCGTGATAACTGATTTAATCAGCTTATTCCTTGTCTTGTCCGACTTACTTTTTGATCGGTAATCGATTGAAACAAGGTTTTATCTCTGGTCAACTGCCGTTTTGGCCCTTTCTATCGAAGTCTTTTTTCAGTTGTGTTTGGCGTGATAACTGATTTAATCAGCTTATTCCTTGTCTTGTCCGACTTACTTTTTGATCGGTAATCGATTGAAACAAGGTTTTATCTCTGGTCAACTGCCGTTTTGGCCCTTTCTATCGAAGTCTTTTTTCAGTCGTGTTTGGCGTGATAACTGATTTAATCAGCTTATTCCTTGTCTTGTCCGACTTACTTTTTGATCAGTAATCGATTGAAACAAGGTTTTATCTCTGGTCAACTGCCGTTTTGGCCCTTTCTATTGAAGTCTTTTTTTCAGTTGTGTTTGGCGTGATAACTGATTTAATCAGCTTATTCCTTGTCTTGTCCGACTTACTTTTTGATCGGTAATCGATTGAAACAAGGTTTTATCTCTGGTCAACTGCCGTTTTGGCCCTTTCTATTGAAGTCTTTTTTTCAGTTGTGTTTGGCGTGATAACTGATTTAATCAGCTTATTCCTTGTCTTGTCCGACTTACTTTTTTATCAGTAATTGATGGAAACAAGGTTTTATCTCTGGTCAACTGCCGTTTTGGCTCTTTCTATCGAAGTATTTTTTCAGTTGTGTTTGGTGTGATAACTGATTTAATCAGCTTATTCCTTGTCTTGTCCGACTTACTTTTTTATCAATAATTGATGGAAACAAGGTTTATCTCTGGTCAACTGCCGTTTTGGCCCTTTCTATCGAAGTCTTTTTTCAGTCGTGTTTGGCGTGATAACTGATTAAATCAGCTTATTCCTTGTCTTGTCCGACTTGCTTTTGGATCAATAATTGATTGAAACAAGGTTTTATCTCTGGTCAACTGCCGTTTTGGCCCTTTCTATCGAAGTTTTTTTTCAGTCGTGTTTGGCGTGATAACTGATTAAATCAGCTTATTCCTTGTCTTGTCCGACTTGCTTTTGGATCAATAATTGATTGAAACAATGTTTTATCTCTGGTCAACTGCCGTTTTGGCCCTTTCTATCGAAGTCTTTATTCAGTCGTGTTTGGCGTGATAATTGATCTAACCAGCTTATTCCTTGTCTTGTCCGACTTACTTTTTGATCAGTAATTGATTGAAACAAGGTTTTATCTCTGGTCAACTGCCGTTTGCTGAACGGAGTAGTGCGAAGTAATCGATCCGACAATGGAAAGTTTCCAGTGATTTCAATAAAGAAAATTGACCTTGTTTCCGCCAATTGAAGGGGTCCCCCGTAAAACGTTGTAAGCGACAAAAACCTAGTTTTGAGTAATCAAGCGTTGAAAGTTGAATTCTAAAATTTACGGTTTTTTCAAGGTTAGAACTTACAATCATGTATTATTTTTTAATACTCTACTTATAACATCATGGTGTAATCTTTTAATAAATTTTTTCTTGCCATTAAGCATTTTAAAACATTTTACGTGTTTTTTTGGGGAGGTAAAACGTTCTAAATGACTGGCGTTTGAAACGTTCTCTGACGGACTGCTCTTCTGCCTTTGGAAGAAAACGTCAGGGAGCGTAGGAATACCAACGTAAACAAAAATAAAACTGAAAATAAAACTATTGTATTTATATAAAATTATAAAAACGTAATTTTGCTCCATAACGTTGTACGTCATTTTGCTAAAAGTTATCCAAATGTGGAGCTTAAAACGTTATTCTCCTCACTTCTTTTGGGGGCAATTTTCCAGGCCTCGACTTCTTAGTTTTTGTAATAAGGGTAATCCAGCTTTTCTACATTCCTTCCTGGTCTTATCCTTCCACTTTCCAAAATTTACTTCACGTTTCTTAATTTTATTTACGAGATTTTGGTCGCTAGGCGACAACGCAACGGCCGGCAGGGAGTCTTATCTTTCGGCGAGTAGAACGTTATTCCCGAGAAAGTCCGTGCAGTCCCGCGAAGCACGCCAACTTTGACAGACGAAATCAGGGCTGCCAACACAAAAATCTTCAAAACAAAATATACCACGGTGAAGCTCGTGTCCTAGAGAACCTTTTTTACTGAATATCTCCGATTTTGAAATTTTGTCGTTTAGAACGTTTTACGAGGGACCCCTTCAATTATTGATCAAAAGTAAGTCGGACAAGGAACAAGCTGATTAGTTGAATTAGTTATTACGCCAAACACAGCTGAAAAAAGACTTCGATTATCGATAGATCGGGCCATTAAGTAAAACGGTAGCGAAAAGAATAACCGATAAATCCTATTTCATCCGAAGAAAAAACTTAACGCACATTTTAAAAAAGGTGTTTTAAAATAGTTGTTGTCTCATATTAGTCTGTAGTTGTTATATTACTTAATTTAGTTCGGTAACAAATTGACTTAATCATCAGTACTGCGAATAGCTGTAATCCGTTGTTTTATGATTTTTCAATTTATTTCACTCTTTTGAATAAATTTGTATCTTTTTGTTGCAGGTAAGTTATCCTAAATTTGGCTCCAGTCTTGGTGAGTTTTCTTATGGTTATTTTCAGTATGCCATTCCGCCGCGTTATTTGAAAGAAATTATTATTTTAAATGTTTTTCTTTTTTTTGAATGATGCTCTACATACTAAATTGAAAGAAGTCAAACCTATGCCAATGGATTGACACTTCTACTTCTACTATTTCTCTACTGTATCAGTATTAAACATTGTACATTTCGAACAATTAATTACATGTCTTAACACAAGTTGAATGGTTGTCAACGGGAGGACTTCAAAATTTTTGAAGGAAGAAAAGGTTCTATAAAATACTCGTTAAGCTTCGTGTAAAGATTTTAACGGATGGTTTTTTGGCATCTGGGAGCCCCAAAATGTATAGTTAACATGCCCATGCCTCAGACGCCCCTTGCGGGTGATCCTTAGAACTCGCTATTCGGTAGGAAAATCGCTAACAAGGTTTTTATGTACATTTTCTTCAAATAAAATCGTTTCTAAGTTAATATCAGCATCCTATGTTGAAATAATTCCAAGTAGTCTCGCATAGGAATGTTTTACCTGATATAAATTTTGTTCAATTTCCTCATTGCGGTTCCAGGAATTAATTACACGAAAGGAAAATCTGTTATCCAATAGCGTATGTTAGTAGCAGTCATTGGTTTTCTACTGTGACAAATGTTGACTTTTCAATCAAATTTTTTTAGCTCGTAGCATTTCATGCAAATGAAATTATTATAAATATACATTATTTTAGCTGAAGCTAAAATAATATATAGGCATATTTAAACAATATTTTCCCGGGATAAAAATTCCGTATCTAAATCTACATTATGCATAGTGATTAATTTTAATATTTTTAAATTAATCGAAATTTAAGGAGTTCAAAGTTTAGGGAGGAAGGGAAGAGTAAAGGGGTATTTTTGTATTGAGGTAATGTTCACAGTATGATTAAAAACAAGGTTAAATATGATGTATAGTATATTTTTCCCGAATAACACCGTTCAAAGTTAGTATTAACATCGTTTGTTGAAATTATTTAAAATTGGTCTGGGATAGGAATGTTTTCCCCGCATCAATTTTGTACGATTTCGTTATTGCACTCCCTGGAATTTGTGGAACGAAAGGAAAACATTTGATCCAATGATATATTTCATTAATCCGATATTTTAACTGCAAACATTACTTTTGAATATCTCCTACTCATTTAAAAATATGTTTTCCACGAGGGAGTTGTTAGATCTAATAATTTACGGGATTCCTTATAATATATCACCGCTCCTGTGTACAGTTTTGTACCAGTTGGAACTGTCGAAGGTGGTATACAGGGTGTCCAACTTAACTGTGCCACCATTGGTATCTCAGAAAATATTGGATTTAGAGAAAACTTTAAATGGGGGACTTCACCTGCTTTTTTAAGAAATTTAAAAATATGAATTCCATTTTCTTCTAAATAGCCGCCATTTTCCTGTAAATCGCGCCCAGCACAGTCTCCACCTGGAGTATTTTTGGCTAAAACGGGACTCCTTCGACGGTATATGAAATTTACAAGGGGCAAAACATGCCGCCACAAATATAGGCATCTACTTTAAAATGTTCAAAAAGTTCTACTGAATGTAATTTGAAAAATTAAAAAAAATCTAAGTAAATGATTCGATTTTCTCATTATCATTTTTGAGTGTGCAAATTCGCTGCAACGGGATATTTATGTAAAGGTTAAACAAATAAAACCGATTTCCATCACACTTCATTTAGGCTTTGAAATGGCTAAATGGCAAACGTAATCTTTCAACATTTAGGCGTGTTTAAAATCAGCTTAAAAGCATCGTCAATTTTGTTTTCTTTTGTATTTTATTTATTTTTTTACCTTCACGTATGTCTCGACAGTGTTCTGAATACTGAAAGCAATGAACAACTATAGATGTATCGAAAGCATTGAACTATCGATTGGTGAAGTGAGCGAGTTTCACAAATCGATTAAACCGACAACAATGCAACAATGACTTACAACTGATAATAAAAACCGATAACCACTCTCGATGCAATCGATAGCTCACCATCAACGCTGACGTACACACGTTTGCAGTTTTAGTACATTATAAACGAACAGCTGACGTCCTCGACTACAGCTGATTGTTTCTCTCCCTAGTGAGAGAAACAGCTCCTTTAGCCTGGCAACACATGTAAAAACTGCCGTTTTCGCAGCGGTATAACGAAAAAATCACTACTCGGACACCCCTTAGTTATCTAAATGGGTTCATAGGCGGTATTCACTTTGCATTATAGAGGATCAATACGTGTTTCCACTTAAGTTGCGAAATGGTAGTTACCTACTTAGGCACATGAAATGACCTGTGCAATTTCTCGACCGGGCGCGATTTTCACACATTCCTCAGTGGGCGTTTTTTTCACTGGGCACGATTTTCGTTTTGACTTTTGGAAATTCCATCGACCGCCGGTGCAATCGGATATCAGCCCGTGATTCGATGAGCTCGCACGTCGCAGTCCTGGGCAGCGGCGACGGTCGGCGGAGTGGCGGAGTGTATCCCGGCAACGGTTACCATGACTCTCGCCCGCGGCTCTCTGCCCCCTGGCCCCCTCAGCTCCAAATAGACAACGATCGTCGGCTGGCGTTACGGCGAAAATCCTCTCTTATACAGAAATACCCCCGTTGCAGCAGACCTGCAAACTCAGCGAATTTCAAATCCAAAACAACATATTTCAATCCAACATAGCGAGATTTGACATGTTTTTGTAAGCTCCATAAGAATAACATAGGGAATGAGTATGCAGGTTTGCTGCTACAGGTATATTAAAACTGGGTGGTTTCAATTCATTATTTAGTAGATCTGAACTAGAAGAAGCTATTTACCAAGTTTTATCTAGATATGTTGAGAAATAACCGACATATAGAATTTTACTTATTCCCCATAAGGTTAACAATGGGACAACGTACTGCGTTCACCACTTTCAATATCTCGGTAACCAATGGACATAGAGCAGTGATTTAAGATACTAAATTGTTTGTTTTTTTGAGCTGAATTCAATGGTGCCAATAAAAATTCGGTATATTTTATTTTTCTATGTAAAAAACTCAAAAAACCCATTTTTGGGGGGTTTATCCCCCTTTACCCTCCCTTCTGGTGGTCCAATCGGGCTGGTTTATGAACTAGTCCTAGGGATTACCACTTTACATGTCTGTACAAAATCTCATTAAGATCGGACCATTTTTACGGCCGCTATCGTGCTCACAGACACACACACACACATATACACACACACACACACACATATATATATATATATATATATATATAAATAATTTCGAACGAATGGTGTTTTTTGCTTCTGGGGGCCCTAAAACGAAAAGTTATCATGGTCTGGGGCTTAGGTCTTACCATGAGACCTACGGTAATAGCTTCTTCCCTATAGGGGAAATTCGCTAAAAGATTCGAGCCGAGCAATTAGCCTAATTAGGTTCCTGGAGGGATGAGTTTCGTTGTTGAGTTTATATAGTAAACACTCGCTAGGACTTATTGTAAATGTCTTAATCCTGAATAATTGGGGATAACAATACCGTGTTGCGTCTTTAACAAAAGATGCTTAATCCTCTTCAATCGCAAATGCAGCTCATTTGATGTACCCGAGTAGATAACTATGATTGCGAGCACGAAATTAGGCGGTCGGTAAAAACTAAACTTAGCAAATCGTCTGCATAAACTCAGCTGACACGACCGATTGAAATGTTTTATCGAGCTGTCAAGTCTTTTGTCAAGGCTGAGACATAGCGTCTTTTAATGTACATTTGTGTTTATTTTTAACATAAGATATGTTGATTAACCACCCAAACAAGTTGTAAACGCTAATTTTGCCAGCTGCGCACTCGGTCACTCGCCTTATTCAATGCTCCCGATTATATCATGCTGCAATTTCAGTAGAAATGTTTCTTAATACAAGATTAATACCGCTCATGTTATGTACCCATGTACATAACTGTATGTTATGCTGGAAAATGTCTTAATCCCTTAAAATTGGAGGCGAATACAACTCATTTCATGTGCAAGTAGGTAACAACCATGTTGCAACTTCAGTGCAAACACGTATTGATCCTCTATAATGCAAAGTGAATACCGCCTATGAACCCATTTAGATAACTAAGGGGTGTCCGAGTAGTGATTTTTTCGTTATACCGCTGCGAAAACGGCAGTTTTTACATGTGTTGCGAGGCTAAAGGAGCTGTTTCTCTCACTGGGGAGAGAAACAATCAGCTGTAGTCGAGGACATCAGCTGTTCGTTTATAATGTACTAAAACTGCAAACGTGTGTACGTCACCGTCAATGGTAATCTATCGTTTGTATCGAGAGCGTTTATCGGTTTTTATTATCAGTTGTAATTCATTGTTGCATTGTTGTCGGTTTAATCGATTTGTGAGTCTCGCTCACTTCACCAATCGATAGTTCAATGCTTTCGATACATCGATAGTTGTTCATTGTTGCCAGTCTAACCTAACACGAATGAAACAGACAATCATCTGATTGTTTCTAATAGCAAGAACAAGATGGAAGTATCTTTGGGAGGTATATTTAAAGGTAATATTATATAGCCTGTTGTACTGAGCGGTATAACGAAAAATATAGTTAATCACACGGGCCAAAAGCTGCTTTTCATTACTCGGTCATTTTTAAAAACTTGACTTCTTTTACGAAAAGCGTCACTTTTGGCCCTAGTAATGAAATATACTATTAAGTCGAGTCGAGTCGAGTTTTGAGTTTTTTCGAGTTGAGTTTTTAGTTGTTGTGATATTGTCGGAAAGAGTAATTAACGGGAGGGATGTAGTGTGTAGCGACCACATTGTACAATAGACGGAGCACACCAACCGCGACTTGAAGCCTAAATTTGCTTCAAAACCGCCTGCAAGGGAAAACAAAGAACGTAAAAATTACAAATATGGTATCAAATTAAAGGTCTGAATCTCAGAATCAATATAGCACCAAATGTAATTGGTTTACAGGTAGTTTACACATCGTAAACACTGATAATCTAGAAGCTTGTCCTGACATTTCTTGAGAGAAGCTGCCGCCACGGAATGCACCTGTAACGTTCCTGTGATGTGTAAACTGCTTCTAAACCATTTATAATTAGTACCATAGTAATTGTGAGATTCAGACCTTTAATTTGATACCACATTTGTATTTGGTAGTTGACCATATTTTTGTAAACAGCAGTTTGGGATTGATTTTGTTTTTATGCACGCCGCACGGATAAACTGTCCTAGAATAACTAACTTATCGACCAAACTACAGCAGCTATTTTTTTAATACGACTTAAAAATTTAACTATTAAGCAACAATTTCCACAGTTTTTTATTTTACCTTACCAAAAATGAACAAGTAGCAGCCGACTCCTTTTTTCATGTCATATTTAAATTTTAATATCAAACTTAAGCTAAATGGTATGCTAAACCTAACCTAACCTAAACCTAACCTAATGCAGCTAAATGGTATAAACCACGGGTTATTTAAAACATGAGCACTGTCAGATTACGCGGTTTTAGGCGTCGTTTTAAGGTGCTGATATACATATGCTGCTATACATACACGTCACGTCACGTCACGTCGCGTCCACTTACGGCCAACTCGGCGATCCTGGAGGGGGCGCTGTAGAAATATTCGCATCGATTCGCGTTTTCTAGTTTCTAAAAGCCTAATGTCCGATTGGACGTCGGTGTAAGCTATACATACACGTCACGTCACGTCGCGTCGCGTCCCAATTCGGCCGATTCGGCCGTGTATGCTCTTCAGAAGCATTCGA
Source organism: Flexamia atlantica (assembly GCA_035578135.1). Classification (NCBI taxonomy): domain Eukaryota; kingdom Metazoa; phylum Arthropoda; class Insecta; order Hemiptera; family Cicadellidae; genus Flexamia; species Flexamia atlantica. The sequence continues at coordinate 11,366,298 of JAQJVK010000010.1, forward strand.
GTCGGGCCGTGCCGTGACGTGACGTGATGTGACGTGTATGTATAGCCGGTTCCATTTGATTACACAGGTTTCATTCTCATCGAAAATGGACGCGACGCGACGCGTGACGCGACGTGACGTGACGTGACGTGTATGTATAGCAGCACCTTTATGTTCCCATACCGAAACAGTACGGCGGCCCTGCTTCATTTACTGCAATGCTATCAAGACAGGGATGCTCCGTCTGTTTGTAATACGCGGTCGATGGTAGTGTGGCAGTGTGGCAGGAGTGAGGTAGTGAGGAGTGTCGAGTTACCGGCCGGCGGCAGTACGGTAGCGGCGGCGGCCAGGGCCCCGACACCAGGTTTCTGGTGACACCCCGCACGCAACTACTCCTTACGTAACCGCATCTGGGGGGGGGAGCGTCCAGACACTAATGATTATGTTTTGTTTTAATATCGAAAGGTCGGTTATACGAAAATCGCGCCCATAGTGAAAATAGCGCCCACTGAGGAGTGTGAAAATCGCGCCCGGTCAAGAAATTGTCTGAATCTGAAGATATACGTCAAGGTGAAAAAATTACGATGCTTTTAAGCTGATTTTAAACATAACTAAATGTCGAAAATTAATTTTGCCATTTAGCCAGTACAAGCCTAAATAAAGTGTTATGGAAATCAGTATTTTGTCTTTGTACTTCTATGTAAATATCCAGTTTTTTCACAGCGAATTTTCACACTAGAACATGCTAATTAGAAAATCGAATAATTTACTTACGGTTTTTATATTTTTCAAATTAAATTCGGTGGAACTTTTAACATTTTGAAGTAGACATATTTGTGGCGGCATGTTTTGTCCCTTGTAAATTTCATCGATCGTCGAAGGAATCCCGTTTTAGCCAAAAATACTCTAGGTAGAGACCGTGCTGGGCGCGATTTTACACTTGGGGCCGTTTTTCACTGGGCGCGATTTACAGGACACCGAAAGGCTTTTTTGGATTCGTGTAATTTTTAACGTTCCCGCGTGGATGAAAAATTCCGGTTTATGGTATACCTAGCGAAATTATGATTCCTTCGGCGTTCGTCCGAACATATAGGTCATAATTTATTATATTGACTTTTAGTAATCAATATATCGGGAAAATCCTTTGGAGACGATAAATAAATTTGAGTTAGCTCATGGTATATTAAAAGGTGTGATTTTATGGCAGGAAAGCATTAATGTAGTTATGAGTTCATGTATAACAATATAAAGGATTTCTACTTATCAATTTTAAGACATTGATATATATTTTGTAGTAGTTGGATAAACTGGTAATCATGAAATAACACCGAGCAAGCCTCGGTCCACCAGGTACTAATGTGTTAACCCACTAATTTTTTTATCGAAGTTAGATCGGTCAAAATCCTTAATCAGTTACAGACTAGCAAGGTGTTTCGGAAGCGATGCAAGTTTGATTGAAATCAGTCGAGATGCGCGCGAGACACGGTCGACGCTGGAAGTTGGGGGGAATCGGACAGTAATTGAACCCCTGACTGACAGGGGCCCTTTACATATTTATGGTACAGCTGCTTTACCTTAGGAGTCTGTAATGCCGCTCAAACTTCAACCCTGCAAAGTCTGTTTCTAGTTTCTAATACCCCCGTTGCAGCAGACCTGCATACTCAGCGAATTTCAAATGCAAAACAACATATTTCAATCCAACATGGCGACATTTGACATGTTTTGGTAAGCTCCATAAGAATAACATGGGGAATGAGTATGCAGGTTTGCTGCTACAGGTATATTAAAACTGGGTGGTTTTAATTCAATATTTAGAAGATCTGAACTAGGAGAAGCTATTTACCAAGTTTTATCTAGATACGTTGAGAAATAACCGAGATGTAGAATTTTACTTATCTCCCATAAGGTTAACATTAAGACAACGTACTGTGTATATCACTTTCAATATCTCGGTAACCAATGGACATAGAGCAGTGATTCAAGATACTAAATTGTTTGTTTTTTGAGCTGAATTCAATAGTGCCAACAAAAATTCGATATATTTTATTTTTCTTAATAAAAAACTAAAAAAAAACTTTTTTGGGGTGGTTTATCCCCCTTTACTCCCCCTTCCGATGGTCCGATCGGGCTGGTTCACTAACTCTTCCGAGTGATTACCACTTTACACGTCTGTACCAATTTTAATCAAGATCGGACCATTTTTACGGCCGCTATCGTGCTAACAGACACACACACACACACACACACACACACACACACACACACACATATATATATATATATATATATATATATATATATATATATATATATATATATATATAAATTCGAACGAATGGTGTTTTTTGCTTCTGGTGGCCCCAAAACGAAAAGTTATCATGGTCTCGGGCTTAGGTCTTACCATCAGACCTACGGTAATAGCTTATTCCCTATAGGGGAAATTCGCTAATATAAGACAACGTAATTATATGTGGTGGTCATATGTATTAGATTACGAATAAGAAAGAGACTTTTTTAATATGTCTTACTAGGGAATTATCGTTTAGTGAAAATATAAAATTCGTAGTGACACATTCCTGAGACTGGTGCCTGAGACTATCATCAGTAATTGAGATTGTTCGAGACACCTAAAAACATTCATTCAAATTAGACTAAATTAACGCCTTCAGCAGAACGAGCTTCATGTTAAATGAACAGTCTTTAAACCGGACGATTGACAAACATGTTCTTTAATTGTTTTATTGCTGGCGAATTTATTTTTTAATTAACTCAACATTATATCAATAGCTATAATCGCGTACAAGTTAGTATATTTACAAGTTGGTATATGAAACCGATTCAACGCATCTCCTTGATCTGCACGTAAAGTTTACATTTTTTTACTCCATGTTCATCGTCACACAATGTTTTTTTTTTAGAAAATTACTCTGGTATTAACCTTCCGAACACTTTAGCTCGATATCATAAACCTGTAGCGATATGCCCCTTGTTTGCTTTAGTGTTACACCTTATGTAATTTCCTTATAAAAATATTCGCAACGGTATAATGTATGAAGGACCTGTATCCTTAGGAACTGAACATAGTTTATTCATTAAAATATTAATAAACAATAAGTTAAGGTTACGTCGAAATGAAATAGATATTGGATATGATCTATTCGTTTTATTGGATGAATTATATCCAATATTTTATCAATGAATTAAAAACTGTTTAAATTTTCTATTGTATTAAAAAAATCCACATATTTTTAGGTCGTTTGATCATTTATTTATTTATTCTAATAAATTCTAAATTTATGTCCACCCAGTATATAGACAGTTTTTTTTTACAAATTGTAACAAAAGCTTGAGAATTGTCGTCGATTTTTGTCGGAAACCACGAGCTAAACCTTTTTCCTCCACATCAAAATTTCCACAGGTTGGAATTGGATAGACCTTTTTGTCGGACGTGACGTTCTAAATCAAGGAATTTCATACGCTGATGTGCAGGTCAATCGTTGAAACTCATTTTTCAATGATGTCGTAGTTGGTTGGGTTTAACAGAAAATTGTGCTTCATAAAATTCCCACCTCTTAAAGCTGATAATTGCCACCTCCTGCAAGAAAATTTGCTAAATTTGGAGATAAATTCAAATTCAAATTCAAATACTTTATTCCAAAAAAAAGTTCACAATTACATAATACATGATACATTATAACTAAAAGATCCCTAACTAATAAAAAATTAAGAAAGTAAGAAGAATTTATGTCGGATTATGGATCATAACTCCATTTATATCAGCCAGATTTAAATTATCGGTAGTTCATATGAAAGCTTATATTTACCGAGTGTTTTGAGACCAGAACGATCTTGGTGACCCAATTAACACTTTAGATATAAATCTTTAACAAAAAGCTAATTAAAAAAAAGAATTTTCATGTTGCTTTTACCTTAATCCGGCGTTTCACAACCGTCCGGTTTTAGTGATCAGTAGCTCAAATAAAAGCCATAAATCATCCAGTACATTAAGACCAAAACGAACTGAAAGTCTTGTTGCTGGATCTACAGATATAAGAAAAATAATCATAAAAATCTCATTATTTATACAACCCCCATAAGAAAAGTGCAGGGAAGAATTTTCTTTTGAGCATATCTTAAAAACGAATCAATATTTTTGAAAACAGATTTCAGCACCGTAATCAGCGTAATAATCTAGTTCTAAATAACGTGTCACATGACAACCTTTACATTTGAAAAATATTTTTAATCCAATATGGCGGATCCAAGATGGCGGCTAAAAATTTGTACCCTTCAAAAATGCAGGACTAGTCACTCAAAAACTATTGGTGGCCCAAGTCAATTTTTATTAAATGTTTAAAAATGCAGCCAAGAAGCCTTCTTCAAAAACTTGCCAAGGTTAAAGTAAACAGCCATGTTGATTGGTGATTTTAAGGGGTTTCCCGTGGACCGATTTTGTCCGATTTTGGATTTGTTAATATTCACATTTTTCGAGCAGAATACCGTCAAAAACGCTCGTGTTGCAATATATTCTAGGTTAAACAGTAATTTTACTGGACTAAAATAACAAAACATTGTTTAAAACACAAGGTTATGGGTTCCATCGGCTGATTTTTCTAAAAACCCGTTCGCGTTTTCAGCTAAATTCCGGTTATAATATTTCGCCTGCGGAACTCGGAACACAAACAATCCGTTTTTGGAATTTAACCTCCGGATACCGATCAATACTAAAAAGTGGTGCAAATACCCGCTATAATGGTAATCCAACGGTAGACGTATCGCAATACGTCTACCGTTGGACTGCCATTAAAGCAGGTATTTACACCACTTTTTTGTACAAACAATCCCTCGTCAGTAGTGGGCAAGTGGCGTTTCTGGCCCAATCAAACTTTTTGACAGCCTGTGACGTCACTTCTGGTCACGTGACCGGAAGTAGCTGTCAAAAAGTTTGATTGGTCCAGAAACGCCACTTGCCCACTACTGTCGTCGAACCAGTGTACAACGTGGATCATAAACCTACTCACTCCGTAACCAGCCTCGCGAGTTATTTTTCAATCCCGTTTGTTTTCTATGTTTGTATTTGCGCTGTTTTGTGTTTGTTGTTCGCATTTATAAAACGTAAATAAAACAATATCGCGCGGAAAGAGCGGAAGTCGGTGGTGTAGACCGGATATCGGAGCGTTTTTTCACAACCCGCATTGTTGACGGAGGGTAATATACATTGTAAGCGTGCTCCACGGTGCAGTGAGAATATTTTCGTCACATTTCGAACCGCCGGCGCCGCGCGCCGACATCGACGATCGGTGGGGCCGCGCTGCTGCCCTCTGCACGGGCATTCCTCCGATATATCAATCCAAATATCGGATTGATAGCGCACTCGGCCCCGGTTCTGTGGCGGCAGCGTCGCAGGATCGAGTCCCGATGATACCGCTTACTTTTTAGCAGTACTGTTCATCCTTGTACTGTACCGGCTCACTCCTTGGGTTTGCTTGTTAACTTCCACGCACAGGCCTGAGGTCCATGTGGGGGGGCAAAAGCAAGGTAAAAAGAGGCAACCACCCTCTTAAAAAAAAGAAATCAAATCAAAATTTGTTATTGTAGTAAGACAATATAAATTGCATTTTAAACGTCAGAACAAAACTGAATTTGTTTTTTGTTTTTATTTGTTGTGAGTGATTTATGTTATAGAACAAAATTCACCCACAGAGTAACACGCACGCTCCAAAAGGTATTTCTTTAATAAAACTTTTAATTTTGATTCGGAGTTGGCTGATTTATTAGCGAATTTTCCCTATAGGGAAGAAGCTATTACCGTAGGTCTCATGGTAAGCCTTTGTTAAATTAAATTTATAGTAGCTCCCGACTTAGCAAAAACACGTTTTTTTCATTAGAAAAACTTCATTAACCAGTGAAAGTATATTTAATTTTTTCACTCCGTTATCTCGAGACGCCGAGCATGATATTTGACCTCATGTCGGTGGATTTTAGGGACACAGAACGTATTATCCAATAAGTTCTACATTTTTTTAGCGAATTTCCCCTATAGGGTAGAAGCTATGCCGGAGGTCTCATGGTAAGACCTAAACCCGGGACCACTATAACTTTTCGTTTTGGGGCCCCCAGAAGCCAAAAAAACTATTCGTTCAAATTTATATATATAAATATATATATATATATATATCTGTGAGCACGATAGCGCTCGCAAATAAGGTCCGATTGGAATGAAATTTGGCACAGACGTGTAAAGTAGTAATTATTCGGACGAGTTCGTGAACCAGCCCGATCGGACCACAGGAAGGGGGGGTAAAGGGGGATAAACCCCCCAAAAATGGGGCTTTTGAGTTTTTTACATAGAAAAATAAAATTTATTGAATTTTTGTTGGCACCATTGAATTCAGCTCAAAAAACAAACAATTTAGTATTTTGAATTAATACTCTATGTCCATTGGTTACCGAGATACTGAAAGTGGTAAACACAGTTCGTTGTCCCAATGTTAACCTTATGGGAAATAAGTAAAATTCTATATGTCGGTTATTTCTCAACATATCTTGATAAAACTTGGAAAATAGCTTCTTCTAGTTCAAATCTACTAAATATTGAATTAAAACCGCCCATTTTTAATATACCTGTAGCAGCAAACCTGCATACTCATTCCCCATGTTATTCTTATGGAGCTTACCAAAACATGTCAAATCTCGCTATGTTGGATTGAAATATGTTGTTTTGGATTTGAAATTCGCTGAGTATGCAGGTCTGCTGCAACGGGGGTATTTTCAAAAACTGTTGTAAGCGAAGCCACCAGGCGAATCGTATCGTGTCACAAATAATTAATACAGTAGAACCTCGCTAATTCGGCACGTTCGGGACTTTGGTAGTGCCGGATTATCGAAAATGCCGGATTACTGAGGGTCGTCTAAAAATAGCGGAAATACGTGTAGAAACAGATAGTCATAAGTAAAGCTGGGTTTTCCTAGCAACGACGTATGATACACGGTGACTTGCCGTCATACGCGAGGCCGGTTTTCATTGGTCGCGTTACTTGACCAATGAAAACCGGTCTCACGTTGACGAAAGTCGCCGCAAATCATCATTGCCATGAAAACCCAGTTCAACTACTGGTATGGGTAACGGGCTAGAGTATTAAACCCTGTTTTTGTGCTTTGTCTCAACACGAACTCAACCGACCACGGACGAACTTTGTCGACCGCAGACGAACTTTACGTACCGTACCAACCACGCACGGACGCAGCCAAACTCGGGAATTTCCCTCCTTAGCAACGAAAATTCCCTCCTTAGCCCGGTGCCGGATTATTGAAGGTGCCGGACTATCGGATGCCGGATTAGCGAGGTTCTACTGTACATGGATCCATCGAAGACACCGGTCGTCACTCTAGTGCACCTCTAGAAGAACAAACTCCTCCGGTCAATGCTGTGCGAGTGCGGCGAACCCGTCGGCAATACGAGTGGACAATGCTGGAAAGATTAATCCCGGAGAAAAACGAGAGCGCAAAAAATCGAAAACAATAACTCCGTAATTGAAGGAGTTGTTGGCAGCATCGCTCCCGGTATCTGGCGTTCTGCAATTCTCCAGACCAGGAGTCGATGACGAGGCGCTCGCATGTCGCGCGAGTTTCCGCGAACCCGCCTCGGGCCGTGTCGGGTGGGCGAGTGTCGTGGAATCCCGGGACAATGCGCTGATCCCGGGAACGTGGGTCAGCGATGTTCAGCTTTCAACTGGTCGATCGCCGTGGGAACAACACCCCCTTCCCAGTCTCCAGTGTCCGTGCTTATTCTTTTATTTTCTTTTTAATACGGAGAATTAATGGTATTTTTCGTTACTTGGGCTAAAATTGACGATTTTCGTGATTGGTCGAGTTTTAAAAATGGCGAAAAATTACCGAGTAACGAAAAGCAGCTATGGGGCCGTGTGATGAACTTTATTTTTCGTTTTACCGCTCAGTACAACAGGCTATCTACTTAAGAAAATCAAAATATTACCTTTACAGATGTGTCACAATGATACTTCCATCTTGTTCTTGCTATTAGAAAAAATCAATTCTTTGTTTGAAATTCATTGTTGGTGTTGGTGTTTTTATATATTGATTTGGATTTTTGCGGACATTTGCCATTACTGATGGCAAACGTGATGCCATCAGTAGAAGGAAAAGAGATTAAGTTTGAGCTCGATACGGGTGCATCATTGAGTTCTATTTCATTGAAAGGGTTCTCAAATTTATTTCCAAACATAAAACGAAAGGATACGACGAATAACCAATACGACGAAAACATCAGTGATGGCAAATATCCGCAAAAATCCAAATCAAAATAGAAACAATCAGCTGATTGTTTCATTCGTGTTAGGTTAGACTGACAACAATGAAGAACTATCGATGTATCGAAAGCATTGACCTATCGATTGGTGAAGTGAGCGAGTTCCACAAATCGATTAAACCGACAACAATGCAACAATGAATTACAACTGATAATAAAAACCGATAACCGCTCTCGATGCAATCGATAGCTTACCATTGACGCTGACGTACACACGTTTGCAGTTTTAGTACATTATAAACGAACAGCTGACGTCCTCGTCTACAGCTGGTTGTTTCTCTCCCTAGTGAGAGAAACAGCTCCTTTAGCCTCGCAACACATGTTATATATAAAAACTGCCGTTTTCGCAGCGGTATAACGAAACGATTTTTTTATAGAGAGAGGTTGGCGGCCTCTTCCTTAACTTGCCTTTGCCCCGCCCATACAGAAAGTTAATTTGTACGTGGGCATTAACAAGCAAAGGAAGGAGTGAGCCGGTACAGAACAGGAATGGACAGTAACGTTAAAAGGATCCTTTCATTACCTCTGTGTCGAAATTAAGTTAGAATTACCTCTATAACTCGAACTATACTTAACTCGAAGCGAATTCGTAGTCCCCTGGCATTTCGATAGCGAATGAACACGTGAACAGTGTGAACTCAGCAATGTGATGTATACAAAGAGCTGCCGAGCTACCTACAAAGCGGTGTGACTATTCGCCGAGCGGTGAGAGCAGCAGCTCTGAGACCTTGGCAGCAACATAGGCGAGTTTATACATCGCTAAGGTGACCAGATTTTGGAACAGCAAAAACGGGAGGCCGTCTTCCGGGGGGTGGGGGGTATAGGGTCCGGGGGTCCTCCCCCGGAAAATTAGGAGCATTTTGGTGAGTTTTTACGCTCTTTCAGATTTAAAATATGTGCTAGACTCTAGTCATAACCATCTCTATGCTCTAGTTCATTTTTACCATTAATTTTAAGTTACAATACTAGAAAACTACAATAGAACCGAAAAAAAATTTAAGAGTTTTTTATATTAAAACATATTTCCATAACCCCTACAAAAGAGGGGGGTCCGGGGCCCTCCCTCGGAAAATTTTGAAAAATTAGGAGCATTTTGGTGGTTTTTAGACATTTTCAGAAAGTTACTAGGAAACTACAAAAGAACCAAAAAAGTATTTTAGGGTTTTTTTATTAAGACGTATTTCCATTCTCCCCAAGCGAGGAGGGTCCGGGGGCCCTCCCTCGGAAAATTTTGAAAAATAAGGAGCATTTTGTTGGGTTTTTAGACACTTTCAGATTGAAAATATGTGCTATAGTTCATATTTACCATTAATTTTAAGTTACTAGAAAAGAAAAAAGAACCGGGAAAATGTTAGAGTTTTTTACTGTAAAACGTTCTAAGTATTTTTCTTACCAGCAACGTCAAAACGGGACAAATGGGCGTCCCGAGAGAGTTCGTCGGGACAACGGAACACGTCGCTAAAAAACGGGACTGTCCCGTTCAAAACGGATACCTCAAGGATACCTCGGTCGTTGCAGAGTAGAGAGGCCAGTACAAGTAAATCTCGAAGGACTTTCGCCGGTTCAACGACTCGACCGTAGTCAAAAGTACGAGATCGCTAGAGCTGAGACTTTCCCAAGGACGGCGAAATTCTCCTCTCAATAAGCTTTTATGAGATAAAATATTAATTGTTTCCTCATATCGAACCTTGGTTCTCATTTCATTGGTGTAGTCTATATATATATATAAGCCAAAACCCATTGACTGACTGATCACAGTTTCTCAAAAACTATAAGGGTTAGTGCCATGAAACTCGGCACAAATATTCTTTACAGGCTCTAGATGCGTACTAAGAAAGGATTTTGCAATATTTTGCCTCTAATGGCCTAAATATGGTATATTATAAAATACAATATGGCGGCTATTTTTAGCTTTCAAAGCTTACTTTTTCAAAAACTAAAAGACTTTGGGCCATGAAACTTGGCACAATTGTTCTTTATAGGCTTTAGATGCAAAAAAGGTTTTTAAAATATTCTTTCCAGACGGATAAAATAGAGTATTTAAAAAATCAAAATAGCGGCCATTTTAGTTTTCCCAACTATGGATGGGAGTCCTGTTGAATATTTGCAGGGAGCAGAAAAGGTACAAGAACAATCTTCTGAAAGAATAAAATTTAAAAATTGAATGAGAAACTTTTTGGGGAAATAGTTTTTTTGCCAAGACATTTACCTCCTACTTTTTCTTAAAGTTTTCGGTTGATTTTCAAAAACATGCAAAATTCAGATTGTTATTAAGTCGAAAATCCATCCTTTGCGTCTTATTTGTCTTATATTCTGGGTTATCCTCATTCTCTTTGGAAGTGGGAGTAAGCTACTTCATCATTTGCTAATCATGAAGGGAACATTTTTAGAGGAAGCGTTACACTTTCTCATTTTCATCTAGAGTGGAATTATCAGCTGCATCTTAAGGGTGTAATTGCGCGCCCATGGCGCAAATAAATCAGTCCATTTGTTAATTAATTATTCCTAAAAATTGCACAAGGCATAATATTATAATGGAATTAAAATTAGCTATCCTTTCAGCGGGCAAAGCTGCGGGTATATCTGCTAATAGTAAATAAATCTGTAAATTATAATGTGGGAAACTTTATTTTACGATAAGAGACGAGCCATTTCTTTGTGGTGAACTAAAAACCGGTTATTTAAAGGCTTAGAACGCCACTGTCCGTTCGGTTGTGCGACCAGAGTCGAGGCTCGGGGACTGAAGGAATAATTATGCAAAATGAATACACCGATCATGTTGCGTTCTGCGTTCGGGCGGCGCAAACTGTTTAGAAAAACATCTATAAGTCTATAATAGAAACATCTATAATAGAAAAACGTACACCCTATAATAGCATACATATATAATAATAATAATAGCATAACATATATAATAATCTCTATAAAAAAAACCTTGTATAATAGAAATTCAACACGATTCCTTGTCCAAACTTTCATAAACTATTTTACGATCGAGTAATCAGACATTATATTGGTAAGATTGAAATTATTCATTTCTTTATCAAACCTTTAACGCTTTAGAAAGTCCATTGTACCGTCCTGTTAGTAGCAACTATTGTCACCAAAGACGATTTAGGCCCTTTTCACGCTGGGCCACCATGGTGGCGACACCGGTGGCGTCACCATGGTGACCAGTCAAATGTGCATGCGCCACCAGCTCAGCCACCAGTGCAGCCACCAAGCTCACAGTTCAACGCTCAGTGAGAAGATGTCCTACCATGTAGAGTGACCAGATTGTTTCTAAATAAAAACGGGACACTTAAATAAAACTCACTCTCCCCAAACCCCAATACCAAACACCACACACCAAGGTGTTTAATTAAATGGGGGTCTCTATAATTTACAAGTTTTGTAATGTAAGAAATGAAGTATCAAATTGTTTTTAAAGCTTTTAGACCATGAATTTTATTTTCCATTTATTGAACTTATTACAGCGCACTATTGTTACAGTTTTTCTTGAAGGATACAATAAATGGCATGCGCAGCCATGAAACATAATTTTTTGAATAGCCACATATTGAGGATTAAAAATGATCAAGTCAAATTTTAAGACCTTAACAGTTATTATAATATAAAAGGAAACAAGATTTTCTAGCAAATTATGTAGGCTAGGTGGTAATTTATCTAAAATTTTAGGATCAAAAAAGCGCAGCAGTATAGCCAACCGGTTATAGTGGTCTAGGTTACTAAACTAGCTACTAAAATGCTAAACTAAAATCTTGTTTAGCATTTGGTAAAAGTTGCTAATACTCTTTTTCCCGTAAGAAATGACAGACACCTCTAAATTTTAAGATAACGATAGGTTTTTAGATATAGCCTACATTTCAAAAAACGGGACATTTCGGCGTCCCGACAAAGTTTTTCGGGACAACGAAACGCAACGTGAAAAAACGGGACTTTTCCGTTTTTACAGGACGTCTGGTCACCCTACTACCATGGTGGCGTCACCGGTGTCGCCACCGTGGTGGACCAGTGTGAAAAGGGCCTTTACTCCGTATGCCTCACTTAATATTTTAACCCGCGTATTCCCGAAGCAGCCGGGACTGATAAAATAAAAGGTTTACATTTAAAGCTTCTCTGCACATACAGGGTAAGCATATTAAATATGTAAAAAAACACAAACAGACACACAGACGGAAAACGAAGCACTTTGGGGCCTATGTTTATATAAAGTTGTTTTTCTTATTTTTACCTCTACTATCACATACTAATATATTTTACCATAATTTCCGGACGCCCTGTATGTGACTCAGGCATTCGGGCGGGTACGGCTCGGGTAGATTTAGGTAGGAGATGATCAACTTCCTAAATATTACTCGGATAGTCTAGAGCTAAGAGCTTTGTCGTGTTAGTACGGATTACTGTTCATATGGGCGTTCTAGCCATAATGTTGAACCGAAAACAGGAGTTCTTTACCACCTTAATCTTCTGACGCCCCTCCGCGCGGTCCTAAGCTCGTAACACCTAAGTTCTTCATTATCGCCTCGCCCGCTATTAGCTGCACACGGAAAGCGAAGCGATAATGCATAGTGTTTTTCCGTTTTTCCAAACAAATTAAAACTGAGAAATTATTCCACTGCACAAGAAAAAAGATGTAAATATATAAAAAATACCGCCCAATATCTTTCCTTCCTGGTATGTTGAAACTATTGGAAAAAAAGGTTGACCTTCAGCTAAGAAAGTTTTTAGAAGATAACAATTAATATTTTTAACGATCGTCAATTCGGTTTTAGAAACGGTTAATTGCTCAGCAATCAATGGCTAAATTGGTGAACTGTATTGCGGGTCCTGGATGGCTCCGAGAGGACTTCAAGAGTCCTGTGTGATCTATCCAGGGCTTTTGAGTGTTTTAATCACAGTTTATTAATTACGAAACTTAAAAAATGTGAAATAAAAGATAGTGATCTAAATTGGGTAACTTTATACTTGGGGAACAGGTATCTAAGGACTAAAATCTTTAAGCTAGGCCAAACTTTAAATTCTAGTTGAGGAGAAACTGAAGTCGGCATGCCGCAGGGATCAATATTCGGTCCCTGACTGTCTATTCCTCATTTACGTAAATCATCTGCCTAATGTATCAAACATGATTATCTTTCAGTATGCCGATGTAGAACCTCTGCAGCATTCAAAGCTAGAGAGATGACCGCTCTAGAGACTGGTTTTGAGTGAATGGGCCTCTTCCTGAATATGGACAAGATCAAGGAATAGATTTTCGATCAGATCGTAGAAGTAGTTTAAAACCAATATTTTCAAATTCTAATTTGGTGCCTTAGGATGCAGTTAATTTTTTGTCATTCATCCAAACGAAAGTCTTAAATGGCTTCTTCACATCAACAAGTTGGAAAAAACTTTTCAGCAATTTATTCCCCTCCGAACAATTTCTCAAGTCACAAACACAAATACTAACTCAATGAACAGTTTATCACTCTTATTTGTCTCTTCTGATGTCATATGGAATCCTTGTCTGGGGAAATTCGTGTCACAGCAAAAAAATGTTGCTTCAAAAGAAAGCAGTTAGTATAACAGCTATAGTACATCCAATTACTCGATTTAAAACCATTTTTCATCAATTTAAAACTTCAACCTTTTATGATCAGTATATTTTAGAAATAGTTTTTTTAGCTTTACAACAACTTGTTCGTTTTCAGGGAGAGTTGGATCAACCATGTATAACCCTAGACGTAAGAATTGAATCAAGCCCATCAGCCATAGATTAACATTGTATGAATCTTGGCGACAGCATATTGGACCAAAATTGTTTAATCTGATTCTGAATAATTTAAGAAATCAGTCTTTCCAAAAAAATTCAAAAATAAACTCAAAGATTGGTTGTTCACTCAGATTTTTATTCCTTATATGAATATTTTGGTGGAAATTGGGTTGAGTAGTCGTAACTTTAAAAATTATAATATTGACAAATGTCCTGTCATTTTAGTATGTAGTAGCATGCTGTGAATAAATAAATAAACAAATAAATTTTTGAAGAGGATTCCTGCCACCGGAATTTGCTGAAAAATCGCTTCGCGCGTTATAGCATCTCCGGTTTAAACGTTTCAACGTCCAAATTCATGCAGGCAGAAAGTAGATTGTGTCTCAGTGAACGATGTTGTCATAAATTTCTGTTTTACGTATAGCTTCAACTTTTTAGGAAATTCAAGTTAAATCCGGATAACTTAAATAGGACCTTCCTGATTGCGCTTTATAAAACTGCGTAAGCCCTTGGGGGGCAAACAGTTCTAAGATTATGGGCCTTTTAAGCGGTATGCTTCTTGCTTCCAAACTGAACGCTAGAACCGGAACTTCTTAAACCTTAGTAAGAAATGGAATGGGAGTATGTAGTAAGGAACGGAGGTACTATATCTTGGAATTTCTCAAGATAGTATAATACCTCTCTTAGTTTTCAATTAGTAATCTTTAATTCCAAACACAACAATTATTTAACAAAACAGTGTTTTCCTTTAAACTATTTCACCTTGATGAAAAATACCGTAGCTAAGTTTTTGCATTAACACCGAACATGCAAAAATACCCCCGTTGCATCAGACCTCCGCACTCAGCGAATTTCAAATGCCGAAATAAATCATTTATAGACGGATCCTCAAATCAAGTAAAATCAAATTAAATCTTAAATTGAGCATACAACAATTTCCTCCAGAATAATTTGGGAATTGAGTATGCAGGTTTGCTGCCATGAAATCGTGAAATTCATTTACTTTTGCAATAATCCAGTAGGTGTCAACTAGATGAAGCCATATATTGAAGTTTTATTACGACATGTTGAGAAATAAGCGGGATATAGAATTTTATATATTTCCCATAAGGTTAACATTTTGACAGCGTATTGTGTTTGCCACTAGCGATATCGGTAACCAATTGACATTGAGCAATGATTCAAAGTGCTTAATTATTTGTTTTTTTCAAGCTGAATTCATTGGCCAAGAACCAGAATTTTTATTTTTATATGTAAAAATCCTAAAACCCCATTTTTTGGAGGGGTCTATTCCCCTTACCCCCCCTTCTTTCCAATCGTCCGATCAGGCTGGTTTTTTAACTCGTCCGAATAATTACTCCTTTACTGTCTGTGCCAAATTTAATTGAGATCGGACCATTTTAACGCTTGACGACACACACGTTTTTCACTTGAAATTTGTAAAAATGCAGAAACGGTACTTTGTTGGATTATGTGCCACATCATGATGAACAAGTTGGTGAAATATCTTGAAATCCGAATTTTACAGATAAGACAAAATGCAAAATGGGTGAAACTTCATTTATTTTACCTTCGGACGTATCTTGGTGAAATAAAGTTACGTTTTCGCTTCCTTTTGACAATCGTCATATTGTACATTTTTGACTATATCTTGTAAAATCTCTCACTGTCGTAATAATCAAGGAATTTTAATCAGAGTTCGGGGAACGCTGCGCCCCCCCCCCAGTCTCTCCGCGCCCGCGCCCGCGCCGGGGAGTTGTCGGGAACCACGCGCGCTATCGCGCCATCTCAAGACTAATGTATACAGAGCTGCACAATGGCCAGGATCGAACCACCGGAAGCGGCGTTGTGATTACAAGTGGGTGTGAGACTGCGACTGGGAGCCCCGACACCTTCAGCGGCCAACGTGTATAGGGCAGGGAGGCTGCGGGTCAAACCCGGGTTAGGCTGGGATTGGAGTGGAGTGAAACCGCTAATTGGCTTGGTTAAACTTAACCTATCCTATATGCTAATTACACAAAATAAAATAGACCAATTTTTCACTCTATAAAAGAATATAATGAACACAATTCATTGGTTCGCTGTTTATTCTTAGACGACAGGTTTTGTTCCTCAGAACTCCTTTTTGTCTTTAAGTATGCAGCCACTTTGACCGATGTACCATTACATTGTGGTAGTCGATGAATTCAATAAGATGTCATAGTCATTACAATTTAAAGTTGCCACATTGTTTAAAATGTTAAAACTTATTAAAACTTGTGCTATATCGGCCAGCACCTATCACCTATATCTCAGACTAAACAATAGTAAAACTAAAACCACGATTAAAAGAAAAAATATAGGGCCTGGAAGGATAAAACCTAGTGAGGTTCCAGCACTTCTAAAAAAGCGATCAGAGTAAAATAATATTATATGAGTAATTATGATTAGATAGGAGGGATAGATGAGTAAAATAGAAGTGTAGGTGTGTGGGAAATGGTGGTTTGGCTGGGATTTCAAACAGATATAATGGGATTTGAGATGGATGTATTACGAAACTGTTTGAGGGCTACGTTCACGCAACACTGTACTCTATTTAAACGCGAATTTAATATTGGTCAATATAGCTTATAGCTACGAGTTGAAAGACATTTTATTAATGAAATGGTGATTTATCTTAGACTTGAAGAGGGGTTGTTGAGTTCTGTATTTCTTCAGGATTTAAGGTGAAGTTTAACGTGAAATTGTACTAGTAATAAAGCTAGGATTTTAGAGGGGCGCAAATTGGTGCAATTGAACGCAGGGATCTGTGTTTGAAGGTGGGATTGAGCTGGGATTTGAGGGAAACGTATGATACAGTCCATGCTCTCACAAGAAGTGGAGACTTATTGTTGTTAATTAAGGTGACGTCATGCATAAAATATTAGTTAAGCTCTTAATATCAGAGGGGATGAGGTGTGAGGTATAACCTAGAATGGATTTGAGAGGTGAGGTATTGAGGATTGGATTTAGTTTCATATATAAATCCAGTATAATATTCTAACCCATAAATCTAATCATATTTTACTCCCGCGTTTACAAGACGTCTCGCTGAGATTTAAAACGAATAAACTAATTACGCTACTCTATGGTTCAATACCTACGAAAAGTGTAAAGTCCACAGTCAATAGACCACAGGTACAATAGGCATAGAGTTATAATGAACTTCGTAAAGAGTTGGCACTTCCATGTTAACTCGTGGTAAGGGAACAGCAGCGCTATCTGATAAAAGTGCTAAGAACTAAAAAGTTCGATGCGATATATCGATCGTCGTCGTCTGCTTTGTTTATATTTTCGTTTTCTTATCTTATTTGCTAGTCTTTCAATTTTAATGACTTTACCGATTTGTTTAGATTAAATTGGTTAAGTACGTTTGCCGCTAGTGCAAGTTGTTTCGCGAAATACTGTACTGAGTGATTCATATTGTGCTTAAAGCGATTGATAGAAAATAAATACGTAGATGTATACATACGTAGATGTTTACATAAAAGGACTTAGAAAAAATTAATTTGGTTAATTTTTATTAAGTGCTTTTTATGTAAACATCTAAGTATTTATTTTCTATCAATCGCTTTAAGCGCAATATGAATCACGCAATACAGTATTTCGCGAAACAACTTACACTAGTGGCAAACGTACTTTAGGTATTTTACCACACTCAAATTAATTCCAACTCGTTTTGGTTGTGTACACGTCGTGACAGAAAATCAGGGGAAACGGAATAGGAAGTTAGCATTTAGCAGATCGTTATCGTGGTTGTGATTGGCTGATTCAGTGAAGAAGAATAAAACCATATTTTTTCAACGACATCTAACTAAAGTGCTTCGAACTAACCCGCTCCAATAAGCTTACCACTTGGCTCCATTTAAGTGTCAGACCGGTGCAATAGGCCTACATATTTAGTAAAATAACAGTTATTTGTTTATTTAGTCAGCGGTTAAGCTTAATTATCGAGTATATTTAGAACCACTCCTCTCGAACGTGTGAATTCCGACCCAGTAGATTCGGAGAGCGAGGCGCTAGGCCGACTGAACCGTGTTCACGGGCGTCGAGACAACATCGACTACGACTTTACAACGCTAATTATTGTGGAAACGCGTTACAATACATTACGCCACGGTTTTAGCTGTTTAAAACGGTGTCAGTAATTCGTTACGGAACCGCTGCAGCGAGAAATGTAACAATCAGTCCTACGGAGAGCCCGGCCCCGGGCCCGGTTGTAACTAGAGTTTGGTTTCGATATCCGGTACATCGGAAATATCGATATTTTGGTTCCGATATATCGTTATTTTTATATCGATATTAGACTTCCGATATTATCGGAAAATCGATATTTTATTTCGATATCGTTTGTATTGATATTAGCACATTTTTAAGAATAATACATAAATAAAATACAGTTTAACCTTTTCTGAACTTTTTCATTAGTAGTAATTAAATGTTATTTGATGTGTAAATATTAAAGATATCAATTTGGAAATAACTTTTTAGGTACAAAAAATGGTTTTTAGTTACATTTTTTTACTATTTGTTGTTTTGTTTGTTGTAAAGGACAACAAATTCATTGGTTATCCACAAGAATTTGAAAAAGTTATCTTGTCTATGTAGGCTGCTTGAAACAAGAGTCTTTCGCAGTAATATAATTTATTTTATCTACGACCATTGCAATAAGCACCAATTATGGTATTAAAATAAACATTATAATGATATACATTAAAACACCAAAAACCAAGCAGTACTCTAATGACGACTTTAGAGTACTGGAGTCACTTTAGAGTACTGGTTCTAGACCAATGAGAGCTCGGCATTTGACGGAAGTAGTGTCATAATAACAATTACGCAATTCGCACATCAGCTGATTGTTGCATTACGGTTCATGTTTGAGTTTACTTATCCCATCAGCTGATTGTTCCACAACGATTCATGGCTCAGTCTGCTTATTTGCCTAACCTCAAATGTTAGTTGACCTATTCCATCATTAGTAAGTCATGAGTTTTGTTTAACTTCGGGGGAAATTTTGTCGTATATTGTTGGTCGTAGATAAAATAGTGTATGCAACGATTGTATTATGCCTTTAAGCCACTCGTGAGATATTTAGAACACTCGCTTCGCTCGTGTTCTAACTTACATCTCACTCGTGGCTTAAAGACATGCATTATACAATCGTTGCATAAACTACTATTACAGTTATAGATCTAAAATTACACTTCAAAGTATAAATCGTTAACAATTTTACGTCAAACGGACGTCACAGGTGTGCTGCTAACTGTTGTGATACATACCGTATGCATTCGATTAATTTCTAACGAAATTTTTTATATCGATATTTGTCCGATATATATCGATATTTTTGATCCGATATTACCGCAATATCGATATTGAGGGTCCGATATTATCGTCGATATATATATCGAAATTTTCTTTCGATATCCAAACACTAGTTGTAACCCTCGCGCGTTTCCGAATAGTTTTCGGTACAATAATTACCTCGCCAATTACACGCCCGGTCCGTCACAATGTGCGTCGCGCACGTAGCGCGTTAATTTGTCAAAACGCGTTTCGTCGCGCGCTCAAGTGGCGGGTAACGAGCCCGGTAATGATTGTATATTTTCACACCCCCGGCCGACTAATTGCCCCGTGCCCACACATCGCCCCCGACACGTCCTCGAGCCCTCTATAGTGTAGCGGGTAGCGGAACCTCACATATCATCTGACAACGCGCACCTGTACTCAACTCGTGTGCTTATTAGTCGGTGATTTTAAATTAATTTTAAAACGATTTAAGTTGTATATGTTTATTAATTTTCTAAGATAATCGAGATGCACATTTAAAATAATTCATATACTCAGTTCCACCCATCGACCACATAGTACAATAGACGGAGCACTAGAAACCGCGAAGTGAAGCCTAAATTTGCTTCTAGTCCCTATGCATTTAAAAAATAAAGTACTTAAAAAATTACAAATATGGTATCAAATTATACGTTTGAATCTCAGAATCACTATAGTACCAAATATAAATGGCTTACAGGTAGTTTACACATCGTAAACACTGATAACCTAGAAGCTTGTCCTAACATTTTTTGAAAGAAGTTGACACCACGGAATACACCTGTAACGTTCCTGTGATCTGTAAACTATTTCTAAGCCATTTATAATTGGTACCATAGTAATTGTGAGATTCAGACCTTTAATTTGATACAAAATTTGTATTTTTCTAGTCGACCATATTTTTGTAAATAACAGTTTAGGATTGACTTTGTTTTTATGCAGGCGCCGCACGGATAAACTCTCCCGCAGTAACTAAGTTATCGACCAAACTATACGTCAGCTATTTTTTTCAAAAAATATGATTAGAAAAATTCAACTCTTTAGCAACAATTTCCACCGTTTTTTATTTTGCTTGACCAAAAAATAAAAAAAGTAGTAGCCGGCTACTTTTTTCATGTCATGTTTTAAAGTTGAATACAACCTTGTGATTTTATATAATTTTTTTAATACATTATAAAAAAAATTATTTTCGAAATATGATAGATACTATTATGGTTCCAAACTAAAGGACTCTTCACATGCAAAATTTCAACCTTAAGCCTCAACGCTAAATAGTATAAACTACGAGTTATTTGAAACATGAGCACTGTCAGATTACGCGGTTTTAGGCGCCGTTTTATGTTTCTATACCCAGACAATATGGCGGCCCAGGCTTCACTTGCTGTAATGCAAGTAAGACAGCTTTGCTCCGTCTATTTCTACTACGTGGTCGCTGGTCCCACACAGGTTCTTCTATGTGGGACTTTTTCCATACTGCAATGTAATATTAAATTTGTAACGAGTTCATGGAAGTAAAGAATTATTATTAATTGTTACTTATATAAATATTTCCAAACGAAAATAAAACCAATAATACTGTATTTTAAAAGTCATGTTTTTATTTTCTTTATGTTAAAAATTGTATATCCATTTATGTAAACATCGAGCACAACGTATACTCAGTTTTTTCAACGTACCTATGGATAGTTTCGAGAGTTACGCAAAGAAAACTTCAATAAAAACATTGAAATATTATCTAAATCGACCAAACTGCGTTGTATCATGTTATCGATTCACGTTACATTATGAGTCATTACATTTTTATGTGCCATCGTACCTGCATTTTAAACCGTGTAACCATTTTACTCGAGTGAAAAAAAAGATGCTTAGACTGAGGAGCGAGCGGCGTCGCGGGTTCCGGCCGAGGCAAACAGTCGAACATCGCTTTGTTTGTGCGGCCCACTCCGCTCCGCGTTCGCCTTTTCACCCGCTCGGATTTCACGATTATACCAGTGGCCCGTATTTGCCTTCCAATTTCCCCTTATTTACACAAACCGTCCGATTAATAACTTACTCTGTTGAATCAATAGCGAAGCGAGAACATGTGTTTAATAGGAACTCGAATGTGTCGATGTCCGAGACCGAGGCGCCTCGGCAGACAGGGTCATCACTCTCCGGCTGGCCACCGCTACTGACCGCTCCACACCGCGGTGGCGCCGCTACTGACCGCTCCACACCGCGGTGGCGCCGCTACTGACCGCTCCACACCGCGGTGGCGCCGCTACTGGCCGCTCCACACCGCGGTGGCCGCCGCTACTGACCGCTCCACACCGCGGTGGCGCCGCTACTGACCGCTCCACACCGCGGTGGCGCCGCTACTGACCGCTCCACACCGCGGTGGCGCCGCTACTGGCCGCTCCACACCGCGGTGGCCGCCGCTACTGGCCGCTCCACACCGCGGTGGCCGCCGCTACTGACCGCTCCACACTGTGGTGGCCGCCGCTACTGACCGCTCCACACCGCGGTGGCCGCCGCTACTGACCGCTCCACACTGTGGTGGCCGTCGCTACTGACCGCTCCACACTGTGGTGGCCGCCGCTACTGACCGCTCCACACCGCGGTGGCCGCCGCTACTGACCGCTCCACACCGCGGTGGCCGCCGCTACTGACCGCTCCACACCGCGGTGGCGCCGCTACTGACCGCTCCACACCGCGGTGGCCGCCGCTACTGACCGCTCCACACCGCGGTGGCCGCCGCTACTGACCGCTCCACACCGCGGTGGCGCCGCTACTGACCGCTCCACACCGCGGTGGCCGCCGCTACTGACCGCTCCACACCGCGGTGGCCGCCGCTACTGACCGCTCCACACCGCGGTGGCGCCGCTACTGACCGCTCCACACCGCGGTGGCCGCCGCTACTGACCGCTCCACACCGCGGTGGCCGCCTCTACTGACCGCTCCACACCGCGGTAGCGCCGCTACTGACCGCTCCACACCGCGGTGGCCGCCGCTACAGACCGCTCCACACCGCGGTGGCCGCCGCTACTGACCGCTCCACACCGCGGTGGCGCCGCTACTGACCGCTCCACACCGCGGTGGCGCCGCTACTGACCGCTCCACACCGCGGTGGCCGCCGCTACTGACCGCTCCACACCGCGATGGCCGACGCTACTGACCGCTCCACACCGCGGTGGCGCCGCTACTGACCGCTCCACACCGCGGTGGCCGCCGCTACTGACCGGATTCATTCAAAATAAACTCATACGGGTTGCGTGGTGAGCCTTTGTTCATAGTGACAACGGATTGAGCAGAAGTAGACAAGACCAGTGTTGCCAAAACCGGGTATTTACCCGGTTTTCGGGTATTTTGGAGGCCGTGCGGTGATTTGGCGGGGAAAAAGAAAAAACCGGGTAAAACCGGGGATTTGGGATTTGGGCAGCGGGGATTTCCCCAACAAACTGGATATTTAAGAAAAAGGGTAAAACCGGGTATTTTGGCGAGCTTCATAGGATTTTTTTAAGTCAAGAATTTTTTCATCCGGTAATATGTATACGGCATTGGTTTCTGTGTTGCCTGAAACCGGGAATTTTTGCCCGGTTTTCGGGTATTTTGAAGGCCGTTCGGGGATTTTGAGAGATTAAGAAAAGTCGGGTAAAACCGGGGATTTTAGACTTGAGCCGCGGGGATTTCCCCCGCATCCTAAATACATAAAAACTGGTAAAGCCAGGGGGTTTGAACTATGATTTGCTTTGCAAATATCCATTGTTCATGTAAGATGAGAAAAATAATGTTTTCATGGGTTTGTGAACACTACTCGAAGTAAATAGACATATTTTGGTATATAGTGTGCAGTTTACTGATGTAAGGTTTCTCTCCTTATCTAGTAATTTTAGTAAACTACCCGGTTTTGGGTGATTGAAAGTCATTGTAGGTGGTTTTCCGGGTAATTACCCGATTTTCGGGGCTTGCGGGGATTTTGCAGGGATTACTTCCGAAAAACCGGGTAAAAGGGAATTTACAACGGAGTTGGCGGGTAAAATGCCAAATTCTGTCTGGCAACACGGGACACGACACGGCGACGGTCGGTGCTCGGCTAACCGCTGAGTTGGATTGTCGCGTCGTATTCCAATTATACGAATGGTAAGGTAGAAATAGAAAAGAGTCTGGCCGCCCTCCAATCTTTATTGTAACGTTTTACCTCTATCTCCGCTTTTCGCCGTTTAATAGCTGAACTTCTAAACTGCACATTCGGAACTAATAATTCCTTTCTTCCGGTTTGTTTAATTGTTTGTCCGTATAGGTTTTATAATTTTATCGTAATTACTGCACTTTTTTACAAGCTTTACTGCGATAAAATGACGTAAAGTTATCGAGTATTATGTCGAACCGACGCCGACGTAGGCCTGTTGCAATAGCGTTTTTGTGACAGTTTAAGGTCCCTCAAACACGATCAATGTAATAGAAATGTTATCACAAAAGAGCTATTCTATTTTTGAATGACACGTTTCTTAGGTGAGGATTATTACTTCGTTCCTACTTTTTGGGCTTCACTCACCTTAGTAAGATTTCCTTTGGGGCCTTTGGGGCAATTGATGAAAACACACACGAATCACACGTAACACACACGACAAACATACGAACATTTAGAAGCGTCCCAAAGTCTAACCCGACGTTTCGCGTGGCCACGAATAAAAAATAACGCCACGCTTTTTCAAGGGTTGAGCCGGTTAAGTTGCTCCCGCACGCGGGCAGAACGGCGAACCAACCACGACTGACACCGTCGTGTGTGTTTTCGTCAATTGACAAGCCCCAAAGGAAATCTTACTAAGGTGAGTGAAGCCCAAAAAATAGGAACGAAAAGAGCTATTGTCTAATGATATAATTGCAATTTACTCTGAGAAAACATACGCACATGCATTTCCTTGATAACTCCAGGGATGTATTCGTGTGTATAATATCATCAAAATGAAACACTTCAAATCTAGTTGTTTCAAACATTATTAATGTACTAGACCGGGAGCTGGGAGGTCAAAAATTACGTCATAAGGTGCACATGCAAAAGCTGTGCCATTTTGAAGGGGCATCCTAGGGGGTTTCAAAAATGGGTTTTTGAGCCCTCAATCTGGGGGCTTTCTCCAAGGTGGACAAACTTTAATGTGACTTTTTTGTATTCTCCATAAGAATAACATGGGGATCAAGTTTGCAGGTTTGTTGCAACAGGTATGTAAAAATTTGGTGGTTTTAAGTCAACATCCAATAAACCTCGATTAGAAGAAGCCTTATGCCAAGTTGTATCATTATATGTTAAAAAATAAGGATGATACAGGCTTTTATTTTCTCCCCACAAGAATTACATGGGAAAAATTTGTGCAAGTTTACTGCCACGTAAGTGCAAAAATGGGGGATTTCAGGCTAATATACAATAGTTCTTAACTAAATGAAGCCATATCAAGATATGTTGATAGTTTTATCAAGATATGTTGAGACATAAGCGAGTTATACGATTTTATTTATTTCCCATAAGGTTAACATAGGACGACGTTTTGGTTTCATCACCCTCAGTATCTCGGTAACCAATGAACATAGAGCAATGATTAAACATACCAAATTCCTTGTTTTTTAAGCTGAATCCAATGGTGTGAACTAAAATTTGATCATTTTAGTTTTTCTACGTGAAAATTGCAAAACCCCCATTTTTATGGGTTATTTTCAAGTTTGCCCACCTTGGAGAAAGCCCCCTGATGAGGGCTCAAAAACGCATTTTTGGCACCCCCCAGGAAGCCTCTTCAAAAAGTTATAGCTTTTACATGTGCACCTTATGACGTAATTTTTGACCTCCCAGCTCCCGGTCTATACCATTGAAAAAACATTTCTAGGATTCTAACGGATCAAAAACATTTTTCATGTAAGTCTACTTTTATCGCATTTTGCTTCGTAATTTAACATCGATTTATCTATCTCTCCTATTATAAAGAAGAGGTGGTTTCTGTATGTATGTATGTATGTATGGGATAAGTGAACTCGAAAAATACTGAACCGACTGGGTTGAAGTTTCACACAGAGGTAGATCTTGAACCTGGGAATCATATAGGCCTATTCACTTCCTTAAATCCCCTCGGGCTACGCCCCGTGAACGTCCTTAGCTTCAATGTTTACATTTTATAAGGATGTAAACATTCAAATACCGAAATGTAAACAGCTGCGAATACTACAATTTGACAGTTAAAATAGCAGAAGTAAGATCAGCTGTAATTTTTATCGTGAGCGAAGCCACGGGCAACTGCTAGTACTTTTGTATATTAAAAGACTAACCATAAAACAATATGACTATATTTTTGAAATACCACTGTTTATTACGGTCTGAAATACGAAGTAATCGATCTTTAAAAAGCTTTATTAACCCTACGTAATTAAGTTATAACAATCCGGGTCAATAAACATCGAAACATAATCCAAACGACTCACCGCGCCCCTGGCGATATTAAGCGGTAAAAGATTCATCATCTCTAAAAGAAAAAAACAATAAGGGGAAGGGTTGAGTCAGCGGTGGGAGGGGGGTGCGAAGGGGGGGAGGGGGGAGGGTGTTGGAAGTAACACGACTTCAAGCCCTTCCTAATGGGGTCTTGGATGGGCCCTCATGCCTCCTCCTTTTGTTAATATAATAGGCATCTTTCACACATGCAAGTCTTCCTATTAACTCGATTCTGTTTGCACCTGCGTTCAAAATGCATGTAGTCTTTTGATTTTATTCTAAGTCGAACTGATGGTAAATTTGGCATGTAGTATCCGTTGTAATGGTTTTAGTGTGTCGTTTTGATGTTACGGAATGATTTCTTTTGGAATTTCTCTTCGATTTTAATTTTGTACTAACTAGGCTACCTAAACTGGTGGAGTTGTTAACACGAATGTGTCGGTCTACTGAAAGAAATGCAGGTGCAAATTCTATTTTCAAAGCGCAGGTCCCTTAAGCCTTAAAGAAATGAAAAGATATAGGGAGTATTTTTGCCTTGGGTCAGTTAGTTTTTTTCATGTGCAAGCAGTAAACTTCAAAATCGTTTGCAAAATATCTGTTCCCAAAGTAAAATAAATAGTGTATATCAGCTATTTCAACTTAATTCGTGATTTGACATTTTATTCTTTTCGGGTTTATGTTTTCAGTCGTAATCCAGAATACTTTGATATTCATGAAGCATCCCATTAAGCATCGTAATGAATCAAAATGTCCGTTGAAAAGTGCATAATAATATCCTAGAGAGTTTTAAAATCGAAAAAATATACCTGCATATGGGATGATTAAATTTATTTTTCATCATACTGACACAGAAACATCTGTTTTCATTTCCTTATTGTTGGCTCGAAAGTTTCCCATTGCCGTCCTAGGCCGGCAAAAACTTTTATCAGGCCTAGGCCGGACAAATCAGCTGATTTGCAGCAAACCGACGTTTAATGCTTGTTTATTGGTTACGTTTTAGAGGAATGTAGTGGCACCACTGGCAGCAGTAGCAAATTGTTGTTTTTATGTTATAGGTTATGTTCGAAGGATTGAGTAACGTATTGGTTTATGCAAGGACTACGTTATGATTGAAAGTATGTTTTTTCTGAGTAGTATGATGAAAAATATCGTACGTTACACGGCCGGGAAGTGAAAATGAAAATCCCGCACTCGCTTTCGCTCGCGCGGGAACTATCATGCTCGTCCGGCAAAACAGTACTTCCAGGCCTAGTACTGGTAGTGACGTAATATACTGTTATGAAATCGCAGAAAGATCATTTACTGTTTTCAAGTAATACCCACCTTCTTAAAATTTTAGCGAATTTCCCTTATAAGGAAGAAGCTATTACCGAAGGTCTCATGGTAAGACCTAAGCCCAAGACCATGATACTTTTCGTTTTGGGGCCCCCAGAAGCAAAAACACTATTCGTTAAAATTTATATATATATATATCTCTGTGTGTGTGTGTGTGTGTGTGTGTCTGTTAGCACGATAGCGGCCGTAAAAATGGCCTGATCTTTATGAAATTTGGTACAGACATGTAAAGTGGTAATCAATTGGATGAGTTCGTAAACCAGCCCGATCGGACCACCGGAAGTGGGAATAAAGGGGGATAAGCCCCTCCAAAAATGGGTTTTTTGAGTTTTTTACTTGCAAAAATAAAAATAATCTAATTTTTATTAGAACCATTGAATTCAGCTCAAAAAAACACACAATTTGATATTTTGAATCATTGCTCCATGTCCGTTGGTTACCGAGATATTGAAAGTGGTAAACACAGTACGTTGTCCCAACGTTAACCTTATGGGGAATAAGTGAAATTCTATATCTCGCTTATTTCTCAACCTACCGTGATAAAACTTGGTAAATGGCTTCTTTTAGTTCAGATATACTAAATATAGAATTAAAACCAACCAGTTTTAACATACCTGTAGCAGCAAACCTGCATACTCTTTCCCCATGTTATTCTTATGGAGCTTACAAAAACATATCAAATCTTGACGTATTGGGTTGAAATATGTTCTTTTGCACTTGAAATTCGCTGAGTATGCAGGTGTGCTGCAACGGGGGTATTAACCGATGTAATTTTGATTCCCATTTAGCTGTCGCTCACCGGCGCCCGGCGCGGCGGACAGAACGGGCCGGCTGCGAATCATTAGTCATATGCGATATTCGCAATTAATCCTCTATTCGACTTTTATTCCGATTCATTTGAGAGCGTTTGTTCGGAACGCGCTTAATTAATGGTAAAAAGCCCTTTGGAGCCTCAGCCCACCTGCCCTGCACCCTGCACAGCGAGCCGTTCTCCTCCCTTTTTGTGCCGAGTCGTCGCACAGTGGGCATAGAGTAATAATGAACTTCGTAAAGAGTTGGCACTCCCATGGTAACTCGGTGGTAAGGGAACAGTAGCGCTGTCTGATAAAAGTGCTACGAACTAAAAATATCGATGCGATATATCGATCGTCGTCGATGCGACATATCGATCGTCGTCGTCTGCTTTGTTTATATTTTCGTTTTCTGGTTTCGTTTGCTAGACCTTTAATTTTAATGACTTTACCGATTTGTTTAGATTAAATTGATTAAGTACATTTACCACTAGTGCAAGTTGATTCGCGAAATACTGTACTGAGTGATTCATATTGAGCTTAAAGCGATTGGTAGAAAATAAATAGAGAAAAAACGTAGATGTTTACATAAAAGCACTTAATAAAAATTAATTTAGTTAATTTTTATAAAGTGCTTTTATGTAAACATCTACGTATCTACATTCTATCAATCGCTTTAAGCACAATATGAATCACTCAGGACAGTATTTCACGAAACAACTTGCACCAGTGGAGTGGCAAATGTACTTTAGGAATTTTCTCACACTCAAATTAATTCCAACTCGTTGTGGCTGTGTACGTCGTGACAGAAAATCAGGGGAAACGGAATAGGAAGTTAGCTATCGTTATCGTGGTTTTGATTGGCTGATTCAGTGAAGAAGAAAACCATGTTTTTACAACGACATCTAACTAAAGTGCTTCGAACTAACCCGTTCCAAATAAGCTTACCACTTGGCTCCATTTAAGTGTCAGACCGGTGCAGTGGGGTAGTTGGCGATAAAAATCTGGCCAAAAGTCGAAAATTGTAAACCTAAAATTCCTCTTGACTCTACCGTCAAGTGCTTTATAGTGGGGATTCCAATGACTCCCAAGTCATTTTTATCGTTCGGAGCTCCAAGACAAGTCAAAATAATTCCTTAGAGTCATTACAGTACATTCAATAACTCTCCCACAGTCTGAGCGGAACTACTAGGGAAAGTTGGTCGTAAGAGGACAACGGGTGTATGAATTTAAAAAAATTGACTAAGAAGCAGAAGGTTTGAGCTATATATCGATGTAATATTTATGGTTTCCAACAACTGTTAATGTTTTAAAAATTTATGATAAAATGTTCCTTAATTTAAAAAATGTACAAATCATTTTTACAGTTTGTAACCTTTTTGAAATTCTTCCAAGTTTTTCCAAGTTGAATGAATGTAATAATTTGAAAGTACATTTTTTCATCTTTCTCCACCAACCGCTAGTTAATACCTAAATACACCAAATCAGTGATGCCACCATTAAAAATATAAACTCTCATGTTACTGACAATGAACTGAAAGAAATGGAAGGGACTTTAATGTAAAACTAAAATAATTAAACGATTGAATTATGTTGAATGCTACTAATGCATATATCTGTATGTTTGTCAAAACTTATTTATTCTAACATGATTTTAGTAATTTGATTTATTTTGGCTAATATAGTCATAAAAGGATGACCGAAATTCAACTGGAACAATAGACAACATTTATGTTACGTCGGACAGATGTGTTCCTCCTATGCTTGTGACTCCTTCCTTTCGTTGATGCATTTTAGGGTATTTTGGTATTTAAAAATACTCCCAAAATTTTTGCAATATGGCGACTTTGCATAAGCTGCAAAGAAGGTTTGAATAAATTTGGATTTTTAGTTTTTTTGATAAATTTAGATTTTTGGATTTTTTATGGGGTTTTTAGGGGTAAATTCCCTTTAAAATCAAAAATTCAGAAAAGTGAAAACTCTTGGAGATATTATGGCTTTATACCTAAATGTGAAGTTTCATCTAAGTCGGACCACTGGTGTCTTCTCTAGCTTTGTTTACATACACCCACGCACGCACGCACGCCACGCGGCTGAAAGAACCAGAATTTCCCAGTTTTATTGTAATTTTGAAAGTGATTTGTTCCTTTGTAAGACTTATTTAAATGGTTTTTAAATTGTGGAAAATTACTAACAATGAAGAGGTCTAGTCGTTCACATTATGTAGACAGCCAGTATAGAGCAACTCTACAGTGACATAAGTTCACAAATCGATGTTATGACTTAATAGTATTTTCAGAGAAATTTGTCACAAATAAACGGTTTTTAAATATAGAATAAATATTATTAATACTCGTGTGCTTTAATATTTGTACTTATAAAATATTTCTAAGAATTAATTCGCTACATATCTTTTAAGGGAATATTACACAGTATTACACAGCAGCTCAGTTGAAAAGGCCTAAGTTCGCCCACCAATTTTGTAAGAGGATGAGGTGGTTCAACTTAAAAACAAGCAGATAATTTCGACAACCCGAGTCTCTCAAATAGTCCGTTGATAACGACAACAAAAATACTAAAAAATACTGCCCTTACGTTCAGCAGTCATAGTTGCAGCAACAGTACCGGTTGACGGATTAATTAATTAATCTATAACTCGACCGCTACGTACGAATCCGTCGCACATGTCTCCTTCTCTAATTGGTTCCGATAGTGTTATTTCTTATATCGAAAATTCGTGGACTGGCGGTAGGCGACCCGCCAGGCCGTCGTCGAAATCTCTCGGGTCGATCACAGCAGGATCTGTCGTTTATGGCCTGTAAAACACGGTCAACTGGAGATCTCAACTATCACCGACTGGCGCGGATTTCTCACGGCGCCGCGGCGCATGCGCGTTGCGCCCTCTTCCATTATGCGCCGTCTCGGATACGCGGACCCCAACACTATAATTTACGTCACTATTTTACTCTCTCTCTCTTCCTCCCTCCCCCCTCCCCCCATCTTCTTCTTCTATGCAGTTGTTTGGAACTGTTGAATTTTCGGAGTTCTGTGTGTACAAACGGATATAGACGTCGAGAACTCGCGTTCACTTCAGATCGACTACAGATTTACCTCGGATCGGGATTCGTTGTACTTATTGTATGAGAAATTAAACTTAAATACCCCCGATGCAGCAGACCTGCATACTCAGCGAATTTCAAATGCAAAAAAAACATGTTTTTGTAATCTCCATAAGAATAACATGGAGAATGAGAATGCAGGTTTGCTGCAACAGGTTAGTTAAAACTTGGTGGTTTTATTTCAACATTTAATAGATCTTAACTAGAAGAAGCCATTTACCAAGTTTTATCAAGATATGTTTAGAAATAATGAAGATGTAGCCTTTTTTTATTTCCCATAAGGATAACATGGGAAATGAGTATGCAGGTTTGCTGCCACAAAAATGGAAATTTCAAGGATTCTAGACTAAAATACATTATATCTCGTCTAGATGAAGCTACAAACCAAGTCTCATTAAGATATGTTGACAAATAAGCGAGATATAGCATCTTACTTATATCCCATAAGGTTAACATTGGGACAACGTACTGTGTTTACCACTTTCAATATCTCATTAACCAATAGACATAGAGCAATGATTCAAAATATTAAATTGTTTGTTTTTTCTAGCTGAATTCAATGGCGCTTACCAAAACTTGATTATTTTTATTTTTCTATGTGAAAAATCCAAAAAAACCCATTTTTTGGGGGGTTTATCCCCCTTGCCCTCCCCCCCTTCCAGTGGTCCGATCGGACTGGATTTCGAACTCGTACGATTAATTACTACTTTACACATCTGTTCCAAATTTCATTCCGATCGGACCATTTTTGCGAGCGCTATCGTGCTTACAGACACACACACACACACACACACACACACATATATATATATATATATATATATATATATATATATATAGAAATTTGAACGATTAGTGTTTTTTGCTTCTGGGGGCCCCAAAATGAAAAGTTATCATGGTCTCGGGCTTAGGTCTTACCATGAGACCTACGGTAACAGCTTCTTCCCTACAGGGGAAATTCGCTAAAAGGCATCCGTTGCCGTCGTTAGTCATAAAACATCCTTATTTATATATCCTCATTGTCTATGATCGTGTTTATTAACTTCAAACGTTTAATGTAAGCGCTTTTTATTTTCTAGGTTAGATTGTGGAAGAATTCATGTGTGGATGTGTGCGTGTATGCGTAGACTTAATTATGTTGTGTGTATGGCTTACTGAACAGTGACATGAGCATTTGTCTTAGGTACGGTTTGGTACGTGCAAAAATTATTTCAGTGCGGTTCTTATTTTTTTACATTTGAAATTTTTCATTCTGAATATGTCATAGTTTACAATGTACGGAATAGACTATTAATAACATTTAGAACCTATAAAAATAGTAGTTCATGCAACGATTGTATTATGAATGTCTTTAAGCCACGAGTGAGATTCGCGAGTGTTCTAAATATCTCACGAGTGGCTTAAACGCATAATAAGATCGTTGCATACACTACGTTATCTACGACGAACAATATACGACCAAATTTTCCCTGAAGTCAAACAAAACTCATGACTTTAATAATGATGGAATTGGTCAACTCAAATTTGAGGTTAGGCACATAAGCAGACTTAACCATGAATCGTTGTGGAACAATCAGCTGATGGGATAAGTCAACTCAAACATCAATCGTAATGCAACAATCAGCTGATGTGTGAATTCCGTAATTGTCATTATGACACTACTTTCGTCAAATGCCGCACCCCCATTGGTCTAGAACCTGTATCATAAAGTGACACCAGTAGCATAAAGTTAACTTTATGCAACAGGTATGTATTTGGTTTAATAAAGGACCTCATTATGACATTAGTTGTAACATCATTATAAGTGATGATTGTAATGGTCGTAGATAAAATGAATTTGTTTATCTATTATCTTAACCTAAAGTCTGGGGATTCACTACACCGTCATTACGTATTTTTTGTGTTTAATTACAGCATTATAAATTTTTAATCTAAACATTACATTAAATTAAATTTAATTAAAATATTAAAAATATTTCCACGAATGCTCGGTAATTTTGTTATTGAAAGTCAAAAAGCTGCTAATCCAGTGTATTTGCACTGAAGTACGACAATGCCTAGTCAACGCATCGTTTTTTTTACTAAAGAAGAAAAAATAATTATCTTTTGACACTGATCTCCAGCTGTGAGCACATTATGCAAACATTCATTGATTCGTTTCACATGGATCTTAGAACAACCAATAAACATTTACAACGGCAATTCTGCGATTAAACTAGTGTAAAACACTTAAGAGCCTCGAACCCAATCAAAAGTTTGAGAAACAAACAAATTCGCCAGTCTTTGATACAATAAAGTTGAGCGGGGGAGACCGACTCGCTGTTCCGACTCCACGTTAATGTTTCTATTATTAAGAGGAGGCTAAGGGGCCGTCCGTATATTACGTCATCGCTCTTTGGCCATTTTGGACCCTCCCTCCCTACAATCATCCTACCGTCATAATCTGTCTGACCCCCCCACCAATTAACAGTGACGTCACAGGGGACAAACTCTTGAAATAATACCAGTCTTTGGGAAAGACCTTTTAAAGGCTTCTTCTATTGTTTTGTTAAAACCACCAAATTTAGTTTTAAACCCGTCTTAGGCTAATTTGATGTTCAACGATTCAAACCAGAACTTTTGGGCTGCGGGGAATCACCCAACAACCTGGATATTTGAAAAAAACGGGTAAAACCGGGTATTTTTGACGAGCTAAAAAGATTTTTTAAACGCTACATAATATTTTTTATTGGTTAATATACATTGGTTATGGTTCTATTGGTTTGTGTGTTGCCACAAACCGGGTAATTTCCCGGTTTTCGGGCATTTTGACGACCATTCGAGGAATTTGAGAGGATTAAGAAAAATCGGGTGAAACCGGGGATTTTAGACTTGAGCTGCGGGGATTTACCCGGCATCCTAAATACATAAAAACTGGTATAGTCGGGGGTTTGAACTAAGATTTGCTTTGCAAATATACAATATTCATGTAAGATGAGAAAAATAATTTTTTTTCATAATTTTGAAAACAATACTGACGTAAATCATATTTTGGTATACAGTGTGCAGTTTATTGATGTAAGATTTCACTCCTTACCTAGTAATTTGATCAAACTACCCGGTTTAGAGTGTTTTTAAAGTCATTTGGTGTTTTTCTGTTAATTATACGGTTTTTGGTAGCTCCGGGGATTTTGTGGGGATTATTGCCGAAAACCCGGGTAAAAGCGGGGAATTTTTAAAACAGTTGGCGGGTAAAATGTCCAATCTTATCTGGCAACACTGATTACTAGACGCCGCGCCGGTCGCTTTCTCAGTAGCGTGGGGAGGTAGTGGTGAAATACTATCGATAGTCTGACTATCGATAGTTTTCGATATTAAAAAAACTATTGATATTATCGATAGTACTATCGATAGTTTTTGTGATTATAAATTTGCGTTTTTTTTTAGTTTTTAAGGTGATTAAAAAACTGCAATCTGAAATTCTAATTATACCAAATATATTTTAATAACATAAAGATATTATAATTGCTAGATAGAAATAATAACTTAAGCTTAAAATGAATGAAAAAATTAATACAATATTATTAATGTGTAAATACTAGGTATGGTCGAACTAAAACACTTAAACGTACCTCAACGATAAAATAATTAGAAATAATCGAATAATAAAAACAAAGTAAGAATAATAATAAGATAATGTAGTATCGTCTGCAGCGTTCCAACGTAACCGGTAAAATTTTACCACCTTTATAAGCTTAGCTATAAGGTAGGTTATGGCAGTGTTCTCAAACTGAGATAATAAATAAATTATCACTTTAAAAATGTTATAATCATCGGAGAGTTGTTTTATGGAGATATTCTTTACAATTTTATTAATTTATGCCATTGTTATGGATAAAATTGTATTATTTTGAACAATAATTCAGCTTGCTAAACTGTCGATAGTCTAATACCGATAGTCTCACTATCGGAAAACTATCGATAGTGCTATCGATACTATCGATAGCACTATCGATAGTATTTCAGCACTATGGGGAGGACGCCCGGACTCCCTGCAGCGCCTATATAACGTATTAATTTTTCTGCTTCTGTCAAGCTCCTCTTGCAATATTCCCTTTGGTGAATGTCGCGTTTTAAGGCTGTAACCGGGTTATTGGGAATGCACGTCGACTCGGTCCTACATTTTTAACGCTTTTATGTATAGGGTGTCTATAAGAGAACTCCGGGGTTTGGAGGCAAAATATTTGAATGAAGTAAAAAAGTACATAATTGGAAAGGTTGCATTTTCAAGTTTTTTTTAGCAATGTAATAAAGTTCAATGTGAGCCCCCCATAGTGGCACGGCACACATCGTAACGACATTCCACCTTTTCCCATGTCCTAGCCAGCATGTCTGGGGACGGTTGCCAAAAAATTGATTATTCGTTGCCTGTGATGGTCAACATCATGAATTTTCGAAATTTTCTTTGTACCGTAACAACAGATTTAGTTTCTGTTTGCCAAATAACGCATTGAGCCTTTTGTTGCGGCGTTGCCTTAGCGCGGCAATCCAGACAGCAATGAGAACCGCGCTACGTTGTTTCAAAATCAACGCTCCGCAGCGCTGCCATCTTTTGACGAAAACATTCCCAATTTTTATGAGTAAAACTTGATGAGCTACTCGTTTCAGAGAAATTAAGTACATTTTTTATATACAACAGTTATCAAGATATGAATTTTTAAAATCCCGGAGTTCTTTTATAGAAAAAAGGTACTTTTATAGAAAAAAAATATAGGGGAAAATTTTTTTACCTGTATTACACCGGAGTGGGTACTTATTTTACCGGGTCTAAGGTGCAAACTAAAACTGTTATAGACCACGGTTCAAATATTTTACTATAACAGGTCCCGTCAAATGTAGCTTTTACAATAAAACGTGAAGTTTAACAGCGCGTATTTTAGTTTAATCAATTTGCAATGGTGGCGTTTTTTGTTGCACTGGTTTTGAAGTTTAGTTAAAAGAAGTTTTTACACGTGTTACATAAACTATACATTACAGGAACAAAAATGAGTTCGCGAGTTATTGATTTTTACAATATAACGCGTGCTAAAAATATTCATTTTAGTTTAAAACAACCCGAAGCTTTCATTCATGGCCTAGTGAAATGGGAACACTCTCGATACATTTTAAAATCCACTTCCGTAACATATAACATAAATTATTTGAAGTAAAAAATATAATTTTATCAAATTTCACTAAACTCAGCTAAACTGTAGTCCAAGCTTACTTCTCATGTTTTTATAGTTACATGTTCGACTGATTGAACTCCTCGCATAATTATTTTTGCACTATCCCGTGTAATGAATTGCTGTATTATTATAAAAAAGTTAATAAACTTTGATTAAAATGTTTATAATAAAATATTTACACATAATAAACAATAACCGCCTAAAATATCGCTTCTCTTGCATCCAAACGAGCCATTCGCTTGTAACGGCAATAAAGTAAAAAAGTTGACAACAATTTATACTCCTTACCATCATACGGTTTTTTTATTTACACGCATTTTAATATCGATTTTTACTCGTATTCTTAAAGCGTTTTGTTTTATCCATTCACTTAATCTGTAATTTACTAAAAAAGAATTCCCAGCATGAGATTTTGTTCGTGTTCTTAATTGAAAATCACTCAGTATGTCACAGGTTCAATGGCAGTCTACACAACTGATTCGTGAATTATAACTTCGACACGAGCAAAATTATAATTTTGAGATGATCACAGCACTAAATGATAACTTCTTTGTTTGAAATTCATTGTTGGTGATGGTGATTTTATATTTTGATTAGGATTTTTGCGGACATTTGCCATCACTGATTAGTAAAAACGTCGTAGTGATGGCAAATGTCCGCAAAAATCCTAATCAAAATAAATGATAACTAGTAGTATATGGAGGGAAGACTGAAATATCACGATCGTGGTGGCTTACATCCGCATTGTCTCGTACGGAGAGAAGAAATGTCGCGATTAGGGATGTCGTAACAAGAGATAGTCAGTCAGGGGCCGCTTGAGTCACAACTTTCACGCCCGCCCACCGCCGCGCCGCGGCCTTTGTCTCGGCGTTAGTGTTTGGGATCGATATCCGATATATAGGAACTATCGATATTTTGGTTCCGATATATCGTTATTTTTATATCGATATTAGACTTGCGATATTATAGAAATATCGATATTTTACTTCGATATTATCGTTATTATTGATATTAGCAAATTTCTAAATACATAAATAAAATACAGATTAACCTTTTTTGCACTTTTTCATTAGTAGTAATTAAATATTATTTGATAAGTAAATATTATAGATATCAATTCGGAAATAACATATTAGCTACAAGAAATGGTTTTTAGCTAATTTGTTTAATATGTGTTGATTTGTTACGATAAAGATATGGTTATTCACAAGAATTAAAAATAATATCTGGGCTATGTAGGCTACTTGAAACAAGAGTCTTTTGCAGTAATATAATTTTTTTACAGTTATTGATCTAAAATTACTCCGAAGCATAAATTGTAAACAATTTTAGATCAAATGGACGTCACAGGTGTGCTGCTAACTGTTGTGATACATACCGTATGCATTCGATTAATTTTAACAAAATGTTTTTATATATCGATATTTTGATCCGATATTATCAGGATATCGATATTAAGGGTCCGATATCATCATCGATATAAATATCGATATTTTCTTTCGATATCCAAACACTACCTTTGTCTCGGCATCGGTCATCCCACCGCCGCGTTTGTCGACATGCTCGCAACGTCCGTAGGCTTCGAGTATTCATCAGATTGGTAAAGTTGTGTCGAACCAAGTCATTTAATGACTCGAGTCAACTCGACTCCTCCAACCACCCAACTCGAGTTACGAGTCGAGTCGGACTCGACTCGCCATCAGGCATCAATGCCAAATCAAACGGGGGATGAGTCGGCTCGAGTCGGCATCGGCATCAATCGGACGAGTTCGGATCCTGACCCGAGTTGAGAAGCGAGTCGGCAATCTTCGGACGAGTTCGGGTCCTGACTCGAGTTGAGAAGCGAGTCGGCTATCTTCGGACGAGTTCGGGTCCTGACTCGAGTTGAGAAACGAGTCGGCTATCTTCGGACGAGTTCGGATCCTGACTCGAGTTGAGAAGCGAGTCGGCTATCTTCGGACGAGTTCGGGTCCTGACTCGAGTTGAGAAACGAGTCGGCTATCTTCGGACGAGTTCGGATCCTGACTCGAGTTGAGAAACGAGTCGGCTATCTTCGGACGAGTTCGGGTCCTGACTCGAGTTGAGAAACGAGTCGGCTATCTTCGGACGAGTTCGGGTTCTGACTCGAGTTGAGAGCGAGTCGGCAATCATCGGACGAGTTCGGGTTCTGACTCGAGTTGAGAAACGAGTCGGCTATCTTCGGACGAGTTCGGATCCTGACTCGAGTTGAGAAACGAGTCGGCAATCATCGGACGAGTTCGGGTTCTGACTCGAGTTGAGAAACGAGTCGGCTATCTCGGACGAGTTCGGGTTCTGACTCGAGTTGAGAAACGAGTCGGCAATCATCGGACGAGTTCGGGTTCTGACTCGAGTTGAGAAACGAGTCGGCTATCTTCGGACGAGTTCGGATCCTGACTCGAGTTGAGAAGCGAGTCGGCTATCTTCGGACGAGTTCGGGTCCTGACTCGAGTTGAGAAACGAGTCGGCTATCTTCGGACGAGTTCGGATCCTGACTCGAGTCGAGAAACGAGTCGGCAATCATCGGACGAGTTCGGGTTCTGACTCGAGTTGAGAAACGAGTCGGCTATCTTCGGACGAGTTCGGGTTCTGACTCGAGTTGAGAAACGAGTCGGCAATCATCGGACGAGTTCGGGTTCTGACTCGAGTTGAGAAACGAGTCGGCTATCTTCGGACGAGTTCGGATCCTGACTCGAGTTGAGAAGCGAGTCGGCTATCTTCGGACGAGTTCGGGTCCTGACTCGAATTGAGAAACGAGTCGGCTATCTTCGGACGAGTTCGGGTTCTGACTCGAGTTGAGAAACGAGTCGGCAATCATCGGACGAGTTCGGGTTCTGACTCGAGTTGAGAAGCGAGTCGGCAATCATCGGACGAGTTCGGGTTCTGACTCGAGTTGAGAAGCAAGTCGGCCCGAGTCGGCTATCCCCGACCCGGACGAGTTCGTTTCTGACTCGGATTGAACCAATGGGGTTCTAGTTTTCCGAGTTGTTGACTCGGTAGGATCCGAGTTCTTTTAAGTTCGGCAATCTCCGTACGAGCTCGTGTCCAACTCGAGTTACAAACAAATTGACTCGAGTCGGCTCTTGACTTGAGTCGACTCGACTCGACATCACTAGTTCATAACAAGATACAGTCTATCAGAATGAGGGGCCGCTGGAGTCACAACTTTCACGCCCGCCCACCGCCGCGGCCTTTGTCTCGGCATCGGTCACCCACCCAGCGTTTGTCGACTTATGCTCGCAACGTCGCAACGTCCTACGAAGTAATATGAAATGGGATGCTCATGTACAAATGTTATGGAATCTTTTCCGTTATTCGTATACCACTGTTTCTGGTTTGTTTTTCAAGCTTGATTTTGGTATGTTAGGTTAGGATAGGTTTAGGGTGACCAGACGTCCCGTAAAAACGGAAAAGTCCCGTTTTCTCACTTTGCGTTTCGTTGTCCCGAAAAACTTTGTCGGGACGTCAAAATGTCCCGTTTTTTAAAAAGTGGGCTATATATATAAATATTATGGCTATACATATAATGTTATAAAAAAATACCAAGCGTTATCTTAAAATTTTAGAGGCATCTCACATTACTTGCGGTTATAAAACAATATTGCGAACTTTGACCAAACGCTAAACAAGATTTTAGCTTTACGCCACCTACTTGAAGCTCTTCTTCAGATATCATATAACTTCAAAATGGATTGTTGCCAGTTCTACAACTATATAATAGAGGGGGAAAAGGAGCAAGTGACAAGTATAACAAAACTTGAAACATTTAATGAACTTATTGTTTAATTTTTGTTTTCGTAGCATAACAATTACCTATAAGAACTTAAAGTTTAAGATAATTATGATAATTTTTTGATCCACTATTATATATATTACCACATATATAATTTATTATTAGAACATCTTTTTTCTTTTATAAATAAAATGTTAAGATCTTAAAAATGTGACTTGATTATTTTTAATCCTCAGATTGTGGCGATTCAAAAAATTATCTTTCATGGCTGTATGCCATTTATTGTATTCCTAAATTAAAACTGTAACAATCGTTGCAAATGTTAAGCTGTTCAAAAAATGTAAAATAAAATTCATGGTCGAAAAGCTTAAAAACAGTTGGATACTTAATTTATTAAATTACAAAATTTGTTAATTACTGAGATCCCCGTATAATTAAACACCTTGGTGTGTGATGTCTTGTATTGGGATGCGGGGGGGGGGGTGAGTTTTGTTTAAGTGCCCCGTTTTTATTTGGAAACGATCTGGTCACCCTAGATAGGTTAGATTAGCTAACCTAACCTAACATAACATAACTTAATGTAGCCTAAAATAACCTAACCTAACCTAGCCTAACCTAACCTAACCAACTGGAAGTGGGACCGCCAGACGGCCAGACGCTGGCTAACGCGTCTAGACAAAGATACCGGTAGATAAGATAACGAAATAGCAGGTAAAGTATTCCTACGAGGAATTTCCACTTTAAAACGATTAATAGCAATTATTTGACCTATTTTATGGTGCTCGGTCAAAAATCAAGCATGAAGGGTAAATTTGTAATGGTGGTATACGTATAACGGAAAAGATCCATGTTATGTACTAAACTGTCCAAAGGCATATGTTGAATAGATTAAAAGTTATTGTCACTTTTGAGATACTGTTGCGGTGTACTATGCGTATATTCAGAGTCACTTTTCATGTGGTATTGTTGCCTGGGGTAATGATATCGATGTTAAGAAATTGTTTGTTCTTAAAAAACGTGATGTCAGATCAATTGCTAATGATCACAGTAGGACACAATGTAAACTGTTGTTTAAAGAATTTAGAATAATGACAATTACTGCTTTATTTGTTTTTGAGTGCCTCATGTTTGTTAAAAGAAATTTAGCTAATATTCCTGTCAATAGTTCTGTCCATCTTCATTTTACAAGGCAAGTTCATTCTTTGAGAGTTAACCGGTGGAATTATGAACCCACCATAAATGGGTTCACTGAGTTTGGTAAAAGAACGTACAATAAATTATCTGCTCGTATCAAGAAACTGATTGCTAAGTGTTTTAAAATCAATTTTAAAAACTATTTAATTGACTTGTGACCATATAGTATTAATGATTTGTACTAATCTGAATATTTTACAATTTTTATTATTTGACGATGTCATACATTGTAAAATGTTCCGACAATAAAGAATCTTGAATCTTGAATCTACGGCTGCGAGTATTCATTAGATTGTTTGAGTCAGTCCAATCGTGAAAGCGTAAGTATTACGATTCGTCAAGATTTGCTCGATAAATAAAGATGCATGTAGTGTAAGTGGTCAAGAAACAATGTGACAAAAACTGCAGTTTTTAGAGTCGAGGGAACCTTGCAAAGTGATACTCCTCTTTATGAGTTTAACAGTTTTTTCGCAGTATTGAAAAGGGGTAAATATGACTTTAACATGGAGCGATGACGGTATGTATTTTTAATAAACCATCGTGCACTGAACGATTTTCATACAATTCTGCACTACCCAACAAGGAGCCTTGGGGGACACCGAATTACACTACTGTATAGCACATTTTGATTGGAAATTATCTATCTGAACCGATTGAGTCCGAGATTGTAAAAATGCTTTGATACACGAAAGTTTTAGAATACTGCAGTCACTGTCTTTGACAGGAGCAGGGACAAAAACAATTTCCCGTTTCCCCGGTCCCGTAGCGACTACCTGGCCGGGTGGCGAGGCGACCCTTCCTAATCCTCCATAATGACCGGAGCGGTTCAGTGGTTTGACAAAATGTCGGGGCAGTTCCGGTACGCCCCTGGCAACCACCAGGGCGTTTTTTTTTTTTTTTTTTAAATAACAATGATCCAACTTTCGTTGGCACCATTTAATTCAGCTCAAAAAACAAAAAATTTGGTATTTTTAATCACTACTCTTTGTCCATTGGTTAGCGAGATATTGAAAGTGGTAAACACAGTACGTTGTCCCAATGTTATCCTTAAGGGAAAAGTAAAATTCTATATCTCGCTTATTCATCAACCTCAACACATCTCAATAAAAATTGGTATACGGTTTCTTTTAGTTC
Organism: Flexamia atlantica; assembly: GCA_035578135.1. Lineage (NCBI taxonomy): Eukaryota > Metazoa > Arthropoda > Insecta > Hemiptera > Cicadellidae > Flexamia > Flexamia atlantica. The sequence continues at coordinate 11,408,689 of JAQJVK010000010.1, forward strand.
CATCCAGTAACCATCCAGTTTTAACGTACCTGTTGCTGCAAACCTGCATACTCATTCCCCGTGTTATTCTTATGGAGCTTACAAAAACATGTCAAATCTCACGGTTTGATCGAAATATGCTCTTTTGGATTCGAAAATTCGCTGAGTATGCAGGTCTGCTGCAACGGGGGGTATTATTTAAAACATTTATGCAAAAGTAAGTTTTTTCAGATTGCACAAAAAATGAAAAATACGAAAATGAACCACCCCCTCTTGATAAAAATCGACTGGCTCGATAACCCCCACGACCTAATGGCCCGGTCGGGACCACCGGATATAATTTGCCGTTTACGAGGCAATTTCTGATCAAGTCGATTTCAACGATGGCCGAGTCATGCTCGGATATGGACTGTGAGTGTGCGCGGGGCAGGCGCGATGGCGCGGCGGCGCAGGCGTGGGGACCACGCATGCGCGCAGCCGACTGCGACGATTGCGCAGTAAATAATCCACGCATCAAATCCCGCACTCTCGGTCGACTGGCGGCAGACGGTGTTAATGTAACTCTGTTGGCAGAATTTAACTACTTATTAGGGTTACCAGATATTTTTCGGGCCAACCAAGGACAGTTTGAGGTGCGGTGAACAAACACATCCCCCGTCCCTCAGTAACACAGCCGAAGATAGTGAAATGAAATTGTTAAAGTATTATGAAGGTTTTATTTTTATTGTGTATCTTAAATTTGTATAAAACAACCCATTTCCAGCCTAAATAACAATACTATTCTCACTGTTCTAGACAGACGGCAGAGGCCAGTATAGTAGATGTTAAGTAGGTTTAGTAGAAGCATTGGAGGGCATTGACGGTCCCCTGGCGTCCATGGTCTTGACCCCAGCAACTGAAGAAGAGGTGGCGAATGTTGTAAGGAGGCTGCCTGCTAAAAGATCAACAGACGTCAATGGTGTGTCAGCGTGGCTTATTAAGCAATGCTATCAGCACCTGTTAGGCCCGCTAACGAAGCTCGTCAATGTTTCCTTTCAAAGTGGAGTGTTCCCAGCAGACCTGAAAAATTCGAAAGTCACTCCTGTTTTCAAAAAGGGTGACCCGCTTCTGGCGAGCAACTATCGTCCAATCTCGATCCTTCCAGCTTTTAGCAAAATTTTCGAAAAACTCTTCCTGTCCCGTTTGATTCAATTTCTCCAAAGCCACAATATCCTCTTCAAGGATCAGTTTGGCTTTAGGCAAGGCATGTCAACAATGGACGCAGTAAACAGTCTTGTTACTGAAATAGTGGACAACCTGGACAGGCAACACAGAACACTAAGCCTCTTTCTTGACCTGTCTAAGGCGTTTGACTGTGTTGATCACTGTCTCTTGGTCTCAAAGTTGCACCACTACGGAATCCGAAGGATCCCTCAAATGTGGATTCAATCGTATCTTGCGCACAGATCACAAAAAGTTCAAATCTCAAATCAGTTTTCAAAAAGCATTGTTCAAAAGTATGGTGTCCCGCAGGGATCAATACTTGGTCCGGTTCTTTTTTTGATTTATGTCAACAATCTTCCATCAGCGTTGAGGACTGGCAAACTGGTTCAATACGCAGATGATACGACTCTCTGCTGCAGCGCACAATCCGCACCAAAATTAGAAATTGAAACATTCATTCAACTGAATTCCTTTGTTCAATTTTTTCTCAAAAACAATTTGAAAATCAACCCCCAAAAAACCAACTGGATATGCTATTCAAGACGAGAGACTTCCGAAGCAAACGTGACTGTAATGGTTGATGATGCAGTCATTGAAAGAGTTGAAACAACGAAGTTTCTCGGAATTACTCTTGACCGGGGACTCACGTGGCATCATCATATCGATGGTGTTTGTGCCAGGGTATCTTCCGGGATCTACGCCCTGAGGATCTTGTCCAGGTATAGCCCCGCACACGTCCTTAGAATGGCATATTTTGGCCTGGTGTATCCCCACCTGTCTTATGGTATCGACATATGGGGTGGGTGCGCGGAAGCGGACTTCCTCAGGTTGTTCCGTCTTCAAAAGAAAGCCATTCGTATAGTGGCAAAGCTGCAGTTCAGAGAGTCTTGTAGGAATAGCTTCAGGGAGATGGGAATCTTCACTCTGGCCAGCCTATACATATTCGAAACCTGTTTGTTTTGCAAACTCAAGTGCTTTCCTCTCCAAGGTGCACAAGTCCACGACTACCCAACTAGGGGTAGAGACATGTACAGGCTGTCACAGAACAAGTCCAGAGCTGCATTGAACCTGCCTTCCCAAGCAGGTATCAGGTTCCTGAACAATCTCCCTGAAGATATTCGGAGGGAGAGAGATTGGAAAAAATTCAGGGCTCGTCTCAAGCGGTTTTTGGTTCTGGGGGAATTTTACAGTGTGGGCGAGTTTTTGGCTCAATGTCGGTGACGGTCCTTGTGCTCCTGGGGGCGCAATGCGGCGGCATCCAGGCCGCCCAGCTGGGTGGCGTTGGGCTCTGGAGGATATTAATGTCTTTTTTTGTTCTTTTATAATTACTGAGTGTAAATTTTCACTATATGCTATATGTATATTGTTGACCTTTGCTACACAATTGTTAAATTGTTTATGGCAATAAAAGAATTATTATTATTATTATTATTATTATTATTATTATTATTATTATTATTATTTGCTGTTGTCACATTCCCGCAGGGTTGCCATCTTTAGTTTTTATGCTAGAGTTATCTCTTCGATCTCATATAACTCTAAAACCTGTAAATTTGTCGTAACTCCCGTTGAAATGTTGCATGATTTTACGTAAATCGTGAGATTAAGTTTATTTTTTGCAAAAAATATGAAAACTCCGGACAAGTAGCAGCCCCGAACCGGACACCGGGCAGACCCCTCAAAACCAGGTCTGTCCGGGGAAAACCAGGACGTCTGGTAACCCTACTATGGGATCTACCTGAAGACCGTGGAAGCCTATTCAAATACATTTCTATCGCATACTATTTCATCTCGGGTCTTCATATTTTAGCGGACCTCCTTGTAAGGATTTGGTCGTCTGCTCCTAGCTGTTACCCGGGTATCTACCGATCCTTTAATTCCTCAAAAAGAACTTATTTTGACACCAATTACTGCCGACTTTCCTGATTCAGCTAGTTATTACTAGCTGGTGGGTAGATTATTTTCTACTGCATCAAACATAAACTTTGGCGCAGTTAACATGGTTTCAGAGGAATCACGAAAGCTAGCCGTTTCGTGATGATTAATGAGATAATCATAGGTCATGTTGCTTTGCAATATACATTACTTAAAGAAATCGTATCGGTTCCTCCAAAGGTCTTCCTTTAGTTGCCTTTTAATCGGTAGATAACCTGAAGACATTCCACTCACGTCTACTTGTATATGGGGTGACCAGATTATATCCAAATAAAAACGGGACACTTAAACAAAATTCATCCCTCCCCATCACCAAAACAACACACCACACACTAAGGTATTTAATTATACGGGGGTCTCTGTGATTTACAAATGTTGTAATGGAAGAAATTAAGTATCAAACTGTTTTTGTAGCTTTTAGACCATGAATTTTATTTTCCAATTATTGAACGTATTACATCGCACTATTGTTACAGTTTTTCTTCAAGAATACAATAAAGGGCATGTAGCCATGAAACATAATTCAGTGCGCCACATACTGAGGATTAGAAATAATCAAGTCACGTTTTGAAGTTCTTAACATTTTATTATAAAGGAAAAAATATTTACTAACAATAAATTATGTAGGTGGTAATATATATAAAATTGTAGGATAAAAAAGCGCAGCAGTACAGCCAACCGATTATAGTAGTTGGCGCAAAACTAAAATCTTGTTAAGCATTTAGTAAAAGTTCGTAATATTATTTTCTTTCCGTAAGTAATGACAGATGTCTCTAAATTTTAAGATAATGTTAGGTATATTTTTGTATATATAGCCTACTTTAAAAAAACGGGACATTTCGACGTCCCGACAAAGTTTTTCGGGACAACGAAACGCAACGTGAAAAAACGGGACTTTTCCGTTTTTACGGGACGTCTGGTCACCCTACTTGTATAGCTACTTGTCCTTTTTGTCTACAGAAGAGTTCGCATTTCCGTGAATTCCCGGCTTATCATGTCATGATGATTCCCAGAATGATTCCCGGTGACTTGAAGAAATTGCACTGATGTTTAGCGGAAGCGAGTGCACTACGCCGAAGGAAAAGGCGGATTTATGTAATACAGGCTGATTTACGATACAAATGCACAACTACTAAAACTTCAACGTCCATCTTGTACTGAATGCTACTTGGCATTCATCCCTTCTCGTTGTGGTCGGATCGTACTTCGGCCGCAAGGTGCAACGACCACGACCTGTCGGGGTAATTGTCGTGGTCGTGGTCGGTCTAGTGCGCGTTTACCCATAGGTGTCATTCTCGCACCTTAAAAATCTCGCGCCCACCACTGATAGTGTTTATTGCGCCCGCGCGGAAACGACGTCCGCGTCGATTCTCGACAAAATATTTTCGCCAATCAATGCCTATTTCAAGAGCACCACAAGCGACGACGTTGGAAGCCGTGCTCAAATATTTCATCTTTTCTCTCGGAGTCGCTAGTTTGTCGGGTCTATGAGAGCGAGGTAATTTAATTATGTACCTTAGTTTTATGTACCTTTCGAAGATATATGTGAAATTTTAACACCCATCAGCGTCACCCTAGTAGTCGAGGTAAGTCGCCTGTGGCAAAGGCCGTCATATACAGGGTGTTTTTTTAACGCAACTCAAAACGTTATTTTATCAGTGAAGGATTATTCCCCCCAAGATCCTCGGATTTGACCCCACCATATAATTTTCTTTGGGGATACATAAAAAGTAAGGCCTACGAAAACAATTCACATGATATTCAGCACCTCGAAACAAACATAGCAAATTTAATGCAAGAAATTCAAAGACGTACATTGCAACACGTGTTCAGGAATTTGACGGAGAGAGCACAACTTTGTACAAATGCCAATGGCGGATTGTTTGAACACATAATGTAAAATAAACGTGATGAAACTTAAATAATAGGTTGTATAAATTTTAAAGATTAACAATACCCATTTCATATTTATATGTGCATTATTCAATCTTAAAAATGGATTGCGTTAAGAAAACACCCTGTACTTACAACTAACCACGTGGGCGCACCGATATTGCGCCTCAAAATCCAGGTACCGTAGACACCGACACTGCGCCCCGACTCTAAATCTCGTCCCGGGGTAGACCGAGACTGAGCCCTGGCCCTTCCTAGAATTCACATCAGGGAGGTAAGCGATGACTCCTCGCCTTCGAAGTGGGAAGCAGTAATTCACGCAAACCCCTTCATTATCGTCCCTTGGGAGTAGCGGCATGTGGGGAAGCGGCGAGTTATTTCCGAAAGTTCTTACGGTTGAAATATATTTTTACAGCGCTTTCCAAACAGTTGAAGTTAAATGTAGATAGTACAACTGAGACGATAGCACCCATCGCTTTTGTTAATTAAATCCTAAAAGCATAAATTAATACATTTTATCTAAAACATTTTATGCAAAAGTAAGCTGTTTAAGATTGCACAAAAAATGAAAAAATATGAACATGAAAGTATTGCAATTGCACCAGTACAACGCCTGACTGGTTCAAAGTAGTGAATCAAACCATTTTTTCAATCGTGACGTCTGACATTCCCGTTGAAAAACCATTTAGAAATTTTACCGGACCACCATTATCGTCAGTTGTTTTTATAAATCATTCAAAAGGTTATAAATTAGACCAACTTTTATAATTACTAAAGTTAATATTAAAGGACAATGTTTATAAACAACACTTACTCCTCTGTTAGTTTTAAAACCATAATTCAACATAATTTAACACCTCCACCTTCAAGACGATTGACCCTTCAGTGCTTTTCAACACTGTCGGTCATCCTAGGACTCAGGTGTATCTCACTCCTAGGTCTCAGGTGTGTCTCACTCCTAGGTCTCAGGTGTATCTCACTCCTAGGTCTCAGGTGTGTCTCACTCCTAGGTCTCAGGTGTATCTCACTCCTAGGTCTCAGGTGTGTCTCACTCCTAGGTCTCAGGTGTATCTCACTCCTAGGTCTCAGGTGTATCTCACTCCTAGGTCTCAGGTGTATCTCACTCCTAGGTCTCAGGTGTTTCTCACTCCTAGGTCTCAGGTGTATCTCACTCCTAGGTCTCAGGTGTATCTCACTCCTAGGTCTCAGGTGTATCTCACTCGTAGGTCTCAGGTGTATCTCACTCCTAGGTCTCAGGTGTATCTCACTCCTAGGTCTCAGGTGTATCTCACTCCTAGGTCTCAGGTGTATCTCACTCGTAGGTCTCAGGTGTATCTCACTCGTAGGTCTCAGGTGTATCTCACTCCTAGGTCTCAGGTGTATCTCACTCGTAGGTCTCAGGTGTATCTCACTCGTAGGTCTCAGGTGTATCTCACTCCTAGGTCTATGGTGTATCTCACTCCTAGGTCTCAGGTGTGTCTCACTCCTAGGACTCAGGTGTATCTCACTCCTAGGTCTCAGGTGTATCTCACTCCTAGGACTCAGGTGTGTCTCACTCCTAGGTCTCAGGTGGATCTCATTCCTTCTGCACGTCCCGTCTCCATTTCTACTTCTTTTCGCCCATTAGGAATTCATTCCTACAGTTCGAGCCTCATACCTGATGACCAGGTATCATTAGGGGTCTTCTTGCACCGAACCAATTGGCCAGCTGTGAATATTGGTATTTTCCCTCTTTTTCTTCTTGTACCTTCACTTTTACTTTCCTCAACACGTCTCGATCGTGAACATAAGCAAGGCGAGGTATAAGTTTGGTCGCGACACAATGAATATTACGCATCAGATTAGAGTCGGGCGATTGAACATTCCCTGGAGTATGCCTGTGATTGAACAGAGCTAAATATGGGTCTTCGTTTGCATCCATAGATTTGATGATTCGATGGTTTATTGACCATCGAAACTCGGAAAACTCTGGAAACCACTAGACCTAGGGTAATCAGGGCTGAAATTATTAAAGCTAAAATTTAAATTATTAATGCGCAGATGAAGATGGAGAACTTCATCTGCGCATTCAAGACATACTGTAGGTATGTATTTTAAATAATTATTGATTTTAGTGGCTTCAGTAAAACATTTTATGAGTATTTTCAGACAACAGATATTGTTTGATTCTTCTTCACCTCTATGTGGTTCCCAGGGATATCATTTTCAACAACAAAAAAGAATACAGCATTACAGCGGTTGTTTATAAAAGTCATCATCAGTCACACACTGCCATCCAGATTCAACTTCTTACAAGAAGTTAAGTATACAAGTGAAAACATGGCATCTCTAAACAAATCTGCTATATATTTGTCAAGTACCACTCACCTATAATCGCACAACCCAAACTAATTGAACTAGAACCTTGAAACTTTGCATGGACGTTCCTCTCAGGGCGAAGGCATCCACTAAGAACGGATTTTTTTAATTCCCTTAGGGCTACGCCCTGTGATACGCCAAAGTTTCAATGTTAGACTAAAAGGAAGCTTATGAAGGTCTCAACTTCGTAACCTTTTGTTTGTTGAGCACTCAAAAGTTTGACCGACTTTTAGAACATGTATGGGACCTACGAGCTGAACGTGTTCGTCCATCAATCGTTCACTAGTATTTCAGGAAGACGATTTTTCGATACAGTCGAGGGGATCAAAAAGATTTCTTCGAATCGAACTTCTTCAACTCGACTGCAGGAAGTTTCAAACAAAAACTGTTATAACTGTTAATTTTTTTCGAGATAAAAATGAACAAAACCTTCCAGATTTTAAACATTAAAGGCAGCCGAAATAAACAGGAACCTGATACTTACGAACTAGATTCCTAACCAATACGAGATCTTGCCGCGCGGATGCTCCGCGGAAGACAGGATATTTGCAGTTCCAATTCACACACTCCATCTCCCGCAATGGAAGTCGGCTTGCCTCGTTACCTTCGCATCCGCTGCTCCGAATTGCCACGTCAATCCATCTGGTCGCTATTCTTGTTTTCACTCGACTTAATAAATTTCTACCTTTATCGAAAGTTATTGATATTAGTTGTAACAAATATGCGTAAAATTTGTTTTTTCAATTACTGAATTTGAGCGAACTAAAACGTTGAGCTCTGTGCGCCGATGAGACTTCTCTTCTCACCCACGTGACACATGACGTGGGTGATTATGTGCTTCGTCGGGCTGCACTGTTTTCAAGGCAGCCCGACGGACCACTCCATTTGCATCATTATGATATATTTTGTTACTACAAAATTGTAACACAAAATACAGCTCGAAAGGTGATTGACTTTTAAAACTGTTCTTTTGGCCTTTTGTTATTGTTGCAAAGTCGATTTGTTATGCAATTTATACTTCTGTGAAGAACCCTACCAGCTTTTTCATAAATAAAAATACTCTATAAATATTTCTTTAAGCTTATAGTATAAATTATTCGCCTTCAGAAAATCTGGACAATTCATCAAGAGCCCTTTTTGGGGGGGGGATTCGGGCGTCGGAACCGAGACATTCATTAACTTGAAAACTGGTGACCTTCCCGAACAAATCGGTACATATGGTAAGAAGATGTTAACCCTACTTGTACGGCCCTAGTATGAGGAGTCTCTTGAAACGACTCAAGGATTATTCTCCAGTACAGCGCAAGGATGAGGAAACGATTCAAGGATTAGTCTCTTGTACAGCGCAAGTATGAGGAGCCTCGCAACGACTCAACGATTGGTCTCTTAAACAGCGCAAGTATGAGGAGCCTCTTGCAACGACTCAAGGATTGGTCTCTTAAACAGCGCAAGTATGAGGAGCCTCTTGCAACGACTCAAGGATTAGTCTCTTGAACAGCGCAAGTATGAGGAGCCTCTTGCAACGACTCAAGGATTAGTCTCTTGAACAGCGCAAGTATCTTACCAGCTTTCCTTATGTCATCACAAAGGTCCAACAGTTCATCAAATGAGGTTTTACACATTTTACAGTAGTTAAAAATTTTACTTTCATCGGCACACAACTCATCAAGCGGTGTATAATAAAGTCCTTTGTGGTTGACATCGGATGAACGTGAATATTTCGCCTCCTTCTTCGCCTTCTTTTCCTAATTGAGAGAGCGAGAAGAAGGTACCTCTCTTCTATTCTCTTGACAACATATTTCTTAATTGGCGCGGAAGAGTGTTCGGGACACAATTTCCGCTGCGGTTGCCCGAGCAGACACTGTTGCCGGTAACAGTGCCCAGCCATATATACGGGCAACTGTGTTCTAGTCTAAAAGGGGCCTTACTGCAGATCGATTGCGAAACTTTACGAGTTAGGAGGCCTTACAACGACTCAAGGATGAGTCTCTTGTACGGCGCAAGTATGCTCCTCGTGACGTACTGGGAATCTGGCAGATCGACATTTTATGGACCAATAAATCGGAGCGAACGCCGAGTTGTGAGAAAGCAGTAAGCATAACTAGAGAGGCAGCGACGTCAGCGGCGCGCTCACAAAATAGCATCTTATTACCAGCGATGCACTCGGCCGCTCTGTAGCACCAATTTGCATCGGCAGAAATGAATAATGCAGGGACTAACGTGGTGCGGATACTTCGTTGCATGCGCACGGTCGCTCACACGTGTACGGCCACAATGCCGGCGGCAGTGTTGCCAGGCAAGATCTGGCATTTTACCCGCAAACTTCATTGAGAGTTCGTACTTTAACCCGTTTTCGGCAAAAAACCCAATAACCAAAAACCGAGTAATTACCCGGAAAAAACACCGCATGGCTTTCAAAAAACTAAAAGCGGGTAGCTACCTAAAATGTCTAGATAAAATTGGGATTTTACATAAAAATCATACACACAATATGTCAGAAGATTTCTAATTATTGAAGTATGGTTCTCTTACTATAGAAACATTTTTTTAAATATTGCAGAATATTGAATTTTTGCAAGGCAATTCATTCTGCAGAAAACCCCGGCTGTGCCCGGTTATAATGTATTCAGGATGTTGGGTAAATCCCCGCAGCCCAAGTGTAAATTCCTCGGTTTTGGCCAGTGTCCCAGGTGACGGCCGGTGTCCCAGGTGACGGTCGGTGTCCCAGGTGACGGTCGGTGTCCCAGGTGACGGCCGGTGTCCCAGGCGACGGCCGTTGTCCCAGGCGACGGACGTTGTCCCAGGTGACGGCCGGTTTCCCAGGTGACGGTCGGTGTCCCAGGTAACGGCCAGTGTCCCAGGTGACGGCCGTTGTCCCAGGTGACGGACGTTGTCCCAGGTGACGGCCGGTGTCCCAGGTGACGGCCAGGGTCCCAGGTGACGGCCAGTGTCCCAGGTGACTGTGGGTGTCCCAGGTGACGGCCAGTGCCCCAGGTGACGGCCAGGGTCCCAGGTGACGGCCGGTGTCCCAGGTGACGGCCGGTGTCCCAGGTGACGGCCGGTGTCCCAGGTGACGGCCAGTGTCCCAGGTGACGGCCAGTGTCCCAGGTGACGGCCAGTGTCCCAGGTGACGGCCAGGGTCCCAGGTGACGGCCGGTGTCCCAGGTGACGATCAGTGTCCCAGGTGACGGCCAGTTTTCCACGGTGACGGACGGCCGGTGTCCCAGGTGACGGCTGGTGTCCCAGGTGACGGCCAGTATCCCAGGTGACGGCCGGTGTCCCAGGTGACGGCCTGTGTCCCAGGTGACGACCGGTGTCCCAGGTGACGGCCGGCCGTGCGGCGCCGTGTCAAGGCGATCGTGTCGCGGCCATCGTTTCGCCACCGGCTCCTCGCGGCCTATGTAATTAAACCGCGCGATGATCGCATGTTTGTGTAGGTGTGTTGCAACCCGCCCGCCGCTCCGTCTGATACGACCGCCGATACCGGTTATGATGGATACATGTTTTCAAGTGGTAATCTTGATTATCAAGTGCAATAAAGTTTTCGTGGTTAAACGTAATCAAAATAGGCAGGTACGTAATTTATGCATATTATGATCTTCTCCTGATTCTTGAAATAAAATAAACTTAGCAATCGGTTGTAAAAATGAAAGGAAAAGTATTTTTTCAAATTTCATCCTTTTTTCTGAGTTCCAAGGTCAAATTAAAAATAAAACCTTAGTTTTGAATAGAAATTTAATGGATTTCACATTGAAGTATTTTGTTTTATCATAGCGTTGATAAAATTCCTTGTACAGTGTGTTTTACCGTTTTTCGGAAACTTTGTGGTGTGGGCGTAGCGCTGTTGAGAAACTCGTGAGAAAGTTCAACATTACCCAACTTGCTGCCAATTTTGAGATAATTATAATACTTTATTGCATGAAAAATGTTGGCTAATGAATTTTTTGCAAGCATCTTACACTGTAGACACCTACAATTTTGCATTAAAAATTTAGGCACATGAATTTTTTGCAAGCATCTTACACTATAGATACCTACAATTTTGCATTCATACAGCCTATGAAACATACATTGTGAAATTCATTCTGTTTCATTCACTCACAAATGAATACGAGTCCTCACTGAAACTACATTGTCTACGCAAATCACTGGGCTCCCAGTCAAATGCCAAGAACTCTGGGACATCATAAAACGACTTCAACAGAGGAAAAAACACTTTAAGCGAGCCTTCAGTTCATTGGGCAACAGGGCCTTTATTGAATCTGACAGCTTGTTGACAAAGCGAACAACTGCTTGTCATGGGAGGTGTTCGTATACTTAAGTTCTTTGTTGTCCGGCTCGAAGGTTATCCTGACCTCTGGTGTTATTCAAATTCAAAATTAATTATGTTATTAAAAAATTACACATTACACATATATGTATAATGTAAGGGCAAATCACACGCGTGGATTATGAAACATGTTTAGCATTATTTTGTTATTTATTTATATATTCCAATAAATAAATAACAAAATAATGGGAATCTGGTAACCTCGTGACGTATAAACAGCTGATCGTTGGGCGGACACGAGGGAGAAAAAGACAGCCGCCTCTCAGTGGTCGTGGTCGTCATGAGCGCCCGCCGGTTGTGGTTACAGTATGTCTGTGTTGTTCTCTTGAAAATGAAAATACAGCACCGATCTATTAAAAGCTATCGTCGATAATACTATTATAGTAGTTTATGCAACGATTGTATAATGAATGCCTTTAAGCCACGAGTGAGATGTAAGTTAGAACACGAGCGAAGCGAGTGTTCTAAATATCTCACGAGTGGCTTAAAGGCATAATACAATCTTTGCATACACTATTTTATCTACGACCAACAATATACGACAAAATTTCCCCCGAAGTTAAACAAAACTCATGACTTTTACTAATGATGGAATAGGTCAACTAAAATTTGAGGTTAGGCAAATAAGCAGACTGAACCATGAATCGTTGTGGAACAATCAGCTGATGGGATAAGTAAACTCAAACATGAATCGTAATGCAACAATCAGCTGATGTGCGAATTGCGTAATTGTTATTATGACACTACTTCCGTCAAATGCCGAGCTCTCATTGGTCTAGAACCAGTGACTCCAGTACTCTAAAGTCGTCATTAGAGTACTGCTTGGTTTTTGGTGTTTTAATGTATATCATTATAATGTTTATTGTAATACCATAATTGGTGCTTATTGCAATGGTCGTGCTTATTGCAATAGGCTTCTAATAGGCTAAACTCAACCTTTGTGAGTCCAAGCGTTTGTTTTCCGGTGTTGATGGTACCTTACATATGCTTTATACATAAAAATACCTAAATTTTGGTATTAAAAATTTTTTAATGAGAAAATGTTGCATAAATTGTAAAAAAAACAATTCTAGAACTTCATACAGTTGGCAATAGCTCTTTCAGGGGTAAAAACCAATTAATCTTGCTTGTTTTTTTAATACCCAAAATACCCGGGTATTTATGGATTTTGGGTATTCACCCGAGTACCCAGGCTTAGAAATACCCGGGTATTTTGCATTACTAGTCGCAATTCTCAACCAACTTGGTCCGGCCCGAGTTATTAGACTCGTATTTGGATCTGTATTCACAAGGCGTGAAACCACCACTTTGTATCGTATAATTAGCTTTATATGCTCTTGTATTTTAGCCTACTAATTTTTGTTTTGTTTTTCTTTTACAGGTAAGAATTGTTGCCCCCAGCTCAAGCAAGTATAAGTAACCTTATCTAATTAGAGTAAATAAAAATTAAGACCACGTTCAAGGTTAACTTAACCTAACATATGTATTGTATTGTAATAAACTGATAAAATAAATTAATCAAATTAAACCTCAGAGGAACATCTTGAAGCCGAAACATGTCGGTGGAATGGAAGAAACCTAACAAGGATGTAGAGTTCGGTTTCTATGTAATGTCACGAAATTGCAATGGGAAAAACATTAATGTATACTATATGAATATCAAGTGGTACTTCTAACTACCTTTTCAGGTCATTTTATAAATAAAAGGAAAATAGCTATTCGTTAAGAGTCCTCCCTACCCACGGCAGTTTTCGTTTTTCTGTGACACTAGCGGCAACTTTTGGAACTTCGAATCCATAAAAGCCCATGCAAAATCATTGCACATTTAGCGATGTAAGGTTTCGCGCGGGCCCATGTAGCGCCCATATTTTTAACATATCCATACTGTGCGATATTATTTAAGTAAATAATACGCTATAAACTACTGGAATTGCTTTTTATTTTTTGAAAAAGGTCATAAAACACGTTATATTAATGTCCAAAGTTGACTATTTTAAATTGATTATAGAAAAAAACTATTTAAGTTATTAAAATTCCAAAAAGCAATTCTAGTAGTGTGGACATTTCCCGTTACAACAATACTGAATTTAAAAATTTCCCTTACCTCATGGGGCGTCTATATGGGCCGCGTGAGAGCTGTTTTTGAACATTTTTGGTTGGGTAGGAAGGACTCTTAATTGGAGTATGAGTTTTACCGCTTAAAATATTTTATATATTGATTTTAGTAATGATTGATAGAGATCAGGATAAATCCCGCCAAACTCTCCCACGTTAGCGGTTGGACTGTTGGCGACAATGTCCCCCATGCTGGTCCCCCAGCGTCAAGCTCAGCGAGCACATAGTAGAAATAGACGGAGCATACCTATCTTACTTGCATTACAGCAAGTGAAGCCTGGGCCGCCATATTGTTTAGTTATAGAAACATAAAACGGCACCTAAAACCGCGTATCTGACAGTGCTCATGTTTCAAAATAACTCGTACTTTATACCATTTAGCATTGAGGCTTAAGGTTGAAATTTTGCATGTGAAGAGTCCTTTAGTTTGGAACGTTAATAGTATTAATCATAATTCCAAAATATTTGTTTTTCTATTTAAAAAATGATACAAAGTCACAAGTTTTTATTCAACTTTTAAAATGAAAAAAAACGTCGGCTGCTCCTTTTTTTATTTTTTGGTCAAATAAAATAAAATCTGTGGAAATTGTTGCTAAAGATTTTAATTTTTAAATCATATTTTTTGAACAAATTAGCTGACGTAGTTTAGTCGATAACTTAGTTATTGCGGGAGAGTTTATCCGTGCGGAGCCTGCATAAAAAAAGTCAATCCTAAACTGTTGTTTACAAAAATATAGTCGACTAAAATAAAATACAAATGTGGTATCAAATTAAAGGTCCGAATCTCACAATTACAATGGTACCAATTATAAATGGTTTAAAAACAGTTTACACATCATAGGAACGTTACAGTTGCATTCCGTAGCGGCAGCTTTTTTCAAAAAATGTCAGGACAAGCTTCTAGGTTATCAGTGTTTACGATGTGTAAACTACCTGTAAGCCATTTATATTTGGTACTATAGTGATTCTGAGATTCAGAACTTTAATTTGATACCATAATTGTAATTTTTTACGTACTTTGTTTTTTCCATGCATAGGGACTAGAAGCAAATTTAGGCTTCAAGTCGCGGTTTCTTGTGCTCCGTCTATTTCTACAATGTGGTCGCTGGTCAAGCTACACTGTACCACATCTGTAAAACTGTGGTGTCCTTGCCGCATTTCGAGATGGTGGAGTTTGGCGGGGCCGGCCCGGACAAACTGTACCACTCAACGGAGTTTGACTAGGGATGTGCCATTTTAGATATTTGATGATATTAGTTACTTCCATATTAGTTACAAGTAAATATTAGTTCAAAAACCTAATATCTGTAATAGGTTTCATATTAGGTTTTCAGTTTACTATTTTGAGAAGCTTTGGCTAAAAATTGAGCCTCAAACTGATAAAAACCTGTTAAAAATGAATTTATTTCGATTGAAAAATATTAAAATTAAAAATCACTAATATTTAATAAATATTACGACTTTACTTGTCGCTGTTACAGTTGTCATATTACAAAAATAATTTATATGCAAAACTATTA
Organism: Flexamia atlantica; assembly: GCA_035578135.1. Classification (NCBI taxonomy): domain Eukaryota; kingdom Metazoa; phylum Arthropoda; class Insecta; order Hemiptera; family Cicadellidae; genus Flexamia; species Flexamia atlantica. The sequence goes on from JAQJVK010000010.1 coordinate 11,424,022, forward strand.
GGCTACTACTGTTTTTAAACAATCACAATGTTATTAAATAGACATATTTAAAAATTAATTACAACGATTATTTTTATTTCGTAACATTTTGTGAATAATTTTGTGAATAATTGTGAATAATTCATAATAATTTGTGAATAATATTAAATATTCGTAATACATAACATGCAGAATGCGATATATCCTGCCTGGTGACCGCCCTGAATTAGCTAGACATTATATTACATGAGATTACTCTCACATTAGTTTAGGAAAATTAATTTACCTCATTTATTTTGTTAAGAGATGAAAGAAACAGAAACTACAATTAATTATATCGTTGTAGAGTCTAGATTGAGTAAGGCAAAGATGTATTGGTATTAGTCAGAATCACATATATGTTACTTTGGAAATCAGTTACTTTTACATACCTAACGAAAAACCTAATACTAATATATTTCCGCCATCCCCAAGTTTGACGCTAGCAGACCTTGACGCCGGCGCCGGTGGACTTTGGCGCGCTTCCTTAATGATTTATGGAATGTTACCTGAAATGTAGGGAGGTAATTTACTACTCGAGATAGGTATATAGCAACAAATCTGCCTTGGAGAAGTCGCAGGAACCTCGGAAAGTTGTGGTGAATGTTCTTGCGAAGCTTTGCATTTTTTTTAAGAATCAAATCACCAAATCAGCTAACTCCTAAGTGAGGCTAATTATTTTTTTTACTCAGCCTCAGAAAAATTATTAAAGAATTAAAAAGTCAATTTAACTAAGAGACTACGTGAATATATTCTTATGAAATTGCGTTTACATCGTGTAAGCTTAAACTAATTTTTTAAGAGTTCATGGAGAGCAAAATCTGCGTTTGTTTAATGTCATTTTTCCAGGACATATCTTTTGTCCATTTTTTTTGTGCGCGTCACTTTATGACATTTTAAGCCTTTAATATACAATTCTGAAAGGAGCTCTGACTATTTTTAAAAATTTAAAACTTAAGGGGGCGGTCTACCTCAAGTTCCGAGCGCTAAAACAGGGTTTTGTATCTTATTCATTGATAGCTGGATTTTCATATGATTTCCAATATTTTGGTGTCATTTTAAAAAGGATATGTTTTTGTAGGTCGCTATAATTTTAGAATTTTTGATTTTATCCCTGTTTATTTACAGGAGGAATTGTGTAAATCGTTCAAAAAAGGTAGTTTTTTGTTAGATTTTAAAGTCTCATAACTACAACAGAAACGCTTTATAGAAAAATAAAAATTGTAGAGACCTATAAAATATTCTGAAGAACGTGAACCCACTCTCATTTTTATTATAACTTAAAAAATGAAGCTTTTGTCGTGCAGATACGAAACGTCTGCATGCGTACTTCAGCGCGCTTTAGCCCTATCTTTACAATGTTATTTCGCTCTGTGACGCAGATTTTTCTGTCTAGGTAGACCGCCCCCTTAAATCCACTAACGCCAGAACTGCAGAGACTTACACCTTGTCCTTTCCTTAGTAGAGTTGAAAAATCCTTTACAAGCGACACTCTGGGTCCCCTCGCATTTCAAAATAAACGCCGGAGAATACTTCTTCGAATAACGGAAGCTGTGAAATTCGTCACTAGAATTTATGAAATTTGGAACTGATATGGATTTTGTGGTGGTAATTAGGAAAACATCGTACCTTCAAATTGATTTATTTTAGTTTTACTTCGTTAATGAAAACTTTTCTATCGGTTATATTGAAATGGTTTCCGTTAACTGGAAATAAAAATGAATTTTCGTATCAGAATATACGTCGAGAGGAGTCTGGGGCTCCGCAATGATTACTAATAAAACTGTTATGGCGTCTGAATCTACTGTACTTTGAATATTAACAAAGTTGTGTTGTTAAAACTTGCGATGGCGTTGTTATCGTCTGCTTCATCAAATCGCCCTGAACCAACCATGGGCTGTTTCTTCCTCATAGAGGGAATATTATGATAAGATCCTGTTTACGGTTTTGTAGTGAGTGGTTCAAAATAAAATGCCAGAAATGAACCTAAACGTTTAAAGTTTACCTGTGACGCTGTAAGGACATGTGGAGGCTAAATTTTAGAATCCGTCTCCACCGTTAAAAATCTATAATCAAGATCAATGTTTTTCGATTTGATATAATTAATCGAATTCTTCAATAATCAAATATGTTTAATTCTTGTTATCATTGAAATACCTATGGTAAATAAACAATGTAGGACACTATTTTTAAAACGTCGATTCTAGTAATTTTTAACATCCGTTTCGAATTAGAGAAATAGACAACCCCGTAGTATATTCAAGGATTGGAAACATTGGGTTTGCTACCTGATTCAGTTTCATTTGAGACATTGTGATGACTCTTAAGAGTGAAAAGTGATATTAATGATAGATATTTAGTGGTGTAAACAACGTGGATGTAAAACGTCAAAATCACCGAGTAAAGGGACACGGTCCGAAGATTCCAAAACATGGGCGGATTTCTGGGGGTGCCAGGGGGTGCCAGGCACCCCCTGATTTTTGGTAAGACAGAAAAGAAAAACGTTTTCTCGGATAACTTATCAATTTTATTTGATCTTTTGTTCCAAGTAATTTATATCAAATTGTATTTGGTTTTTAGTTTGATTTATTTGGTTTTCAACCCAGTCCTTCATTTCATCTTGTTTACTTCTGAAAGTTTAAACTAGAATCATACCTCGTTAAGTCAATTTAAAGTTCCTTAGTTATTTTCTAACCAACAACTCAAAACGGCTCATGTATAAGTTTAAAAAGGCTTTCAAACGATTTGCTTTGAAGGCAAAAATTACATATTATGGATTCTCAAAATGTCATTCTAGCAATTTTCAACAATACAAGGCCTCCTCATTTTTATCCTCTTCACAATTTCCTCTTAATTTTTATAATGATATATTGTAAATGAAATAATACTTTACATTCTTTGAATTAGTTACATAGGATAAAAAGGTATAAAGTGGTTGTTATTGCTGTTGTTGTTTTTGTTTTTGTTGTTAAATGAAAGAAATAGCTTCTTAAATAAGGTTAAAATGGGCGATTTTTCAATAGGGGTATTAGTCAGGTCAGGGTGGCACCCCCAAAGATTATGACCTAAATCCGCCCATGCAAAATGTCATTGAGTAAAATTATAACTATTAAATGTGGAGCCATAAGTATACTCGCAATGGCAGGTTGCACCAATACTTTTAGCACGACGCTGACAACGACTGACAATGAATCAGATCACAGATAAGAATCTAACAGAGGTCGCTTTTAAATGGGTCTTCTGTTGCACCCAAGTGCTTGCTAATTACAGTTAAATCCAGGAACAGTTAAAATACTAGTTACTAGTTACATCCAGTTTCTAGCTACAGTTAAGATAAATTAGGAGAGGGCAGCGACGGTGCTGGTCTCTCGCGGCGTTAATGGTAAACTTTTTTTATAAGTCCTCGACACCAGCGCTCGACACCAGCTGAGCGCAACATTAGAAGATACCTCTGTTTGATTCTCCTCTGTGATCAGATGCAAGGTGACGAACGATGTGAATTGATTAGTTTTAAGTACGTCATGTTAGTTGAAAGTATAGTTGGATTATGATATGTTGATATTGTTAAAATATAACTTTTTAGCGAATTTCCTTAAAGGAATAAGCTATTACGGTAGTACTCATGGTAAGACCTAAGTCCGAGACCATGTTAACTTTCCATTTTGTGGTCCCCAGAAGCAAAAAACACCATTCGTTAGTATATATATATATATATGTCTGTTAACACGATAGCGGTCGTAAATATGGTCCGATCTTAATGAAATTTGGTACAGACGTATTAAGTGGTAATCACTCGGAAGAGTTCGTGAACCAGCCCGATCGGACTACCGGAAGGGGGGGTAAAAGGGGATAAACCCCCAAAAAATGGGTTAAAATCATCACCATTAAATTCAGCTACAAAAAACAAACAATTTAGTATTTTTAATCACTGCTCTAAATACTACGTACTATGGCTGTGGGTGAATTGCTATACCGTAATCCAATTTTTGTTAGCACCATTGAATTCAGCTCAAAAAAAACAAACGATTTAGTATCTTGAATCTCTGCTCTGTGTCCATTGGTTACCGAGATATTGAAAGTGGTAAACATAGTACGTTGTCTCAATGTTAACCTTATGGGAAATAAGTAAAATTCTATATCTCGCTTATTTCTCGATATATCTTGATAAAACTTGGTAAATGGCTTCTTCTAGTTCAGATCTACTTAATATTGAATTAAAACCAACCAGTTTAAACATACCTGTAGCAGCAAACCTGCATACTCATGCCCCCTGTTATTCTTATGGAGCTTACAAAACCATGTCAAATCTTGCTATGTTGTGATTGAAATATGTTGTTTTGCACTTGAAATTCGCTGAGTATGCAGGTCTGCTGCAACGGGGGTAGGCTATTAAGTTAAATTCACAAAGTGTGATTGTCAGGTTTCATCATGTTACAGCTAAAAGTATTATGTTTCCTCATGATATCGAAACGTTATCATGATTAACGTAATCGCGATTGTAAATATAGAAAAACATCGATTTTAATCATCGACTTTATCGGTGGATACGGATTCTAACGTTTCGCCCATATGGATTCTAAAGATGCAATCAAGGTTATAAGAGCCGGGGAATAAATAAAGATGTGATAATGATCCCGAATAACGGTCTGGGGCGCCGGTGCCAACTCGGGCCCGGAATTGATAAAATATACTCCCGCCCCATTACTTACCGTTTGGAGCTCGTCTTCAGCCCTTTCACTTTTCATTGCCACTTATGTTCATTGTTAGTCTTTCTCCAAGTTGCCCTCGCTTGTAATTTGACGTTTACTGATGCATTTTGTTTTTATTATTTAATTTGTTGGACTCTTCCTATCTCTTCTCATGTTTGAACTACACAACCTTTCGAGAGGTATTGAAACTCCTCTCGTTTTCAAGTGACCCTACTTAAAGTTACATTAACCTACTTACTTTTATTTAACCTACTTTTTTGGATTTTTTTGTTTTTTTACATACAATTTACATTCATCCAACATTTAACAGCGCAGAAATCTCACTCACACAAAAAATCATACAAAACACATTAAACATGCTTAATACAGAAAGTACAGGAAGTACTTTTTGTACTTAACGAAACACAGAAAGTTTCCAACAAATTAAATAATAATTACAAATCTTGCTATTGTGAATTTTAAAAATGCAATTTTGTTTTTATTTGCTCTGTGGTCTTCTGGGCAGCCACAAGGTGGGGTTAATTGGGTATCGTTGTCCCGGGCCCTGGGTCGAGTAGCAAATATTGGTTCATATATAAAAGTAAAGTAAAGTAAATATTGGTTCTAGTTCTTATTTATAATAAGAACCGGGCCACATCATTTTAAGACAAATAGTTTATTTATAATAAGAACCACAGATCAGATTGGCAACCTAATTTATTTTTTCGTGCCCGTTTTATCTTGCGGCGTCAAGTTTGTTGAGCTGATTTGCCACCCAAATTGCACTGGTATCAAAATTATAATTGGCTATATCTGTTCTTTGGGACCTAAATATTTGATATCGACGAAATCATCCTTGAGACAAATGCAATATGGGCGACAATACAACCTAACAAACTTGACGCCGCCCAAAAAAAAACGGGCGCGGAAAAGTGCGTTAGGTTGCCAATAACCAATCTGCAAAAACAATAGGTTTAAATAAATCTAGTAACCTTGAATCCTTTATTTTGAACATTGACTCGCGCTCATAATGATTACTACACGTACATTTTTTCCTTTCTTTTTCTTGCTTTAGAAAGGGTCAAAATTCCCTTAACAGTTAACGTAAATAATTAAATCACATTTTAGTAAATAATTAAATTACTCCAAAATAGTTTTATAGAAATACAGTATTGCTCAATGTAGGAATTTAAACAAAGAGTCGCACCTCAGGTTGTTAAGTTAATTTCCTGTAAAATGTCACATAACAAGAATTGTCACATTTTTTCAAGTTTTCAAAAAAGTTTAATATTGGGAAAAGTTGAGAGCCTTGGAAATCAATAATGTTAAATGCCAATACTGTATGTCAAAAGTTATTTCATTTTAAAGGTCTTCAAAAATACTAAACATTTTTAGTTTACACTTACATTCTATCTTCTTTAACCTTTCCTCCCCTCTTAAACGAATGTTAATTGTCTCAGTTTGTATAACGTACATCCATTTTAATCATCAGTAAAGTCTACTACACTACACAATGAACATACGTTTAATCGGGAAAACAAGGGATTTTTGTCCATGACTAAAAATCTAAAGTTGATATTATGTAATACAAGTGTAATTGAAAAACGTCAGTGTTTTTGAAGAGCATAAAGATGATTTAACTGTTGTCTTGTGTTCCCTTTTGGCATTTTTGAATTTCAAGTTAACCAACTTTTATAAAAATTGAAGCTTTTGGAAAACTTAAAAATGTGACAATCTTGTCATATGACATTCCGTACATAGTAAAGATGATTTAACAAAAGTTTAGAATTTTCAACCAGAAGTGGAAAATGTTTAATGGTTTAGAAAATACACGGTTTTTTGTAGATATCGAAAAGTTTTACAAAAATTAGCACTATTCCGAAATATATTGAGATAATTTAGTTCTGTTTTCACCAAATGTTACCTTTTCTATAATTCACAATTTGATATAGGGATAAATTTAAAATTTGTGGGATTCGAACCCGTGACCTTCATTTCTGGAACGGGTTGAGTAAATTTTGATGAAAATCTTTTTAATGAATTCATCATATATGCAAATTATTCGGGAAGAAAGTTAATTCGTTTTCTCGTTACACAAGGTGTACGGGTCATCTGCCTCACCCTTTGTAAAATCCAGAAAACAGATTTTACCAGTGACCTTTAAACCTGATAATTCGCTGGGTTTTTTTATAATCAAGACTTGTGCAGTTCTGAATCGATCTTATTGATATAGGTGTGTTCGGAACAAGCTTGACGTTAAGTTTGGCATGGAACAAAATTCAGACCTTATGATACATGTATGTACATGGATGATGTTTTTCATGCTTTGACATAGAAATAGAAAAGTCAAATAAACGCAGATTTTCAGCAAGTATGTATGGTATTATTGGAGTTGACCTGAAACCATTGACATTGACCTTGTAGCAGACCACCTTGTTGTACCTCGTGAGACGGGGAAACGGTTTAACCCAGAAACGGTGTTCTGCCTCATCCTGTATACACTGGAGCAGACTTCTGTATCATTTCAAAGTAATTATCCTAAAACGAACTATGGACTTTGGCCCTCACTGGCCACTAGTGTTATAAAATGTGTGATTTGGAAGTTATTTCGAAAAAAAATTTTCTCGGTCGTATTAAAAGTTATTGATAAAAAGATTATTAATGGAAAGTAAGGTTTTTTAAAATTGAGGACGACTTCTTTTTTATTTAGTATAGGCCCCTACTCTATGGAATTGTTTAGCCTATGTTAATTTAGCTACATTACATCATTATTAGTATTTAGTAATTTTTAGTGACGTGGTTGACGAAAGCATGTATGCACATCTTTCCAGACTTGGTGTTTCACTATATTTTTTTTACTTTTGTTCACACTTTTTTATTTTGTATTTTATGACGATTGTGATGAGCACTCTAATGGGATTGATGCTATGCGTAAATGTTTCAAATAAGTGTTGATACGATTGCAATTTTATTCATGGATTTTTTTATTTACTTTTTTTTATTCATGACAACTCTTTAAATAATTTGGTTTAGGTCTTGTTAGACTTAATGAGAATTATTTATCTATGTTATCAGTCAACTTTTTATGTGACTTTGGCTTAAGTTCATGAATGGTTTTCTCGCTCTTCAAATAATTGATGTCTAGTTTATATTTAAAAAAATATTTTTTAAACTTTATTTTGAACGTTTGCTCACGCCTTACAATTCGTTACATAAGAGTCGCACCTTAGACTATTCTCGGCTATTACATTGATTTACAAGATTTATTCGCATTCTACATAACCTCCTCTTTTATCAACTTTTAACGCAGTCTAACGAACGTCAATGCTGCCGTAATTCAGTTTATTTTCAGCATTTATACTCGTCGTTTCCAGTGAACTTTACGAACTTGATGTCATTGTACTCTTGAAGGAATCCTGTTTTCTAAATTTATAGTTTCGATCACGACTGTAAAGTACTTAGGCATTGCACCAGAATAATAAAATACTACTTACAGTGTCTTTATTTATTCCCAGAAAACCCTACGCACTCAGCGAATGTCCAATAAAAATGTTTTACATTTCCACAAATGGCTAATGATCAGAGTTGAATCAACTTTACTATTTCCCATTAAAACACCACTAATTGGAGGGATGGCCTTGACAGAGTACAAAACGCGTGTCCATTTCAGCTTCGTGATTGTCGGTAATTATTCCAGTGCACTAATAATTAATAAAAAGTAAATTTACCATCGACTACCTAGAATTAAGTCTTATTCGCTCCTTCGAGCTTATTGCTAAAGCTTAAAGCTATTGCTCTTATCTTAGCTCCCGTTTTCCGCCAAGATCTCAGGCCGATCAGCATTTTGCCCGCTTTATCTGTATTTTATTATTATTATCTTTAATACTGCATCTCTTCTCTTGACAACATCTCTCTCAAATGGCGCAGAAAAAGGAGTTGCCGAGTCGGCGGGAAACAGTGTCCGCTGCAGATACCCGAGGAGACACCGTGGCCGGCCACAGATACGGACAACAGCCGCCTAGTCTAACAGTGGCCGGCCACTGATGTTTGGATATCGAAAGAAAATATCGATATTCTTATCATCGATAATATCGGACCCTCAATATCGATATTCCGATAATATCGGATCAAAAATATCGATATATCAGAAAAATGTCGTTAAAAATTAATCGAATGCATACGATACGTATCAAAACAGTTACCTGCGTAAAATTGTTTACTATTTATTTATACTTTGAAGTATAATTTTGGATTAATAACTAAAATAAATTATTTTACTGCAAGAGACTCTTGTTTCAAGTAGCCCCCACAGCCAAGACAATATTTAGAAATTCTTGTGGATAACCATATCTTTAATTACAACTAACAAAACAACAAATAAAAAATGTAACTAAAAACCATTTCTTGTAGGTAATAAGTTATTTCCAAATATTGATATCTTAAATATTTACTTATCAAATAATTTTTTAATCACTGCTACTGTAATGAAAAAGTGCAGAAAAGGTTAAACTGTTATTTATGTATTATTCTTAAAATCTGTTAATATCAATACTAACGATAATATCGAAGTAAAATATCGATATTCCGATAATATCGGAAGTCCAATATCGATATCAAAATAACGATATATCGGAACCAACATATCGATATTTCCGATATATTGGATATCGATACCAAAGAACCAAACACTACCCGCCACAGTTACGGACAGTGGCCCAGTCATAGAGTAAATAGTGAACTTCGTAAAGAGTTGGCACTCCCATGTTAACTCGGTGGTAAGGGAACAGTAGCGCTGTCTGATAAACGTGCTACGAACTAAAAAGATCGATATCGATGGTCGTCGATGCGACATATCGATCGTCGTCGTCTGCTTTGTTTATATTTTCGTTTTCGTGTTTTGTTTGCTAGACTTTCAATTTTAACGACTTTACCGATTTGTTTAGATCGGTTTGTGTCCATTTCAGCTTCGTGATTGTCGGTAATTATTCCAGTGCACTAATAATTAATAAAAAGGAAGAGAAAGAAAATATCGATATTTTATTATCCATAGTTATCGATTTTTATCGATGGCCGAGCGTAACCGGCCATCGCAGTAACCGTCGCAGTAACCGCTAAGGTCGTCGAACGAGTATGATACATTTCAACCCGCTTGAAAAGAGTTTTTTCCCTCTCGCTGTTTCAGTGATATGTGTATCACTCTGTTTTTTGGATATGTGTATAATCCAAAGATATCGATTTTTATTTATTGATGTTGGCTTTCCTTTTTTATTGATTTTCCTTCTCCGAGTTCCGGTCCTTGTATATTTCATTACAAGGACCTAAAGTGACGCTTTTCGTACAAGGTCAAGTTTTACAACCGAGGCTGTAAGCCGAGGTTGAAAAATGACCGAGTAACGAAAAGCAGCTTTAGGTCCGTGTGATGAACTATATTTTTCGTTGTATTGCTCAATACAATACGTAAACTACTTAAGAAAACCAAAATGTTACAGCTTGTTTACCTTTAAAGATGCCTTCAAAAGATGCCACCGTCTTGTTCTTGCTATTTGAAGCAATCAGCTGATTGTCTGTTTCATTTGTGTTAGGGTAGACTGACAACAATGAACAACTATCGACGTATCGAACGCGTATAATAATCGATTGGTGAAATGAGCGAGTTTCACAAATTGATTAAACTAACAACAATGAATGTTTCGATAATAACGATGAATGTTTAGATTATTTGTAATCGAATGAATATTGTTCGATTATCACGACGTATTCGGCACTTTTTGACTTTTATAGTCCTAGGACTATAAAGAGTCAGCTGGTATCGAGTACATCAGCTTTTAATTCCTATAGGAATAAAAAGAGTGTATTTAGGTCCGGAAAACTTGCATTAAAAACATCTGTTTTTGAAGCAGTATAACGAAAAATTGATTAAGTACGTTTGCCGCTAGTGCAAGTTGTTTCGCGAAATACCGTACTGTACTGAGTGATTCATATTGTGCTTAAAGCAATTGATAGAAAATAAATACGTAGATGTTTACATAAAAGCATTTAATGCAAATTAATTTAGTTAATTTTTATTAAATGTTATGTAAACATTTATAAAAACATGTAAACATCTACGTATTTATTTTCTATCAATAGCTTTAAGCACAAATGAATCACGCTGTACAGTATTTCGCGAAACAACTTACACTAGTGGCAAACGTACTTTAGGTATTTTCCCACACTCAAATTAATTCCAACTCGTATTGGTTGTGTACACGTCGCGTCGTGACAGAAAATCAGGGGAAACGGAATAGGAAGTTAGCAGATGTTATCGTGGTTTTGATTAGCTGATTCAGTGAAGAAGAAGAAATCCATGTTTTTACAACGACATCTAACTAAAGTGCTACGAACTAACCCGCTCCAATAAGCTTACCACTTGGCTCCATTTAGTGTCAGACCGGTGGGACCACACCAAAGTGTTTGGTTCTTTGGTATCGATATCCGATATATCGGAAATATCGATAGTTTGCTACCGATATATCGTCATTTTGATATCGATATTAGACTTCCGATATTATCGGAATATCGATATTTTACTTCGATATTATCGTTAGCATTGATATTGACAAATTTTTAAGAATAATACATAAATTACAGTTTAACCTTTTCTGCACTTTTTTATTACAGTAGTAGTAATTAAAAAATTATTTGATAAGTAAATATTAAAGATATCAATAATTTGGAAATAACTTATTACCTACAAGAAATGGTTTTTAGTTACATTTTTTATTATTTGTTGTTTTGTTAGTTGTAATTAAAGATATGGTTATCCGCAAGAATTTCTAAATATTGGCTATGTAGGCTACTTGAAACAAGAGTCTCTTGAAGTAAAATAATTTATTTTACAGTTATTAATCTAAAATTATACTTCAAAGTATAAATAAATAGTAAACAATTTTACGCAGGTAACTGTTTTGATACGTATCGTATGCATTCGACTAATTTTTAACGACATTTTTCTGATAAATAGATATTTTCCAAAATATCGATATTTTTGATCAGATATTATCGGAATATCGATATTGAGGGTCCGTTATTATCGTTGATAAAATTATCGATATATTCTTTCGATATCCAAACACTAGGCCGGCCACTGTTAGACTAGGCCGCTGTTGTCCGTATCTGTGACCGGCCACGGTGTCTCCTCGGGTATCTGCAGCCGACACTGGTTCCCGCCAACTCGGCAACTCCTTTTTCTCTGCGCCATTTGAGAGAGATATTTAAGCTTACCACTTGGCTCCGTTTAAGTGTCAGACCGGTGGCCCAGGCTAGAAGGGGCCTGAGGTTGGCCGGGCCGGACTCGCGACTCGATTATCATAACAAATACCGCTGCAATATTGACTTATTGACTGGCCGCCGCATAACTCGTGGGATAAGCCGTATTGGCCGGAGAATCCGAGCTACAGCTCTACAGCTCTGCAGCTTTACAGCTTTACAGCTCTACGGCTTTACCCCAGACATAAATCCCTGTTATTCGGTACCGCCGTTACTACCGTCGCAGTAACCGCTAAGGTCGTCGAACGAGTATGATACATTTCAACCCGCTTGAAAAGAGTTTTTTCCCTCTTGCTGTTTCAGAGACCCTGGCTCATCTGGATTGTTTGATTTGATCGAATAACACTATAATTTTCACCCGGGCGAAGTGACTTACCGACCCATGAAATCCCAAACTAACTATGTTGGCTTTCCTTTTTTATTGATTTTCCTTCTCCGAGTTCCCATCTTTCGACATACACCGGATTATTGATTTGCCATCACATTTTATTCTTTATTATTCTTTTTTTTTGGGGGGGGGGGGCTTTTCTTTGAATCTTTGTTTTTTTGTTTATCTTAATCTAATAAGTATTATAATATGTCTGTAATCCTAGTTCTAATCAATTCCCTTCTGCCTCCTACTATCTTATTCTAATTTTCTTACTCTAGTACAATTTTTGTTGTCTTCAACTCCATCTGCATCTAAAACTGCCGGGGGACCTACGAACAACAGGTACTGAAGGCTGATTTTAACTATGTAGGCTGATTTCAAGAACGATATAGCACCTTAAATTCTGCCCCTTTGCAGACAGCTTTATAAAGTGAAATATTTTATATTTTAAGAAAACCGCTGAAGAAATATTAGGAGATCTTTAAGCACAGGCTCCATTATGGACACTCCCCATAGATTAGAATTAGCCGCTACACTACCAAAAAATATCTGACCCAAATTATTAAATGAACTACCAGAAAACATTAAATCAGTGAACTCCGAATCAAATTTCAGTGTAATATTAAAGAAATACCTTTTGGAGCGTACGTGTTACTCTGTGGATGAATATTTTCTATAATCTAAATCACTCTCAGCGAAGAAAATCTGTTTGAACTCCAATTAGCCTATATGTTGATTAAAATTATATATGGAAACAAATTTATTTTTATGTTACAATGTTAGTTCTGACGTTTGTAATGCAATATTGTCTTACTACAATAGAATATTTTGATTTTGATTTGATTTTACCGCTCGTGCAATTACCCCTTTCGTCCCGGAGACGTGTGAGACTCGGTCTTGTACCCTGCCTATTATCCCGCCCCTCGCAGGGGGGTGTAGACAGACAGGTACAGCGCTTGGTACTTAGCTCTCGACACACACGGAACCCCTGCAACCTCTTACAATGGACGAGATGTTTTATTTTCGTAGGAATGAAATAAATTTTATATTTAAGTAGTCACTGAGAAACATATTTTTAAATTTTCTATCGGCTGAATCAAGCAGTAATAGGCCTAACCCATAATTACCCATCATTGGAATTCAAATTGATTGGCCGTAAATATAATGTCATACTTAATATCCGCAATTTCTTGCTATACATAAATTTGAATAGTTTATTAAATGTTTTTCTTTGTTTCGTTGTTCAATTCACTATTTATGTTTTATATATTGAGAAACATTTTAATTTATAAACCCATCCCTATAGGGAAATTAATTACGGAAACATCCATGTAACGAAATTAATATTTAATTTTCATAAAATAATAAATTTACGTAAGCATAGGGCTAAACTGGAGGAAAGGAACCTGTCCTGGAAAGGTAAGAATAATTAACTACTCAGACCAACTTTTTAAGGACAGGAAATTAAACTTTCGCTGTTTATAAGTCCGAAGAAGACTCGGAGTAGGTACTCAAACGACCTTTAAATATCCTCTCTAAAAGAAATAAACTTTCTTGGAAATTATGAAATAAAATATCGACTTAAAATGTTGTGAGGATAATGTTTGTTGACAAATGTTTCAGAAGTAGCGGACTACCTTTAGTTTATATAATATAATTTTCTAATATTTATGTCAACTAGTAGATTAACCCATTATCAAAGGTATCAACCCAAAGCACTTAGTTCGAACCAGTTTACTAACATAAATTATGTCGGAGATTATAACATGCGCGCTACTGCCACTTAAAACCAATTAATAACGGACGTTCTTCCTTATGATTTAAAATCGATTATTATATTTTCAAAATCATACTCTCTTTTCTTTACGTTTGTCTACGTTTGTTTCTGATAAGACTTCTTAATCAAATCTTTAAAGCTCCCTTTTAGTGACGGATCATTTCTTGAATTTCAAAGGTGTTTTAGAGCCTGAAAACGAGGTATAATCATTATTGTAGGTCTTAAAAGTGTATTAAAATAACCCCAAATATGTTTTAAGTTTGTTTTCCCTGCTAAACAAATCCTATAAAATAAGGAGGGTTGAATTTTGAGCGATGGCGCATTTATTAAATAAAATATAGTTGTAAGTGAGATTGTTTCAGATACAAAATCAGTTTAACTCACATTCCTCCTGGAATATACACTTTAAATATGATAAATATAATCCTTGTTCATAAGAAAAGGGGGTTTTGTTATGTAGAAACAATTTAGTCAATTTAGTAGTCAATGCAGATATTTGAAGCCGCTCTATTCTTTTCCAGGTCTAGGCCTAGGAATACGAATTCTAATCGACTTCTCATTGAGCTAGAAACTTTAAATTTTGCACGAGTATTCCTTTGGTGGTAAAAATATTGGGATGATTTTCAAAACAACAAATTTCCACCCCTACCCCCTAAAACGGTGGAGAAATTTCAATTTCGAAAAAAGTTCTTTCCGTTTTTGGGCTTTAGTGACTAAGCTAAAGGTTCTATTGGAAAACGAAGATCACTTACTGTATATAAAATTAAATATACTAAGTAAAGTTGGGCCTACAAAACTGGCTGATATGTATTTTGCCCAATCTCACCTTTTCACCTCTTAAATGGCAAACAAAATGACACCACACGCAATCATGTCTGTTCAGGCTCAGAAGTTATGGGTTTTAATTGGTAAAAGATTCATATTTTTCAAATTTCACAAAATCTGTAACTTCTAGAGAATATATATTTCCAACCAATAAATTTGGCTTGAAAAATTAAATAATCCAGTATATTGAATTGTTAGTCTACGTCAAGTGGTTAGGGAGATAATTATTTTTTTAGTTTGGCGATAAACGCAGTACGTTGTTCAATGTTATTCTTATGGCAAATATTTTAAAACCGAAATCTCCGTTAATTGCAAACCAATTTTGATGAAATTTGGTATGTATTTGTAAAATAATTATAATTGTTAAAATGATTTATAAGTTTTCTGGTTTAAAATGACTTTAAGGGGGAAAGTATGTGTCATTTTACTTATACCGTTTATTTTTTATTTTTTCTGATCGACCCTATTTTTGACTTTTTACTCTGGCCTCAACCCCTCTTTAAATAATTAACCCCAACACACAACCAACAACCCCCCCCCCTCACTATCAACCTTACCCTTGAACTCTTCCTAAGATACCTTGTTCTGAGGGTTTGTATTACTTTAATTAAATTTCCTGAGACTTTTCAATATCCAAACCGCCCTACCCCTCCGAGAGCCCCCAAAAAGGGTCTAGGAGCTGAGATACCGTGTCGGTGAGTACCGTGTCTTTGGATCCAAATATTGTGTCTTTTGAGGAGCCATGTTGGTAGTGAAATAACAAAGAAAAGTGTTCAACAAATGTTTTATATCTTTGAAAAAAAATTTCAAATATGAAAAAAGAAAAATGTAAACAAACTTTGAACTATAAGGGTGAATGAAAAAAGCAATGAGAATATTGCACGTAATATTCGAAAAGCATAGGGAATGCTTTTTTCACCTAGCAACGCTCTGTCGTGTTATTAAATCTAAATGCATCACGACTTTCAAGTCGTGTTTCTCATGAATAACGCGATCGTATTCAACATCCAACGTCTCCGGCGAAGTTGGCGGACCTAATATGCAGAATCGGCGATCCCGCGCCGCCGAGATACATGCAAGAATCATAACAACATTCATCAAAGTCACGGCATTGTCGCTTCGGAGACCTAAATATACACGAGCCGTTTTAGGAACGGGTAAATATTTAAAGAAATTCCTTGGGGAGACGGTCGCGGAACAAGGTTTGGCCATTACTACCTCGACATCCTAAGTAGCGTTCCTTGTAGACTAGCAGCGATCAATAGTTCTTAATTTGGCCACGGAGTACATCTTGGATCGGAGGTGCGGACGTCTCAAGTCTCGCATCGGGCGAATGATGCATTGTTTCAGCGCCGTAAAAGTATTGTTTTGGAAAAGGGGACAGTAACTGTCTGCCTTTCCTACGCAATCTTTGAGGTCCATCAACTAATCCGATTATTCTATCGGTGGGCACCGTGTCGGTGGGTACCGTGTCGGTGGGTACCGTGTCGGTGGGTACCGTGTCGGTGGCTATCGTGTCGGTGGGTACCGTGTCGGTGGGTACCGTGTCGATGGGTACCGTGTCGGTGGGTACCGTGTCGGTGGGTACCGTGTCGGTGGGTACCGTGTCGGTGGGTACCGTGTCGGTGGGTACCGTGTCGGTGGGTACCGTGTCGGTGGCTACCGTGTCGGTGGGTACCGTGTCGGTGGCTACCGTGTCGGTGGCTACCGTGTCGGTGGCTACCGTGTCGGTGGCTACCGTGTCGGTGGCTACCGTGTCGGTGGGTACCGTGTCGGTGGGTACCGTGTCGGTGGCTACCGTGTCGGTGGGTACCGTGTCGGTGGGTACCGTGTCGGTGGCTACCGTGTCGGTGGGTACCGTGTCGGTGGGTACCGTGTCGGTGGGTACCGTGTCGGTGGGTACCGTGTCGGTGGGTACCGTGTCGGTGGGTACCGTGTCGGTGGGTACCGTGTCGGTGGGTACCGTGTCGGTGGGTACCGTGTCGGTGGCTACCGTGTCGGTGGCTACCGTGTCGGTGGGTACCGTGTCGGTGGCTACCGTGTCGGTGGGTACCGTGTCGGTGGGTACCGTGTCGGTGGGTACCGTGTCGGTGGGTACCGTGTCGGTGGGTACCGTGTCGGTGGGTACCGTGTCGGTGGGTACCGTGTCGGTGGGTACCGTGTCGGTGGCTACCGTGTCGGTGGCTACCGTGTCGGTGGCTACCGTGTCGGTGGCTACCGTGTCGGTGGGTACCGTGTCGGTGGGTACCGTGTCGGTGGCTACCGTGTCGGTGGCTACCGTGTCGGTGGCTACCGTGTCGGCGGCTACCGTGTCGGTGGCTACCGTCGGCGGGTACCGTGTCGGCGGCTACCGTGTCGGCGGGTACCGTGTCGGCGGGTACCGTGTCGGCGGGTACCGTGTCGGCGGGTACCGTGTCGGTGGCTACCGTGTCGGTGGGTACCGTGTCGGTGGCTACCGTGTCGGTGGGTACCGTGTCGGTGGCTACCGTGTCGGTGGCTACCGTGTCGGTGGCTACCGTGTCGGTGGGGACCGTGTCGGTGGGTACCGTGTCGGTGGGTACCGTGTCGGTGGGTACCGTGTCGGTGGGTACCGTGTCGGTGGGTACCGTGTCGGTGGGTACCGTGTCGGTGGCTACCGTGTCGGTGGGTACCGTGTCGGTGGCTACCGTGTCGGTGGGTACCGTGTCGGTGGCTACCGTGTCGGTGGCTACCGTGTCGGTGGCTACCGTGTCGGTGGGTACCGTGTCGGTGGCTACCGTGTCGGTGGGTACCGTGTCGGTGGCTACCGTGTCGGTGGGTACCGTGTCGGTGGCTACCGTGTCGGTGGGTACCGTGTCGGTGGGTACCGTGTCGGTGGGTACCGTGTCGGTGGGTACCGTGTCGGTGGGTACCGTGTCGGTGGGTACCGTGTCGGTGGCTACCGTGTCGGTGGCTACCGTGTCGGTGGGTACCGTGTCGGTGGGTACCGTGTCGGTGGGTACCGTGTCGGTGGGTACCGTGTCGGTGGCTACCGTGTCGGTGGGTACCGTGTCGGTGGGTACCGTGTCGGTGGGTACCGTGTCGGTGGCTACCGTGTCGGTGGCTA
Source organism: Flexamia atlantica (assembly GCA_035578135.1). Taxonomy (NCBI): domain Eukaryota; kingdom Metazoa; phylum Arthropoda; class Insecta; order Hemiptera; family Cicadellidae; genus Flexamia; species Flexamia atlantica. Next base: position 11,442,093 of record JAQJVK010000010.1, read on the forward strand.
CCGTGTCGGTGGCTACCGTGTCGGTGGCTACCGTGTCGGTGGCTACCGTGTCGGTGGCTACCGTGTCGGTGGGTACCGTGTCGGTGGGTACCGTGTCGGTGGGTACCGTGTCGGTGGGTACCGTGTCGGTGGGTACCGTGTCGGTGGGTACCGTGTCGGTGGGTACCGTGTCGGTGGGTACCGTGTCGGTGGGTACCGTGTCGGTGGGTACCGTGTCGGTGGGTACCGTGTCGGTGGGTACCGTGCCGGTGGGTACCGTGCCGGTGGGTACCGTGCCGGTGGGTACCGTGCCGGTGGGTACCGTGCCGGTGGGTACCGTGTCGGTGGGTACCTTGTCGGTGGGTACCGTGTCGGTGGGTACCGTGTCGGTGGGTACTTTCTCTGTTGGTACCGTGCCAGTGAGTATTAGTACTGGATCAATTCTACAAACTCCAAACTTATACAGTATTTATAAGCGAGTATGCGACGTTTTTACCCTTTTGAGAGCGAGGAAGAACGAGGCACGCAGACCACACCAGTACCCTGTGGCGCTAGTTTGGTCTCGCCTAGTCTCGGCGAGACTGTTATGTCGGCATTAGAAGTCTAGTCCAACAAACAATAATTTTGTTAAATATTTTCGTGTTCATAGATACAATTAACTGTTATTGTGGTATTAACTCAATCCTACCGTATAATAATAACTAAAGAACTCGTTATTTTCAAAGTAAAACTATCGTTTCCGTTTATTGTTTTACATTTATCACTATGTTTCAACTTTGTATCTTGTAAATTCTTCGAATAAAAAATTTCTATTTGTTTTATCTATTTAGGAGCACCATTACGAATGACGTTCGTTCAGACCCCTCGGTGTCATTTAAAAAAATATCTCTAACAAGGAAAATTTTAATTTCCTGTCCTTAGAACGTCGCTCTTACAGTTAAAAATTGTTGGTTGCACCAGTTCAGTATCTCCGCATCTCACTCTTGATACAGGCTTTGTTGTTTAAATTGAAAATCAAAGTCCTGTAACATTTCATCTGACATCTTAATTAAATCCTTAGATAAATATGTACATTTTACAAACCAGATATTTTATATTTGAATAAATTACTGTCAAACTCCAGACATTATTTCAGCGTACCGCAGTTGTGTCGTGCGGCAGGAGCAGCGCGGTACCGCAGTTGTGACGTGCGGCAGGAGCAGCGCGGTACCGCAGTTGTGACGTGCGGCAGGAGCAGCGCGGTACCGCAGTTGTGACGTGCGGCAGGAGCAGCGTACCGCAGTTGTGACGTGCGGCAGGAGCAGCGCGGTACCGCAGTTGTGACGTGCGGCAGGAGCAGCGCGGTACCGCAGTTGTGACGTGCGGCAGGAGCAGTGCGGTACCGCAGTTGTGACGTGCGGCAGGAGCAGCGCGGTACCGCAGTTGTGACGTGCGGCAGGAGCAGTGCGGTACCGCAGTTGTGACGTGCGGCAGGAGCAGTGCGGTACCGCAGTTGTGACGTGCGGCAGGAGCAGCGCGGTACCGCAGTTGTGACGTGCGGCAGGAGCAGCGCGGTACCGCAGTTGTGTCGTGCGGCAGGAGCAGCGCGGTACCGCAGTTGTGACGTGCGGCAGGAGCAGCGTACCGCAGTTGTGTCGTACGGCAGGAGCAGCGTACCGCAGTTGTGACGTGCGGCAGGAGCAGCGTACCGCAGTTGTGTCGTGCGGCAGGAGCAGCGTACCGCAGTTGTGACGTGCGGCAGGAGCAGTGCGGTACCGCAGTTGTGACGTGCGGCAGGAGCAGCGCGGTACCGCAGTTGTGACGTGCGGCAGGAGCAGCGCGGTACCGCAGTTGTGTCGTGCGGCAGTAGCAGCGCGGTACCGCAGTTGTGACGTGCGGCAGGAGCAGCGTACCGCAGTTGTGTCGTGCGGCAGGAGCAGCGTACCGCAGTTGTGACGTGCGGCAGGAGCAGCGTACCGCAGTTGTGTCGTGCGGCAGGAGCAGCGTACCGCAGTTGTGACGTGCGGCAGGAGCAGTGCGGTACCGCAGTTGTGACGTGCGGCAGGAGCAGCGCGGTACCGCAGTTGTGACGTGCGGCAGGAGCAGCGCGGTACCGCAGTTGTGACGTGCGGCAGGAGCAGCGTACGGCAGTTGTGACGTGCGGCAGGAGCAGCGCGGTACCGCAGTTGTGACGTGCGGCAGGAGCAGTGCGGTACCGCAGTTGTGACGTGCGGCAGGAGCAGCGCGGTACCGCAGTTGTGACGTGCGGCAGGAGCAGCGCGGTACCGCAGTTGTGACGTGCGGCAGGAGCAGCGCGGTACCGCAGTTGTGACGTGCGGCAGGAGCAGCGCGGTACCGCAGTTGTGACGTGCGGCAGGAGCAGCGTACCGCAGTTGTGACGTGCGGCAGGAGCAGCGCGGTACCGCAGTTGTGACGTGCGGCAGGAGCAGTGCGGTACCGCAGTTGTGACGTGCGGCAGGAGCAGCGCGGTACCGCAGTTGTGACGTGCGGCAGGAGCAGCGCGGTACCGCAGTTGTGACGTGCGGCAGGAGCAGCGTACCGCAGTTGTGACGTGCGGCAGGAGCAGTGCGGTACCGCAGTTGTGAACGCCTGTGCTCGGCCTGTTCTTTGGGGACGGCGTTATGCAAGTGACGACCAAATGGGCGTAACCGATCTCTTTAAACCTTCATTAGCATAATAAACATCTAATAAAGGCTGTTAAAGGGGAACATTGTCGATACTCGGGTACGGAACATAGCGGGATTAACGCGCGTGTGCACGACATTCAAATTACAGGCAGTAAGAATGCGAATAAAGTGGAAGTGTGATTTGTTTATTCGCAGTCGCGTGACGGGGCCCAGAACTGCGCAGGAAGGAGCGAAAATACGGAGTGGGATTAGGAAATGGGAGTAATAATTGGTTTCTTCCTATTTATACGGACAAATCGGTATAAATATACGGACCAAAGTGATAATCTTTATAATGAATTCGCACTAATTTTTCATTTCAATCCCGGATTTTGACGCGATAGAACTACGCAAAATTATGTTTAACGGCATGGGGACCTGTTAAGGAGGTCGGATGGTAACATGGGACCTAATGGAGCAGCAATTTCCAAAATGTCGGTGGAAAACGAAATTTTGATTAGGTACTGAACCTCCAGGCTATTTGTTAGGTGGGGCTGGTTTGTTGGGAACGTGGAACCGAAGCATTATTAAGATCGAATCAGTTCATTTATTGGTTTAAAGGCAGAACTGTAGATACAACATGCTGGATGTCGTGGCAGGGGGCGGCGCGACGTCGCAGGCAGTGTCGGGCCCGGCGCCGCCCCCTGCTTCCATTGGTCCGCCGCCCCGCTGGTAACCCGAGCCGCCCGGTGTCGCCTCGATTACGCCCCGCCGGCGCCGTCCCAGGATCATGCTAATACAGTCGGCTGCCATGACATCCAAGCCACGCCGTTGTTTTCATCAGATCGGATTTCCTCTGAAAAAGAAAACCCGGAGGCTGGTGATGCCACACTCCGGACTGTGGCGATCTGGTGGTTGCTACCACAATCCGGACCGTGGGGATCTGGTGGCTGCTACCACACTCCGGACTCTGGCGATCTGTTGGCTGCTGCCACACTCCGGACTGTGAGGATCTGTTGGCTGCTACCACACTCCGGACTGTGGGGATCTGTTGGCTGCTACCACACTCCGGACTGTGGGGATCTGTTGGCTGCTACCACACTCCGGACTGTGGGGATCCGGTGGCTGCTACCACACTCCGGACTGTGGGGATCTGGTGGCTGCTACCACACTCCGGACTGTGGGGATCTGTTGGCTGCTACCACACTCCGGACTTTGGGGATCTGGTGGCTGCTACCACACTCCGGACTGTGGGGATCTGGTGGCTGCTACCACACTCCGGACTCTGGCGATCTGTTGGCTGCTACCACACTCCGGACTGTGGGGATCTGTTGGCTGCTACCACACTCCGGACTGTGGGGATCTGTTGGCTGCTACCACACTCCGGACTGTGGGGATCTGTTGGCTGCTACCACACTCCGGACTGTGGGGATCTGGTGGCAGCTACCACACTCCGGACTGTGGGGATCTGTTGGCTGCTACCACACTCCGGACTGTGGGGATCTGGTGGCTGCTACCACACTCCGGACTGTAGGGATCTGGTGGCAACTACCACACTCCGGACTGTAGGGATCTGTTGGCTGCTACCACACTCCGGACTGTGGGGATCTGGTGGCTGCTACCACACTCTGGACTTTGGGGATCTGGTGGCAACTACCACACTCCGGACTGTGGGGATCTGGTGGCTGCTACCACACTCCGGACTTTGGGGATCTGGTGGCAACTACCACACTCCGGACTGTGGGGATCTGGTGGCTGCTACCACACTCCGGACTTTGGGGATCTGGTGGCAACTACCACACTCCGGACTGTGGGGATCTGGTGGCTGCTGCCACACTCCGGACTGTAGGGATCTGGTGGCTGCTACCACACTCCGGACTGTGGGGATCTGTTGGCTGCTACCACACTCCGGACTGTGGGGATCTGGTGGCTGCTACCACACTCCGGACTGTGGGGATCTGTTGGCTGCTACCACACTCCGGACTGTGGGGATCTGTTGGCTGCTACCACACTCCGGACTTTGGGGATCTGGTGGCTGCTACCACACTCCGGACTGTGGGGATCTGGTGGCAGCTACCACACTCCGGACTGTAGGGATCTGTTGGCTGCTACCACACTCCGGACTGTGGGGATCTGGTGGCTGCTGCCACACTCCACCGTAGGGATCTGGTGGCTGCTGCCACACTCCGGACTGTGGGGATCTGGTGGCTGCTACCACACTCCGGACTGTGGGGATCCGGTGGCTGCTACCACACTCCGGACTTTGGGGATCTGGTGGCTGCTACCACACTCCGGACTGTGGGGATCTGGTGGCAGCTACCACACTCCGGACTGTAGGGATCTGTTGGCTGCTACCACACTCCGGACTGTGGGGATCTGTTGGCTGCTACCACACTCCGGACTGTGGGGATCTGGTGGCTGCTGCCACACTCCGGACTGTAGGGATCTGGTGGCTGCTGCCACACTCCGGACTGTGGGGATCTGGTGGCTGCTACCACACTCCGGACTGTGGGGATCCGGTGGCTGCTACCACCGGACTGTGGGGATCCGGTGGCTGCTACCACACTCCGGACTGTGGGGATCTGGTGGCTGCTACCACACTCCGGAATGTGGGGATCTGGTGGCTGCTACCACACTCCGGACTGTGGGGATCTGGTGGCTGCTACCACACTCCGGACTGTGGGGATCTGGTGGCTGCTGCCACACTCCGGACTGTGGGGATCTGGTGGCTGCTACCACACTCCGGACTGTGGGGATCTGGTGGTTGCTACCACAATCCGGACTGTGGGGATCTGGTGGCAACTACCACACTCCGGACTGTGGGGATCTGGTGGCTGCTGCCACACTCCGGACTGTGGGGATCTGGTGGCTGCTACCACAATCCGGACTGTGGGGATCTGGTGGCTGCTACCACACTCCGGACTTTGGGGATCTGGTGGCAACTACCACACTCCGGACTGTGGGGATCTGGTGGTTGCTACCACAATCCGGACTGTGGGGATCTGGTGGCAACTACCACACTCCGGACTGTGGGGATCTGGTGGCTGCTGCCACACTCCGGACTGTGGGGATCTGGTGGCTGCTACCACAATCCGGACTGTGGGGATCTGGTGGCTGCTACCACAATCCGGACTGTGGGGATCTGGTGGCTGCTACCACACTCCGGACTGTGGGGATCTGGTGGCTGCTACCACACTCCGGACTGTGGGGATCTGGTGGCTGCTACCACACTCCGGACTTTGGGGATCTGGTGGCAACTACCACACTCCGGACTGCTGCCACACTCCGGACTGTGGGGATCTGGTGGCTGCTACCACACTCCGGACTGTGGGGATCCGGTGGCTGCTACCACACTCCGGACTGTGGGGATCTGGTGGCTGCTACCACACTCCGGACTGTGGGGATCCGGTGGCTGCTACCACACTCCGGACTGTGGGGATCTGGTGGCTGCTACCACACTCCGGACTGTGGGGATCTGGTGACTGCTGCCACACTCCGGACTGTGGGGACCTGGTGGTTGCTACCACAATCCGGACTGTGGGGATCTGGTGGCTGCTACCACACTCCGGACCGAGGCGATCTGGTGGCTGCTACCACAGTGTACTTATTTCGAAATTTTTGTTTATTAAAGGACATACACCACCCGAACTAAAATACACTAACATTTAATAAGGCCTAAACTACGCACTTTTCATATCTAGGTTCGCCCTCTTTTGTATTTAAAGTTATTGGGCTATCAGGTTCGCAGCTTTCCGCAACGTCGATCAACTTGTCGAGTGGACATGGGGTGTTGGCGTTGTGTGATGTTTCCTCCATGTTCTGGACGCCGCCGAACGGAGGTTTAATGCGTGCAGTGTCCGGGATTTGCACTTCGCTGCAATCGCCGCTCCCCGTTATGGGTCTTTTCATTGCCTTTTGCAGCTTTATGACACATAAAATGTTTATTCCCTCAAAAATGAGGGAGGCCATGATTTGATTTACGTGTCTACGTCGTTTTTGATCCACACTCACGCCCTTGAATGTGAAGATGGGTTTTTTTAGTTTAATGAGCTGTAAGTAATAGCGAGGTGCTTTCACCAAATCGTATTTGTAATCAGCGACTGACTGTGTATTTGAAGGCTAATTCCCTTTTAAAAGTTGTTCTCATCTAGCACAGGATTATGTGGAATAACTACAACCGGAAGGACGTAATATTTTCAAACTGCCATTTGCACTCAAGAAGAGACATTTCTTCCAAAGAAATTTTCTGAGACAGTTTTAAGATAATCCTTCAGTGGTAATTTAATTTAGTATTCGCCGTTTGATTCCTATTTAAAGAAATTATTTATAACGTATTAGTTTTGATAAAATTTATTACACACACTGTGATAATATCTGTTACCACACGTCGGTCGTATAAAGTGATAAATTTTCCTTCAGTATTTTTTACATTATTTCTTCTGCAAGATTTCAAACATCGGTTTTACTTCGTTAGTGACTTTTTTTCTATTAATTTCTTAACAGAATCAGACCGGCGCGTCGCGTCGTTTTACAGTGGTTATTGTAGGTAATTTTCGGTTACTTTCAACTTCATATTTCATGAACCTTGCATAAGATTAAATAGAAACGACTTCTAACAGAACTTTTAAATTGTTAAACGTCTTAAGCCTCTTAAAAAAATATAATTTATTGGTCTTTTCCTCCTAAAAATATCATAAAACCTTTATAAATACCTGAAGGTGGTTATTGCAAACCATTTACATATATTTTTTCCGTTTCAGATTCAGGATAGACAACACAGATCACATAATAGATGTGAACAAAGGGAACTATCCCTTCGAATACGACCAGGTGAACATCATCTGTCCCGTGTACACGCCCGGCACTCACGAAGAAGACGCCGAGAAGTACATCATATACAACGTGAGTACCTCTAGTACAATCAGATGTATTCCTGTAATATAATGCAGTAGTGTGACTATAACAACACAGCAGTGCTACTAGCTTAGCTACTAACACGGTACAATGAGAGTACCTCAAGTAAAGTAAACTTCAAGATTAGATTCGCCCCCCCGAAACAGGTAGACGGGCCGTCCTAATCTCCTGTTGACTGTTGACAAACAATGCCTTTGTTAGGGGTGGCCACTCGGGAGCGTGAGGGCATCCGCGTGCATTCCACGTGCATTGATATAGTTATATCTGTCCGGAAACATTCGCCAAAAGCAGCAGCTGTGATGCCAATACCTGGAAGGGAATAGCGGGCGGATGCCGGGAGTCCCAGTGACCACCCCTGCAACAAAGGAAGAAAGGCGTTGTTTGTCAACAGGAGATCAGGACAGCCCGTCTACCTGTTTCGGGGGGGCGAATCTAATCTTGAAGTTTACTTTACATTCAGATATTACCTGCAGCACAATACTGTTGTTAGTACCTATAATGCAATGCAGTAGTGCGACTAGCTACTAGCACGGTACAATGGGAGTACCTCTAGTACATTACAATAGCACCTCTCCTCTAGCACAGTATAGCAGCGCTACTCGTACAACACAGCTAGCGCTCTGTGCTATTCGTTGTCAACTCGTCAAGACATTATGATTCACAGTCACGACAGCAAAATCTCTGTAAATCCAAATTAGTGTGTGCATTGTAACAGGGCTCCAGCCCCGCACGACTACGTGTCTCTCCCATGACACCTAACTAACTTTCTAAAGTGTTTTGTTTCAACTTTCAAAAATTGTACAACTAATTCCTCGGTTAATAGCTCAATCGAAAGAGCAGAAACTTGCCTAGCAATTCTTAGTGACCATAATTTGGAGTTTACTTTTAGTTTAGTAATAAGATGATATTTTGCCCTTAAATGGGCTATACATCAACGGGTTTCACACATGATCGAGACGGATGTTTTTACCGAATTTATGAGTCAACATCGGTTTCATAGGAGAAGCAGGTAGAAACGATATATATTCCGTGACTGACCTACTCCAAGTGCTATCCTTTTCCAACTACGAAGTTCAAGAAGTCGAAGAGGTACAGCAAATAATACGTGCTCGTTTTAAAACGATCTAAATCTGATTTATTATTCTTTACCTCCTAAAAAAGAAATTAAAGCACTTTGCCGTTTCTTTGTATCTTAGACATCATCGACTCGTCAAGCATCGTGGCCCCAACCATAGGCGTCGCGCCGGGGGGGCACGGGGGGGGGGCACATGCCCCCCCCAACATAAAAAAGTTAATTTTTGTAGCCGCCGACCAACATTAACAATCCAAATAAAATTTACTCTCTACTACTCTCTAAAGTCGTTTCTCTACTCACAAGTAATTTAAACCAATTGTTTTTAAGTTAGAAGTTTATTTTTACCATATTAATCGTTCACATTCATTTTATTTTTATATTTAATCATTATTACATTCATTTGATATGAGATTAATCATTTGGCTAAACAAAGAGGTTGGTTAAAGAGTTATTCATTCGTTGAGTAGTCCCGTTCGTTGGCTGGGCGAAGGTGGTCACCCGGTGCGCCGTACGCCCAGTACCTGTCATTCGGTCATCCACTAACTCATCACCCGTTTGCACAGCCACCCACTTCAAAAAATAGAATAATAATGATACTATTGTACTGTCAGGATGCCCAAATCCCATAAGGCCTGTGGAACCAAAGCTTATGACGTCAATTTGAGACCCAATGATGGGGTTTAATGTAAACATTCTTCAACAGTCACGAGTTAAAACCTAATTAGTATGTAGTGGAATCATTCCCACGAATTTACTTTGAAAATCGTAAATAAACTAAGCTTTTTAGTGAAGTATATTTCACAGTTTTTAAGGCTTAAACCCCCAGTTTTGAGTACGAAAAAACCAAAATTTTTCGGCGGAGGACCCCCGGACCCCCTGATGGGCCGGGGGGTATTCCATACCCCCCAGACCCCCCGGTCAGTTGTGCCCCCCCAAAAGTTTGGTTCACGCGACGACTATGGTCCCAACTCGCTGAACTTCAAACCCATTCAAACGATTCGTGTAGTTGAAGCTCGCACCGGAGCGCCGGCAGCCTTGAGATTCGCACATAGTTGCTGGCGGTCAGCGACGCCCACGATGACGGATCTCGCGATCGTAAACGGTCGGCCGTCAATCTCGGACATGATTTACCGCCGTGTCTCCTCGCGGGGGATGACGATGCAATTATTGATCGGACGGGACGATAGGACGGTCGGGCTGTAGTAATAACAAAAACAACAGTAATCATAATACAGTACACCTCGGATTATCCGAACCTCACATTATCCGGATCCCGGATTATCCGGACCGGTCAATCCGACAAATTGAAAAATTAAAATCACGGCAAAATCATAATTTTAGCGAGTTTATCAATGAAATGCGCCTTATAAAACTGAAATACAAATGTAATACATTAATGTACGCATTTGGAATCACAATAATTGAAGGAATCAACAGAACAATACAGCATTTTCGTGAACGTAGTTTTCTGGATTGGTACTTCGGGCGCTAGCAGTAATCAACAAAAGCGTAACCCGGCAATTTTGAGAGTTTGTTTCTTGCTGTCATTTGACGCGTTACGTTATTTCTTAAGGAAATTTACTGTAATAAGTTTTGAGTTACATTAAGTTTCGTCATAATTATTTCTAGCTTGAGTTATTTTGAGTTATGATTATTTAATCTCATTAAATTAAATATTTTAACCTGGAGATTTATTCCAAACCTAAACCGTAGGTACGATAAAAGTCAACATTATATTCGTGTGATTAATAACGAAATTTAGTTCTTAAATTTGTTTCAAAATTAAACCCTCTTAAAATTTGAAAGACTAACATGTTGTACAGTCCTAATACGACGTCTGCACCATCAATTTAGCAGGGGCTAAGGTACGCGATCACTGTTTATGCTATATTGTAATGACCTCGGATTATCCGGATTTTTTGCCATCCGGATCGGTGTTCCGCCACATTAATCCGGATAATCCGAGGTGTACTATATTTTTTAAGGCAGGTGGAATTCGTTTACGAAGTGTGGGACTCGCCGAAGCCGTACCCGCTAAACCACATAATAATAATAATAATAATAATAATAATAATAATAATAAATCTTTATTGTGACAAAAAGATACCACAAGGTACATTTCACAAACGTCATACAAAATAATGTCATCTTACAAAAAAATCAATCTTAGGCTAATAACTATTTACATTGGCTTAACTGACTCCAGTCAATCATTACAATAAAACTTAACCTATATCATCACCCTGCAGTCACCCCTCAACCCCCCAGCTAAAAACTCCCCCACAGAGTAAAAAGGATTGAGAGTGAGACGAGCTCTGAGGGCCTTTCTAAATTCTCTCTCAGTTGTTATGCAGGCGATTCTGGCAGTTAATTTATTGAAATAAAGTGCACCTGCGTTTTGTGGCAGGGCTCCAGCAATATTCAGCCTTACCTGTGCGGGACGGAGTTGGATGGCTGACCTAGTGGGGAATGATGGAATTGGCTGCCATCAGGAGTCGCACGGTGAAAGCGTGCATAAGTTATTACTTCCAAAAGGTATATACCAGTCAAGGTTAGCAGCCCCAAGTGTCTAAATGCAATTCTGCAGGAATCACGTCTCTTTAAGCCTGCTATAATACGAACTGTTTGTTTCCTGCAGCTTTAACAGCCTTGTTAGAGAGGCATTTGTTGCAGAGTCCCACAATATTTTATACATCGATACATATTTCATACATTTTATACATCCTCGTTCCGGGCGACTATCCCCCCGGGACTGTTAGCACATTACTTCAATGGGAGGCCCCGTGCTGGAGACCGCGTTCTTAGAACTAAGGCATGTCAGAAGAGGGAACTACTTCCCCTCGATTCACGGGGCTTGGTACTTGGACTTGCGTCCTGTTTGGCGTTCTCCAGGGCAAGCCTAAAAACGCGGCACGCCCCGGAACCACCGATGTGTCGCTCTGTGCTTGAGGCTGCGAACTCACTGCCCAAGAAGCAGCGAGGAGCCTTTTCGCACGCCCCGTGTAGATGGCCCGACTCGCCACATTTGAAACGGCGACCAGACCGAACACCTCGCACTCGCTGACGCGGGCACACCGCGTTGCTAAGATAAACCACCCGAAGATTGCCTTGCTTTAAAACTTTGGCGGCCTCGTCCTCGGACAGGTCGAGTACCGCCAATTTAGGCGATTACCTGCTTCTCCAATTCAAATTTGTTTCATCACCAACCGCTCAACCGAAATCGTTTATTTATAGCTCATTTGAAAGAACAAAAAAATCTAGCGATTTCAGTAATCAGAATTTTAATATCGTTTTTTGTTTGATTGCTAAAAAATCGCAAAAATTGAGTTTTTTTTTTGATTTTTTATAAATTATTCTAAATTTGGTATCGAAGTTCTGCTCACTGAAATCGGTAGGTAATTTTTTGTTCTTTCAAATGACCCAGAAATTAACGATTTTGGTTGAGCGGTTTAGGCTGTACCGAATTTGAAAGTTATTGGCCTTATGGGGGGAGCAAGTAGAAACGCGATATTTTTTGTGACTGGAGCCCATATTTTTCGTGAAGTGCTTGATTGGTGGGCCCAGCAACACCCTGCGCCTGTCTGGGTCCTCCGAAGATCTTGTCGAGGGCGTCGACCACCTCGTTCGTCACCGTGATGGCGTCGAGGCCCGTCACCTCCACGGACGCCCGCTTGTCTGGGGCTACGACGCCGGTGTCACCAGCAGCGGCACCCAGGGCCGCAGCAAATTCCTCCCTGTCCGAGCCCATCCCCCTTCGGAATCGGTCACCAGTCTTGGTCTATTGAAGACAGACTTGCTCATAAGATTGACCCCGACTTGACTTGATAATAATAATAATCTTTATTGCTGCAAGCAATCATTACAAATTGTATAGCAAATGAGCTCATACTGGAAGCAAGTCCACTTCCTGGAAAAAGAACACTGAATAAAAAACTACTGTAAAAACTGAGAAAAATTTGGAACTCTGTCCACCCCCGAGTAGCGACGTGAGATCTAACCCCGCCCATCCATAACTCCCCCACCGAGTAACACTCTCTACCGATGAGGAACCTCTTTAGGCTTCGCTTAAAAAGAAGAACTTCTGGACGATTCAACACTAGTCCAAGGAGAGGGAAGTACCCCCCTAGAAGAAGAGAGGAGTAGTTCCCTTTTCTGATAGAGTAGCTCTAAACACGCGGCTACTACCACGAGGCCTCCGTCTGAAGTAATGTGAAAAACTGTCCCGGGGAACATAGGCTACGCCCGAAACGGGAGGTGGTATGGGTAGGGCTTTGGCGAGTCCCATACACCTTCCGTAAATGGATTCCACAAGCCTTCCACAAATAATAATAATAATAATAATAATAATCTTTATTTTCAGGAACAATACATAACTAGTGGCTTGTAGGGGCATAAGCCCCTAAAAAAGGAAAATTTAAGTTAAAACAAATCTTATTTCATATAGTAAGATCTATCTTTATAAACTGGCTTTTAGATCTACCGTATAATAATATCTAGAACATGGTTTAAAAGAAATTAACAATATCACATGTTTTATGTAAACAAAGCAGCACCCAATGCTTTTTAAATGGCAGATACTTTACGTTATTTCTCATTTTCTAGTAAGCTTCAAGCAATTCAGTATTTTTCCCGCCATCACGGAATAGACCGGGAAAAATCCCCGGCGGGCGACCTTTCATTTGAGGCCTCTCCTACCTTTCTACGACTCTCCAAGCGCCTACAATTTTGACGCAAAGAATCGCCTTACGAAATTAAATATATGATTGTATCGCATACGTTATAACTTAAACAGTTCTCATACAATAAACTTTTTTCCTTTGGCTATGTTCTTATTCTATGTCTCTTTTGCTACGCACGTATATTTTCACAAAAACATTCAAACTATAAAATATTTTTGAAATATTTTAAAATAATCACAAACCGTTATAACCCCAGTTAAACACCCAGGAACTCGCCTACAATATAAAAAGTGTGTCCATCAAATAACTTTTGAGGCGAGCCTTAAATATCCTGTCACCTCTCTTGCCTTATCGCCTCAGCGAGTTTAAGGTGCTGCTATACATGCACGTCACGTCACGTCACGTCACGTCGCGTCTACTTACGGCCAATTCAACGATGCCGGAGGGGGTGCTATACATATTCGCATCGATTCGCATCGATTCGCATTTTCTAGTTTCTAAGAGCCAAATGGCCGAGTGGACGTTGGTGTAGGCTATACACACACGTCACGTCACGTCACGTCGCGTCGCGTCCCAATTCGGCCGTGTATGCTCATCAGAGCATTCGAGTCAGGCCGTGCCGTGACGTGACGTGTATGTATAGCCGGTTCCATTTGATTACACAGGTTTCATTCACTTTGAAAATGGACGCGACGTGACGTGACGTGTATGTATAGCAGCACCTTTAAAACTCCCTCTTGAGATGAGAGGTCATGATCACTCTAGACCTGTTTTGAGCTAACCTGAACTGTTCCTTTCCTCGAGTTTGGAAATTATGTTCATTATGACTGGATGGGCTAATTTAAGTGTTATAGTATCAAAGGTCCATCCCTTTTATGTCGGAAAGGGGAAAACATAATCAAGAATTGTAAGAAAGAAATGCAAATCAGTGAGGATTCGTTTTAATAAAATTGACAAAATAAAGTTAGAAGAAAGGACAGATTGGAAAAATACAACATATTTCATCAAAAAGTCAATACACATCAGTTCAATTAAATTTCACTTTAAAACCTCACCAATAAGTTTCCTCACTACACTGTTTTGTTTTACCATAATTAATTGTAGAGTGGTAATTTTTGTTCATTTTCCTTGTAATAGTATTTGTAGTCCTTGTTCCATTCTATTGTCTATATAGCACATAAAATTTTATTTGGTTGTAGATTATAGTGTGTTATCATTAGAAAAAAATATATCAAAGAGATAAAAATGGAAAGATTCATTGACAGGGAAGAAATTGAATCTAAGCATTGAATGAAACCAACATTTTTATTAGGGAACAAATTGTAAGAGTGATGAAATGTAAACATGAAAGAATCACATGGTAAAAATTGAAAACTGAAGAAGCATATCATGTGATTAAAAAAAATTAAAGTAAGGAACAGTATGTTCACTATATGAACTTATGATTTATAATGAAAACTTATAAATCAATGAAGGAAATATCAATTAAAACTTATAAACATGATGCTATTGCTGCACATACTCTCTCTCTATGATTATAATAAAGTTCATAATCACTGAGCAATGACCCTGAATCAGGGTACAATTAATTTCCAGAAGAATGCTGTTACAAGGATGTCCATTGAGGGTAAACTGAGAAGTCCCTACAACACTCTCTGATCTGTAGTTTTGTTCTTCTAACGGCTCAGTCCAAGGAAGCGATGGTCGGCGGAGGGCACACGCGAGGATACAAAATACAAATCGTGTTTGTGGAAATCGGAAGTTCAGGGAAAGTTTGATGATTAGACTTGGGGAAAAAGAAGGTATAGAATAATTTGATAAATTTTATTTGCCGTAAAGGGTGCGCTGGGTTCCCGGCCCCGCTGAGCTAAAAATGATTCTTTGCGCTCTCATACTGCGTTTCTGCGGTTCTCACAGTTCGATTAAATATTTTTCATACAACCGCGCGTAAACTGTCAGTTTAAGCACCGAAAACCAATCGGTAAACAGCTGTTCACTGAGGAGCGAGCGATAAAGTCTTTAAAAGTCTTTGAAGCGAGCGTTAAAGATTTTAACGCTCGCCACGTGATTACTTAAGCGCTCGCCAGATGATGGCATCGACTCGGCGCGCTACAGCGCTCCCTTCCGCTTCCGAGTGAGCTCGACTTTTTTATAGCCTCAAACTGGGGCATTCAATGTTAACATAAATAATAAGTAGACAAGATGTTCAAGTTGTTCCTGTTGTTTATAAGCTAAAATATAAATCGTGTTCGTTTTTTTAAAAGTCTTTATTTTTATTTCATTGTCATAATCATATAGCGCATTCAGCTACAATGGACGTGAGTAACTGTTATTGTATTTGTCGTTCGAGAAATTAAAACTGCAGTTTTAGGAAAAATTTAGTATGTATTTCGCGTGTAAAGCGTCTTTCTTGCTTTCGCTAAAAATACCTGTTATTTATAAGCCGAAATATAAATCGTGTTCGTTTTTGTAAAAGTCTTTATTTGTATTCATTGTTTATAACCTCAAAATCATAATGGCGCATTCAGCTACAATGGACGTGAGTAACTGTTATTGTATTTATCGTTCGAGAAACTAAAACTGCAGTTTTAGGAAAAATTTAGTTTCTATTTTGCGTGTAAAGCGTCTTTCTTGCTTTCGCTAAAAATACCTGTTATTTATAAGCCGAAATATAAATCGTGTTCGTTTTTGTAAAAGTCTTTATTTTTATTCATTGTTTATAACCTCAAAATCATAATCGCGCATTCAGCTACAATGGACGTGAGTAACTGTTATTGTATTTATCGTTCGAGAAATTAAAACTGCAGTTTTAGGAAAAATTTAGTTTCTATTTTGCGTGTAAAGCGTCTTTCTTGCTTTCGCTAAAATACCAGTTATTTATAAGCCGAAATATAAATCGTGTTCGTTTTTGTAAAAGTCTTTATTTTTATTCATTGTTTATAACCTCAAAATCATAATGGCGCATTCAGCTATAATGGACGTGAGTAACTGTAATTGTATTTATCGTTCGAGAAATTAATACTGCAGTTGAAGGAAAGATTTAGTATTTATTTCGCTAAAAATATTGCGCTCCGCTACGCGTCGTGCGGTAAGTTTAGCTCCAACGAGAAAGACCTACTTTACGCTATTAATACATAAATTACTGAGATTAAGTTTTTTTAATGAAAATCGTCTGTTTGCGTAGGCATCGGATCATGGCTCAAGGACTTTATTTAGACCCGATTACCCAAATTAGTTATTTCATAAAAATCCGAATCCAAAATACTACTCCATATCGGTATTTATATCCATTACCGTTGCATGCATTTTATTTGCATTAACTTTCTAATATTTAAGCTCAATCAAAATATCGTAATCGAAAAAATGTCTTAACTAAAACAAACTGCACTATTTCACCAATAACTGTAGCTGAAAGAAACTTTGAGGTAAAATCCGTTTTATGTTGAACGTCGTCTACATAAGTATTTTAATTTTTTTCTAACACAGAACACGTGCCCGTGCCTTATTCCTCAGCGGCAGTTTTCGTAAGCAGTAAATCCCCAAGAGTTATGTCCAACAATAGGGAACAACCCACCCTTCTTTATCGTGCTTTATACGGGTGCAATTCTTATCAAACTAATAATTTAAGACCCCATGTTAAGAGCGATTACTTTTATCAATTTTACCCAGCATGTTATGCTTGTTTATAGAAACAGCGTAACTGATTAACAACATGGTATCATTAGTTTTCCAAGATTGTCGAGGATCTCGAAATTCCTGGTGCTCGACGTAATGTTCGAAAATAAATTAAATCAAATCAAAAATCAAATAAAAAAATATTTATTTCGCTTTAAAGTTATTAATCATTTACATAATTATTACATACTATTTTAATTACATAGATTAACAACGATGTTATTAAGGAAATTGGCATAAATTTAGTTCACCCTACGTTTAGGGTGATAGAATTTTGATTAAACCATTTTTTGATTCAAAGTATATCTCTTGCAGCTTCAGCAAAACTTAATTCCAATCTTTCTCTTTAAACATTACCAATGTGTCATCTGCAAAGAGATGAACATCATCTATCATCTGCTTTTTATATCCAATTTAATAAGATTGTTTTATATATATTAAAAATAACAAAGGTCCCAGCGTACTACCTTGAACTACCCCGTAATCTACACGTTCTAAATTACCATTGACCCCGTCAATTGTAACAGACTGTTTCCTATCTTGAAAGTAAGATTCAAATCACTGCGAAGCCGATTCTTTAATGCCAGTTATGGTGAGGCTATACATACACGTCAGGCCACGTCACGTCACGTCCATTTTCGCGGTGAATGGAACCTATGTAATCAAATGGAGCCGGCTATACATACACGTCACGTCACGCCCGACTCGAATGCTTTTAAGAGCATACACGGCCGAATTGGGACGCGACACGACGTGACGTGACGTGACGAGTATGTATAGCCTCCACCGACGTCCATTCGGCCATTCGGCTGTTAGAAACTAACAGATGCGAAATAATGCGAATGAGGACGTTGCGTACCGTGCGAATGCGAATATGTATAGCACCCTCACCGGAATCGCCGAATTGGCCGAACGTGGACGTGACGTGACGTGACGTGACGTGACGCGACGTGTATGTATAGCAGCACATAATTTTTGTATTAACTCCTTCCAAACATCATGGCGAGCACGTTTGTTGGGGGTTCGGGTTGATTGTTTTCACTATAATCAGTTAAGGCAATGACCACAAAAACAAAAATCAAAACACAACCTCACCATCACCATCAGTGGATTTCAGTACAGTACCAGAGTTGACCAAGAGCTGTGCAGCGTGCAGTAGTGCAGTACCATTGCGCTCAACAAACCGTTTACGGCCGTCTGGGTTGTGGCTCGTTGCGCGCCTCTTGTGCAACCACCCTATTGTCTCTAAACATAAATTGACCATAAACCGATCACTTCTCGACCTCGAATTGTCAAGACAAAACGTCGACAGAACCAAACGTGCGAAAACGCAGTTAATTGTCATATGTTTCATAATATATCAAAGGTAGTGTTTTTGTTGTAGTAAATCTCGGTTTAACTTTTAATGAGTGAGCATAAACGAATTTGGAGAAGCAATAAACACTCTATAACTCGTTATCTTTACAATGCTATTTCCTAATAACTTTTATTTTAAGAACTGGAGACGCTAAATGACACCTCGTTTACCCCTGCAACGGTTTGCGCAGCGAAAAGTGCACAAATTTAACATGGGCTCTTATGGAGCCGCAGTTCCAAAAGACGCCGCTAATGTGGCAGAAAAACGAAAACTGCTGTTGGCAGGGAACCCTCTTAAGAATCAGAAATATTCGCCGAATGGACTATTCTCTATCAGCCGCCTCCAAAATGTTGCAGTAATATACCGTAATTACAGGTAATTTAACTTTAACGATTAATTTACTACGTAGTCTCAAAATATTAAGAAAATATAATTGGAATGGTAATGCCATTATTGTTATTACTGCATAGCATACAAGACATGCACCGTATCCCAAAGAACTGAACAACTTCAAAGTCCATTATAACCCGTGAAATACGGTCCGATCGTAATGAAATTGGCTACAGTCGTGTGAAGCGGTAATCACTCGGACGAGTTTGAAAACCAGCCCGATCGGACCACCGGAAGGGGGGTAAAGGCGGATAAACCCCCCAAAATGGGGTTTTTGAGTTAATTACACAGGAAAATAAAAATAATCAAGTTTTTTGCACTATTGAATTCAGCTTATAGAACAAACAATTTGTTATTTTGAATCATTGCTCTATGTCCATTGGTTGTCGAGATACTGAAAGCGGTAAACACAGTAGATTGCATCTATATTATCCTTATGGGAAATAAGAAAAATTCTATATCTTGCTTATTCCTCAACATATCGTGATGAAACTTGGTATATGGCTTCTTACAGCTCAGATCCACTGGATATTGATTTGAAACCGCCAAATTTTTGCAGACCATGTTATTCTTATGGAGGAAATAAAAAATTTTCATTTATCGCTTATATTATATTGAAATGTGTTACTTTGCATCAGAAATTCGCTGAGTATGCAGGTCTACTGCAACGGGGGTAATATTTATAGGACACAGTGTACACTATAATGTCTGTATTTAGCAAACTACCCGGTTAGAATATGTGCTATGGCCATAGCCTCGTAGCTATAAACCGCTCTAAATATTTATTAGGAAATATTTACAGCGAGTCTGGGTCTTATAATTTTTTCTATTATTTTTCTTATTATTTTTTCTTGCTAATATTTTGTACCGGAATGTCCCGCCGGAGATAAGAAACCTGGGGGCTTCACGGAATGTGCACAAGAGGCGGGTCACTGCATGGCTTTTAGAGAGGCGCACAAAACTCCGAACAGCTACTGACTTCTATTTATGACACTGCCTGACTGACTTTCGACATTTGACTACCGTGCCCGTCAGTTGATCCGATTACGACGAACCATAGTTATAATTAATAAAAATTTCAAAAAAATTCCCTTAAAAATATACTTTTATAGTGAAAACATTAACTTCGTAAATAATAACTCATTTCTTAATTATTTTTTATTTTCTGTCTTAAAATTGTCACTGCAGTCAGAAATCTCTTGTTTTATATTTTATCGCTATGTCTTTGCTGTTACCTAATAACAAAAACTTTTTTTCTGTAAATATGTAATTAGTCTTTAGTTTCTAACTTGAGTGTAAGTGGAAGTGGGTGCAAATAGTTTTTTTCTTGTGAAGACTCAGTTCTACGCACAGGTATTGACCTATGTGGGACTTATTATTTCAAACAAACCCTTTAATGTATATATTTTATGTAATGTAAGGAAATAAAGACATTTTTGACTTGATTTGATTTGATATTAAATGGGACAGAACGATGCGTCATTGTGGGAAGCTAATCGTTAGAGCTTCCCCAACCGCGTTACACCGTTTATTTAACGTCTGCTCCCAAAGAGAGTCGTCGGTGACATGTCCCTGTCATGTCCCCTCACGCGGTCCAAGGCATGCCGTGATATTTTACTAAGTGACATTTTTACGTGAAAATTGTTATTAATGGACCCGAGCCAGTATAAGGGGATTCCCTACTGAAAATACTAAATTTGTTAATATTCTTCTTTTTGGTTCTGAGTTAGGTTTTTATAGTTTGTACTTGTTACAAAAAGAAACTTTTGTGGTCAGAATTTTTGACGTTATAGGGGGGAAAAAATATTGTTTATTGAAAAGAAATTTTTTTATTCAATTCCAATTTGTGATATAATGCTATTACTGCATAGCATACAAGACATGCACCGTATCCCAAAGAACTGAACAACTTCTTTGCTCGAAGTAAAGTTAGGAATAATTTTACCTAACTTTTTAAATATTCTAATAAGGAATATTGCGTACAAATTTCAACCTTTTACACAAGTACTTTATGAGATATATCAATTTTAGTGTTGAAAAACACGGAACAACCAAACTTGCGGGAATCGCGCATTGAAAGTTCGCGAGCGTCATCCTGGTGAGGCTATTTGATATTAAAGCGGCGGCATGCAGGGCCTAATATTTTTTTTATTTTTCATATATGAAACCACTTATACCTTGTTATGTATGGTTTTTCTGAAAGAGGACATGTCATAGAACAATAATATGTAAAAAAACAAATTATTTTCAGTAGGGAATCCCTTTCAAGGCATGCCGCGATATTTTACACTCTAAGTGTAATTTTTGCGTGAAAATTGTTATTAATGGGCTCGAGCCAGTTTTGAACCGCTTGCGCTCCCTGATTTTGCCGCTTCATTTAGAACCTAATTGCAATTCTAACTTCACTCGTCTCGTCATACTGTACCACTTTCGTGAGATCGACTACCTCGTCGGTGAGAGTGTTTCTCGCCTGCTGACTATTTTTGGGTAATATGTAAGGTGACCAGATTTTGGAACAGCCAAAACGGGACGCAGACTTCCGATGGCTGTGGGGGTATGGAATACCCCCCACAAACAGAGGGGGGTCCGGGGGTCCTCCCCCGGAAAATTTTGTAAAATTAGGAACATTTTAGTGCGTTTTTAGACTCTTTCAGATTGAAAGTATGTACTGGACTCTAGTTCATCTTTATTATTAATTTTAAGTTACTAGAAAACTACAAAAGAACCGAAAACATTTATTTGAGAGTTTTTTACATTAAAAAATATTTCCTTATCCCCTACAAAGAGAGGGGAGGTGGAGGTTCTCCTTCGGAAATTTTTGAAAAATTAAGAGCATTTTGGTGGGTTTTTAGGCACTTTCAGATTAAAAATTAGTGCAATACTTTAGTTCATCTTTACAATTGATTTTAAGATACTAGAAAATACAAAAGAACCGGAAAGAGTTTTTTACAGTAAAACTTTTTTAAAACTATTTTTCTTACTGACAACGTCGAAACGGGACAAATGGGCGTCCCGAGAGAGTTAGACGGGACAACGGGACACGTTGCTAAAAAACGGGACTGTCCCGTTCAAAACGGGACGTCTGGTCACCTTAGTAATATGTGTTTTTTGTTCCATTGTATTAAGTATTTTTGATTTCAGTTAAGGCTCTTATGGTTGCACGTTTTACGTTGATAAATCTTACATTATTGTCAAAATATTATAACCCATTATAATATTATAATATTACATTGTTTATAATATTATAAATATTATAATATTATAAACATTATCGTATAAATATTATATTGTATAAATATTATATTGTATTGTTGGGATTTTTACCCCCTGTTGGTGTTCAACAGTTACAAGTGGCAGATTTGTCAAATAAATATCAGAAATTTGGGGTCTAAAGAGTTTGGATTTTTACCCCCGGAACTATAAGTCACGAATGCACTGAAGTAGACAATGGAATGACTCTTGAAATTTGGAACACGTAACTATTAGGCTTTACCATCGCAGATTACAAATAAATGGTACAATGTCCCTTGAGAATTTTTGCATAGGCCTTTTGACAGAAGTAAAGAACCCCGATATTTTCCATGATTGTTCCGAACACAAAGTCGCCAAATCAGTCTACAAATTAAGAATGTAGGCATATTGAGAAAGATTGTTCGTGGGGGTCATTTGGGATGGGAGCGCCTCGCAAACGTTTTCTTGCCCCGGGCCTCGCACCCGCTAGGCCGGCACTGCCAAGTGGGTAAAAGGAAAAATAGAAAGGATGAAGAAAATCAAAACCAAGCTATGTGGAGAGATAGGAACTTGGGGAAAGGAAAAGATAGAAAGAAAAATAGTTTTAGTCGTAGCTGGCTCGTGTGAAAGTCTGGCGAGGTATGCGGGGGGGGTGGGGGGGGGGCGGGAGGTCAGGTGTGGGGGCGGGCTGGCTCTCGATTGACAGACGCCTAGACTGAAGCTACAGCGCAGCCGCCGCGCCGCCGCCGCTGACGCAACGAGAAAGCGGCCGATCGGCAAGCATATCTGCCCGTTGTGCCGATCAGCTGTCGCAACGTCTGTACGACTGCGCCGACTGTGTGCGATTGCGGATAACGCCAGCCACGGCTTAATTTCTAAATAAAAAAGTACCGGAGCTATGGCACACCGGGGGCCCGGGAGGTATTGAAAACCCCCCAGCAGATCGGAGGTCCCAGGTTAAAAATGTCTTTTTAACATTTATGACCTCTGTGTAATGTTTAGGCCGTGTTCACTTTTGCGCTAGCTAGATCTTGCCCTGCCGCGGCTAGAGGTACTGGTGCCATTGTAATCGTAATGGTTGTGGTTTCCAGCGCTACGTGCGTTAGCGCCACTCACGAATCATGGTGGGAATTATTTAGTATCGTCTGAACAAGGGCGCATCTGACTTGTCAAAACATTTGACGAAATGTGTGACGCGTGAGGCCTTATGAGAACGGCTTAGAAACGAGCAATGCCGAACGCACCCAGTACACGCTCGTATATTGGCCAGGATTGGATTTGCCCTTGATCGACGATAGCAAACTTCCACCATCACTCGCTGAAACCGATCTCGAGTTTATTAAGTGGTCAGAATCGAGAATGGAGGTTAAAAAGCTAACATCTATTACCGTGCATGAAACTATGTAAAGGAAAATAGAGTTGTTAAGTTGACTTAGGTAATTCCCAAATTTGGAAGAGTTGTACACTTTTGTAAAAATCGTTTCCTAAACAGTATTAATAAATTACGTGGCCAGAAAAATGGTCCGGAGCCGTACCTGTGAAGTGCCGGAGCGCGTGCTCCGCTCCGGTGTGCTCCGGCTGAAATTAACCCCTGACGCCAGCCCAGCGACCACATAGTATTTTTTTATACAGACGGAGCTCACGACCAGGGTGACCGGACGTCCGTTTTTAGGAGGACATATTCTCCTTTTTAACGATTGTCCTCCTGTCCTCCCGGCTTTCAAAAATGTATGTAATGTCCGGCTTTCGCTAAAATGTGGCCTTCTACAAAGGATATACTTTCGTCGTGTTCCCGCAGCCATAAATACGGTAAATTCGCGCCTTCGTAACAATTTTATTCGAATTCGGTAAAACAACAGGCCCTACTGTCGTCTACCCGCAATCGGTAAATCTGCACAACCGTCATTTACGGCCGTCCGTGTTTAAAACCGATTGATTTTAGTTAGGACTACACCTACCGTTTGTAGATTATTATGTGTTCTGAGTCATAACACATTGCACAGTGATGATCACATAAAAAAGGGAAACACATTTTCGATTTTGCCGACTTGTGAAGGTGCGGACGCGAAAATCCGTCCCTATGTGTCAATAATTGGTAAATTTAAAGCCTAAAAAGGGTATTTCGTTTTTCTGTTCTACATTATTTTCCTTAAAACAAAACAAGCAGAGTGAATGTTTTTTATGAATTCTTCACACAATAAAGTATTTGTGTATCTCTAATATAAAACAATCATTTGTAATGAAATGTAATTGGGTCTACATAGCAAATATTATTAGAATTATTTTTAACGCTGTCCTCCTCTTTCTGTAAATGTCCCCCTTCTTTAACCCAACTGTCCTCCCTGAAATCTGCTCACCCTGCTCACGAGGCGCGACGTGAAGCCTACATTCGCTTCCAGTCCCGATGCATGGAAAAAACAAACTACGTAAAAAAATACAAATATGTATCAAATTAAAGGTTTGAATCTCAGAATTACTATTGTACCAAATATAAATGGTTTACAGGCAGTCTACACATCGTAAACACTGATAACCTAGAAGCTTGTCCTAACATTTTTTGAGAGAAGCTGCCACCACGGAATGGACTTGTAACGTTCCTATTATGCGTAAACTGCTTCTAAACCTTTTATAATTGGTACCATATTGATTTTTAGGTTCTGAACTTTAATTTGATACCACATTTGTATTTTTGTAGTCGACTATATCTTTGTAAACATCAGTTTAGGATTGACTTTGTTTTTATGCAGGCGCCGCACGGATAAACTCTCCAACAATAACTAAGTTATTAATCAAATTACGGCAGCTTTTTTTCAAAATATATTATTTAAATAATTCAACTCTTTAGCAACAATTTCCACAGTTTATTTCATTTTACGTGACCAAAAAGTTAAAAAAAGTAGCAGCCTACTACTTTTTTCATGTAGGCTAATGTTTTAAAGTTGAATAAAAACTTGTAACTTTATATAATTTTTTAAAATAGAAAAAAAATATTTTGGAAATATGATTGATACTATTAACGTTCCAAACTAAAGGACTCTCCATATGCAAAATTTCAACCTAAAGCCTCAATGCTATAAATGGTATAAACTACGAGTTATTTTAAACATGAACACTGTCAGATTACGCGGTTTTAGGCGCCGTTTTATGTTTCTATACCTAGACAATATGGCGGTTCAGGCTTCATTTGCTGTAATGCAAGTAAGATAGCTATGCTCCGTCTATTTCTACTATGTGCTCGCTGTGCCAAGTCTTGAAAAAGTCCAGAAAATTTTGAGGAGAATACGAGCTAAACACCCTGCCAACATATTCTGCAGTTCTACAAAGCTATAACGGACGTACCTGTCCGTCTTTTAGTGTGTTTTTTAAGATACTATCGGAAGATTAACCTGTCTTCTAATTACGTAATTGCTTGTAACAATGAGAACCCGATGGTAACGATAAGGAAGTAATCGATACCGCTGTGCTCTTTAACAGTTTACAGGATCGTAAAAGTGAGAAGTCCGTGGTCCGTGTGGTAATAGTAAAGGGCACACAACGAGGTCAATACTGCTGGTGGCGTTGTCAGTACTGTTGCGGCCCACGCACGGCCCACCCTGCTGCCATTCCGTCCCAGGTGTCCAGTACATACCACCCGTACTGTTTAAAGGCCCTTGCCCTACTTCGGTGCACCGAAACTGGGCTCCAAAATTTAATCCGCAAAAGGGGCCCCTAATCCCCGCACCGAAACTGGGCTTCGAGCCTTGCAGGTTCACGGGGAAAAATTACACTAGACTTTTAGCGAATCAGTTTCGCTAAAATTTTTATCACTGGTTTAGCCGGTATAAAATTAGAACACAAGTACTATTTTTGTTAATCAGCGAAACGGTTTTTAAAAATAGATACGGGAATCATCGCTAAAATCATGCGACCGTAATAGTAAACACCGACAGTAAATTTATGTGGGAAAATCGAGTTTCTTTAGGTCAGAGAAATAAAGTCTTCAAAAGTACGTGTTCAAATTCGATAAACCAGCGAATAAGACTAAACTGATTCAAGATCAAATAGATACTTATTAGAAGTCAGTTCCTCCAGCTTGACGAAACGCGTAGACCTGAAACTGCTTGTTAGTAATGGTACCTACTAACGATATGTGTTCCATTAAAATAAGACATCGTCTGAATAATGTTCTGCAACATTCGGTTGAAGAACGTCCAGCACTTTCTGAAGAATAAAATTATTCAACTGAAGAATGACTTCATGCCATTCACCAAATGTATTGGATTCAGATCGTCACCAAATGCGTGATGTAGGCCTAAATAGACGCATGCTGTCAAAATTGTGTTAATGTTTTCTTTCTCCATTGGCGATCCAGCTGCGGGAGTTCTAGGAAGTGCCGGGGCCCAGTTTCGGCACACCCCTGAGGGGCCTAGGAGGCTCGGAGCCCAGTTACGGCGTCTACCTGATTTTTGAAGCCCAGTTTCGGCGTCTACCTGATTTTTGAAGCCCAGTTTCGGCGTCTACCTGATTTTTGAAGCCCAGTTTCGGTGCGCCCTCTTACTGCTGTGGCTCCACAAATCTCAGTCAATTAATTCTTAGCCTCGAAGACCAGCCTCTTTCACTCTACTCTGTCATCCGCCGAGTTGATGTCTGCACCCATAGTCCTGATATCTTTCATAACTTGGTCGTTCCATCTTAATTTTGGTCTTCCCAATGGACGCCTTCTTCCGGGTGTGGCTCTCCGTTCTTCATACAATCTGGTCCTCTTCTCTCTTCTCAGTATATGTACTATCCAACTTAACATTCTTGCTTTAGAATTCACCTGTTCCGGCACAAACTGCAATCGCTAGAATAGATAACTTGTAGGTAATCGGATCCCAGAATTCCCCTGTTCCGGCACAAACTGCAGTCCTGGTATAGACAACTTGTAGGTAGTCGGATCCCAGAATTCCCCTGTTCCTGCACAAACTGCAGTCCTGGTAAAGACAACTTGTAGGTAGTCGGATCCCAGAATTCCCCTGTTCCTGCACAAACTGCAGTCCTGGTATAGACAACTTGTAGGTAATCGGATCCCAGAATTCCCCTGTTCCGGCACAAACTGCAGTCGCTGGTATCGACAACTTGTAGGTAATCGGATCCCAGAATTCCCCTGTTCCGGCACAAACTGCAGTCGTGGTATAGACAACTTGTAGGTAATCGGATCCCAGAATTCCCCTGTTCCGGCACAAACTGCAGTCGCTGGTATGGACAACTTGTAGGTAATCGGATCCCAGAATTCCCCTGTTCCGGCACAAACTGCAGTCCTGGTATAGACAACTTGTAGGTAGTCGGATCCCATAATTCCCCTGTTCCGGCACAAACTGCAGTCCTGTTATCGACAACTTGTAGGCAATCGGATCCCAGAATTCCCCTGTTCCGGCACAAACTGCAGTCCTGGTATAGACAACTTGTAGGTAGTCGGATCCCAGAATTCCCCTGTTCCGGCACAAACTGCAGTCCTGGTATAGACAACTTGTAGGTAGTCGGATCCCAGAATTCCCCTGTTCCGGCACAAACTGCAGTCCTGGTATAGACAACTTGTAGGCAATCGGATCCCAGAGTTCCCCTGTTCCGGCACTAACTGCAGTCCTGGTATAGACAATTTGTAGGCAATCGGATCCCAGAATTCCCCTGTTCCGGCACAAACTGCAGTCCTGGTATAGACAACTTGTAGGTAATCGGATCCCAGAATTCCCCTGTTCCGGCACTAACTGTAGTCCTGTTATAGACAACTTGTAGGTAATCGGATCCCAGAATTCCCCTGTTCCGGCACAAACTGCAGTCCTGGTATAGACAACTTGTAGGTAATCGGATCCCAGAATTCCCCTGTTCCGGCACACACTGCAGTCCTGGTATAGACAACTTGTAGGTAATCGGATCCCTGAATTCCCTTGTTCCGGCACTAACTGCAGTCCTGTTATAGACAACTTGTAGGTAATCGGATCCCAGAATTCCCCTGTTCCGGCACTGGTATGGACAACTTGTAGGTAATCGGATCCCAGAATTCCCCTGTTCCGGCACTGGTATAGACAACTTGTAGGTAATCGGATCCCAGAATTCCCCTGTTCCGGCACTGGTATAGACAACTTGTTGGTAATCGGATCCCAGAATTCCCCTGTTCCGGTACTGGTATGGACAACTTGAATGGTAATCGGATCCCAGAATTCCCCTGTTCCGGCACTGGTATGGACAACTTGTAGGTAATCGGATCCCAGAATTCCCCTGTTCCGGCACTGGTATAGACAACTTGTAGGTAATCGGATCCCAGAATTCCCCTGTTCCGGCACTGGTATAGACAACTTGTTGGTAATCGGATCCCAGAATTCCCCTGTTCCGGCACTGGTATGGACAACTTGAATGGTAATCGGATCCCAGAATTCCCCTGTTCCGGCACTGGTATGGACAACTTGTAGGTAATCGGATCCCAGAATTCCCCTGTTCCGGTGTGTTTCGTGACGGGAAACTCTCGCGTGCAGTCGCAGGACTTTTCTTGTCTTTCGGTTGATTAAATTTTAAACCCTTCGACTCACGTCTCGTCGACAACTTAAAACATCAATACTCCGTAACTAGCTTGTTCTTTTAAATTTTTACGGTTGCATTGTGTTAAACGTTGTACGAGGTAACTGCCACCGACTGTTATTTGTGAGAAAGTTTTTAGTGCGCTTTCTGTGTGTTGAAACCTGTCTACCGTGGATGCTTAAATCCTACGTTTTATAAGTTTTAATATTGAATATTTATGAAGGTTTAACTATTCTTTTATTAATAGAACTCAATTAGACCTACTTTACTGTAATCAAAAGAGCCATAGGGCCGATCTTTTATTATCATAATTTTACAAGAACCATTGAAATAGTTTTTACTTTTTGTGGAAATGACAGAAGGGGATGTGATACTGCGCCAAATGTCCAGGAGTATATTCAAATTCAAATTCTTTATTTGTAATTGATAATTTATAAAATTTTGTTACAAGAGTCAGTTTTAGTAATAATTACTATATATTTGTTTTAAAACTAAAAATTAAATCAGTATAAAATCAAAACTAGCTATTCAAAAACTCATCAGCAGAGTAAAAAGCCCTTTCCACTAGGATGTTTTAAGTGCGTTTTTAAAAGATGCAGGTGTTATCTTATTTTGTATAATGGAAGGGTTTGTTATAAAATATTGTAAGACTTTATTTGAAATTCATTGTTAATCATGATGAGTTATTGTTTGCTTGTTGCGGACGTTAGCCATAACTGGATTAGTAAAAATACGTTCACTACGTTTCGGGATCTGGAATTTAATCCCATTTTAATCCCGTTAATTTTTTTATTTAATGTCATTCTTCAGTTTTGAATACGCAACTAAAAAAAATATATTTCTCCTTCAATTTCGCCGTTTGAGACCAGTGATACAAGGGTGTACCAGTATTGCGTTCACGGAATTGCAGGCGTTTTCTCTAAGCAGGAAAAGTTCATGCGATACCAAACTGCCCCAACAGTATAATACCTTATACCTTGAGATTGAATCTCTGCGTTTCCCTGGATGTGGTAGCACCAGCGATCTCTATATAGAGATCGCTGGGTAGCGCGCAACGGGATTGCGCATTATAGGGGTCAGTTCATAATATTAACAGGGACTAAGTTTGACATGCGGTCAGTGCAAGAAAGAGAATAAACAGGATAACCTATAAATCAGGAATTTGTTAAGTCCGTAAAATAATATTAAGACACATTTTAGATTAGTTCGTTAAGTCTGAACTAATTAGCACAAGCACTGACAATCGTCTCACTAACACAAAAAATAATTTAAGAGTATAAAAACATAAGTTTATATTCAAAATGCTCTCCTGTCAACACATACGGCCCAGTCTGACCAACCTAAAAGGAGGTCTTTTGGTCTGCTACCGCATGTCTTTATAACTAAAAGGAGACTGCGCATGCTTATGGATATTTTGAAGCCAGAATTTAGCACTCGCGAAATTAGTTCGACGCTCGTCACCAGAGATTGCGCCACGAGTGTGATTTCACGTTCAAGATTATTAACCCTGAAATAGAACATTTCTGCCTCTACCGGGAAAACTGTGGTACAGAGTTTTAAATTTATTTTATTTTAAAAATGTCAAAACTAGGAGTGCAAAAGAGAGGATGAAAAAGGTATTTTTTAATTTCATTAATACTGAGATTCTCTACCAGAACGAGAAAATGTTTTGAACATGTGATAACATTTTTAGGCTTTGAAATTTAACAATGTTCGGACCATCTATTTTTTTATCTTTATAATCAATGGTTATAATAATTTAAAGATGTCTTTGACGTAATGTTTACAGCACTTAATAACTTGAAATAATAACACTTAATAACTTGAAATGTTGTCCGGATTTGTCGTTGTCCGACTTTGGTAGCTGGTAACGTCCCTGTCGTGCCCTTCCGCGTTTCACTACAGATTTTTCAGTTTATACAGATCACTTGCAAGGCTGTAGTAGTCAAATAAAAAATATTTTCGTTTATGTTTCATTACAAAAGAAGAACAAAACTCGATCCAGCCAATAATTTATTTTAACAGTTTTCAACGATATCCAGTATACAAAAGATTCCTTATACATAGTAATAGATTACTTTATTATTTCGGAGGGACATTAAATCCATATGCCCAACCAACCATATGGCCAACCAACTAAAAACTAAAAAAAAACAAAAACAGATCCCCCTAACCCTCTTCTCTTTGCTAACTCTATAGCCCTAATCCTTTTTCAACAGTCCCTTACAAAACCTATTAAGACCTATTTTATCGGTTAAACAAGAAAAACGAAACCAAGTAAAATACAAACCGAAAACCCGCTATAGCCGAGGTTTTTATTTCTCCGACCTGCCCGGTGTAAAACCAAATTACCTCGTGAAAGACTGGTACTTACTCGTCATCAGTGTAATTAGTTGGGGCCGTAAACGCGTGTTATGGGTTTGAATACGCTAGACCCACGAGCGTGGTGTGCCTCCGGTCTGTTTCGCTTCATTTTCCTCACTTACCTGCCATTTACCTATTTTTATTCTCTTTTGCATTATTTTAGTGCACAGTGCCGTGTAGCAGCGGCGTTCGCGTTAATCGGTCTTGAAACGAGCATGGAGGTGGTTCGAGTATAGGATTATTACATTTATTGATAACTAGTTAAGCCCGCAGCTTAGCTCGCTGAAAGGATAACAAATGCTCAGCTCTAAAAACTGAAAAAGCTGCCATTTTAAATTAGTCAATTAACCTTATTGTAGATTTTTCAGAGAAAACTTTCATTAGTATGCATCTAGAGCCTATGGAGGATATTTGAGCCGAGTTTCATGGCCCAAAGCCCTGCATTTTTACAAAATAAGCTTTGAAAACTAAAAATGACCGCCATCTTGTATTATATAACTTACCCTATTTTAGCCTTTTGAGAGAACATATTTTAAAATCCTTTCTTAGTACGCGTCTAGAATCTATGAAGATTATTGTGCCAAGTTTATGGCCCAAAGCTTTACAGTTTTTGAAAAGCCGTGCTCAATGAGAGTGAGTGAGTGAGTGAGTCAGTCAGTCAACCGTTTTGACTTTATATTTATAGATATACGGGTGCCCGGGTGGCTAGCTCGATTTTTGGTGTCCTCCTGATTGCGAACAGTCCAGATTGCGGACGGGTTTGCGAGGGGATAAGGGGGCGTCTGGGGGGTGGGGGAGGTTTACTGATTGCGAACTCATTTTGGGAAGAGTGGGGTTTATATCACAGGCCGTTATTATATATTAACAGAATGATTTGGCCAGAATCATTGATTAAGACTGGTAATACATGGAGCAGGACTCATTTTTTAGCGTTCTTGAAGACACAAAATATCTTCTTGAGACGTAGTACGTAAAGCCGCTTGTATAGTAAAGGACTCTTTCAGACTCACAAATCCATTCTGATAATATTTATAGTGGCCGTTCATTTAAAATAATTTCAATACGTTTGGCTCCTAATAATTAAATAACCTTATAAATGAAAGCAACAAAACAATTATTTAATATGAATAATGTAGTTTATCATAATTAGCCTAAATAACATGTACATACATTATAAACAAAAATATCACAATTGCATACGCCGATTGGTGCAAACCAATTTAAATCAAATTCCCAAACAGTCATTACACATTTCCAACCCAAATATTACCTCAAAACGTCAACAACGAGCAAATAAAGCAGCACAAGGAATTACAATATTTACATACATTTATATTACAGTAATAAATGTTGACACAACCTCCCATATTAACTCTTACTTTTTCGTTTACTTTTCTATTCTTTGCAAATAATTACAAATAAAAACTATGTCTTAAATGGTAACAAAAACAAACACTTTCAAAAATCCAATAAGCTAAAGACAATCCAGAAAAATATGAAAAAACTAGAGAATCCGAAATTAGGAGCTTTGTTCAAAGCTTAAGCTGCAACTCCAATTTCATCTTGAGTGTTTTGTTTAAAGCGTGATAAAGGCAATTAAAAAATCGGTTTGGTTAGAACATCAATTTGTATATGGTGATTACAACAGTTTATACATGCCTGGTTAAGCCTAACGTATGACATTATATTATTAAAATTACCCTGCATTACCATCTTCCTCTTACCGCCTCTCTGTTTAGCGGCAGTGACTCAACCATTTGTCAGATTTCAAATATGTGTTCGCAGTCTGGACGACTCATGTACAGGTAGTCCAGACATGTTTGAGGTGTTCGCAGTCTGGACGATTTTACCCTTATTCGCGGCGATCTGTTAGCAATTAAGACTCAAACCGATTTTCTTGGTAATGTTACATTCAGTGTCGCGATTTGAATTTGGTCCCGAGTGAATTTTGCCCCATATGAATGAAGGCTCCAAAATCCATCCAAAACAATAATTACATCACTTTACAGGTGTCCAAATCATCAAATAGGAGTACGATACTAATAACTGTGTCACACTACAGGTGTTCAAAGAGGAGTTCCCACTAACAAATATGTCACTCTATAGGCGTTCAAAGAGGAGCACGACAATAATGACTGCATCCCTTTACAGGTGTTCTTAGACCACGGCACTAACCACTGTTTCACTTTACAGCTGTCCAAAGAGGAGCACGACATCACTCCTCTTAAGTGATGAATAATGACGGCATCACTTTGCAGGTGTTCTCAGACCACGGCACTAACCACTGTTTCACTTTACAGCTGTCCAATGAGGAGCACGACATCACTCCTCTTAAGTGATGCATAATAACGGCATCACTTTGTAGGTGTTCTTAGACCATGACACTAACCACTATTTCACTTTTCAGCTGTCCAATGAGGAGCACGACAACACTCCTCTTAAGTGATGAATAATGACGGCATCACTTTGCAGGTGTTCTCAGGGGAACGGGACGACTGCTACTAATTTTTGGTCTCTCTGTCCATGGCACTACTGCTCCGATCATTAGAGCGGATTAATTAGGGTCAACTCGCTTGGTACGAAATGGCACTACTGCTCCAACCGCCTGGACAGGTAGTCGCGGTACATCGAGGGAAATCGGGAATTTAAATTCCCCGTCACTTCTGCTTGACTGTTATACCTCCTATAAATTAACAATTGTTTTATGAGTTGTCAAGTTGGTTACGGAATAACAACAAAATGTAAACAAATTCAGTCACGAGTTTTATTAGAGCAATGAGCAAAAACTAAACCCAGATATTTTCTGATTGAATTTAGACCAATATGCGATCTCTATTGGTCTCTCTCTAGTATAACACATACAAACCAACACCCCCATCGATCCACTTATTGAAAATTGATTTACAGAGTTTGAGACCTCAGGTAGCGCGGTAGGGGTTGGGTTTCCACACATTCAAAACTGTGGAATGTAACTAGACCGCCCCATTAATACGAAGAACATGTGTCAATCAAAGAAAGTAAACTGTTTCCAGTAAAAACGTCCAAAACCCATCAATTGCACTTACAGAGGGAGGAACGGTGCATTCCACCAGGTCCACTTAAGAATGCCGAGGCATGCCGAGGGCATTTGATAATGTTTGTTGACCTCCCGGGAAACCCTCAAACGGCAAGAAAACTGTTATGTACTTCCGCCCTTCTACGTAGAGTTCAATTACATTCTGGATTGATCATTAACACCTGAGGTTGAACTTCTTTCTCAATTCATCTGTTAAAGGTGCTGCTATACATACACGTCACGTCGCGTCCATTTTCAAAGTGAATGAAACCTGTGTAATCAAATGGAACCGGCTATACATACACGTCACGTCACGGCACGGCCCGACTCGAATGCTCTGATGAGCATACACGGCCGAATCGGCCGAATTGGGACGCGACGCGACGCGACGTGACGTGACGTGACGTGTATGTATAGCTTACACCAACGTCAACTCGGCCATTTGGCTCTTAGAAACTAGAAAATGCGAATCGATGCGAATATGTATAGCACCCCCTTAAAAATTTTAGTTTTATTTACAATACTCTAAAAACGATACCAAAAAGCGACTTTTTTTACTTGGCTTGCGTTAAATGTTTAATTAATTTGAAAAATACTTGAATAAAAGTCTTATGTCACCCGTGCAACGAACGATTTTCGTAGAATAAGACATATTCGTAGAATAATATTAGGTAATAATTTAACGAACAGCCGGCGTTATTGATTTACTAGAACTAAAAGCTAAATAACTTAAAAACCCTAAATTTTAGAAAAACTATACAAATGACAAAAAAGTTGCGAAATTTAATTAATTAACGATGATATTCAGATTATAAGAATCGGACCAGTAATAATGAAGAAATTTTAAATTTTCCGAATAAAACCATGCAAATATGAGACATAATGTTCTGAGGAACCATGTTTTTATGCAGAAAAGTTAAAATTTCTCCGTTATTAGTGGTCCGATTATCATAATCTTCATATCAGCATTAATTATAGTAAATTCTGCAACTTTTTTGTCACTTGTATAATTTTTCTAAAATTTATTGTTTTTAAGATATTTAGCTATGAAAACAAAAAACAGTCGCCATTTTGAAAGTGTACAAAGTAGAAATTTGATACTTTTTACAAAAATAGTTCTTTAGTGGTTACCCATATACCAAGTTTGAAATTTATACGTTAAGTGCTTTGTGAGATATCATTAAATATGTAAAAATCATAAACAGACACACAGACGGAAAACGAAGCACTTTATGACCTATGTTTACATAAACTTTTTGCTTATTTTGACCCAAGGAATCACTACGTAAATTATTGCCCCACATTTTTTTGAACACATCTACATTTGTTTGTAGATTAGGCCCTATCTACGTTTAAAAGTATACCAAAATATCATGAACCGTTTCAAAATGGCGGCCATTTAAATTTTTTAATGCCAAATTTCACGAAAAATGATAATTTAAACAGATGATTGCAAGATACATAAAAGTAAGTCCATTTTATATAGTTTTCCATGATACCTTGTTTGTTGAGATTGGATGAAGAATCACTGAGAAATTAGTTTTTTCTTAATGGATGACCACTTTTCCCCATATAAACAATGTTAAAACACGGGGTGTTAAGAATCAAACTTTAACGGCTTATATCCACTTAACTAGGTTTTAATTATCGTCATTTAATTTGAAAATAGGCTTGCTTTTAACTCAAGAACATTTTATTAATAATGAACTCAGGAACACTTTTATAGTATCGAATGTCTTTCAAATATAATTGTCTTATTTTTTAATAATTATCATTTTAGATATATTATCATGATTATGCAAAAGTATTAACTTATACTCTTCAAAATACTCGATTCGAAAAAAACTCGGGAACCCACGAGTATTTTCAAAAACTTGACGACTTCACTACTCGCACACCCCTATTACAAACAAAAGGATATTCAATCCGAAATTTTAGGTTTGGGGATCGGAAAAAGACATTAATTCGAAAAAATGCAAATTCATTTAATTATTCTATTTGCTGTCCTTCAAAACAAAAACGTCCAGTTTAAACACCTTTTTATTGTAAACAGCCAAGCGCAAACATGCTCCTCAAGAGGTATAATAACTTTCCTAATTTTGTTAGATCTCCTAAGATCAAGTTCAATAAGCAGCATAGCAGAGGGTCCGCGGGGACAATATAATTCCCGTTTTCCCGTTGTCTGGTTACCTGGCGTCGACTACCTGTCCGGGCGGTAGGAGCAGTAGTGCCATTTCGAACCAAGCAAGTTAACCCTCGTTAATCCCCTCTAATGATAGGAGCAGTCGTGCCATGGCCAGAGAGGCCAAAAATTAGTAGCAGTAGTGCCACAGCCGTTCTCAGACCACGGCACTAACCACTGTTTCACTTTACAGCTGTCCAAAGAGGAGCACGATAACACTCCCCTTAAATGATGCATATGACGGCATCACTTTGCAGGTGTTCTTAGACCACGACACTAACCACTGTTTCACTTTGCAGGTGTCCAAGGAGGAGTACGACACGTGTCGCATTACGAACCCCAACCCGCGGATCATCGCGATCTGCGACAAGCCGTACAAGCTCATGTACTTCACCATCACCTTTCGTTCCTTCACGCCGCAGCCCGGGGGCCTCGAGTTCCAGCCGGGGCAGGACTACTACTTCATCTGTGAGTATTAAAATCTAATCCGATCAAACTAGGGAATCCTATTCCGGACGATATTTTCAATCCCGGGATTGCGGGACTGAAAATCTGAAATCCCGGAATCCCGGGGTGGACACAACATGGTACAGTTTTTTTATAACATTTGCCAACCAACATGACTTTAATGGTATGGAAACTACAATTACATGTTACATAAAAAAGATAATATAAAAATGATAAGAATTTATAAGAATAGACGTAATACTGTACGCTCAGTATGCAAATTGCAAGGTTCTTACAAACAGTTAGGTTTTCCTCGCCCACCCGCTTTTCGGGTCAGTTGCACGCTCATTTCATGCCTACATTAAATCTGTTTCCAGCTAAAATCGGGCTACATGTGCTGATATTGGTGAAAGCAACGTTTTCTGAGAAAACTCATCAGAAAACTGACATCCGACACACGAGCACTCCTGATGCCTGGTAGTGGCGTGCCGGCTGCGTTCTGAGAGGATACTCAATAATATGTTCTCCAAGGCTGCGGCCATATCTCATCGACTTCTGTAATTTTGCGTTCCCACTCATGTAAAAAAATTAATAAAGCGTGCAGGTAGTTTTTTTTTTATTATTACGGGCAAGTGGTTTAAAATCTCTGCTCACCCGTACATTTTGGCGCCCTCAGTTCACTACATTTTTTTGTTTTTGATCCACGAAATAATTAATTGGAATGGGTCATTTTATTAATTATTTATGATTGACGGCTAATTTTTCACAATCTCTTTGATATTTGTGGTTTAAAAAGTTTTACCTCCAAATAACCTTTTATAGATAGCTATATTTTCACATATCAATACCAACAGTTCTGATAGCAAATTCACGCTCCCTCTTTCAGTCAATATTTTAATACTAAATCAAATTCAGTCCTCACAGTGAAATCTTAAAAATGAAAAGCTTTTCTGTCGATGGCAAGTATAAAATGTGATTTGATAGGCCTACTGTTTGTAGTGCCATCTTCAAAATATAAATAAGATCGTTTTCAGTTTAGATAATCGGATCATGTCATTAAAAATCGTTGGATAGCTTAAAATAAAATTTGCTTCTGTTTCTGTATAAAAAATGGGAGTTGTAGTTTTAAAGAATAACCCGAGTAATCTACATATTTTACAAGTATGATTAAGTAGACCTCTAATTTATATGAGCTTTAAATTGAAGTATAATAATCATTCCTGAATAATCACCTGAAGACGGGATCGCAGATTCCAGATCCCGAAACGTCGTGAAACTTGTTTTTTACTTGCCTAATCAGTGATGGCAAACGTCGGCAAAAATCTTAATCAAAATATAATAATCATATTACTATAAATAATAAATCAATTGAAAGGTTAACTCACCGAGTTTTTGTTTTAAAATCACAAATGTAAGATGATTGTAACGTTTTGACTCTTGGCAATCATAAAACAAAAAATTAAATTTTCTCTTTGCATCGGCTTTGATCGCAAATCACGATTTAATAAGACTTATTGTTGGCAAAGCCTTAGGCCTACATATACATCGCACTTGGTCAATGCGATCTCTAACCTACGTATTGTCAGCCTATCGGACATGGTCGATGCGATCGCTACCCTACTTATTGTCAGCCTATGTCGGACTTGGTCGATGCGATCGCTACCCTACTTATTATCAGCCTATGTCGAACTTGGTCGATTCGATCGCTACCCTACTTATTGTCAGCCTATGTCGGACATGGTCGATGCGATCGCTACCCTACTTATTGTCAGCCTATATCGGACTTGGTCGATGCGATCGCTACCCTACTTATTGTCAGCCTATGTCGGACATGGTCGATGCGATCGCTACCCTACTTATTGTCAGCCTATGTCGGACATGGTCGATGCGATCGCTACCCTACTTATTATCAGCCTATGTCGAACTTGGTCGATGCGATCGCTACCCTACTTATTGTCAGCCTATGTCGGACATGGTCGATGCGATCGCTACCCCACTTATTGTCAGCCTATGTCGGACATGGTCGATGCGATCGCTACCCTACTTATTGTCAGCCTATGTCGGACATGGTCGATGCGATCGCTACCCTACTTATTGTCAGCCTATATCGGACATGGTCGATGCGATCGCTACCCTAATTATTGTCAGCCTTTATCGGACATGGTCTATGCGATCGCTACCCTACTTATTGTCAGCCTATGTCGGACATGGTCGATGCGATCGCTACCCTAATTATTGTCAGCCTTTATCGGACATGGTCTATGCGATCGCTACCCTACTTATTGTCAGCCTATGTCGGACATGGTCGATGCGATCGCTACCCTAATTATTGTCAGCCTTTATCGGACATGGTCTATGCGATCGCTACCCTACTTATTGTCAGCCTTTATCGGACATGGTCGATGCGATCGCTACCCTACTTATTGTTGTCAGCCTACATCGGACTTGGTCTTTGAAACATCGGACCCCACATCGCCTCGAGTTAGTGGCTCGCCCTTATTTGACACAAACACAAACGCGAGTTATGTCAGATAAAACCGTCTGGGCCCGAGATTTCTTCCTTGTAACGAACTTGTTTGATCTTGTTATTCGACAACAAACTGTCGGTGTGTTTTTACTACCGGCAGTGTCGCTCTCGCCCGAAGGTTGCGAGGGTTCGCGGTGGCTTGAGATTCCGAGAGTAGTGCTGAAATACTATCGATGGTTTCCGATATTTTTTTTTTATTAATTTGCGTTTTTTAGTTTTGAAGGTGATTAAAAAACTGCAATCTCAAATTCTAATTATACCAAATATATTTTAATAACATACAAATATTATAATTGTTGGATAAAAATAACAACTTAAGCTTAAAAATGGAACAGTTAATCACAGTTAATACAATATTATTAATGTGTAAATGTAAATACTACGTATGGTTGAACTAACTCACTTAAACGTACCTCAACGTTAAAATAATAAGAAATAATCGAATAATAAAAAGAAAGAAAGAATAATAATACGATAATGTGGTATCGTCTGCAGCGTTCCAATGTGACCGGTAATATCTAAGGCACCTAGGTAATGGTAGTGTACTCAAACTGAGATAATAAATAAATTATCACTTCAAAGAAATGTTATAATCATCGGAGAGTTGTTTTATGGAGATATTGTTTACAATTTTATTAATTTATGTCATTGTAATGGATAAAATTTTATATTTTGAACAATAATTCAGCTTGCTAAACTATCGATAGTTTAATACCGATAGTCTCGCTATCGGAAAACTATCGATAGTGACAAACTGTCGATACTATCGATAGTATTTAAGCACTATCCGAGAGCGCGAGGCGCGAGGTATCAACTGCAGCGAATCGTCTTCAATAATCGTGCAATGAATTGCAAAATATCTCCGGAACGTATTAAGATAAGTAACGTTCGTTAAACTCTGTTTAATAAAAGATTAGAATTTTATGATGTTCAGAATACCCAAACTTGAATAACTTTACCAAATCCCGGCCATCCATCCATATTTTATACCTTGTAATCTTTTACCTATATAGAGTCATCTTTATGACATAAAATCCATAATGCTGCAATTTCGTTAGTCTTATTGTTTGTTCATTATTTTTTTGGTGTCGTTCAGAGCACTATGTATTAAGATAAGGTATTATACGATTGATGATTCGAATTCACTTAGTCATCTCCAAGTGAAGTATAAAGAATTTTTCATGTTATAATATGTCGTGCTTTTTAATGTCAATTTCCGGTGTACACTTTGGTATCTGTGGTCGTGTATATGTTCGTGTTACCCACACACACATCCGAACAATCTTACTTTGCATTTCAATCACCTGTCCAGTCACAAGGGTGTTGTGATTTTCGTGAGTTACAACATCGTGCGAAACCTTATCCTGACATTATTTTTCCAACGTATGACAATATTCTACCAAGCTACGTATCAAAATGAAAAAAATTAATTTCTCACAATATGCAGATTTTATTTTTCCGAGTATCGTAAAAAATACATGAGTAATTGGCGGTTGAGGTAACCCTCAAATAGAGGGGTTTAGCTAGTTGATATTTTGAGCTAAAATGACCTGGAATATAAAAAGAAAATGAAAAATGTACTTCATGAACCTGGTGTTGAATTTATTTCTCTTCAAGATACAATATACAAGATACAAGATCTTTATTTGCGGAAAAGATACAAATGAGTGCATTGCACAAACATAGTATCCTCCGTTTCGTCATGCTTATATACTGCTACGTATGGCCCTCACATCAACAACCAGCAATTACCGAGACCACTGAAAATTGCTAAGTAATATTAACAGCAGTTGGGCCACTGACTATTGCTTATCTGCCAGAATTCGTCAAATGTGTACAATGGAAGGTCTGCCAAAAACTTTTTTAGTTTCAACTTAAATTGTCTCAATGGTAGTTCTTTAAGAGTTTTGTTGGTATCTGACCCCAAAGTTTTGGACCAAAAGTTAAGCTAGCCAATGACTGTCGTCGAATATTATGTTTATTTATGTGAATATTGCCCCTACCCCTTGTGTTATATGAATAAAGTTCGTGGTTTTCTTGGAAAAAGTTATGTAATTTAATATAAACCAATACTTTATAAATAATAGTGCACGGAACTGTAAGGATTTCTAACGTTTTGAATGCATCCTTACAGGAGTCTCTAAAGCTTAAACCTGCTATACATCTCACGGCTTTCTTTTGAAGTACAATAAGTTTTTTGTTATTGAATTTTGAAGTGAAACCCCATATCTCGATACCATATGTTAAATTTGAATAAAAAAAAATAATATAATGTTTTTAAAGTATCTATTGAACATGATAATTTTAGTTTTCTTAAAATAAAAACAGATCTTAAAACATTCAAGGTGCAATACAATTATTTTCTCTAAATTGAAATATATTGCCGTAATTTGCAACCGCGT
This sequence comes from Flexamia atlantica, assembly GCA_035578135.1. NCBI lineage: Eukaryota > Metazoa > Arthropoda > Insecta > Hemiptera > Cicadellidae > Flexamia > Flexamia atlantica. The sequence goes on from JAQJVK010000010.1 coordinate 11,483,510, forward strand.
GAACATTTACACTCCCTGGTCGCCGACCCCGCGGAGGAATATTTACTACATTCATCATTGTTTGGACTTTTATATAAATAAGTGACGACATTATATCAGCCAATGAAGCTATATTTTGGTCATTAAAAGTGGAAACCTAGTTATGCCTAATACTAGTTAAACGTTAATTTTACAAAAAACTGGCTATCTACTGCGTTGCACTACCTTTTCCCATTATCATCGTGGAGTAAAGTTAGTATACCTATCTCACCCGCGAGGGCGACACTAAAGTGCCTTTAAAACCCCCTCTTAAGACATCCATGAAAAAGAAAAAGAGCAAAAAGTACAAGAAAAAAGAGTGAGAGTAAAGGCAAGAAAAAGATAAAGGCAGTTAGATTTGGTATGCAGGGGGTATTGACTAGATACAGGTATAAATAATTCATCTCTGACCCACTGCCCATGTATGTTGCATTACTTTATCTCTGAATGTTCTCTATCTTTAGGACTGTCCACAAACACTTAAATCCAAACATTGAAGTCTTATATTACAACGATTCATATATTGTGTACAAGCCTCGATACACAGAAATCACAAATTTCATAAATGAGAATAGAACACGTCCACACCTAATCAAACCTGAACAAAATTTAGTAGGTGTTGGAAGAAGTGGTAGCAGTCATAGCCAACCAAAATGTGGTGCACATATAGGGTGACAAGAATCGGAAACTAAGACATGTGACATGTACACTATTCTGTGTGTCCATTTGTGTTTTTTAGATAATTTTTATACCTTGTGAGGAACAATTTCAAGTTTGATTGTTTACAAACCAAAGTGGTTTGAACTGGATTTTCTGGTTTGTATAAGAACTAACAAATGATATAATTTAACGAATTTCCAATATTTAACAAACTAATGTCTTCCTTTCTTCCACACACCTAAGAATCAGGTTCAAAACCGCTTCTGTTTGTAAACACCCAAGCTTTAACATGTTCTTTGCGAGGTATAAACCTATTTTGCCACTTATCGGCCACGCAACAGAAATTTTTAACGAAATTATTAGAGGTCACTCTATTTGTTGACATTTTAATTTCCCTATTTCCAACTCTTTAGGACAACAAACAAAGGAATGTTTATTTTTTAACTTGGAAATTTATTTAACTCGGTATTTTTTTATTTTAACAGTTAAAAAACTATAAGTTTTAGAAATAAGTCATGGGATCTTTTCCGTTATACATATACCACTGTTTCGGGTCTGTTTTTCTAGCTCGATATTGGTAAGTTAGGTTAGGATAGGTTAGGTTAGGTAACGTAACCTAAACTAACCTAACCAACTGCAAGTGGGACAGCTAGACAGCCAGACGCTGGCTTATCGCGTCAAGACAATTGTAGATAAGATAACGAAACCGCAGATAAAATATTAGTACAAGGAATTTCCACTATAAACGATTAATAACAATTATTTTACCTAGTTTATGGTGCTCGTTTAAAAATAAAGCTTGAAGGGTAAATTTGGAATGGTGGTATACGTATAACGGAAAAGATCCAATGCATGTAACATATATACTCAATACTTTTACTCAAGGCTCGCATACATTTTATTCTGTAATTATTTAAGATAATTATAACAGGTCATATCAAAATGAAGCTTAATACAAAAATCTTTTTCAGCGACCTCGTCAAAAGATGACCTGCATCGCCGCATCGGGGGCAGATGCTCCACCAACAACATGAAGGTGGTGTTCAAGGTGTGCTGCCGCCCGGACGAGATGCACAACAACCAGAGTGAGTCACACCTACCAGTACCCAACTAGATCATACAGTACACTCTCGGTTTTCCGAACCCTGGTTATCCAAGACTCCGGGTTATCCGAGGCAGCTCTAAGCTTAAATATATGTTTTTATTTTCTTACTAAGCGTTAAAATAATGTGTGAAACAAGTGTCTTTATTGAAAATTCTATTATTTGCAACTTGAAAGGACTTTCATTGTCGTATTTATTGGTAAATACGATATCTAAAAAAACATTTTGAAGTAGTCTTATTCCAGCCCTACCTCAAAACACACGTAAACTCCGTATCATCAGAGGTTCATGTTATCCGAGGTAGCCTTGGTCCCGAAGACCTCGGATAATTGGGAGTGTACTGTAATCATTTTTATTCTGGTGTCTATCTAATCTCCAGTGTTTCTAGTTTATTAAAAATTGTGACTTTGTTTCTTAAAAAATTGTTAGTTTATTAAAATTTTTTTCCTAGACTTTTGGGATGTTACAGATGTACCGCTGTAAATAGTATACTTCGTCACTAGGATCAAAAGTGAACCTTTTCATTACAAGCTCTAGTTTAACCAAAACTAGCGAAATGAGCGAGCATTGAAAGGATACCATTGACCTTAGTGACAAACTATATTTTTTGTCATACGGTACTGCAAAAATCATTAATTTTTAAATCAAAACAAAAGTAAAATTTACTTACTGTACCTTAATAACCTCAATGTTTCTTTCCACTTGTCTCTTGAACTTGAAACAATCAGATCACCTATTTGCGCATGCACAGGTTCATTTCTATCGATTATTGATTCGATAACTTCAAACCAATCATTGTGGTTCTAATCAATCGGTTGTTCTTCAAAACAAACATTCGATATTTTTAACCTTTAATCATACGCTACTTAATGTTTTGATTATTTGTAATCGAATGAATATTGGTTGATTATTTACTTCGAATCAAAAGTATCATCAACATTGATCTTTTTGGTCCTTGGACAATAATAATCATCAAATCATAATATGTTATTATTCAAGGACCAAAAAGATCAACTTTTGAATCCCAACGCCTGTGTCAAAAGAAGCTGTTTTTGAAGCAGTTTGACGAAAAAACTATTTTGGTGCCAGGGTGGGCGGTCACTCCAGGCGCTGAGGCTAGGGGGCCGGCCGCCTTGCGCCTTGGCTGGAGGCGCCCCTGGCCATTTAAGGGAAAAATTAAAAAAAACATTGCCGACACATTGCTGGACTCAAAGTAGTTCACGGGAAAGAATCATAAAAACTGAATCAAATGGCTATTAAAAATAAGTACAGGCTAAAATGTACAGGACTGTTATTAGCTAGGTTTTGTTTAAGATATGATACAAGTGGATTGATAATTTAAAACAAAATTAATACAAATAAGTAGCAATGAAAGATAACTATCCATTTGCCTGATATGTTGCTACTCACAAAATAGTATAAAAATCAAAAACATTAGGGGAGCTTTAACCCCAATGTATTATTAAAAATATAGTATTTAGGCCAATTTCTTTTTTTTTAGGGGGGCGCATGTTAAAATTTTGCCCCGGGCGCCTACTGGCCTCAAGGCGGCCCTTTTTTGGTGCCATTATACAGTACACTCCTGATAAACCAAGGTAGTCGGGACCGAGGCTGTCTCGGATACCGAGATCCTCCGAGGCAGTCCGGATACTGAGATACGGAGTGTGTAGATATTTTGGGATTAGAATGTTACTAGACCACAATAGTAAGTGTGCTAGTGCAATATCTGTTTTATCAATATATATAGAGAACACTAATGCATGGGAAGTAAGAGGATAAAGGAATAGGTAGGTGGAATAGGTTCGGCCAAGCTTTGACTGGGTGGACAAAGGTATGCCTTTGTACAATGTATGCTTGGAACAGGGCCTCAAGGGATCAGGTGGCCGCATCTTGGTCACCAGTACACCCCCGTCCACCCTGCCACCAAGCCCAGCCTAGCCTGGTGAGGAACTGAAGTTGTTCAGTGAAAGACAGCTACAACACTGCCTCCACTCGTGGCAACTTCCGTTACTGTACCCAGTATTGGTACCTAAACTAGCAAAAGCCAGGATCCCACTGGGGCAACAGAGGTTAGGTTAGGTTAGATTTGTGATGTGAGTGCGGTGTTCCAGTAGTCAAACGAGCCGATGTTATTTCTGTTTGTAATCAACAGAGGTTAGGTTAGGTTAGATTTGTGATGTGAGTACGATGTTCCAGTAGTCAAACGAGCCGATGTTATTTCTGTTTGTAATCAACAGAGGTTAAGTTAGGTTAGATTTGTGATGTGAGTGCGGTGTTCCAGTTGTCAAACGAGCAGATGTAATTTCTGTTTGTAATCAACAGAGGTTAGGTTAGGTTAGATTTGTGATGTGAGTACGATGTTCCAGCAGTGAGCCACGCGGCCACGACCCCGGCAGTGACGAGTGTGAGCACCGCGGCGCCCGCGAGTCACCCGCCGACCCACAGGCCGACCCCCGCCCCCCACCCGCCGGCCCCCCGGCCCACCGCCCACTACGACACTCCCAAGCCCACCACCAAGAAGTCGAGTGAGTACCGACACAGTCGACTCTTGCTAACTCAAAATATTACAGGACTATGATTTTTCTTAGAGTTAAGTATAGTTCTTATAGAAGTAATTCTCTTTTAATTTCGGCTTACAGAGGTAAACCGAAAGAAAATTTGAGTTACAGAGGAGAAGAATAATGACTTTAGACCTGATTTGACTCAATTGCTACCTGTACGCTGGTTTTGAGTTACAGAGGTTTGTCAAGTAAACTTACAGGTATCGAGAGAAACTTCGACTTTTAGACATAAAGTACGTGTTTAACTTGGGTTACAAACTGACTTCCAGTTACAGGTAATTTTTGTGTCGTTTGGACTAAAAGGGGTACAGTATTACTTTAAAATTATTTCGAGTTACACATGGTTTCTATTTTGACTTACACAGGTTCTTCCTAGCGAAATTGAAAATTTTTTTGCTATCAAGTATTTTGTGTCATTGAGTTTTCGAGTTATTGAGATTTGACTGTATACATTTTCCTGCGATACTAATAGTAGATTTATAGTCTGATTAATGGAACTATAAAGAGGGCAAGGATTTTTAGGAGCCTGTCACTGTTGCTACGGCAGCTAGCAGTGCTACCTCACTCTAAGCTTTGTCAGCTGTTTGCACATGTTATGTGAGTAAACAGCTGAGGAGACAGACAGTTGGCAACAGTGGAATCATCAGATCCCATCAAGATCCAAACAGACTGTAACATGGATGAACTTCGTAAATAATTAGTCTCATACTTGGATCAGCGGATCTTTTCCGTTATACGTATACCACCATTCCAAATTTACCCTTCAAGCTTGATATTTTTCAGGGCACCATAAACTAGGTCAAATAATTGTTATTAATCGTTTTAAAGTGGAAATTCCTTGAAAGAATATTTTACCTGCGGTTTCGTTATCTTATCTACCGTTATCTCTGTCTAGACACGAGAAGCCAGCGTCTGCCCGTCTAGAGGTCCCACTTCCAGTTTCTTAGGTTAGGTTAGGTTAAGTTACGTTAGGATAGGTTACCTACATTACTTACATTACATAGGCCTAACCTATCCTAACCAAACTTACCACCTACCTTGTACCTTGTACCTATTGATGCCTCCGTCTGGCCGCTGCGGCGTTGGAGTTGTCAAGTGCCCGGTGCAATCGGGACACTATATTTATGATTTGATGATAGATGATTGAAGGTAGAATTGATGGAATCCGGTTGTTAGTGGTGGTTGACATGTTACCAAAATCAAGCTTGAAAAAAAATCTGAAACAGTGGTATACGTATAACGGAAAAGATCCGGATCAGCACCTATTAATCCAGACTTGGGATATGGATAGCTATCTAACCTTTGATGTAGTTTCTTACCAATAAGGTTTGATTTCATCTCATGCTCTGACGGTTCTGAAACATTTTTGTGCAATATTTGTGTAAGGTTTTAGGGCGCATTTGTCAGACATTAAGCAGTCAACATCTATCACGTGCTCTCAGGAGAGTGGAGGGGAGGGGGGCACATTCACCAGTACAGTAGAGTCCCACAAACCCGGACTAATGTGGACCGAACGGTGTCCGGGTTTGTGAAAATTCCGAGTTATCGGGAAATGAGTAAAAATAAAAAAAGTGAGAATAGTTTCTGTTATTTCTATAAGAAATCATTTATTTATTGCATAGTAAAAAATATAAAAACTATATTAGTTACAAAACAAACTTAAAGAAAAACTAAAACTGTTTTAAATGTGTCACACCGTGCTCTGGCCTTGAATCTCAATGCACTTTATTGCTCTGGTAGGCTTTCCTAGTTATTCAGAATTCCGGGTAATCGAAGTCCGGGTTTGCGGGACTTACTGTAATGTCATTAAATTACCTCATTTTAGCAATATTTCTGCAGATATGGCTATTCTTGGATGAAGCTAAAAAAACTAGCGATTCTAAAGACTTGAACATATTGAATTTAGAAGCATCTACACTAATCCAGACATGTCTCTGTCAATTTTTGGATGGATAAAACCGACGTTGAAGTTTGATCGATCCGAGTCTAGTCTGATCAGATTTTGAACCCAAAATTTATATCCTAGAGGATAAATTGTAATAAAGATTCTTTGCAAAAATAATACACTCAGTCTTAACGAGATGCATTTGAGCAATGTGGCACTTGGCCCTCACATCTTTTCTTTGGCCGTGTTGCCAGGATTTTTGGTAGGCCCCATTAATGCTCTTTAATTTGTTTACCCTCCCCCCCACCCAGACAAGTTCAAATATTTTTCATGTTTATACAACAATGAAACTAAAAATTTAAATTGATATAGTCAATAAAAACAAATAGTGTAGTATGTATTGTGTTTGAGGTGGAAAAATGGAACAAGAATGATTCTTGTTGTAAATGTTAGATAACATAGTCCTAATCAACATAATAAAAATATACATTTGTGTCGCTGCGGGAAATATGCTATATTGGCAGCCATCTTGAAAATGGTGCCAAAACCATTAAAGATTCAGGAAATAATTACGATGGATGATATCCGATTGAATCTTGTGGCATTATATCAAAAATACAAAAATACAGCTTGGAAAGTGAGTCTCAAGAAGTTTGAGACTCTGCCACTTCCATAAGTATGGTCTCCCCTGGCCTGCCTTAAGGATCCTAGGCGGCCAATTGGTTTGGAGTGTAATCACGAAAATATATTTAATTCATTCAACACTTTTTTTCTCAGAAGCCCGATGTTAATATATCTGTTTCCTGTGGTTTCAATCAATGTCGGATAAGATGTAACATGTGTATGTACGGGCACTGTTGTAACAATGTTTTTTGTCGCAGGCGAGTTCGACAAACACCCCAACGAGGTGGTCAAGAACGAGGAGTTGACGTACAACGGAGTCGAGGAGCTGAGCCTCAGTCCAGGGCTCTGGCTGTGCGCGGCCCTCGTCTCGTGCCTGGTCGGCCGATAGACTCCCCCCGACACCCCGCACAGCTTGAGGGCAGCATTTCCGTCAGAGACTGATCCAGCGTCTTGCCTTTCTCCTGTATATACTGTTGTTTCTTATTTAACGCGCCGTTATCGACGATCGGCACGATCGACTATTATTTATTGTACATATACGTATTATTTATTTACTCTATTTAAGCGATTACTTTGAAAGGTTTTGTTATTTCGCCTTATTTGTACGTCCGTGTTCGGAATCGTCATTAGTTTGTAATTACTAACGAAAGTGAAAGTTTGTATACAAATTTTATTTTGTAAATTTTTGTAGTATCGGTGTAAGTAGGGAGAAATGCTTGTGTCGAGCTGTGAGGCGTCCTGTATATAGAACGTATTTTGTACAGAGATTATCGTAGCGAATGCGTGTAGCGAGTTAAACGGATATATTCGTGCCGAGTAAGTGATATTCGATTCTTGTGTTTAGAAACTCTATCTGAAACGTTCTCGCAGAAGTAGAGTTTTATTTCTCGGTAGACGACTGTACAGAATTGTCGGTTCGAGAGACGTTTGCCCGTGTCGGGCGTAACCACTCGTTGCCTACCACGATCCGCATTTAGGATGTTATCGAATTAAAATTTGGTTTGTGAAATTCGGTTGTCGGATGCTGAATTATGTATTTCTTTAGAGATGGGCGATTGGCGTATGCACAGTGGTCTCTATGGTGCTTCAAAGCTCGTGCCACTATCATTATTAAGATTTGTGCCTTAAAATGTTGACTCTGTCAAAATTTGGCTCGACACGGCAACATTGTGTCAAGGCAACACAGCAATGAATTTGCAGTTTTCAAATAATCCGACTCGAGATCCAAAGTTCCGTCACTAAATCGATTCTTTGCCTTTAATAATTTCTTTTGAAAGAACTTTGAATTGTTATTTTACTCTTAAAAGTTATGTTTGAATTTTAAGCTCATGGCCTTTCTCTAAATAATTTAATTAAGGATCAGTATATTTTAAACTGTCTAAAGGTTGGAAGGGACCCTTTCTTCTTAATCTATTCGTATCACAATTTAGACGGAATATAATGATTTACTGTTGTAAAAACAACCCGTTTGAGTTAAATTATAATTAGAATGATAAAAAATACAATTATGTTTTTACTTTGTTTTAAATTACACTTTTCTATTGTCAAACTAAATTCTTCTTTTGATTAGTTGTCAGTAGTTTCTTTAACTTTTTAAAAATCACTGGAGAAAAGTCTGAATGAGGAAATAAATAATTCCAACTCGTTAAAGATTAAATCATTCTTGAAACTTTTTATATTCTATAGAATTTTATACGCAATTTAAATCAGTTTAGTAATTGTTCGTGCTAGACTTTTAATAATTATTTAAAAATGAAGCTGTAGATTTCAGTTGAACACTTTACACTTCTAACGTAAACACGAATAATCGAATTCTTTCAATAAAAATATGTTATTTGCAATGAAAATTGGTAGGCAGGGTAAGTTAAAAGAGTGATGGAGTGATGTGCCCAGGGCCTGTGCCATACAGTCTATAGCCTAGCTCCTCTTTCTTCTGTATCGTTACTGTGCCATGACTCCATCCCACAACATCCGTTGCACCTAGCTTAGTGTCGACTGAGTGGTTAATATTGACTGTGCTTTCTCGTTCGATTTCCAGACCTTTTCTAATCCATCCCTCAGAAGAGAACAAGTGGGATATTTCTGTCCGGAGGCGGATGTTTGACATTGTATTTCCGTTATCCGACTTTACCCTTTTAGGCTAAGAACGATGTAAATGTCCGATTTGTCCAACAAAATATATCACATAATGATAATGTAGCGACCGTGTTATAAACATATTTTATCGATACAGTTTATGAGATGAAAAAGTAATTTATTTCAGTTTAGTATTTCCATCGATAGTGTTTAATTTTGAATAGTTTTGACTGCCGGTTCAAAAGTATTTGATTTGATATTTTTGAAATTTTAACGGATTATCATTTATCGACTTGTGTTGTGGTGATCTGTACCATCAGTTTTAGTGAATATTATATAACTGTATTTCTGAAGCCGTCAATCAACTGTAATTAAGTGTAATTGTTGCTGATGGAGTTTGTAGACTATATTGATTGTTTTATTGGAAAATGTGATATCCGATGTATTATGATAAAGTGTATGATTGTAATCTATACGAGGGTGTATCACATTTAATTTACCTGGTGTAACATAATACGTTGCACAATAGTTGTAATGTGTATATTACATAATTATTCTAATAGAAGATCACTGTCATCTGTCTCTATGTAAATTTCAGTATTTTAAGGTCCACTCGTATCTATTTGTTTAGCCGAGAGTATTTTTTATTTTATGACATGTCAGCATCGGTTGATGAATCTTCTTGAAATATTTATTACGATGCCGCCGATTAGTATATTAGATAGCGTTATGAACATTGATGAAAAGTTTTTCTTTAGTTATTATCGGTTTATTATTGTTGAAAATATATATATTTACCAGCTTCCTTGATATTTTAGCGAATGTACATGTCATATATTGTTGCTCGCAGAGCCGATCAGTGTAGTCTGTTTGTTGATAGAAATAACAAAACTTGTACTCAATTGCCTGTGATTTTATTTTATGTCTCCCGAACACTTGTATTTAATTAGTTTTATTGGGTTCCATTGTTTGTAAATCGTGTACTTCATCGAGGCTTTATTCGGTTGAATTTAATAATTTTACTATATTTTACTTCACTAACACAAGCCTGGAGCAGTATTAAATTTTAAAATGCATGATAAAGTAGTGGGAATGTATGCTAAAATTGTTTCTAAAACTCGTAATATAATAAGATACTCACATTTAATGTTATTATAGAACTTAAAAGCTTAAAAATTTGAGGTAAAATGTGCTTTTCCTCATTATATTACACTACAATATAAAAACATAAAATTTACAGATAATTAAAAAAATTGAAATCTGTTTCTAGTATCCTATGTGATGAGTATTCTTGGAATAGTGTATGGCAAAGAATAACTTACCTATTTGAAATTTATGATAAAACGCTATTGTTCTGCTGGTATACCTGGGTTGTCAGCAGCATTATAGAATGATGCAGATAATCGCAATCCTCTAAATATGTTTTTTTAGTTTTTGTCAACCAAAATATGTATGGAAAATATAGAACTCGCTCATTAATTTAATTAATATAAGATATGGAATCTTTTATTCTAAAGGTATATTGTGTTTGATTATAAATTTGCTCATCTGTTGGAATTGTACAGCCATGAATATATCTAAAATATTTTACTAGAGTATTGAACTTTGTCATCTTAATATCTGGACTGTAAATTGATTTCTTTACTGTTAACTTTTTAGGCTTGAGTGTAATGATGTTCTAAAAAGACTGAACTTTTAAAAGTGATAGGATTTTTCCTCTTTCTACATCTCTTTTAAGTTCATTAATAATAAATAATTGATTTAACCAAGGAAATTCGACCTCTACATTTATTTTATCCTAAATTGTTTGCACAATTCTAAATATAATTTTTGAACACATATTGAAAGCATCGAGTATATCTTTTTTTTGTAGTAAAAATCTTTTTCAATTTGAATTAAGTTATTTATAAATTCTTCCAAAGACTTCCTCACAGTACGAATTAATTGTAATTCAATAGGAGATGTGTTCTATCAGAGTTATTTTTCTTTGTCCAATAACAAAAATTAATTGATTATTAAACCTTAGCGGATTGGCAAATTTAAAGCCATATTTATAACTCGTTACCCTGCCCTTTGTATATATATCTTCTCTTTAAAAATTAATATCAGTCAAAGTTATTATTGTTTTTAATTCCATCTGTAATAACAAAAAGGAAAGGATGATTATTAAAAATTTCCTTTTCAGTTAATATGTGCTTCAGTCTCTACTTAAATCATTTGTTCAAAAAGAACAAAATATGCGAAATTGTTCTTATTTATCCAATTTTATTTGAAGTTTTTGACTTGTCATAGAAATAAGACGACACAGCTTTTTATCATAGACTCCTTCATAGCTGAGATGAAACTACTGTTGTTAAATGATATTATTTTTTCTTAATGAATCATAGTTTAGCTCCTAAATATTTTGTCAGTGAATATGTTACGCTCTCACCAAATTTGGACTAAGTCCAAAATTTTTACTCGCTCTGCGATTTGGACATAATGAAATTCATCGCGGAGAGTGGTAAAAACTGTGGACCTTGGCTAGATTCGGGGTTTTAGTCCGAGTGTAACATAAATGTTACTGCTATACATCAATGTTTAATTTATGCAAGACTGCGGTCGTGTCAAACCTAACATTGTGTTCATGCGATCAAAAAGGGTCAAACCTCAAAACCCCTTCAGTAATCTCTTATATTCAGACAACAGAGCTGACACATCAGTATGGTAGACTGTAATTATCCACCGTGACTCGCCATACTGTCTGTAAATACTGTTAGAGTGGCACTCTGTGTGGCCCCTCCCCCAAGTGGTATCTGTGTCCAGATATCATGGATTATTAAATTCTATTGTAGACGTTTTATGTAAAAACATTCAAATAAATACGTATATTTATATATTAGTACTATATAAATATATATATAAATATATATGTGTGTGTATATCTATATATATATTTATATGTATTTATAAATATATATATTATGCACCTTAGTCATTACACTAAGCTATATTATGAAAATGTTAATTTTATAACTGATTTTTGTACAAAATACATAACTGTAATGTATGACAACACACATGGTAATTTTATTTAACCCCGTTAGTCGTAGTTAAGTTTTAAGGAACTTTTATTACATAAGAAGATCAAGAACAGAACTAACAATACACAGTTGTTTGAAAGTGTACCGAGCTGGTGACCTCGGTAATCTCCTATGTAATTACCAATGGGATCAAGTTTTATAAATTACTGAAGATTTCAGTTAAATAGAGAAAAGAAGCTTCTAGGAGATTCGGTATTTTCTCGTAAATGTTCTGCGACTTAAATTTCAAGCTTCTTCTATCGCGTTTTACACTCATTGCATGTTTAACAAAGTTTTTATCTGATAGTTAAGCGTTTGACATCACTCCCCAAAAAATCCCCTTACAATAATTTTTATTCCAGATTTTTTGGGTTTTTGGAAATTTTATCAGCCTCTGTAATTTCTTACAGCATCTTCTGGTTACATTTCCCAAATCATGACTACAGTTTTCATGGCTTAAGAAACTAGCTGTTTAATACCATTACAATTGTCTTATTTTGAAGAAACCTATTGAGAAGACCATGATAACATGAGTTATGGCAGGAGTGCCCAGAAGGGGGGTCATGATTTTCCGGGCGGGATTTTGGTTTTTTGTGAGGAATTTTAAACGAGCGAATAAGGTAAAATTACAAAAAATAAATGATCATAACCATATGTAAAAGTTAAAAGTACTGTTTATTTATGTAACCATTTCATGAGGATTACCATCGTCATATATTCAAGTTCGCCATGTAAACCATCCCCGGAATCTCCATGCTAATCCATAAGTGTTGGCAGTGATTAAGAAAAAAACGGGGATCTAAGACTTGGGTTGAGGAAACTTACTCAACAACCTGGATATTAAAAAAAATGGGTAAAATCGGTGATTTTTGACGAGGTACAAGGATTTTTTGAAACTCTAGATATTTTATTTTTCGAACGAAAGTTGGTATCATGTATTTGGTACATGGCCCCCACATTCGATAGCGGGCCCTGTAACCAGGATCAGCCTTGGGCCCCCTATGTTCGTGTGATATGCTACGTTTAAAAAATTACTTGGCAATTTTTTAACCGTCTTCAAATTTGATATGAAGTGATGATTGATAATAATGGATAAATAAGGGTATTTGATCAATCTTAAAAACAAACTTTATTGGGAAAATTATTGCAAACATAAATTTAAAAACCATTCACCCCAAAAACCCCAACCACCAAACCACCCCAAACCATTCATTCACTTTTATTTAACTGAAAATACATTTCCATTTTGAGATCGATTTCCCTACTGACCAAGATGAAAATTCAATTGGGGCCCGAGCACGCTGTTTTACAGTTCACACATTATATCCCCAGCTATGGCAGTCAGCTGATTGCAAGACACGAAAGGAGAGGGGTACTTTTCTGAAAACATTGTTCTTCGGCCACTGTTTGTCAAACATTGTGTCTACCAATATCATATGTAGAAAATATTATATGATACAATTATTATCATAGTAGCCATAGGCGGAGATGCAATGTGCGAACTATATTCTAATATGCAAACAGTAAATGGCCTTATGCACCTAATTAACATAATAACTAACCACAAACCTATAATTAATATTATCTTACTAAACGTTATCATACTAAAATTATATTTTTGATCATGATCTGCTGTTAAATATCCCGCAATAAATATGAAAGAAATTAAAATAGGGCTGGGTGCCCAGGCTGTGACCAGAGTTGCACCAGCCCCACCCTTGTGGGGGCCATGATTTGGTATGGTTTTATTAGTTATTTCGTTGCAGTGTTACCAGAAACTGGGTATTAGCCCAGTTTGCGGGTATTTTGATGGCTGTTCGGGGAGTTAATTGAGAGGATTAAGAAAAATCGAGTAAAATCGGGGATTTTAGACTTGAGCTGCAGGGATTTACCTGACAAGCTAAATAAAAAAGGGAAAACCAGGTATTTTTGAATTATGAATATCCAATCTCCATGTAAGGTGGTAAAAATAAAGAGGTTTTTATGGTTTGTAAGAACCATACTTGAAGTAAATAGACATATTTTAATATATGTGACCCGCTAAGGGAAAAGGGACCTTAACTTCCACTTTTTCGAAATTGAGTTATTAGTATTTTCTTAATCTACATTGAACACCAAACAAACTGGTAAGCGAATTTTCAAGATATCTTAAAAAATGTCTGAGTTATACATTTTTGAATTTGAATTATTAAAATCATAAATTTTAAGAAATACAGGTCTAAAGTTTTGCAAATTTCTAAGTTTAATAATTTTTATTAATACTTACATTATTGGCTATGTTTTATGTATCATTTTGTCAGAGATTGAAAGTTGAATGAACCAAGTTGGTGATCCACCATTAAATTTATGTCAATTGTTTGTATTTATTGTCAAATGTTCCTGAAATAGATGGGAGGAATAAAAAAACAAGGTTTTAAAGACAATATGTCTTGTCACATTATAAAAACTAAAGTTGATTTTAATTTTACACTAAATAAGAATTTGAATTTATTATAAAAAATCTTAAAAAATATGACATGATATTAGATGTCCGAGCTTTTATTTTTTTATTTGTTGACCTAGTACACTTTTGTTTGTTTTGAAACTTCACTTGTACTAGGAGCTACGTCGTCGACTACTTCTTTTGGAAGACCCTGTACATTTCCATGATCTGATTCCTGGGTCAGGGCTTAGTAAGTCCTGCATTTATTCCTCACCGAACGCTCAAATTTTCTTAACTTCAAAGTTTTAAAATAGCATCGGGGAAGTCAAGGTTCCCTTTCTCCAGATTGCAAGGGTTTAGAAAAAATTAATTTAACTATGTTAAAAGTTAAATTCAGTTGTAAGATGGATCGAATATTGTTTGGAAACATAAACAGTAACAAACAATAAAAAACAAAAAATGTATTTTTTTAACTATCCTCCAAAACTTGCTGTCCTGTAACATTTTGTTTGGGAAGATAAGGTCCCTTTTCCCTTGGCGGGTCACATCTAGTGTGCAGTTTATTGATGTAAGATTTCCCCCATTACACAGCAAGTTTAGGGAACAATCTGGTTTTAGGTGTTTTTAAAGTCATTAGGTGGTTTTTCGGCTAACTACCCGGATTTCGGTACTTGGGGGGATTTTGCAGGGATTAGTGCCGAAAACCGGAAAAAGTGAGGATTATTGATGGAGTTGGCCAGTAAAAATGCCAAATCCTGTCTAATGCATCGCATCACTGGCCATTAGAGATAAGAGTATAGAAACAGTCAATCGCCAGTCGTATGAAGCAGTTGGTGTGCCTGCTTGGTCTGCGGTGAGGCAGTTTTACAAATAGTTTAGTTACTGAGTGAAGTGAATGGTGATTACAAGTTCACATTGTGTTATCGTGGTTGGATATTAATAATTTTAGCTAGTTAGATATACAGATACTGTATTTTATTCTGTATTTTTATAATCTGTGGCAAACTACGGCCTCCCAGCCCAGTCTAGTAGTCTAGTCATGAGGTTTGAAATTTAAATCGACAACAGACATGGAAAAAGTACGTAAGTTCCAGACCCAAGTCAAACAACAAGCACACATGACGTTGACGTTCCTCATACTTCCATCAGCACCCAAGACCAAGATGATTTTCAACCGACAAGCATCCAATATGTTTTTGAACCTACCTGCGGGAATGATTCAATTTCATTACCACTGATTCAATGTTTAATGATGTAAAATAATTCATTAATTTCTGAATTAAAAATTCAGCCCCCGTTAAGAATTAACAATTCTTAACACCCCACCATTATGGAAACTATGAAATTAATACATCACTAAACTGCGAAAACAAAAAATACTTGTTGTTTGTAAAAGATATTTTGCCAGACTACGATGTAATCACCTGTTTTACTAACGTTAATTGGTAGCCGAAACCAGCTTTTTTCTGCCAGAGAGCCGAAAGTCAGCTGATTAACTTGCTTGAATCAACGTGAGAACATCACATAATTATAAAGCATTCAATAGCTTCCAAAGACAGGATCATAATGATTTTCATAGCTGTGTTTGTTTAAACCATAAAAAAGAAGTAGTATCGACGCTCATAACCTCAAAGTTTTGTTTTCAAGTGTGTCAAATGAATAATAAGATTTTAATGTTAAATAGGCAATATTTCAATGTGTGGTGTGGTGAAAAATAGCGTCCACACCTCGGCCGAAAGCGTTTTGCAGCTCTCGATCGTTTCAAATTCTCGACTTTAATTTTAAACAAGATCTCGAGCCTGCAAACCTCACTTTCGGCCCTTGTTGCGAAATATACTATAACAACACTGTTTATTTGGATTTTATCACTAGTATCACATACTGTAAAAAGTACTTCATTATTTTCATTTACTAGCAACATATTAGTGACTTTTTTACTCTCGCTATTGGATCTAGGCTTATAAATAAATAAATGTGTTTTATACATGGAAGTAATATCACTTTATAACCTAATGCTAGTATGCTTTATTATTATTGTATGCCTTATCACTTTATTACTTGATACTTAGCAGTCAATCGTGTTCTTAAGAGTTTGGTAAATAAAATGTAATAATACCATTTGATAGAGCAGGTTATAAGATGTGTGTTTTTATTGCCATACTGAAATGAAATGAAATTAGTTTATTCCTTTTAACAACATTATAATAATACTAATCACATAACATAAATAATCAGTAGGAATTAGTAACTAATGTTAGAAATTAAAGGGTGAGGGGGTGGTTGTCAAGCTTTGGGGGTGGGGGCATTAGGCTTGGTTTGGGGGGGGGGGCATGCGCCATTGCCCTTGGGGGGGGGCTGGGCACCCCTGAGTTATGGCAACAATGGATTAAAACTTTACACGGTTTGCGCAGTCTAAAGATATAATCTCACAGGCTTAATATTTTATGCCGATCATACTAGGCCTACTACACAACTTTTAAGACATACATGTTTTTGATCAGATAAAATTTACTTTTTTCGGCTCACCCTAATGCACAGATAATCCTGACAGTTTGATTTTAACTATGAGAAGATTTGTTAAATTATACTTCAAGTTTATGGAAAAGAAATTGAACAGCAAACCCTGTGTCTGTTGAGGGTAAATTAAAAACAGTACAGGGAAGTGATTTCCCAAACAATTAGGTGTTAACATATTCCAATATGTTGTTGCCTCACTTCGTTGGAGATCAAGTCAAGTTTTGGAAAGTAGCCTACTGGATGAAACTATTTACTGTATTATGAGGGGCGAGCAGTTACATTGAAAAACGCTTTTAAAAACTACCAAAATTCTCTTCGCAATTCTGCCAACCGTAACACATATTTCTAATACATCCTTGAGACATTGCACTTTCCTATCTCCTTGGAAAAGTGTACTTCAAATTTGTAAAAAAATGTACTTCAAAAAAGCACTCCTAGTTTGTATTTCAAATTTTTAACCATCGCCTCAATTCTTTAAGAAATTTTCTGTGATACTTTATTTTAACATTGTATTTGGAAGTCTATAGATTCTAGGTGCAATAAAATAATAAATAATTGTTGTGACACCTAAGAGGTCACAAAAAAAGATTAATACATCTTACAATAATATAATTATTTAAATTACTTGAAAGGATATTCCAAAAGATAAAGTTGAGTAATTCCAAGTTGCGCATGAAAAAGTTCTGTTGCAACAGGATTGCTTATTCCAAGTAATTATGAATTAGGCAAGTGCAATAATTATTTTATCCAAACCTTCATATTTTATAAAGCCTTAAGCTTTAAAATATGTTTATTTATACAATTATTTGATGAATAATTCCACTTAAATACAGACTGGGACTTGGAACTTTGTGTTTGTGCACAATGAGGTTTTTCCTCTTGAGGATAATTTTAATATTCCTCATTAATTTAATTCGAAATTGTAACTAAAAATCACTTTTGTTTTCAAATTTACCAATATTCAAATCTTTTCACCACTTGTCGCCAAATTATTCGATGTTTACGGGTAAATAGTTAAACCAAGAACACAAGAAACTTACTTGTCAGAGCTTGGAAGATGAAGTGAAGGATGCTGCCCTTGGTAACCTTTGGTTCATGCTCACTGAGTTTCCTATCTGGTATTATTGCCCCTAATTTAAATTACAATTGAAGTCTCTTGATGCTATTTTAATTTACTAATATTGGTTTAATATATAACATATAAAACCAGATCATGTACAAAGCCATAATCATGAAATTCTGTTTTATGAATCTGCATAATGTAGCATACATGATGGAAAGGGTGTAAGTTTACTTTATATTTATCAGTGCTTTGGTATTATACGGAGGCCACCCTCATACAGCGCGCTGCGGCAGCTATGTTAGGTTATCATAAATATGTTTCTAGGACTTTCCTCATTTCGATACGAATCGAACGATACTAAATGAGTCATACTTTCGCCCGCCAGAACCCGTTGACAGATGATGCGTACGCTCCGGTCAACGACCAGACCTGGGTCTACTTGGAGGGGATTTGGAGGGCGAAATTATGACTTATCTGTTATCGTTTGATTCATAACATAACGAGGAAAGCACTACTAACATATTTATGGTAATCTAACCTAACATAACCGCCACAGCGCACTGTATAAGGGTGGCGATCGGGTGTGGATGATAGCGGCGGTGAGGACATGAACACTCAATCCTAGCTGACATCGCTGCCTTCTGGGAGGCAGAACACAAATACTGTTAATCTTAACTAAGTGAAATCTGGACAGTAAGTCGATTAAATTACGTTCTTCCTAATGGTGTAGTTATTTTTGGTGTCCAGCAAAACAATCTCTCTGAAAACAGTGGCCTCCGTATAATACCAAAGTACCTATTTATCACCATTTTACATATTGATACTGAGTGGTGTAATCGCCACCAATCCAAAGGAAAGATTGGATTTTTTCATTATATATTTGCCATGTGTTATAAGTTACCGGTACATACCGTACATAAACATGATGTAACAAAAACTTGATGAGTTTATTTTTTTGTTTGAAACTTTCTTTATAGTAATATAGTTATTACATTACAATATAAAGTTAATTGAAATTATAGTTTTTTCCTGGCACCCAGTATATTAATGTCATGTTCAAAGACATTGATAGTACTGTCACAGACAGCAATATGTCCAGCGACGTCAAACTTTGTTGGACATTAAAATTTTCACATTTATTCATTAAGACAGAAGCAGACTTATTTTTTAGTGCACTTCTTTCATTTTATCCTGATCCTTATTTGTGAGTCAGTTTATTTGTTTGTTCAATGATCCATCAATCCTTAACTATAAAACAAATTTAAATTATTTGGTATATAATCAAGGACCAAGATTATTTTATGATTAATAACTTTTCAAGCATGGATAATCGTAATACAAACATATGTACCGAAATAATACAAAAATGTGTTTGTATATGATTCTTACATATAACATAAAAGCAAAAAATCTCTCCTAATTATCAGTACGGTATTCCTTGACAATGTATCACTCCTTTGATCCAAACAATATTGTAACTTTCTATTTAAACTGGCCACACTTGATTCGGGTTTCATTGAATTGGAAAGGAAAATGAAAAGCTTGAGTTTTCAAAAAGGTCTTTTAAAAAAAATATGGTTTTGTGTTGTCGAATGGTTGAGGTCAAGGAATGCCTAAGGTCGCAACAACTATTTTGCGAAGTTGGAACAAATGCTTGTTTTGAAGTAAAAAGAAATACATTCATATATGTATAGACAGCTAAAAAGTAAGCAGGTTATTCGTGGAAAAAATACCTTTGTATGTTTATGTTTACACCTCTACAAGCCCCTGCCGTTATTGTGGGGAGATCTTCTGTATATATAATCAAGCTGAAAACTAATATTAGGTGAATATGAATGTGGAAGAAGAAAAAAAACAAACCAACAGAAAAAATACTGCTTTAATATTGCACGGAGATCATGAAATGCACAGTCTATATCACAAATGTGCTCAGTACAAAACTATATTAGTATATGGCATAGAAAATGTTTTTTGTTCACTCAGTCCATGAATGGCACTGAATAAATTAACGTAAAACTAGGTATATCGAACATATCACCCTCTTCCATGGCTTCAATAAACAGGGATGCACAAGATGCAAAATATACAAGAAATGGTCAAACCCTCCAGCTGCACCAAACAATTAAAAAAGGATGAATTTACCTGAAAATAGCCGACGAAAACAAAAATACACGTCCAGAAAGAACACATCGATATATATATATATATATATATATATATATATATATATATACACATAGCATTCTTGACAGAGCATTTCACCCACTAAGGTGAAACCTTAGTGTGACATTTTTAAAGATAATTCCCTTTCATAAATACATTGAACTACCAAAAAACATGTATTTTAAAACCAATTCAAGTCTATAAAAGGTTTATTTTAAGTGTAGGAAATTATAATAGAGATTTTTTTAATACCTTTAACTAAATCTGACGCTCAAGGAATTTTAACCTGACACTTATATATTTGAACATTAAGTTATGTTGGTGAAATGTTCTTTAGGTATTTTATCTTTTAAATTGCCATTCATCTTTTAAAATAAAAAAATGAAATCACAATTAATTGTTAACTAATCAATTAATTGATTTAAAATAATTAAAAATAATTTCCTAAAAATGGAGAAAGCTATTGCTATGTTAACTTTACGGGAAATGTTATATTTCACTTATTTCTCAACATAGCTTAATAAAATTTGGTAAGTGGCTTCTTCTACAGGAGATTCAAAGGGTTATGGGTGAAAGTAAGCAATTTTTGAATTCATGTGACAATAAACATGCATACTCAAATTCAATGTCATTGTTCTGGAGAATATTTTTAACTCCTTTATTCAAGTACATGTGTTGATGAAAAAACTATACTTCATACAAGGATTCAACTTGTGATGAAGTATGTGCTTGTAAATTTCAAATTCCTTGATTATGACGTCAGCTGCGACGAGGGTATTATCTTTTAAAATTCTTAATTGTCAACAATTTCTTTTATTAAGATTATGTCAATTGGATTGGGGTAGCCAAACATATAGGGCCTACGGATAGGCCCTATTTAGCCCCTATACATTTATTGAACGTAGCCACAAATATAACTGATCAAAATTAAAAATGAGTGCCAGGTTAGGGTCAACAAAAATACAGGTGCTCCAGTTAGGTATCAAGTTTAGGGGCTCAGCTGAAGGATTGGAACCTAAACCTGGCATCCCTTGTGTAGCCTATAGTTTCAGGAAAGTCTTTCCTACAGTTTTCCCTCAGGTAAGGGTGTGATTTCTTTTAAAACACTGTTCACACAAATCACTACGTTAATTATTTGTGTTATTGTTTACCAGCTGACGGACACATGTTCGGTTGATTTTACGGCCGTTTATAACCAAATTATTAAATTTGCATTTCTGTTTCGCTTTTCAGCCAAAAAGCGTAAGAGAAATGAAATGTTTTGATTTTTTTTATGTGAGAGGCTGAGTTAACAAGGATTTTGAACTTTAAGTTAGAAGTGAAATGTGTTTGGTGGTTTGGAAAAAGAATCAGGAGTTTCCGTGAAGATTAAAAAAATTCATAAAAATGGCCACCATTTCAGAATGGATTGAGATAACTTTTGATATATTTTCACGATAAGGTTCCTTTCAGCAAGACTTTTATTAAAATAATATACAATTTGTTGTAAGTTTACATTATCAAGTCTTGAGATTCGAACCCGTGACCTGCATTTCTAGAACACTTTGTGAGTAAATCACAATGTAAATATTTTTAATGAATTCTTTATGTGTAAAATTAGTGGGGAAAAATTTTATTTGGCATTTCTAGGTTAAACAATTTTTCTGCTAAAATATGTGGACAGGTGGTTTGCCTCACCCTATATAAATAATCATTTGATTTTCAATATACATAATAATTTAAGGTAATGATTCTCACCAGAAGATATTTGCTGTGCTTACAGTTGTAGAAAAGGCAGAAGCTTGTAAATATTTATTTATATTACAGTATTATATTAATACATATATAATAAGTTATATGAATATTACAATACCTTACTTACATGAAACATATAGGTTTTGTTTACAAAGGGAACTTGCCTCCTTTTGTCAAATGCTAAATGGGATATTTAGTTTTGTGCCACCTTACTATGATCGGTTTAATAATAAATAATACTACAAGCTGTGGTATATATTACACGTATTTATGAATGGAAGAGGGTGTACCAAAAAATACAATATGTATAATACAATTGAAATCTGTCAATGATTCAGTTAAACAAGGGAAGGTGGTAAAAGTCATAACCACGTTTTCCTTTGACAGCGAGATAAATATAAACGACATGGTACGCTCCCGGTATAAAGCAAATGCATCCGGCAAGAAAAAATACAAATCCCTGAAGTCCTGTGTCAGGCATGAAGATTACAACAATGCTCGTTAATAACAAACCTGGAAATCAAAATTAATTATTAATGACAACAGCAATTTGGCTTTTTCCATGTAAAGTTTATCTCTGTTACTAGAATATAATTTTAATGCACCGAGTGACATATGATTATTTAGAAAAAAAATTTAGATGATAGGCCTAACTCTTTTTTAAATTGTATAAAGGATTGCTGGCTGAATTGTATGGTACCTTGACCATTAAAAGATAATTAATTAATTGTTGAAGCCTAGTGTTATACACCTAGTGTTATAAAGATTAAAAACTAATTTGATTTTGATTAACATTAACCTTTAGCGCCCAGTGTTGCCTTTTGGCAACGCCATGTTTCTGTCGATTTTTCTCTAAAATTATTTTGTTTGAACCTCAAAAGCCCACAGTTGCCTTTTGTCAACACCCTTTAGTTCAGAAAACGGCCACTAGATGGGAGCTTAGTCCAGTTGTCTTTGCGTTAGAGAATTTTCTTTAGAGTGACCACAAGGTATGGAGGTTAGTGGTAAGTTGTGCTTTTTCAAGCGATCTTTTACTATAGTTCTAGACATTTCGTATTGTGGGAAAAAATATCTTATCAATCCTCAGTTATTCTAGTTTATGTTTCTAATAAGTTTTAGTAATTTAAGCGAGTATTTCCATAATTTATATGAGAAAATCGCCGTGTTGCCAAAAAGCAACTATGGGCGGATGTGACATTAAATTTCACTAGTTTAATTCAGTTTCTCCATATAACCCCATGCTAATATTAAATTCATTTAAAGCTAATATTTTGTGCTAATTATATGTATTTTGACCATTTTGTATAGGACATGATTTAAACTTCACAATGGACCAAGAATATTTGGACGAAAATGAAAAAGAACGTTTTTTATTAATTTCTGATAACAACGTGTCCGAAGTGGGGGACATATGGGACATTGGCATTAGGGTCTAGCCCGATGTAACCACAAGTGCCCGTAGTTGCTTTTAAGCAACAGAAAAATTTTTTTTAAACCTGTGAGGGAAAATGTGAAAAAACAGTTTTAATATGTTATTTAGACCCTAAATAAAAGAAAAATAGGAAAAAATAATTTTTTTTCTCGGTGTATCATAATTCGGGTTTCAAAGGGTTAATTTGGTACTGTAGCCAGTGAAGCCTATAGGTCTCTTTCAAATATTTAATACTTTTCAGATTGGTTTCAATTCTGGAAAAAAAACTGAGTGGTTTTGTCATGGTGCATTACTTTTTACTGAGCTCAAGCCAACCTTCTGGCAGTATTGCTACACCTCTGGGAGCTTGGGAATTAATAGTTGGAATTACAAGGGTTCCCTTAAAAAGGGGACCTGACACCCCGTGCTAATGGGAAAGTCCTGTTTTTTAGCGTAAGTCCTATTGTCCCAAAAAAATTTGTCCCCACATCAACAAATTTTTTTTAGTACGTCTCAAAAGCATAATTAAACCAGATTATAATTTAGAGGCAACTGGCATCATTTGGAGGGCTACAGTATTAAAGAACAATACAGATTTTGTCAAACTCTAAGCAGGATATTTATTTTTGTGCCACCTAAATACAGTGACGTAACAGAGGGGCCTGAAGGGCCTGCAACGTAGCGGAGCCCGGGAGCCAGGGGGCCTGCGAATGGAAACCGACGCGGTGAGCTGCTGGAGGGTCCACGAAGAGGCCGAAAAATTGGAGGTCACTCATAATGAATTTTATCAATCATTCAATAATTGTATGATTGTTTGTGGGGGGCGGTTTTCGGGTGACGACCACAATGATGAAGAGATGAAAGTAGTTGCCTCCGTCTTGATCTCTTCACCATCGTGGTTGTCATTAATGTTATTAATAAGTTGTTTCTGTTTAATTTTGTTAGGCCTATTCAATGATAACTAATTAAGGTAACAAATTTAACGTTTTAATTTGGGTTGATAGTTATTATGCGACTGCTTATGCCTGAAACCAAATAACATTTGAAACATTAAGTAAAAAATGCATTATTTTAGCCTGTGATAAATGTACGATAATGTTTGAACTACACAAACTAACCAAGTAAACGATTTTAAATAATACAGATAAGGCGCTTTTGTGGTTGGTTGAGGGCCTATCACAGCCGCGATGATACCTCAGCTACTTCTAGCTGCTGTCAACCTTCAGCTATTTAATTCCCTGTTACTCCCTGCCCATTTGAAGGTGGGGTAAGTTTAAGATGTAGTGATGTAACTTTCAACTTTATTAAATCATGATTGATGTAGAAAACATGCCCTTTTATGCAATAACACCAACAATTCACTGAGTACCACATTTACCACTAGGCCCACAAACCCTGGGCTTAGGGCCGCTCGTCAAAAGGGGGACGCACACAGAGGAAAATGAGGTATTTAGAGTGAATTAGAGAAGGTAATTTGGCTCCAAAATTTAATAGAGCTAGACAAAAAAAAATCACCACTCTTTACCGAGGACTCAACGGGGCCGCTCAGAAACATGGGCTTAGTCCGCGGCAGGCGTAAAACTGTTTCATTATGTTGTACCGGTGGTCCAAAATAAAACATGGGGGGCTCTAAAAATAAGTTTGTGGGGGGCGGAAAAATCTGTTACGCTACTGCCTTAATACGATCCGTTTATGGCTGCACTATGGCTGCACTGTTGCTGACTAGTGTCTAGGTTCTTTAATTTCCAGTTTAGAGGAATGTCAGTTTTTTTGCTTACGAAGCTCCGAAAGCACTGTGAAAAAGCATTGAATGAAATGGGAACAGTGCCACCGGTGGTACACATCGGAGTTTTGGAAAGTTTGCAGTGTGCCACCGGTGGCGCATGTCGGGATTATGGTTAGTACAAAAACTGACTGTTGACTTCCATCGGGCTGAACTAGGTTAAAAGATGGGATTCACAAAATCAAGTATATATACCTCAAGTAGTCAAAATGTGAGGACAACCTGCAGAGGACCATGGATGCTGAAAGCGATACCTACCTTAACCGGGATGGCACTGCTTTGGTAGACCTACGTTAGCTTTTCATTTACCTCACAACAAGCCTGTATAAGCTTTGACTAGTTCGATGGTTGAGAAAACTATCAAGCACTTACCTATTCCAACTATCAACAAATTTACAGCTGCTAAAACCATTTTCCAATTCTCTTTGACCTTGGGGTGGTGCCAGCATGCTTGTGATGGATCAAAAAACCCCGTGTGGTAACCACCATCATGGATTAAAGAGTCACTGTCCCTTGATAACGTCTGAAACAAAACCGGCGATGCAATATATATCTCATAACCTACTCCTTAATTATGGTAGATGAATTTAATAAAGTTTATCATATACATGAGGCAAATCGTGGTTTTCGGGTGACGACCACAACGATGAAGAGATGAAAGTAGTTGCCTCCGTTTTGATCTCTTCACCATCGTGGTTGTCATTTGAATACAAGCGTATCCTTATGTGTTTTATATGTTACAAGTGTATCATATTAAAATTAATAAAGTTGTGAAAAAGTCTCACCCAAAAGGTTTTTACGGTTAGGGGACTTTAACCCCCTGATTTTCAAATCTGTCCCACAAAACGGACAAATAGAAATAGGTACTGAACTATCAAGTTATACTGCCGAACAATTGATTACTAAATGATTACTTTAATTTTAGACAAACAATAGGCCTGACTGCCAACACAGAATAATGGAATTTGTTTGAACATAACTCAAAAGAAAAATTCAGTTCAAATACTTCATCTGTGGTTTGGTATAGCCTAAGTCATAAATTTCCAAGGCTACCAACAAACAAACCCCCCAAAAAAACCAACCCACAAGATAGGTTCTGGCCGGTTATCTTTGTTTGTGTAGGGTTCACAGGTGTATGGGCACTGGCACCTTTTCTTTTTTCTGCCAGTGCCTGAAAAGGTTGAGGTAGCCTATTATGCATCGTGTTGTTTCATTTGAACTAAAGTTAGAGGCTACAAGCCTTTACTGTCAATAAAAAAATGCATAAAAGCCCATAATTTTTTATTGTAAAAATAACCCTCGCTTTATAGTTCCAAAAATGTTCAATAAAGCTTAACCTCAATATCAAGGTCATCTTACTTACTTTCTTGTAGTTGCCCCGTAAACGACGTCAAGGCATGAGACCCATCTTCTACATTAGTCCTGTTCTTGTCGAACCAGGTCAAGGTAAAATGGGTAGGTTAGGTTGGGCAAGGTTAGGACAGAGGTAAATTGTAATAACGTTGTTGGATGAAATATTTAGGGAGGCCTAACTTAAATTTTTGAGCACAATGAAGCTCCTTTAAATCTACTGGCAAAGAATACTATACTTTTACCTCTTTTTTCATACGTTAGTGATCGTAGAATCACGGCGGAGGAAACAAAGCGCATTACAGAGCCAGCGCAGTGTCACCCAATAAGTCAACTATTCGAATCGGTATATCGTTTGTATGAGGTGTATGACTATCGATAGTTCCCCACCCAATAATCCCAATTCCCACCACATCCCCTAGAAATTAAGGTGCACAGGCAAACGACCAACTACACCACCACCGACACCTTCTGCGGAGCTTGTACCATTATAGGACGGAAAAAAAACTGCAGCCTTATTTTCTATCGAAATAATCTTTAAATTGCAAACTATATTTATCATAAGACGTCTCTTTAAGTAAATTAAACCAAGGTAGGCCTACATGTAAAAACTACGGTTATCCTATTTGGAGTTGCTTCAAAAACAAAATGTGCAAATAACATTGACATTGGGCCTTGTGGAGTCTTGACTTCCCCGACACCTGAAGGAAAATTTGATCCCTCTCGGCACACTTAAGGCTCTGTGTAGGACAGTGACATTTGTTGAGGACAGAGGGAATATTGGTCAAAATTAATCTCCAAACATGCAAAGACTTTCTCACTTCACACACGCTCCAATATTTTCCTAGTGTAATAGTAAAGGGTGTAGGCTATGCCACTAGTGCAACTTGTTTTCGCAAAAAATTTCACACGAAACACAAAATCGTCTGAAAAATTTCTGCAACTTACCGCGAAACAATGTATTTTAATGAGGCTATAATTTTGTCTTTCTTGCCGAAACATTACACAAAATTTTTATATAAGCTTAGACATGCTTAAAATAGTTTCGTGAATGTTTCACAAAATTAAGTTGCACCTGGTTGCCCTAATGGCATACGACCTTAAGACAACTGTAAAAATTAATACGTACATCATCGGCGAAAGTTAACCTTGTAGAGTGAGAACGATGGTTAGGATCATTAATTTGAACGATAACACTTTCATCAGATGTTATACTCCTATTTTTAGGTTTGAGAGGAGATCTTTCGGTTGTCGAACCGTATATTTTAATAGCCTCGTCGTTTTCTTCTTCAAAAGCAAAATCAATTGAAAACCTGTTATCACCTCTAGCAAAAACTCCAGCCATTATTAACAATATAGCATAATGAACTTCATTTGGCTATGTATACTTATTTCATGATAGTAATCCTAAATTATGCTAGATGTTAGAAATCACAGCCACGACAATATCAAATTAAACATAATGCAAACTTATTAATGTAATTCACTTTACTGCCATCACGGTATAGCGTTGTTACAGTGTTATTGTTAACACTGAGAACTACTAGTAGAACAACTTTCCGAGTGTCAGTCCAGGGAATATAATGGCACAAGACCAATTGGACAGATGTCTAAGGCAAAAAGAATGACATTGAAAGATACTTCATTTCAGTCAACAAACAAATCAGGCAGATTGCCGGATAATCTAATGACAGATGACTTTGATGTTTGATGTCAGTTCACTTCGAGTACTTGTAGTCTTGAAGTCTTTATTATTTTTTCAAGTGCACTGTCCAGGCAGACAGAAGTGAATTCAGTTTTGCCAACAGAAAGCGTACTAGGACCTTGGTCTAGAAAGTCATACCATAGATAAAAATACCCTGCAGGGTATTTTTTATCTATGGTTATACGGTCAGTATTGCTGGCAGTATGTCTTGGTATTTATAGTAAAAGCTTAGACTAGGGAAAATATAATAGACTGCACCTTATGGGCTCTACAGCACTTCTTCTGGCTTTCTGACTTCTGACCGCAGTTCAAAAAGCCGGCATCCGAGCGCTGTCGCTACTGTAGGTGGCAACGTAGATCGCTTCAAAACCACTAAAAGAATAATACAATTTTTACGGTCAACTATTTAAGTGGTTTATTGTTAACATTCACATCCACTATAGATTATTTTATCTTTTTTTTATTTGTTTGACATGGGTTGACAACGTTTTACTCATTGTTTTAAAGGTTTTGTGATTTAAAAATGATACATTTTACTTTACTGAACTTCTTGCTCAAAACCGTTCCGAGCATTGACAGCTTAATTTAGCTAAGTAATCGAAACAGGGCTGCCGAGAGCCAAGCTGGGCCCCAAGTCTACAATCATCGTGGGCCCCTGAGGTGGAGCCACATGTCCGGCCCCCTCCGGAGAATTTGTAAAATCAGAACCATAAACTTGGGCTTTTGAGGTAGACCAGAGGCATAAAAACATGCAAGAAAACCCCAGAAATTCTGACTAACTAAGAGGCAAAATTTCCATAATTTTAGTGAATTTCCACCATAGGGAAGAAGTTATTACCGTAGGTCTCATGGTAAGACCATAGATAAAAACATCCTAAACATATGGATGTTTTTATCTATGGCAAGACCTAAGCTCGAGATCACTAGGGGCCGTCCATAAATTACGTCATCTTAAAATAGAGGGAGGGGTCTAGAATGGAAATGATGGTAGGATTATGTGCATGGGGGGGATGATGCAATTTTTCAAATTTTATTTTAATACTAATTTAGATTTTTTTAAAGAGGGTGGCAGCCTCTTTTTACCTTGTCTTTGCCCCGCCCACATAGACTATTGATCTGTGCGTGGACGTTAACAAGCAAAGCCAAGGAGTGAGCCGGTACAGCACAAGGGTGAACAGTACTGCTAAAAGTATGCGACTATCCCGAGTCTCGAACCTGCGACGCTTTGTGGCCACAGTTCCAAGGTCGGGTGCGCTACCAACTGTGCCACCGGCTCACTAAACAAGATAGGAAAATTTTAAACATTCTATGTTCATTCATTATGATGCTAAAGAAAAGCAGCGTAAAAACTATGTCCTCGATTCTCACAATATCCATTAAAATGGTCATTTTTGCTTCATGTCAAAACAAAGCTAAGGTAAGTGCAGATTTTAATGATCTAACTACCTACTTTTAGATTTGCAGGCAGCGTCAGCGTCAGCGTCAATCACTACAATAAATGAAGTATTACAAAGTTCAAAGTGTACTTTATTATCATACTTTTTTATTTTAGAAAGT
Organism: Flexamia atlantica; assembly: GCA_035578135.1. Lineage (NCBI taxonomy): Eukaryota > Metazoa > Arthropoda > Insecta > Hemiptera > Cicadellidae > Flexamia > Flexamia atlantica. Next base: position 11,513,204 of record JAQJVK010000010.1, read on the forward strand.
AAGTCTACCAATTTGTAGCTTGAGCACTAGATTCTCTGTACAGCCAATTATTCATCATATATAGGTATAAAATACTATATACTTTTGGCTATCTATTTTCCGCTATCACCATTAATTTTGACCTTACTTGACTTTGTTATGTTAATATTATACAGGGTGCCGGGAAATTATGGTAAAATATTTTAGTATATAATAGTAGAGGTAAAAATGAGAAAAATAGTTTTTAAGCGCCTAAAGTGCTTCGTTTTCCGTCTCTGTGTCTGTTTGTGATTTTTACATATTTAATCATATCTCACGAACCTCTTAACCTATAAACTTCAAACTTGGTATATGGATAACAACCATTAAAAAACTATTTTTGTAAAAAGTATCAATTTTCTACTTTGTACCATTTCAAAATGGTGACTGTTTTTATTTTCAAAGATAAATATCTTAAAAACTTTAAATTTAACAAAAGTTTTACAAGAGACAAAAAAGTTGCAAAGTTTAATCTAATTAACGCTGATATTAAGATTATGATGATCGGACCACTAATAACGAAGTAATTTTAACATTTCTGGATAAAAACACATGGTTCTTTAGAACATACTGCCTGAAATTTGCATGTTTTTAATAGGAGAATTTAAAATTTCACCATTATTAGTTGTCCGATCATTATAATTTTAATATCAGCGTTAATTGGATAAAATTTTGCAACTTTTTTGTCTCTTGTATAATTTTTCTAAAAGTTACGGTTTTTAAGATATTTACCTTTGAAAACAAAAAACAGTCGCAATTTTGACATGGTACAAAGTAGAAATTTAATACTTCTTACAAAAATAGTTCTTAATATGGTCATCCATGCAAGTTTGAAGTTCATACGTTATAAGGTTTGTGAGATATGATTAAATACTGTATGTAAAAATCACAAACAGACACACAGACAAAAAACAAAGCACTTTAGGACCTTTATTTATATGAACTCTTTTTTTTATTTTTATCTCTACTATCATATACTAAAATATTTTACCATAATTTCCGGATACTCTGTATACACCAATTGATCTCGTTTCACCCATGGTTTTGAATTAATGAAATAATTTCCGTATTGGGTAGTATTTTTTACCGTCATAGCTTTCATGTGAATGCCTGCCACAGGCCTACAATGAAACTTGACCGAGCAAAACAATTAATAACCCCACTGGATATATATTAAAAAGCAGTTTAGAAGTTACTAGCTCAACTGAGTACTGTACACGTAGCACTCGTAGCAGTACGAATTATTGGCTCTAGTTCGCTATCGCCGAATTCGAGTAGATCCTACTTGCCAAAACATTCGGTGAGTACTTCGCCGCGTGTGGTGAGAGTAGCATAATGTGGAGTCTTGCTGTACGTACCAGTTCACGTTCGCATTAGCATAGATTATTCTGTTTTTTGGTGGTAAACTGGAGCCATGAATAAATATAGAGATAATAAAACGTAAACAGAGTGATATCCAAGAGATTATCAGAAGGAATATGCGTCAGTAAGCGTGAGAAATATGTTTTGATGAAGGCTTCTGAGAAGCGGCCGGATAAACCGAGGGCCGGTAAAACCGAGGCCAGATATGAGGGGTTCTACTGTATGAGAATTTCAGCCTCTATTTTTTTTGTTATTTTCCTTTTGTTTATAAAAAATTAAATTTCTACTAAAACACATTAAACATACCGATTAAATATTGTATCAATGAATTTCCTTAATATTTTGCTGTGCCATCAGTATCAAAGGTTGCTAGTGGCTCGTTAGTAGGTAAGTATATTAAATATTATGTCTAAGATGAACTTACCATTATTTACTGTGTACAGTAATAGTACATAACCTTCTCTATTCTTATTTAATTCTACAATACAGTTTTACAGGCACCTTTATCATAATACACATCTTTTATTTATTCTTTCCCTGCTAATACACCCACATATGGAAATTTATTTTTATCATTTACAACAAATGCATATGTCCGTACTGTTCTCCGTACTGTTATAATGCCCGTACTGTTCTCAATACTCCCATCATCTAAGGAAGTATTCTTTTTAAGTTTTCTTCCCGTTCTCTTATTTCTTGTTGTTTAGTTAATTGTTTTACATATTCCTCTTTAACTGTAGCAGTCGATTCCACATGGTAATCATTTGAATTATTGAATCGGTTAAAACACTTTTGCTCACCAAAAAATACCTCTTTTGCTCCTTGTAAAGGCAACAAGTTAAAAAACATGAACAATTATTTTTAATTTTTTTCAAACATTTTAATTGATGGAAATTATTATTATATTTAATTGGCTACTGTAAATTACCCTCAGATTAATTTAATTAGATAATTTGGGACACCTTCTAACAGAACTAAAATATCATACTTTGGACTAAGCCTCGCTTGGCAAAGGGTATAAGGTAAAGTAATAGAGAAACGCTGGCATACCGAAACAGAGGGGTGTAATTTAAAATAATTAAGTAAAATACAAAAACAAGAATTATGTGCAGTTACAAAAATTCAAACAATAAAACTGAAGCATGGCAAATGACCAGCAAAGAACAGGGATTCTTTACTTAATTCAATTCTAAATAAAATCTGAAATATTAAATTGCCAGAACTAAGTTGTAATTACTTATAAGGTGATGGAGTGTTAAAATTAATCAACATTCTGAAACACGAAAAATAAATGTTTACTAAAGAATTGTAATATGTTAAATACTCAAAGGTTTTCTAAGGTTAAAGCAAAAAGAATTTCAAAAGTTACATGTTTCTCAAATCTTGGAATAATATTATTTGAAAATAAAGTTGGTTATAATGTGAGAGAGCAAGCAGATTATACATCTAATTATACTAATAAATTATTATAATTAATACATACTTAATTAATGACGAAAACACTCCTTTTTATCCAATTTTTGCACTACCTAATTCTGCCATAAGGCAACAGGCCATTGATCTAATTTTTCACAATTTCCACAAACACACGCGCGCGAAACCACGAGATGCCGGTTACTTGGTGGACGATACTTTCTTCGCCGAATCCTTGGAGAGACTGCCTCCTTCGCCGATTCACTGGGACTCCCGAACCATCAAAAACGACGAACCCCAACAGCGAATGAGGCAGTGATACGTCACTCAGCAATGCCCTAGTTCCGCCCTATTGGTTTTGACCATTCCACGTGACATGTCCACGTGATGGAATGTTCTAGCAGGTTGACGACTGTCCTCTATTCCACTCATCAAAAGCTGATGCATTATTAGCAGATTTATTGAATCTTGTACCTATTGTGAAACTCTAGAAAACATGGAATCAGCTATCGGGAATCAGGTTAGGTTCAAAGTACATAATTGAAGAAATTAGGAAAGAATTTTTGCTGCAGAGTTTCGGAACTAAAATAAAAAATCTAAATTAAGCTAGTAGTTACACTCCCCCGGTTAAAAACGTTAAACTGTGTTTAACGTTCAACTAAAACTAAAATGAAGTCTGCACAGAAGGTACTGAATGTGCTTCTCGGATCCTAGGTGGGAGCCGTGGTGGTTGCTGGATCAAATTTAATTTGATAGTAAGAATATGAATTTTGTAAATTACCAAAACAAGTGAAATCGTTAAAATACTGCACCAAGCTAAAAGTATATAAAGCATGATCCTTCTGTCATCAACAACATCTGACCAGGAATTTGATAAATTAATATGTATGAAAAGAGTAACCTTTTCAAGATTAGAAGAAGAAAAGGTAGGGATAGTGATGTTCCATGATGGTAGTAAATAGCTGGAGATATTAAGAAATTCGGTCCTATCTGTGTTAAACGGATCAATTTTTAGATGGTCTAAGTTTGTCCAGGGCAGGGGCACAAGATGGAAAATTGAAGGAGAAGAGAAGTCTCTGGAATCACATGGGGTGATGGTTGAGATGAGCGTCTGTGAGCCATCAAGTAGTTCGCAGTTACATGGTATTTCAATCTCAATACTTCCAAAGTCAATTTCTGGTAAATGGGTAGCCAAAGGGTTATTGTCACACACTAATCTAAGGCTATTCTTGTAATTGGTCACTAGAAATTTGTTTACTTTCAACTGAGTAACGATGGGATATTGGGGTGCGGGAGTGCAATGAAATTCACAGTGATGTTTAAGTTCGGAAATGTTTGTACCGTTGATTAGATACTTTGCACATTTAGAAGCTGGAGAGGAGAGAGAATTGTACCGTGGAATTAAACACAAATTCGATGTATGTTGGTTACAATGGGGATTGTTTTCGGTGTCCACAATGAAAATCGAATTTGATGATGATTTGAAGACAATAAAATTATGTTGTACCAAGTTACATATGTTATCTTCCCATTTGAGGGGAATGGGAAGGTAAGAATAGCCAATGTAAGAAGTATTTGACGGGATCAAGGGAATTTTTATTTGCAAAATGATGTTGTCTTTTTCAAAGTAACACTTTGAAATAGGCAAGCTGTATATTTGAAATATTTTAGAAAAGGGGAGTGCGATAGTCAGATTAAAAGAAGTCAGTTTCGTGGAAAGTTTTCGAAGTTCGGATTCGAGAGTCTGCATGTTAAGAAGATCTTCCTGGATGTAATTGTGTTGACAGTCGTTTTCAACTTTGTAGAGTGTTGAATAATGTGCGGCCAAATAGAAATATGACATAATTTCAAGATTGTTTTGAAGAAGCTTTTTGTCGAGGGCCTTACTGGTGACGTTCACTTCCTCCTCCAAGTTGCTCTCATACTTTCGGAGCGAATTATGTAATTGTTTCAAAACATGGTCAATGTTGTTGGAAAAATTGTTCATTTTTTCTTCTGCAAGGGTGAGGTCTGCATGTTCCTCCTTTACATAGTCTAGAAGGTTATTCATCTTGTCATCTACTTGCTCTTCATTGTGTGACAGATCTTGTAGATTCGTCATCGTTGCAGTGTTGCAACACCAGGAAAGTGCATCTCCGATGAAGTCTATGGCTCGTTTGGAACGAGAAGATGTGTTGAAGAATTTTAATTTGAACGATGGATCAAGATTCATTTCATTGGTGTTAAAAATAGTGTTTATTTCATTTTGTAGATGTAGTAAGTAATTCTGGTTAGTGCAAAAGGTGTTTGGATTTATCAGAGAATTCTTGCATGTTGCTTCTTGTCCTATAGTTGTAGGTAGCTTGAATGAAAATAAAAAAATCTAAATTAAGCTAGTAGTTACAATAAAAAAAAAAAAAAGAATTTCAAAAGTTACATGTTTCTCAAATCTTGGAATAATATTATTTGAAAATAAAGTTGGTTATAATGTGAGAGAGCAAGCAGATTATACATCTAATTATACTAATAAATTATTATAATTAATACATACTTAATTAATGACAAAAACACTCCTTTTTATCCAATTTTTGCACTACCTAATTCTGCCATAAGGCAACAGGCCATTGATCTAATTTTTCACAATTTCCACAAACACACGCGCGCGAAACCACGAGATGCCGGTTACTTGGTGGACGATACTTTCTTCGCCGAATCCTTGGAGAGACTGCCTCCTTCGCCGATTCACTGGGACTCCCGAACCATCAAAAACGACGAACCCCAACAGCGAATGAGGCAGTGATACGTCACTCAGCAATGCCCTAGTTCCGCCCTATTGGTTTTGACCATTCCACGTGACATGTCCACGTGATGGAATGTTCTAGCAGGTTGACGACTGTCCTCTATTCCACTCATCAAAAGCTGATGCATTATTAGCAGATTTATTGAATCTTGTACCTATTGTGAAACTCTAGAAAACATGGAATCAGCTATCGGGAATCAGGTTAGGTTCAAAGTACATAATTGAAGAAATTAGGAAAGAATTTTTGCTGCAGAGTTTCGGAACTAAAATAAAAAATCTAAATTAAGCTAGTAGTTACACTACACATCATTAAAATTAAACATTTTTTTTAAAACGGTATATTTCGGACCATGTTCTAGGTCCATCATCGGCCTTTTAACTGGAACAGGTTATTTAAATTATCTCTTTACATATATTTATGTATTTATTATTATTATATATATATATTATATATATATATATATTATTATTAATATATTTACATAAAATTACAAACATATATTTACATAACCTGTTCGAGTTAAAAGGCTGACGTTGGACCTAGAACATCGTCCGAAATATACCATTAAAAAAAAGTTTAATTTTAATGATTTGTAGCCAATTAAATTTAATTTTTGTTGCTGGTTGGCTCAGAATCACAGATTTGAATTAGTAAAGAAAGGTTAAATTACCTTATATTACGTCTTTTGATGCAGAAAGGTAACACTAAGCTACCACGTGGTTTCATAACTATACAGTTCCATCTTCAGGCTAATACAAGAACTTGTTTACTCAAAAAACGAAATCTTGAGGTCGTCATAAATATTAAAATTTGATTTACATTTACACACATGCACATCACACTTACGAAACGAATAACACATTTGGCCAAATATTTATTGAGGAAAGAAAGAACCGTCACGGGCGAGATTACAAATTAAATTTAATAATAGACACCATCATGATAAATACCTACCGAGAAGAATGATGGAAATTATGTGGACCTAAAGAAATCCGATTTGGAAGAGGATTTTCAAGTAAACCCAACTACACCCCAACCTCTAACTCCATTTTTTTTTGGAACATCTCTCCAATAATGGCTTAGAAAGTGGACTTATTTCCTTCATAGTGTAAGGATATACAGGGTGTCTCTGAACTCTCTACCGACCTTTTCAGATATTATTCCTGGACCATAGACAAGCCAAAATATCATATTCAAAATTTTGAAAACTTAAAAGTTACTCGTATAGCCCCCTTTTTGTTTTTTTCACATTTAATTCGAGAACGGCTGGTTATAATTAGATGAAATTTGGTATTTAGCTTTACCAAAAGACCTAATTGCAAAAAATTTTTTTTTTTACAATCATTATTTTCAAAATGGTGGCTGCCTGAAAAATATCTTAAAAACCGCTCATAATAAAAAATTACATTTTGTATATTTTATTTAGAGAATTTAATTGCACATCTATTGACACCAAATTTACGGAAATCGGGTCATAAATAACGAAGAAAATCCATTTTTAAGAAATTGCATTCTTGTCAATATCAACTATTATCATGTGACATCGCTGCTAGTGAACCACATCGATCAACTGTTTAAGGTTTAATTCTACTCAAATTAACCAGCTGTATTAAGTTCATTTGCACCGATCACCTGATTGATACCCTTATGATTCCTAGGGTTAACTAATGCTTCAAATAAAACATAAAATATCAAAACTGTGTCAAAATTACAAAAAAAATGATTTGTGTACAAGAGATATGACTACAATTCTATTTCCAAACGATGTTCAATATGCCCACCGCCCAGTTGATTGCACATTGTGAACCTAGATGTCATGGATTGCCGGACAGCTTCAAATTAATTTTTCTCTTGTATGACCGCAGACATTCTACCGATCAGGTCCAGTTCATTTCCACAGGTGTTGAATAAACAAGACCCCCAAACATAGAAATCTAGGGGAGTAAGATCAGTGATCGCGGAGGCCACGACACCGGTCCCCCGCAACCAATCCACTGCTGATTGTAATTTTGGTTGAGGAAATCTCTTACAATTTCCCCAAAATGTGCAGGAGCACCATCATGTTGCAGCCACATGTTCTGTAGGTCTGCCAAGGGACGTCCTCCAGAGGTTCTGGGAGTATGTCTCTCAGGAACACAAGATAGGTGGGGGAATTCAACCTATTTGGGAGAATGTAGGGGCCGATTAAATTATCCCCTAAAACTCCAGCCCAAACATTAACTGAGTTACGGTGTTGCTTGCTGGAAATGTGAGTTTCGTGGGTATTTTTAAAAGATGAAACATAGCTGTTCCTGGTATTAAAAATACATACCATCCTGGTTAAAACTGGATTCGTCTGTAAAAAGAACGGATTTCATGAAATCTGGATCGTCCACCAGTTTGTGTAGGAACCACCTGGAACAATCTACCCGACCTGGATAGTCTTGAGGTTCAAGGGCATGAACCTTTTGGAGATGATATTGGTACAAATTTTCTCCATTGAGTACCCTCCACACAGTGTCTTTGCCTGCCCCCATCTCGCCCCCACAGCCCACAGCTCGAGTACTTGTTCGGGGGTTTTCTTCAAATTTACGAAGGACTTCCTCCTCAAATCTAACTGTACGCAACGACTTTGCAGCACCAGTATCTGCCATTCTCTAATCAAACGTACTAGTTGCGTGGAGACGGTTGAGGACAGCAGTGAACGTTTTGGCCCTAGGACACTGTCTGTTGGGGAAATAGTCGCTATACAACCTCCTCCCTTCATTTGCATTTCCAAATGCAGCTCCATAAAAAAATGCATATCGCAATACTCTGCAACACTATAATTAGCCATTCATCAATATATATGAAAACTGAATACGCTACCACAGATTACTATTAAAAAGCAGCACACTGATAAACAATAGGCAACATACAGTAAAAAAGACACATTGTAACAGGAAAGTGTCATATTTTAACAATATATTGATCAATCAGCTGTTTAGTGGAATTATTGTTGAAACAGCTGATCGACGTGGCTCACTAGCAGCGATGTCACATGATAACACTTGATATTGACAAGAATACAATATCTTAGAAATGGAGTTTCTCCGTTATTTATGAGCCGATTTCCAAAAATTTTTTGTCTTAGATTTGCAATTCAATTCTCTAAATTAAAATGCAATAAATGTAATTTTTTATCATGAGCGGTTTTTGAGATATTTTCATTTGAAATTTTTAGGCAGCTGCCATTTTTAAAATGATTGTAAAAAAGTAATTTTTTTGTAGTTGGGTCTTTAGGTAATAAAGCTAAATACCAAATTTCATTTCATTTTTTTCCACTAAACAAGCCGTTCTCGAATTAAAATTTCCTATGTGAAAAACAAAATGGCGGCTATACGAGTAACTTGTCTATGGTCCAGGAATAACAAAAGGTCGGTAGAGAGTTCAGAGACGCCCTGTATATCCTTACACTATGAAGGAAATAAGTCCACTTTCTAAGCCATTATTGGAGAGATGTTCCAAAAAGAGAAAAATGCAGTTTGAAGACATGAACACTAAAAAGCGAAAGTTAAGACTATTGGGTTGGGGTGTAGTTGGGTTTACTTGAAAAATCCTCCTCCAGATCGAATTTCTTTAGGTCCACTTAATTTCCATATATTATTTGTAGTGGTAGTTTATTTGTTATATTTATACGACTTTTTAGTATATAGGGAATAAGATTGGGAATCTCTACTAAACCCCAAGGCTCTAAATTTATATCTTAAGGTATTGTGGAAAAGGGTGTATTCGATTTAGTTTAATATGTAGCTCCAGATTTTATATCACACTTCTGTTTTACACTAATATTATCAGGATATTCTTCTGTTATTTTTATATAATTTATCGGTAAGCAGTTAAAGCTAAATGTTGATATAGCATATTTTATTAACTCAATTTGCAAATTGTAATATACAATATGCAAATACACTATACTGCAATGTGCAATATGCTGTTGTGTTAAATACAAGGCAACAGCTATTTTGTAATTGATTAGCTACCTTAGTCCACATTTTAACCAATGGCAAAGAGTAGAATGGAGCATTTTGGAAGTATCTTGTATTGTCTTCTATCAAACTTAAACAATCTCTCAAGGGTTAAAATTATTTTCCAAAACCTCTGCAATGACTGTAAATTGTAGCTTCTAATCTTGTAATTCCATTCTCTCTGGCTAGTTTAATCTCGATATTGCTATTTTAATTTGCTTTTTTGATTATTTTACTAATTTATAGTCTAGTATTTTTGCAACAGTTACAAAGTTTTAGTTTTAGTTCTTTTTATGAAAGTGATGTTAAGTGCTTGTGGAAGACTGATCTGATAATGAACTCATAATCCCACGTACAGGTTTACCTTTGTGGGAAGTAGTTCCACCATAATGTATATTTTATGTTTTTGCTTATGTATTTAAGGAAATAAATCAATTCATTCATTCATTCAACATTTCCCGGGGGAGAACCCCGAGACCCCCCGGTGGTTGGAGCCCCCAAGGAAAGTCCCTAGGTGCGCCACTGCCTGGCGCCCTCCTCACACTTGTCCCCCGCCCTTTCGACGGACCCAACATGGGCGTGCCTGTGTGGTTGTTAGTTTTGTTAGGAATATACTTACTCTTAATAAATAGAAGTGATCTAAAACTTGAGTGATCATAGACTTTAGTAAAGCATTTGATACTCTTAAGCACAGTAAAGTTGCAATGGCTTTGGAAACAGCAGGAATAAGAGGACCCGTAAAAGACTGGTTTTTAGATTATTTAAATAACAGAAAACTGAGAGTAAAATTCAACAGCACATATAGTGAAAAAAATAATTAAAATATGGCGTACCTAAAGGGAGTATATTAGGGCCTTTAATATATCTTATTTATGTGAATAACCTACCAGAAATATTACAATATTGTAGAATATTCATGTATGCAGACGACACATCACTTGTTATATCACATAAAAACATACAGGAGGCATGTAACAAAATTCAAATAGACTTTATAGAACTAACTAAATGGTGTCATGACAATGGGCTTATTATCAATGGAGAAAAATCAAAGATAATGCATGTTCACTCCCCTTTCTTTAAATGTGCACAATTAAGAATAAAGTTCCATTCGTATGATTGCCTACATAATAATACATACAATAGTGACACCTGTGACTGCCAGTTCCTACAGAATGTTGTGAACTATAAATATTTGGGCATCATAATAGATCATAATATGAAATGGGATTTCCAGATCAAGAGCTTGACCAACCGCCTAAGAGTTTGTGTAGCAAAGTTTTTCTATCTAAGAGATTTTCTACCCTTATCAGTAATGCAATTTGTATATACTGGTGAATCAATCCTAAGATACGGCCTGAAGTCTTGGGGATCAGCAACCCCTACAGCCATTAAGCAACTTCAAACTGTGCAGAATAGAATAAAAAAATAATTACAACGCTTGATTCTACTGATCTGACAGAAAACTCAAAACTTGGTTATCAAATCTTAAATGTGTGAAGTAAGTTTATGATTGTCACTGTATTGGTATTGCACATTGTGGTGAAGGGAGAAGGAAAGCATAAAAAACTAAAAAAAAAGACTGACCAGTAGGCCTAATTAAAACAGTGCAGACAGGAAATGTTTAATTAGAGCTGCAGACAAGCCATTTTGGTTTTTGCGGCATATATATATATGAATGTAATTAGTTGTTTTTTGCAAATAAAAAAAAAAGAAAAATAGGTGTTTTTTTTTTTTTTTTTTGGTAGGAGGTGGAATGCGTTTACGCACACTGAGGGGCTCGTTGTCCCCTCAGTAGTGTCGGACTCCCACGAGCTCGATGTCCCGTGAACTACCGACTAAACCACCTCCCTCGGCACCGAGGACACTAGCCTGGAACTGTTTCACACATTACTTCGGGCTAGGCCTTTGATATTACGCCGCTAGGGCAACCTCCGTGGGGAAATGCTGAGGATTAAGGCCGATCGAGGTCGACCTTTTTCGCCCGAAGAATGGCCTGGACGTAGTGCTTGACACAGTTCCAGTTGCCCTCCCCCTGGAGCATAGCTCCAACGATGTTGTTTGGGCTGACGATCACGCCGATCTCAGATGAAAGCGAGGCTCGGCGGACGTGCCAACGGTCGCACTGAAAGAAGGTGTGCTCGGACGTATCTGGGATGCCGGGGCAATACAGACAGTCCGGGCTGGCGACTTTGCCCATCCGGTGCAGATAGGCTCGGAAGTACCCGTGTCCAGAAAGAAACTGGGTCACGTAGTAATCGACCTCGCCGTGCTGCCGCTCCACCCATGGTCGGACGGAAGGTATGAGCTGGAAGGTCCAACGTCCCCTCAGCTCGGCTTCCCAGTCGCGCTGCCAGGAGTCGAAGCTGCGATCGCGCTCTTCCCTGGCAGCTGTTTCCCGGCCCACTTCAGGCCTCCTCCGGTAAATCGCCTGCCTCTCCCTCGCGAGAAAGAGGACGGGGATGACTCCGGCGATCACCATCACAGCAGGCTCGGAGACTGTGCGGTAGGCCGAAGCGACCCGCAGAGCTCCTCGGCGCTGGACTCGGGCAAGCCGGTCTCGGTAGACTCGCTTCTCGAGTGCGTGAGCCCATACCTCCGCCCCGTACAGCAAGACTGACTGGACGGCAGTCATGAGCAGACGCCGCTTGCAGGAACGAGGACCGCCGACATTGGGCATAAGCCTACCAAGGCAGCGACACCCTTAGCGGCTTTGTCGGCGGCGCGCTGGATCTGCTCGCCGAAAGACAGTCTGCTGTCGACCATGACTCCCAGGTACTTTGCAGCAGGCTTAGTCTCGAGTGTGACGTCACCTATCTGCACCGGGAACGCGGTGTTTATCCTCTTTTTGGTGAGGACGACGATCTCCGTCTTACTGATAGCCAGGGACAAGCCGTGATCTCGCATCCACCCGTTGACCTTGGCCATTACAACGCTGAGCCTCAGTTTTGCCTGCTCGACGTTCCTCGCAGCGATCAAGGCAGCGACGTCGTCAGCATAGCCAACGAGGCGGGTCTCATCGGGCATGTCTAGCCTCAGCAAGCTGTCGTAGGACACGTTCCAGAGATCTGGTCCGAGAATGGACCCCTGCGCAGCCCCGGAAGTGATGGGAGTGCGCCGCTGACCTTCGGTCGTGTCGTACAACAGAACGCGGTCTGACAAATACGCTTCTATCATACGCAGGAGGTAGGAGGAAACTTGGAACGTATGCTCAAGCGCCCACAGCATATCGCTCCACCTGGCGGAGTTAAAAGCGTTCTTCACGTCGAGCGTGACGAGAAGGACCACGCGGCGCGACCAATGGTTGTGGTCCTCCGCCCTCCGCACTGCCTCAACTACCTCCTGAATAGCGTCGATGGTAGAGCGACCGGATCTGAAGCCGTACTGCTGCGGGGACAAGTCCCCCGCAGAGACGATGGCCTCGGTCAGCCTGACGCGCAGGAGCTTCTCAAGCACTTTCCCGGCCGTGTCGAGCATACACAGGGGTCGGAAAGAAGAAGGGGTCCCCGGTGTGCTCTTCGCCTTCGGGATAAGAACAAGGCGGGCAACCTTCCACGAAGAAAAGAAAACGCCTTCCGCCAGACACGCGTTGAACATATCGAGCAGAAGCCTTGGATTCACCTCCGCAGCGAGCTTGAGCACCTCCGCCGGAATGCCATCGGGACCGGGCGCTCTTCTGGGTCGTAGGGATCGGACGGCAGCGGTGAGTTCCTCTTCCCGGAAAACTGGGAAGGCGCCTACCTCTCCAAATTCCCTGACTGGCCGAACTGGGTGGCTGGGAAACAGTGTATCGACGACGGCGGCCATGGCTTGTGGTTCCATGACCGCAGGTGGTGAGCGAACCCCTAGCTTCTGGGTTACAAGTTTGTAGCCCATCCCCCAGGGGTCGTTGTCGATATCCTGACACAGCTGCTTCCAGCACCTGACTTTACTCCGGTTGATGGCACCGCGGAGCTCTCGGCGGGCCGCTCTATGCTCAGCCGATCTGGCATTTGCATCAGGGCGGTTCCTGGCTCGCTGCGCAGCTCGTCGGAGACCAAGGCATCTCCTCCGGAGTTCCGCAATTTCAGGCGTCCACCAGTAAACCGGCTTCTTCCTGTGGCGGCGGGAAACTCCGGCATCGACTGCTCACACGCGGTCGCGATGAGACGCATCGTCGATGCTGCCAGATCTTCGGCGCTTATGAAATTCTCAATGCTCTGGTCTTTAATTACGTTTGTAAAAGTTTCTTTGCTCAGACGACTGGTGTTCCAGCGTCGAGCCAGAGGAGCAGGTTCAGCGCGCAAGCGCGCACCCTCGGGAAGGACCTTGAAAAGGATCGCCTGGTGGTCGCTGGAGGAGTAGTCCTCGCAGACACGCCAGTCGGAGATCCGCTGGGCAATCCCTTCGGAGGCAAGGGATATGTCTGGGATCGTCTCTCTGCACCCCGGACGGCGAAAGGTGGAAATGCCGCCCGTGTTGAGGATACAGAGGCCCGACCTGGCAGCCGACTCGAGGATGTAACGACCTCGAGTGTCGGTCCGCGGGGAACCCCATTCCACAGCTTTGGCGTTAAAGTCGCCACCGACTATGACCCCGCCAGAGGTGTTCATGATCTTTTCCTCGATGGAATCGACCATGTGGCGGTAGTCTACGATCGGTTGGTTAGGCGTGAGGTAACAGGAGAAGACAGTGAAACCCCTGCTCCTCACCCAAACGAAGCCGTTGCCCGATCCGGAATCGAGAACAGGCACCTTCCCGAGGTCCAAGATCCATATCGCCGCAGTGCCGGAGGGATCCGAGAACCACTGCGCGGAGCGTCGGTTCTGGTACTGCTCACTGAGAAGCAGTAGGTCAGCACCCTGCTCCGTGGCGAACTGGAACAGCAAGTCGTTTGCTGTCCTGCTCCTCTGCATATTAAGTTGCAGAACACTGATCATTTCTTTTGTGTTTGGCGAAGCTCCTGGATGGCCCGCCTGTACTGCCCGCAACGACCTGACCCAGCGGAATGCTTGACCTGGTCGCCCTTCAAGCCGGCTTCAGTACACAGGAGACAGGACAACGCTGCATTGCATGCGCTGGCCTTGTGGTCCTGGCCGCCGCACTTGAAGCAGAGCTTGCTTCTATCGGGTCCAGGGCAACGATTAGCGACGTGACCGAACCCCAGACATTTAAAACATCTGGAGGCCACGAGCTTTTCGCGCACCCGACAGCTCACATACCAGACTTTGAGGTGGCCCTTCTCCAGGAGCTTCGCAGCTGCTCTGGCTCCCAGCGTGAGGATCGCCACCTTCTGACCCCGAGCGTTCGCCTTTGAGAGGAAGGTTTTCACCTCGACGTTGTCGCCGATGGCGGATTTGACGGCAGCGGTCACCTCTGCCTCGGTCGTCAGCTCGTCAAGGTCCCTCACCTCCAGCGTCGACTTGGGTTCGAGAACGCGGACGGTCGCGTTCGCCCCCAAGATGGTCTGCAGGTCCTCGCTGAAGGCGGCTTTGCTTTTGGAGGCGTCACCGAGCTCGACCAAAAGATCGCCGGCTCGGGTCTTCCTCATGCCCTTGATGACGGCGCCCTTCTCATCGGGCTTCGCTTTGCTGCGAATTTCGCCCAGCACGTCGGCGTAGGATTTCCCCTCCGACGGCTTGATGAGAAGAGCGTCCGGCCGCTGCTTGCGGGACTTTTTCCTCGGCGCCTTCTTCTTGTCCTGAGTGCCAGGCTGGCATCCAGGCAGCTGGGGAGGGTCTCTCTTCTTCCCCCTCTTCCTGACGACGTCGGTCCATTTTTCGGGGTCCGATGTCTCCCCTGGACCGTTTCCTCGAGGTTTTTTGTCAGCCTCCGGTTGGGCGGGGCTGGAAGCGGCCCGCTTCCCACCGGCTGACTGAGCCTTTACCCGCAATGACGGGGTCGTCTGCGTCGAAGCAGTCACCGATTCACATGACTGCCACGACCTCCTCAGCTGAATGATGTGGTGAAGGCTGGCCTCCAATTGGACGATGCCATCCTTCACATCCTAACTGATGTTCTTCTGCCGGGTGGTCGCGGCCTTCATCACAGCGAGGGTGTCGAAGCACTTTTTGATGTGCTCCTCCTCCTGCTGCCTGGCGAGCGCGATGACCGCCTCGAAGGGAGACGGGTTGGCGTCCATCGGTACGTTGTCTCCATCGGGTTGCTTCTCAGTGGCCACAGATGTTCTGGCCACCGATGAGGCAGGTGTCACGTTGCGGCCTGGCGGCGATCTCGTGAGGCGGGACCTTCGCTCGAAGGGGCTAGCCACCTCACCCGTGAGCCCGCTCGGAGAAGCGGTTGATTTCGTTGTTGGGGTTAGGGTACCCCGGAAAGAGTCTGGCACCTTTTCAGACGTATTTTTATTGTTTGCTGCCATCATGTCTGGTTTGGCCCCCAAGACTAGGCATTTGACCCCCCAAAATGTGTGCCCCAATGAGAAAGTCAGACCGACCCATCACCAGAGCAACTATATCCGTGTTCGACCGCCTCCAAAACACCGGCGATCCTAGACGAGCAGTGGCCTCGGCAGAGCCCCCCCGTGACCGCAGCGGGGCCCTATCCGGTCGCCAACCGGCACCGCCACGGCCAAGGGGATTTTCGCCGGCTGATAGGGCAGCCAGGTCAGCTGGCTGGGCAGACCCGGGCCCCTGTACTATCCGGCAGCCTGGGAGGTGCAGAACCCAGTTTTTAAGCTGTACCCTCTGCTCGTCCTAGACCCCCAGCGCAGTGGAGGTTGAAGAACACAGAGTCAACCCGGCGAGTAGGACGGAATGATTTAGAAAAACAACCGGGCTATTGAAATGATTCGGAGAATGGAGTTGTGAAAAGGAGACGCGAAAAAGGACCAGTGCGCCCCCCTCCCCTTTTAGTCGGCTCTTACGACAAGCAGGGGATACTGTTGGACATTCTGTCCCGGCCCAACACGGGAAAAATAGGTGTAAATGTCAACTGTGTAATAGTAATAAACACAAACAATAAAAAATACATTGTTTGAAAATAATAAAAATGAACACAAATTTATACTAAAGGTAATAAAAAATCAATTTTAACAATTAACATGTTGTATTTATACAGAATAATTCTCCCTATTATTAAAACTTTAAGTATAGACCTACATATATTTCAGTCATATTAAAAAAATTATCCATTTTAAATTACAAAACACTTGTTATTACAATAAATATTATTGATTTTCAGTTATAAATATATATACATTTGTTTCCCAAATGTTTTTACTGATATAGTCTAGAGTAAAATAAAAATAATCTCTAAACATAAAAGTAACTGTAAAATATTAATGACTGCAACACAGAATATAAATTACAACAATCACCCAAACTTAAATTAATATAAAAGTCAACTTAAATAAACTAAAAATATATATATTCGGTTTGGAAATCATTGTTTTTAATGGTGAGTTTATGATTTTATTACTTTCTCCCCCTTATTCATAAACTATGGAGAAAGTATTGTTTTTGTCAAAATTTTTGAAATTTAGTTGTTAGTAGAAATTTTCTTTTAGTGCTCCCTCAATGAGTGTGCGTATGTGAAAACAAAGCTAGAGACAATACCAGTGATACGATTTTCATGAAATTTGGCATGTAGGTATAAAGACATAATATCTCCAAGGTTTTTTATTTTTTTGAATTTTTGGTTTTTAAGGGTATTTACCCCATAAAAAACAATAAAAATAAAAATTTCTCAAAAATGGTTCAGACGATTTTGATAAAAATTTCAAAGTTTGTGGCAAACAATATGACACCACCCGCATGTCTGTAAAGGTTCAGGTTCAGAAATTATAAGGATTTAAATATTTAAAAAAATAAAAATTTTTAAATCTACTTAAAATTATAATAATTAATCAAAATATATTTGCAACAATTAAATTTGGCTTGAAAAAATAAATAATCCAATATTTTTAATTATTAGCTACGTCAACTGGTTGGGGAGATAGTTGATATTTTTGTTTAAATGTTCTATGGGGAATATTCAATAACCAATATCTCCGTTAATTGCTCACCGATTTCGATAAAATTTGGTATGTATTTGTGGGTTGATATAGATTTATTTTATTTTCTTGTATATATTTTTTTACTTTAAGAGAGAAAGTATGTGTCAGTTTGCAGATACCATTTATTTTTGTTTTGCGAACATTTGCCATTCGATTCGATCGGTCAGTGTTCTCTCGGCAGTGATTGGGTGTACACGTGCTCTGCTCTGATTGGAGATAATAGGGTTTAATTTATGTGAATTGTGTTTGTTTTCAACATTTTGTCATTTTACTGCTATTACAGTTCTATGATTTAGCTGTTCCCAGGTTCATCTGGCTGTTTGTTATTAATTTTGTTATGTTCTAAGATCTTTCCCATCCGATGGATTAGATTCTGGATTCTGAAAGGTCCTGAAATTGACTATTAATTTTCTTATGTTCTAAGATCTTTCCCATCCGATGGATTAGATTCTGGGTTCTGAAAGGTCCTGAAATTGACTATTAATTTTCTTATGTTCTAAGATCTTTCCCATCCGATGGATTAGATTCTGGAATCTGAAAGGTCCTAAAATTGACTATTAATTTTGTTATGCTCTAAGATCTTTCCCATCCGATGGATTAGATTCTGGGTTCTGAAAGGTCCTAAAATTGACTATTAATTTTGTTATGCTCTAAGATCTTTCCCATCCGATGGATTAGATTCTGGGTTCTGAAAGGTCCTGAAATTGATGGCAAAGTCTGCAAAAATCAGAATCAAAACAATATTACATTATAACAAATACTAATATAGGTAACGCTTATTATAATTTGTATAGCAATAAAAATATGATAAATTTCAATTAATAATTCAAAAAAGTATATATAATCTCTCCACACATTCAAGAGGATGCGAGTTTATTTAAAATTTTACAAACATAAAATGTGATGCGGAAAGTGAAAAGGGACCTCAGGTCGCTGGATTAAATTTTCAGTACGGGCATTTTAGTCGAATCGGGTCGAAAATGTCTATTTTTAGTTTTCAATTTTTTATGATTCCTTAATCTTTCCTGTACATATTTATTTGGTTATTTTAGCGATAAGAATCTGAGAAATACTAAAAAGTAATTGATTAAGCAGCCTATTTCATGCATCTGAAAAGGGACCTCAAGTCGCTTAAATCGGAAATAAAATGACGGGCGACTTCAGGTGCCATTTCCAAAATTTGCAGGCCGCACTTGCAGGCCCGCCTGACAGAGTCGTCAGGGGTATCACAAAACTAGTCTCTCCTGACATCTATCGGCGGATAAGTTAACTACTTCAAGAGTTTTTTGATGTAGAAAATATTGTCTAAGTCCAAACAAAAATCACAGTCTTGACAGTATATTTCTCTTTCATTCCTCGGTATTCTGCCTTCCGACTTATGGTCCCTTTTCAAACTTCTCATTTTCTCATTTTTTGAAACAATGAAATTGTAGGTGTATCACATCTGTTTTAGTTTAGATTTAAAGATCTAGTTTTCAGCTTTATTTTGATATTCAATACATTTCTTAAATATAAATTATAAATATTCTGTGAACGTTTAAAGTTTTGGGCCTTGATTTCCTAAAATACCTGTTTTGACTAGTTAAATTTCAAATGCCAATAACTCAAAGACAAAAACCATAGCACTATAAATTATATGTCAAATTGTTCGCAATTTATTGTTGAATTTCGGGATGTTAATAACTCAAAACCGGAAAATTCCGACTTGAGATCCCTTTTCACTTTCCGCATCATTAATAATTTTTGTGTTTCATTTGATTTACTAGGGAATGTACTCATCTATCAAATGTAAAACATAATCTAAAATCACTTTTCTGACTAAATTGTTTCGTAATCACCAGCTGATGATGTGATGCGGAAGACGTGATTCCTCTGCATCCTTCTTAAGCTAATCCTCCTCCCAATCACCATCCGCCTCATCCGTGTCCGAGGGAACGTCCTTGATGGGTGGAGGGGGGATCATTGCGATAAACTTCTCCAGTGGATCACTTCCCCCTGGCTGCGAGCCGGATATCCCCTGGATAGTAATTTATAAATAATTAAATCGA